>CM073578.1:3607430-4207430 GCA_037074715.1 Magnolia kwangsiensis | reverse complement strand
ATGCTTAGCAAGTCTTAAATGTGTGCTGAAAAGATGTGAAGAAAAAAACTTGATACTTAACTGGGAGAAGTGCTATTTTATGGTTCAAAAGGGAATTGTCCTTGGGCATATCATCTCGTCCAAAAGAATCGAGGTAGATAAGGCAAAAATTGATCTTATCTCTAACCTACCTCCACCCAAGAATATCAGAGACGTGCGATCCTTCTTAGGACACGCAGGCTTTTACAGACGATTCATAAAGGACTTTAGTCTCCTCTCTCGTCCTTTATGTAATTTTCTTCAAAAGGACACACCATACGAGTGGATTGAGCAGTGCCAAGAAGCTTTCACTAAGCTTAAGGGCATGTTAACTACTGCACCTATCATGCAGCCACCCGACTGGAGTCTTCTTTTTGAACTTATGTGCGACGTCTCTGATTATGCTCTTGGAGCGGTTCTAGGCCAGAGAAAAGATAAGCGGCCTTACGTTATTCACTACGCAAGTAGGACTCTAAATCCTGCCCAAGTGAACTACTCGACTACGGAAAAGGAACTCTTGGCCATAGTGTTCGCTTTGGACAAATTTAGATCCTACCTGATCGGATCCAAGATCATCATCTACACAGATCACGCGGCACTTAAGTATCTTCTTTCTAAGAATGATTTTAAGCCCCGCCTGATACGATGGATTCTTCTACTCCAAGAATTTAATTTGAAAATTAAAGACAAAAAGGGAGTAGAGAACGTAGTGGCCGATCACCTTTCTCGCCTTAATACCTCTGATTTCCTTGAGGCGACCCATATCAATGACATGTTCCCTGATGAACAACTGTTTAGAGTCTCCCATTCACCTTGGTTCGCTGATATTGCTAATTATCTTGCTACAGGTGTCATACCGACACACTGGACGTCACAAGATAAGAAGAAATTCTTTACCAAGGTGCGTAACTTTTTCTGGGACGATCCATATTTGTTTAAATATTGCCCAGACCAAATCTTAAGGAGATGCGTACCAGACGATGAGCATCAGAGTGTCATCTCCTTCTGTCACTCACAGGCCTGTGGTGGTCACTTTTCTTCTAAAAAGACCACGACCAAGATTTTACAGTGTGGCTTCTACTGGCCCACTATGTTCAGGGACACTCATGAGTTTTGCAAGGCTTGTGAGCGTTGTCAGAAATTGGGAGCATTGTCCTATCGAAATATGATGCCCTTGAATCTCATCCTTATTATAGAAGCATTTGATTGTTGGGGCATTGATTTCATGAGACCATTCCCCCAATCATTTGGAAATATATATATTTTGCTCGCCGTAAACTATGTCACTAAATGGGTCGAAGCAATTCCGTGCCGCAAAAATGACCATCGCACGGTCATTAAATTTTTGAAAGAAAATATCCTGTCGCGGTTCGGAACACCTCGAGCCATCATTAGTGACGGGGGCTCACACTTCTGCAATAGACCATTCGAGAGTTTAATGAAGAAATACCGTATCTTGCATAAGGTGAGCACCCCATACCATCCACAAACAAGTGGACAAGCTGAGATTTCCAATAGAGAGATCAAACATATCATAGAGAAAATGGTTAACCCTGATCGTAAGGACTAGTCAATCCGATTGACCGATGCCTTATGGGCGTACCGTACTGCTTTCAAAACTCCTATTGGAACATCTCCCTTTAGACTTGTCTATGGGAAAGCCTATCACTTGCCTATGGAATTGGAACATAAAGCATACTGGGCGATCAAAAATCTGAATTTCAATCTGGACAACGCTGGCTCGCTACGCAAACTTCAGTTGAATGAACTTGAAGAAATCCGGAACGATGCAATGAGAACTCGAGAATTTACAAGGACAAGATGAAGGCGTTTCATGATCAACATATTTTACGAAAATCATTCACGCCTGGTCAGAAAGTCCTCTTGTATGACTCTCGACTACATCTCTTTCCGGGTAAGCTTCGATCTCGTTGGACCGGCCCTTACATTATTGTCACTGTTTATCCTCGTGGGGCCGTCGAGATAAGAGATCCCGACAATGACAAGAAGTTTAAAGTAAATGGACATCGATTAAAGCCATTTGTTGAGACATTTGATTCAGAGGACATGTCCATGCCTCTGATTGCTCTGTTTACCAGGACTGATCTCCTAGTCTGATGGAGGTATAGGTAGGTTTATCGCTTTCATAGGTTTAGGATAGTCGCTTTCATAGGTTAGTTAGTTCAATGTTTGTGGGTAACATTACTGCAAACCCTCACGAGACTACAACTCGTCCACTAGGGGTAACCTAGGGGTTTAAAGGCTTGTTGTATACGTTAAATGCAATCCAGAGCGCCTGCGAAAGTGGTATAGGTAGGATTTTATTTTTGTTATTTTTATTCTGCTTTCTCTCTCATGCTGACAAGCTTCCATGCCGTGATCTATTGGAAACTCTCTTGATTCGTTATTCAGGTACTATTTTCCCATCACTTCTCATTTACTTTCGTTGTCCCATATGCATTGCATGCTCATATCTTTTACATTGAGGACAATGTAGATTTTAGGTTGGGGGTGGGAGATTAGGTTTCCTAATCAGTATTTTCTTGGTCTTGAGCAAAAATTGTGAAATTTTTTTTTAAAAAAAATTTCTGAAATTTTCTACAAATTCGAAGTGATTTTGACAGATATCCCTAATTTAGATTTTCAAGGTACATAATGGTGGATTTATGACTCTTGGATTCCGTATCTGTTAGATTTCATAGTTAAGTGAATTATTAATCCATGATTAGAAGTTGTAAACATTGATTGAATCATGATTTCAGGACACGTATTGCTTACACATTAAGATTTCAGTTCCATATCGAAGGATTAACTTGGTAATCACTAAGCACGAAAGGAACCAGTCTGAAATATCTTGCCATCATGGTATAAAAATTAAAAAGGTTGGATAATTAATCTTCACCATAGGTTTGCTCCCTATAGGTGTAGAGTTAATTCCCCATGAATGATATGTGAAAAAGAGTTAGGTGTACGATCTTCACCATAGGTTTGCTCCCTATAGGTAAGGATTTGATTCTCCTTCCTTGGCATTACTTTGAATAGAAAAATCACAAGTTAATAGGTTAATCTATGAGGCAAGTTTTGGATTAGGTTTTGATTGTCATGAATTTTCTTGTTGGTTACCAATGATATCATGAAATTGACGATTGAATCTCTTAATGATGATAAGCCGAGATTAGACTATACATCCATGGATCTCAATGTTTAAAATTTTTCTAATTGATGGATTAATACTTTACATTTGATTATGAAGTCTACCGTGCGCTTGAGCTCAGGAGGTCATGGATATTAAATTTCTCGTATTTTGTTCAAAATCTCACTCGATTTCATAGAAACTTCTCCTATAATTCTCAACTTATTTTTCGCATATTTTGCTCGGGACTAGCAAAATGCTGGTTGGGGATTGTGTTGAGGGTCAAATATTGCATATTAGACCCCAGATATTTTCTGGATTTACGAATATAATGCTATCTAATGGCTTGTTTTCTCATTCTTGTGTTGCAAGGTGATTTTATGAGCATGGATGGAAAAAGGACGTTAAAAGTTGAGATTTAACGATCTGATGACGCCAAAGGCAAGGGACACACTCCAGGGGACCAAGATTGACAAATATACATGGTCAAAAATCTGAGAAAAGTAAGAAATTGAAGCTCAAGTGGCCTGAAGGACGTCCAGAATGCAAGATCACGAGGTTCCCACCATCCGTTCGGCTCGAAACTTCGTACATGGCCTAAAGACCATAAATTAACCGTACACGTCAAATTTCAGCCGTTAGATCTCTCTAGAAGTGGCCCAACGGTCAAATCAGCCCATAAATTCTCAATTTTGGGGCCCACCTGCTATTCGGATATGCTTTAAAATCGGTCTGGACGGTTTAAATGAGATGATAACAAGGGTGGATGGATCAGATTTCTAAAAGGACATCACCATGGGCCCTACGTACATAGTGCGTGTACATAGTGTACACGCACCGGTCGTGCACCAAGATACAAGAACGGGTCAACATGCGCTGACCCGAGCTTCTTCTCAACAAAAAAAAAAAAAAAAAAAAAAAAACAGCGGACGCACCAGCGTCCGCCAGTTTCTTACTGTGGGCCCCACCCATCGCCCAAATGCATGATCCAACCCATTCATTGTGTCTAGGGGGTGGCCACGCCCCTATTCATGTTGACCTTCTCACCTCATGCATGCTATCATGCGATTGCCACCGTCAAACGTCAGATGGACGGCGAAACAGAATATTCCGTGGGCCAAGCCAAAATCAATCTGAAACCAGTTATTTCTTACTGAAATTTCGAGAGAAATTCGGTGGACAGATTGGATTTCTCAAGTGTCTAACAAAATGGGCCTCACAAGTGCCACAGCGGAAGAATTCTCCGTTTTCGCGTCTGCGTAATGCACGGCCGCTGGCCGTTTTACGAAAGATAGTGGGCCCCACACGTGCCCTGTAAGCTCAATCCAAACCGTCCATCTTGTAGACGGATGTGAATACTACAAAACCATGCTGACCTTTTGCATCCACGCGTACACACGTGTGCGTTACAGAGGCCACAAAAGGGCTACCTTGGGACGTTCAAAATTGATCTTTTAGTGATTTCTTCTCTGGGCTACGTCAATGGACGTTCGAAACCACCCATTCTTTACTGAAATTTCATTCTGAATCCAATGGACGGGGTGAATTTTTCAAAAAATGCTTTTGTGGGGTCCACCGATCACAACAGCGAAATGGTGCAAAAGGTTTCGCACATCCGCGAAAACTGACTTTTCCAGACGGTTTTGGCCCACCATTTTTGATCATATGACAGATCTGAACCTTCTATCATGTAGAGGACCCAAGAAAGTACTAAAGGACGGTGTTTCTTTGAAATTTGAGCAAGAAAAGTGGCGTGTTTCGAGGTACCGAACTTGACTGCGAAAATTGCACTCCGTGTCCTACTACAACTCTGTCACTGACTCTAGCCTTCCAGCAGCTATAAAAGGAGGTTTTGGACGTGGGGAGCATTCATTCAGGTCTATGAAGGAAGAAAAAGAGAGACGTGGAGGCTCGGGCAGGGACGTGAAGCAGAAAAAAAGAGTATTTTCTTTTTATTTTATTTCAATTGTAGAGATTTAGCCATCCATGTCTGGCTAAACCTCTTAGCTAGGGCTAAGAGGTGAAGCTTGTAGTGAGATGGGAGATTTGATTTTATTTTAATTTTAATTCATGAATTGACGTTGATTTTAGTTAATTATTATGGGGATGTTTTAGGTTTTTAATGGTCTATTGTGACTGAAATTACAATGGGTCTGCAATGGCTTTAAATATTTTCGTTCTTTTTAATGTTTATGATGTCAGGAAGTCCTGTTGTTCACCATAGTCTCCTGGGCATGGTTGAATGACGGTACACTTCCTAACTTTCATACATGTGATTGGGTGGTAATTAGTTTAATTCTGTTGTTTGCCATAGTCTTTTGGGCATGGTTTGGTGATGGAATCCATTCTAATTCATATACCTTTCATCTCTTGAAAACTAGATCAATGACAGTTCAGTTAATTTTCATGAAACATGCATAAGATCTCCCTGATCTCTACAAGTGGATCTTCTGAATCCCTATTTCCCATCTCCTGATTTCTCTCAAGTTTAGATAATTATTTCACCAGTATTCCTTTAAATTCAATCAGATTAGATTTCATCTTAGCCTAGTTCTAGTTTTAAATAATTTTAGATTACGTACAGTTTCAATCCCTTGGGATTCGACCTCGGTCTTACCGAGTTATTACTACATCACAACCCTGCACTTGGGGAGTGAACAGTTGAAACCTTAGTTTATTTTCCACTTTCGTGGCCCTAAGATATTTTCAACGGTAGACATTCAATCCCAGCTGTTTATGATGGTGTGGTCCACTTGAGCTTTAGATAGGCTTCATTTTTGTGCTCACGCACTAAAATGAGCTGTAAAAACGGGTGGACGGTGTGGATAAAACACATACATGATGGTGGGCCCCACAGAGTCCAGTCATCATGGATATTGTGGTGAATGATAAGTTCATGCTCATCATCCAACTTCCCGTATATGTAGGACCATGGATCAGTAATCCAGACCATTGATCTGACTAGGCAAACAGCTAATGGTGGCGGCCTGGGAAATCTTCAAGATCAGAAGTTCTTATCCTTTCGAGAAATGGCCCATGAAATAATGGTTAAGGAGTCGTCTCACTATGCAGGATACACCATTAAGAGGAGGCTCTTCCACTCGATGTGCAGGCCACACAATCAGATCAATGGAAAGCCAATGCTCTGGCCCATAAAATGAGTGGATCGCCTACATTTTTCATGGGGCTTGATTTTCATAATAAGACCTACCTTTCACATGGTTGGGATCTCGTACTCGTGTGATACGTTGGCAGAACAGAAGGTGCTGGATGTGAAAGCCGCGTACGGTGGTAGTTTTTTTGAGTTGTATGTTTAAATATGTTGGAGATTTTTTTCAAACAGCCGCCTATTCTTTAGGCAGTGGACTGAAAACATCCTTTTTTTAATGATTATTTTCAAAAAATCACTTATTTTATTTACGAAAGATTGAGATTGGGACGAAGATTGAGATTAGGCACTACTTCACCTGTACGTTACTAGCAACAGGCAGGAGCTCGGAGGGGCCACCGTGGTATAGAGCAAGCCACGGGCCAATTCTTTACATGGATGGACTAAAAAAGCTCGAGTGGAAGTGGATGTAGTCTGATAGCAGGCCTAGTACTACGTAAGTAGAGGTGTACATCGAGTCTAACCGAGTTGAGCCGGCCTTAGGTCAACTCGATTCGGCTTGGCCACCAACTAACCTTAGCTCGAACTCAGCTCAACTCGGTCCTCGAGCCTGATTGGCCGGCTCGGTTCGGTCAGTGCCCCACAGCCGAGTTTGTCTGTGCAGCATTTCCACAGACACTTGGACCACATCTGCGAAATCTCACGGTTCGTAAAACAAAAGCAATGGTTTTTACAGGTATTTTTATCAAACACCTTCTGGACAACATAAAAACCAAGAAAAAATGAGTAATTGTTTCATGCAAATACCAGGGGTGTACATTGAGTCGAAGGCTCCAACAGTGGCTGATCTCAGCTCGAACTCGGCTCGGCTCGACCCTCTGACTGGCCAACTCGGCTCAAATCAATCAGCAGCTCGGGCCGAGTTCGCCATCGAGCCATTTCCACAAACACCTGAACTGCAACTTTGAAATCCCACTGTTTTACAAGTATTTTCTCAAACCCTTTCTAAGTAACATAAAAACAAAAAAGGTATTTTTTTCATGTACATACCTTCCTTGCCATCAGCCAAACCTTCCTTGCCACCAACAAAACCTTCCTTGCCACCAGCCACATTTCGTTGAGGCATTTTACCAAACAGTTGCTGAGCAACATCAATGGCAAAGTAACCGAGTCACCGAACTAGTTGGATTCGATCCATCTCCATTGAACAATGTCCCAATCTTTTAGTTGGTAGCCTGCAAATAGATGGTCAGGAAAGAAGATACGTCAGTGGTCTACATTCAACCAAAATAATACATATCAATGGCCGGACCCGCTAACCATGGGCCCCACAGAAGATTAAGAAAGAAAAAACATCAATGGTCTATGTTCAGCCAAAGGAATTCAAATCAATGGTTGGATCACCTAACCATGGACCCCACACATACGGAACTTGGTTCACGTTGACTGATGCATTTTTAGGATGAAACAGGTAAAGGTTGGAATTAAAGGGGCAGAAGAATGCGGCGACTTTGAGGAGTGGTTTAACTACAGGCTTTCAAGAGCAGCTCCCGAGACATGCGCTGAGTTCCTTGGAAGCTTCATCGCTGACAAGACAAACTTGAAATTCACTAAGGGAAGGAAATGGCTTGTATGGAAATTTGAGGTATGTGATAATGGTTTATATGGGTTCATTTCTACAATACCTACCTCCACTCTCTTCCATACCAATCCACATTATTCATCCAATTACTACATTATTCGGCCTACCATAGCCATCCGTTTGGTGGTCCACCGGAGCAACAATCTCGATCACCGTACATGTTTTCTATGTGTATGATAACAAAACGCATCTAAATAACAATAGAAAGTACAACCTCTAAGCACGCCCTAAGGTTGCCTTCGGAAATTGATGAAGAGGTATTTGGAAAAACATGGAAAATAAATTTCGCATTGTGTGGGAAATCCGTTTCAGGCAAATCAGCCTGAAATAAGGATTCCACTCATTTCTACTGAGAGTAGAAACAAACAGGCTGTATAGTTTGCACTATTCTTTTTTCAGAATTGAATGCCACCGGACCATGGTTAAAAGACTCGGAAACTCGGACTGACTTGTTTGATCTCGAGTCAAGTTGCGACTTTCCTGAGTCAGGGGTGAATCAGCCCAAATCAGTTGAGTTGGACGTGATTCATGGTGTCAAACTGGATTGGGTCTGACCAAGTCCTCCGAGTTGGCCCCGACTACCCGCCGGGGACTTGTCCAAATCTTAAAACCATGCACCCGTCTACAATTTCAAGACACCCAAATTTCCCGCTATATAGAATTTTTTTCCTAATTCTATTCTGTCACTAATTGGTCATTGTACCTTGTCGTAGGGAGACCGAGACCTGGCCGACTACATGAAAGAACGCAGCTTCCCTTTCAACTTAGAGTCTGTTATGTTCGGGCGGGTCATACAAGGACTAGACTCGATCGAAAGGAATACTCTGATCATCAAGCAAATCATGCGGCAGATCATTACATCTCTCAAGAAGATCCATGACACGGGCATTGTCCATCGGGACATAAAACCAGCCAACTTGGTTGTGACAAGGAAGGGACGGATCAAGCTCATCGATTTTGGGGCAGCAACAGATCTCCGTATTGGCAAGAACTATGTACCCAACCGCGGTCTACTTGACCCGGACTACTGTCCGCCAGAATTATACGTTCTTCCGGAGGAGACACTGAACCCCCCACCAGAACCGATTGCAGCTATCCTTTCTCCGATCCTTTGGCAGGTATATTTAACATCTTGGGGTATTTATACAATGCTTGCATTGAATTAAGTGTCATTGTTCAGACCAGTATCCCATACAGACAGGGCCCACTTTTCAGCTATTCTTATTATTCAATTGTGGTAGGGCTGTCAACCGGTCAGGTTCGGCTCTAGTCCTAGTGTTCCCGGATCCAGTTTGATCGAAGCTGGGTCTTGCCGGATCAGGTCGTTTCAGGTCTGGGTCTTTTTTTAGGTATTGGACCTGGATCTAATTGCGTTTCGGGTGCTCTCGGGGACCCATCAGGTCTTTGGACCTTAGTCGAGTCAGATTCGGGTTGTGCCCACATCAAATGAGGACATTTACATTATCAGCTCACTCGAATTGATGGATTCGATTACACATCCATGTGATAGTTTGACAAATTCAAAGTGATAAGGATTGGCAAACCTCATTCGGATTCTAGAAAATTTATGAGACCTGGTCCGCACCAGACCCAGGCCCCCTTTTTAATCTGGTCCAAGATGGTGAACCTGGACCCAACTAGACAGTTTTTCTTCCAGGTCCAAAAGGCAGACCCAAACCCAACCCGATTACTAAACGGGTCTGAGAAATTGGACCAGACCTGTTAACATCAGGTCGGGACCATCATGTACCCGCGGTCCGGTCTGGGTGCCAATTTGACATCCCTAATTTGTGGCTCAATTATTGGATGGATGATGGACCGGAAACCACCTTCATCGAGCAATTCCCAGCCATCCGATAGTTGGACATTGTCCCCTCGCATATGGACCGTTGACTGCATTCTGTTTTTAAGCATCTATTTGAGTCCAAAAATCTGATGGCTAGGTTTGTCGATGAGGGAGCCCTTCCATTGTCGTTGCATGCATCCAGGGCAAGGCCCATAAAATAGTCTGGATCACTGGAAAGTGTGCAGGCCCCACATGTATGGAATGATGTGGGCAAATGAAAATTCAGGTAGTTGGATTTTGCATACTTCTCCATTACTTCCTAAACATGTTAAGATCTTAGCTCAACGCTCTTGCGGGTGTGTTTTTCTGTGATTTTTACAGCTTAATAGTCCCGATCTGTTTGATATGTATTCTGCCGGAATTATACTCATGCAAATGGCAGTTCCGACATTGAGATCTTTAGCAGGTCTGAAGAATTTCAATTCAGAAATAAAGAACGTCGGATATGACTTAAAGAAATGGAGGGAGTACACACAGAAAAGGCCGGACTTACGTATACTTGATCTCGACTCTGGTAGAGGGTGGGATTTGGCCAACAAGCTTA
This sequence comes from Magnolia kwangsiensis, assembly GCA_037074715.1. Taxonomy (NCBI): domain Eukaryota; kingdom Viridiplantae; phylum Streptophyta; class Magnoliopsida; order Magnoliales; family Magnoliaceae; genus Magnolia; species Magnolia kwangsiensis. Next base: position 4,197,138 of record CM073578.1, on the reverse strand, counting down.
TTTCTGAGAGAGGATTTCAGAGACGTGGGCGGTTGTCAGCTGCTGCAGCTCTCAGGCATCCGTATTTCTTATTGGGCGGTGACCAGGCAGCTGCTGTTCTTTCGAAACTAAGCTTGACCCGGTGAATTTTCAGGTAATTTACATAGCTATTATTTCATTATTAGATTTGCATATGTTTTCTCTTTGTTGGTTATTCCGTTGGTGTTGCCGATCTTTTCCGTTGGTGTTGCCGAATCAAACACTAGTTTTAAATCTCGGTGACTCGAGTTGAAAGTCGGTCGATTCAACTCGGTGGGCGAGATTTTGAGATGAGTCACTAGGAAACTTGCTTGCTGGTTTTTATTCTGTGAAGCAAACACTTATAACCACCATACCGATGACTATGCATATGCTTAGTTCCACTATTTTTTATTCTTCAACTTTCAATTAATTATTTTAAATATTAGGTCTCCCGTCGAACTGGTTGGACTATAAGTTACGGTATGGTGGGCCCATCAGCCTCTTGGATGGGTAGGATCATCTGATGGGGGGAGATATTGGGGCCATAGCCCACACTTTGGTGGGCCCATCAGCTCAGTAGCCCAAAAATCTCACAGATAGGAAGATTCCTAACCCTCTGATCACTGGCATGCAGACAGATGGAAAAAAAAGAATCACCCCAACAGTTCACATTCGGCAGAAAATAGTCCTAACTTCTGAAGTATAGCTGTCTCCAACCTAGAGATTTTTTGCATCCTACAGCCATGGTGGGGTCATCAGATCAATGGTCTAAATCCCCAAAACATGGACCCCACATGCATGGATTCCCACACCTCAGTGACTATAAATCTGCAATGATCAGAACCCGTGGAGATGGCTATCAAGATCATGTATTTAGGTTGGAAGTTCTTCTCTTATTTAATATACAAATTTACTGAAATTGTGGCCTTTGATGCAGTAACAGTAAAGCGAGGCCCACCATTTCGGGACGGGCGATTCTAATACCCTCAATCAGCACACTTTTCTTTTATTAAGGCCATGTGGCAGAAGATAAGCATGCTTATCATATTTTCCCAAAGTGACCATGATCACTTGATTTTCCAGGTTAGTGAAAATATCATTAAAAAATCAATTAAAATGCTCAAAAATGAACTAGTGGAAAGTAACACTCTTGTAAGTGTAAGTGCTGGGTGTAAATGGTGGATTCATTTCTCGAATGGGGAGTTATTTGATACTCTTGTAGGTATGAGGCTTAATACTCAGGCACAGAGACTTCCCGCTCTAATACCAATTTGATGTAGGATAATTAACCACTTGCTCTAAAAGCTTGAACTAATATAGAATGGCGAATCAATCCCTTTATTTTATAGCGAAGGCCTCACATCCCATGGGTTAGGACATTAGCCAAACTCCCTTCGTGGGCCATACTTTACACAAGCCACCTGCTTTACACGGATGGGGTCTACCTCACATAAGCCACCTGCCTCACATGGGCAGTGCTACCCTGAGTGTGCCCTTGCATCCCACAGGCCACCTCACTCAAGTCTGGTGTAAAAATGCCTTTGCATTAGATAATTATACACGCATATTTTTTGTTCAGAATACATTTAAATTGGGACTCATAATTTTACAGTTTATTTTGAATTACCTACGTGGATATGCAATTTCAAGTATTTTCTATGTGCCAGTGTATCATCCATCTCACTCTGTTAGAGTATCAAAGTTTTTCTCTTCTAAAAAGATAACAAGTGAGCAATGGGTGCTTCCGCGACTTGGTCTTTAACAGCGGTTTCGGATTGCGGCTCGTCTGGTGACCAAAACTGCTATGACTCGCCCTGACTCAGTTCCATTTTGGTCTAGTGACTGATTGCAGAACGTAATTGAGACAACGACCTGAGTCAACTCAGTTTTGGACTCGGGAACTTTTGGAAGGAAAAGAAAGAAAAAATCTCATCAGCGTAAAACTCTTCCTTACGAATCGGATGCGCAGCTCATGTAGCTATTTTCCAGCACTTGAAAAAGGCATAAAGCATCAGAGCCGTTTGTTTGCATCCATCACCCCATTAAAATCTACTAAGGTCGAATGGACGTCCATCCAAGATTGCGGCAGCAAAATCCGTAAGTTTTTAGTACATATTTCTATATATTCATGGTGTAGTTGAATGTGATTGATGAAAAAGGCAGTTTAATGCTAATAAGAGTTTCTATTTATTTTTATCATTTTTCTTGAAATGATTTTACTTGTTATAGAATGATTTTTCATGGACTGATTTTGGATCAATCTTATATTTGTTTTTTCTCTTCGTTTATGTTTGTGCGACCTTATGAACAGATTTGAGGGAGAAAAAACATTATGGTGGGCCCTATGAATATTTTATCAGTGGGAATCATTGTCTCCACTGCTATTTGTGATGTGGTCCACTTGAGATTTGGATATGACTTATTTTGGGGGGCACATGCTCCAAAATGATCTCGCCAAATGTATGAATGGTGTAGATGTAATAAATATATCATGATGGGCCCATGGAACGTTGATCTTATGCCGGACTTTTCTGTGCGCCTCCACATACATACACCAGCGAGGTCGCTGGTTTGCGGTACAACGGCTAATCCACTGGATTGAATTACACTTGAGTGGCAGTGCAGGATATGTGACAGATTTTCAATTCTGAAAGTTAGGGACAAAGGTGAAGTGATCCAGACCATTGGTTTGTTGTGTTCCACTATGGATTGTGATGTAGAGCGGGTCGCGGACAATTTCATGGCTAAGATGGATCAGAAAAGGCACCGTCGGCGACAGAAGTGATCCGGACGATCGAACCTTAGATCGGGCGTATCTCACAATCCGGAATGAGTTATCCAACGTAAAATATATGATTTTGGGATAGAACGAGCTACTTTAGCCAACCAACCCTGCTACGCCGGGTTGCGCAGCCTGGATTTGCAAAAAACCCCCTGATCGACGGTCGTTTCCTCGTTTTAATTTTGTTTTTACTATAAATAGTAAGTTTTAGTTTGAGTATAACTTTTCATCCGTTGGGCTTTAGGAGTTGTGTCCAACATGAAAAGTGCTTAGGATAATTAGGAGAACGGTTTGTTGAAGCCAAATAGGACACTTACTATTTTTGGCCGAAAACCTTGCACACTAGTAGACATCGTGACCGTCTATAAATAGTAAGTTTACTATTTATAGTAAGTTACGAATTCTAGAAGTTTTAGTTGTAGTATGAGTCTGATTTCTTTCATGTTGCTTGGTTCCCTTATTTAAAGAGGTGTAAACTCATTTTTAATTATTCATCAATCAATTTCGAATTTATTAGAATTATTTCTATTTTCCTGCTTTCTTTCCTCGTGGATTCGAGAAGTCTCTGTGAGGAGTCCAGAGAAGCTCCGTGGATTCGGAGTAGTTATCCTTGAGGAAGACGGTGATCGACCTCATCACGTTCATCCCTGCATCAGATTGGCTATGCCTTGAGAATTTCTTCAGTTGAAATTAAAAGATGCCCTACGAATAGATGGTTGGTGCAGATTCAACTTGGAAAGGTCCTGATGTTGCTGGTGGGATCTTTCAATCTCGGAGGATTTTGGCCTTGCTCCGTCAGAGGTGGAACTGATCAAGGGACTAATGGTCTGGTTTATCGAACTGTGGGGCCCTTATATGAATTAAAAAACCGTGTATGTTTTGCAAAGATGAGGGCCGCATATGCTCCATCCACAGTGGGATTCGACAGGTCAACCGTTTGGATTATCAAACCGTGGGTCCCACTTTCCAGAATTGAGAAAGCGTGTGCTATGCAAAGATAAAGGGCCACATCCCACATATCATACTAGTTTTGCTGGAGGGTTCTATTTGTGACTGGTGGATAACTTTCGATTTGCGCACGTGGGGATCCCATGTTATTATCAGATCCATTGATCTGTTGGCCAAAGCCCCATAATCACTAAATTGGAAGATCCTGGCCGTCGGATCATTGGCCTTTTTTCCATTGAATGTTAGATTATGCTAATTCAATTCAACGGTGCATCCAATCCCGTGGTTTCCATCCCATGGCTCACTGGCAGACAGTCCGTTTCAACCATCGGGTCATGGGTTCGAGTGCCTATGTGGCGCGTCTAAAGAAAGAAAAACGTTTAAAAAAAAAAAAAAAAAACTCCCGATAAAAAGCTCCAGTGCCCTCGGAACGTCACTTCAATCCAACGGACAAGTTTGTTTACACATATAGGTCCAATGGACAATCTTAATCCACCTATTTGTTACAACTCATCATTGATTGATAATACCATATAAGTTAGGGGTAGCCTTACTGTTTACCGTTGGTAGTGCCATGTAGAAATTCTTTTTTTTTTTCAAAATATAACAAAATCCTGAACCACCATTCACAGAATTTCGGTCCATTTCTTCATTATTTGCTATTGGTGTGAGGGAAATCTCTGCTCTAATATCAGGCGCAGTGATGGGGTTGATCATAATCTTTCTCCAATGTAGGGATAAATGTGATGAGGTTGATCATAATCTTTCTCAAGGAGATAATTACGCCAATGCAAGGATGAATGTGATGAGGTTGATCATAATCTTCCTCAAGGGGATAATTACTCTGAATCCATGGAGCTTTTCTAGACTACTCACAGAGATTCCTCGAATCCATGAGGAGAGATAGAAAATAGAAATAAATTTCTATAAATCTAAAATAAATTGATTAACAATTTTTAAAAAATAAATATATGTAGTCCTTTAATATCAAACATGGGAAGAAGTTTAAAACTTATTATTTATAGATGCTCATGATTTCTATTAGACTTCTTAAAAAGCGTGACTTATTATAAATAGTAAACTTATTATTTATAAACGATCATAATTTTTACTGGACTTCTTGGTCTTTAGCCAAAAATAGCAAGGGTCTAATTTGGCCTAATCATGTTATTCTCCTAATTTCTCTAACCCCTTTTCATGTTGGGCCCAACACTCCTAAAGCTCAACAGATCAAAAGTGACGATCAAACTAAAACTTATTATAAATAGTAAAAATGAAATTAAAATGGAGTTTCGACCATCGATCTGATGGGATCTCACGAATTTGGCATGGGCAACCGGCATAGCACGGTTGGATGGCTAAAGTAGCTTCTACTACCACAAAATCATATATGGTACATTGATTTACTCATTCATGTTTACAGGATACACCTGCTTTAGGGCTCGGACAGTCCTAATCACTTCCACCTCTGATCGGGCCTTTTCTGATCCATATTGGACATGAAAGTGTCTGCGACCCACTCTACATGATACTTTATTTGTAATTTTGGGTTTATAATCCATCTATAGTGGACCCCACTATTTGGGTGCTTCGGATTCGACACATATGCTAAATGTACTTCAAGGGCACTGCCAGCCCACTGGTTTGCCATAAGTCACTGCCATTAACTTTAACCATTCCACTATAAGAAAGATCTCAGCCGTTGTATTCTTCTCATTCTCCTCCCCGCCACCATCGAGATCATTGTCCTCGCCAGAGATCTCGTCGATTGATTGACCCCCTTGGTCTCCGGCACCATGAAAATGAATGGACATCCAACGAAATTCACCACAGCCAGCCTAATGAAGGCCCGCTTGATCTTGTCCTAGTTCTTGTCCCCATGAAGAGTGATTTTAGACAACGAAGGCGTTGAAGATGTCTCCGCCTTCCCGATGGCCGCCAGTATCCTGTAGCAGGTGGACCAGAGCCTCATAAGGAACAGCTCGGCCGACATGATGAATGTCGTCCTGTTGGGCCCAAATTTGCAAAGAAGAAGGTGCGCCGGTAGAACACCACGAACTGGGCCATGTTCCCATCGCAGAAGCCCAATGGGGATTTGTCGTCGTAGGGATTGCCCCGAGCTCACCATATACTAAAATCCAATGACTGCCATGAAAATGTTGATTGAGTGTCTTTAATCTGGTGCAATATTATTTTTCAGACGACTGGGAAATTCTTTGGTCAACCAAACTATGTTATGATGTTCCCGGCCGATCGAAGTATGTTTAGGTGGATTGAGATACTTTGTTAATATCTCAGTACACCGAAGGTGCGACCACGCGGAACATATAAGTGCATGGTTTTGTTTCTAATTCTACACGAGGGTTATATAAAAACCATGTTGAAATAGGATTAGGGTTACTTTAAAACAACGAAAGAAGCTTAGTACATTTTCAAGAGTTTTGAGGAAAAAACTAGGGTTTCTCATATGCAAATTGTTACATCTCTTGTAAATTTCTGATTACAAAGGATTGTTTGTCGCTTGGTATCTTGGTTTTTTTCTCGTGATAGTTTTTACTGCTAAAATTTGCGTGTTCTTTGTGTTGTTTGAATTTTCATATTCTATTGCCTTCTTTGACTCAGTGTAAGATTAATGGACATCATGAAAACCCGCAGAGCTGGATCACGAGCCGTCCAATCGTGTGAATGAGGAAGACTAAATCAATATCCCAGGACAGTGGCGAAGAGCGCCACCAGGAACATTTTCTTGGAGATCCCGAACGCCTCCTCGATTGCATTCATTTGCTGGGCTTTCCGCAGCAGCCCGATTGCCGGAAAGGTATCTTTGTGCGTGATGTTGTAGCTGTAGAAGGCAATGTTAAGGAGGAACCATCTCATGGATGTTCCAAAGAAACTGATATCAAGGAAGAACCATGTCATGGATATTCCAATCAGGTAGGCCCAGCAGCAAGCCATGAACTCCTTACAGAACAAAACATACGATTTTCTCATCCGGGTTTCAACTTCAGCAGCCTGTATATCGTTCTCAAGGACCTTCTCCATGTCAGCCACCGCCTTCTTATCGTCCCCCTTTACAATGAACCGGGCCGTCTCCGGCATCTTCATCCGCCAATAGTATGTCAGAACAGCTGGAATCGCCCCTAACATGAGAACAATACGCCAGACGAAGTCACCTTCCAGCTGTGTCAACAGCACGTAGTGTTGGATAAAATGTTGAATTAAATAGACTATAAAAATCGAGAACCAAAAAAGGAAAATAAATTTAGAGAAAGAAAAACTTATTGAATTGAGTCGAGGCGTGACTGAGTCACTCGGCTTGAAATCGAATTTGCTCCCCTTGGACAGCGTCCCAAGTGCAACAGGTTTCCAGAGCAATCGACCTCCAGGATACAACGACTATGACCCGGTCCCAGTGGTGCACTCACTGTACACGGGCTCGAACCACTTGCAGTTTAATCCGAAAGTACTGAGTTGACTCAGCAATGAACTCAGTAACAAAACCATATCAGAGAGAGTTTTATAAGGCAGGGAATTTTTCGTATGTTGAAACTGGAATCGGAAGTCTTTATATAGACTCCGAAATGGTGCATAAGCACCCTTTACAAAAGGTTAGGTCCGTTGGGTTTAAACCCAACAGGGGCGACCAACCGGAAGGGAAGCATCTCTCTGGTTTAAAAACGAAAAGGCGCAAGTGCGAGTACACTCTCGCACATACAGTCCTGCGAGTACCCATACACACACACCCACGCGAGTACACTTACACCGCACCCGCACCCACGCCCAGCCCAGCCCGTCCCGTCCCGTCGCGTCGCGTCGCGCACGCGGACGCGGACTCGGACTCGGCTCGGCTCGGCTCGGCACGGCACGGCTCGGCTCGGCGCGCGCGCGCGCGTGTGTGGTTAATGGCATAGATTAGAGCTATTGGCATAGCCCCCCCACAGGACCAAATTCACATGCCCCCTGAAAGGGGCTCAAGCCTTAGGCAAAAAGTCTATCATATAAACAAGAGAATTTCTCTTGTCAAATCCGATGTGGGACAAAACCAACACCTCAAAAACACCAAAATTCAAATGTGGAGGGAAAACACCGAAATTTGAAAATTCAAATTTTTAATATTATTTTAAAACAAATACAACAATCCCCCACATGTTTTAAAATAAAATGCTTTCGGATTAAAGCGAAATAGTTGTGCAATGGTGCCGGTGTCACCATAGACTTGAACCGACATTAGAGTAAGCAAGACAGGTCTACAGGAATCAGGTGACACCATAGTCTTGAACCTGAATCCTTTTAATGTAGATCGCAAGTACATGCCACTCACACAATTCTTCCTCTGCAAGTGATTCTGTGGTTCGGTGCGTTTCGGCCATACACCATTACCTGGATTTCATGAGTGCTCTAGAGAATTCGCCTAGATTCTCATAGGAAGCGGCCTCCACCTCCACACCCATATAGGTGAATTCCATCAAGTGTATGCAGCAACTGTATACACCACCAAATATATGGCTATGGATCCATTAAGAGTTCTAAAAACTCATCCTTCTGCGTTGCTGCTCGCACTGTACACCATAGAAGGGGCTCATATAACTCAGTGCAATCGTCTACCTCGTGTCTTGTTGTTTACCCATTGAACCTATCTCATGGGATCTCCACTTGTATAGGTTGGGTTACCGACACTGGCAGCTCATATATTAGGCTCAGCCCCATTCCCTTCGATGTATCATTGACTAATTTTTTAGATAGTCCTTTAGTCAGAGGATCTGCTAGATTCTTTTCTGACCTCACAAAGTCAATAGATATGACTCCATCACGTAACATATGTTTCACTATATTGTGTCTGAGTCTAATATGCCTGCTTTTTCCATTATATATTTTACTTTTTGCTTTCGCTATAGCTGCTTGACAGTCACAATGAATAGATACGGCCGATACAGGCTTTGGCCACAATGGTATATCAGCTAAGAGATTTCTAAGCCATTCAGCTTCTGATCCAGCCTTTTCTAAGGCAATAAACTCGGATTCCATAGTCGACCGAGCAATACATGTCTGCTTGGTGGACTTCCAAGAGACTGCTCCTCCACCCAAAGTGAAGACATATCCACTAGTAGATTTTGTCTCATCTGAATCACTGATCCAGTTAGCATCACTATATCCTTCTAATACAGTAGGATAACCATTATAATGTAAACCATATGTCATATTACCTTTTAGGTATCGCAAAATTCTAGACAATGCATTCCAATGTTCTTTTCCAGGGTTATGTGTATATCTACTTAGCCTTCCTACTGCAAAAGCTATGTCAGGTCTAGTGCAGTTTGTTAAATACATGAGACTACCAATTATTCTGGAATATTCTAATTGAGACACACTATTTTCTGTATTCTTCATGAGAGTCACACTATAATCATAAGGAGTACTGACAGGTAAACAGTCAAAATGGTTAAACTTTCTCAATATCTTCTCAATGTAATGAGATTGTGATAATATAATAACACCATTTTTCCTGGTTACTTCAATACCCAATATTATACTTGCCTCTCCTAAGTCTTTCATGTCAAACTTAGATGACAAGAATTTCTTAGTTGCATTAACTAATTTAATATTAGTTCCAAAAATAAGCATGTCATCAACATAAAGACATATGATAACATAATCATTTCCAGAAATTTTACTATATACACATCTATCTACATCATTTATATGATAACCATTTGATTTTAAAACACCATCAAATTTTTCATGCCATTGTTTAGGAGCTTGTTTTAAACCATATAGTGATTTAATTAGTCTACATACTTTATTTTCTTTACCTAATATCTTATAACCCTCAGGTTGCTCCATATATATTTCTTCTTCTAAGTCTCCATTTAGAAAAGCAGTCTTAACATCCATCTGGTGTATCACTAGTTTATATATGGAGGCTATCGCTATTAAGACTCTAATAGTTGTAATCCTAGTTACAGGGGAATATGTATCAAAATAATCTATTCCTTCCTTTTGTTTAAAGCCTTTCGCTACCAACCTAGCCTTAAACTTATCGATAGTTCCATTTGGTTTTAGTTTCTTTCTAAACACCCATTTGCAGCCTATTGGTTTGTTACCAGGTGGTAGGTCTACAAGTTCCCAAGTATTATTTGATATAATAGATTCTAACTCATCATTTATTGCTTCCTTCCAAAAGGTTGCATCTGGAGAGTTAATAGCTTCTATATAAGTTGTAGGATCATCTTCTACTAAGAATGTGAAAAAACCATCTCCTAAGTTAGTTTCTTTTCTAACTCGAATACTTTTTCTTGGTTGTATCTCTTCTACTACTTTCTCGTAAGCATTTTTACTAGTAGACGTAATATCTGATTCATTAACTTTTTCTATTCCTATAGATTTAGATTTCATAGGGAATACGTTCTCAAAGAACTCTGCATCCCTAGCTTCTATAATTGTATTGGGATCTAGAATATTATCCTTAGTTTTTAAAACTAGAAACCTATAGGCCGCACTGTTTTGTGCATACCCTATAAATACACAATCGGTCGTTTTAGGACCTAATTTTCTTTTCTTAGTTTCAGGTAATCCTACTTTAGCAAGACACCCCCACACTTTAATATATTTATAACTAGGAATATGATTCTTCCAAAGTTCATATGGTGTTTGTTCAGAAGATTTAGATGGAATCCTGTTTAGGATATAACAAGCAGACAGAATTGCTTCTCCCCACATATTTGAGGGTAAGCCTGAACTATTTAACATGGCATTCATCATTTCTTTTAGAGTTCTGTTCTTACGTTCTGCTATTCCATTTTGTTCTGGTGTATAAGGAGCTGTAGTTTCGTGAATTATTCCATTCTTTTCACATAATTCTCTAAATTGAGAAGATTCATATTCACCTCCTCTATCTGTTCTAAGTCTTTTAATTTTTATATTTAATTGATTTTCAACTTCAATTTTGTATTTAGAAAAAGCATCTAAAGCTTCATCTTTGTTCCTTAATAGATATACTCTAGTGAACCTAGAGTAGTCATCTACAAAAGTTATATAATATCTTTTTCCTCCTCTAGACATGTGATTTCTAAAATCACCTAAATCACTATGTATCAACTCTAATAGAACAGATGATCTTTCTATTTGTTTAAAGGGTTTTCTAATAAATTTTGATTCTACACATGTTTCACATTTTTCAAACTCTTCATTAAATATATTAGGTAATAAACCTAATCTTTTCATTTTCTTTAAAGATGCCACATTCACATGACCTAATCTATTATGCCATAGATAAAAAGGTTCAACGATATAAACAGAACTAGATGTTTTCTTATTATCATTGGATACATTTACAATGAATAAACCATCGCTACAGTACCCCTTACCAACAAAGGTTCCATTTTTAGTCATTACAAGCTTATCTGAATCAAATACTAATTTGACACCAGCCTTATTGAGGAGCGAACCAGAGACCAAGTTTCTTCTAATGTCAGGCACATGGAGGACATCATTTAACATTAGAGTCTTTCCAGAAGTGAGTTTCAGAAGTACTTTCCCTTTCCCTACAACTGGAGACGTTCTAGCATTTCCCATGAACACCTGTTCATCATCTCCTGACACTTGGTAGGAGGTAAACATGCTACGATCCTTGCACACGTGTCTAGTTGCACCAGTATCTAGCACCCACTCCAAGTTGTTTACAAGGAAGACTTCTGACACCACAGCCACTACTATGTCAGACTCATTACCTGTTTCTGTAAGATTAGCTTGCGGCTTATCTTTATTTTTCTTAAGCCTGCAGGTTTTAACATGATGCCCAGGCTTTCCACAGTTGTAGCAGTTTCCCTTTTTCTTGAATTGATTGTTTGCATTCTTCTTTTTGAGCCTGCATTCATTTGCATAATGTCCAGGTTTGCCACAGTTATGACAGTTGCCCTTTTTCTTATTATTTGTCCGACTTGATTCCACAAGATTCGCTTTTGAATCTATCTCATTTTTATTTCCTTTTTGGTCCCTGATTCTATTGGCCTCCTCTATTCGTATGTGTACGATAGTGGTTTCCAAAGAAACACCGTTCTTCTTATGTTTCATTCTATTTTTATATTCTTTCCAGGAGGGCGGTAACTTTTCTATTAACGCTCCTGACAGAAACACCTCATCCAACTTAATTCCTTCTGTCGATAGTTCGTGAATTAGACTTTGAAAGTCGTGAATCTGATTTGTGACAGATTTATCGTCTGTCATTTCATAGTGAAGGAAATTAGCAATTGCATGTTTCTTAGCGCCTGCATCTTCTAATATGTATTTCTTTTCTAAAGCAATCCATATATCTTTAGCAGAGGCGTAAGAAGCATACACATCATATAATTCGTTGGATAAAGAGTTTAGAATATAATTTTTACAATTATTTTCATCTGTTACTTCATTTTGATTTGCTGGATCTATAGTAAATGATTCAGATAAAATGTATGAAACTTTCAGGGTGGTAAGAGCGAACATCAATTTCTGTTTCCACCGTTTAAAGGATTGTCCAGCGAACGGTTCGATTTTGGCTAACTCAGTAGAAGCATTTACTGTTACTGTAGCCATAGTCTATGTAATTCAACACACAAATTCGATTTCAAGATTGTTGGATAAAATGTTGAATTAAATAGACTATAAAAATCGAGAACCAAAAAAGGAAAATAAATTTAGAGAAAGAAAAACTTATTGAATTGAGTCGAGGCGTGACTGAGTCACTCGGCTTGAAATCGAATTTGCTCCCCTTGGACAGCGTCCCAAGTGCAACAGGTTTCCAGAGCAATCGACCTCCAGGATACAACGACTATGACCCGGTCCCAGTGGTGCACTCACTGTACACGGGCTCGAACCACTTGCAGTTTAATCCGAAAGTACTGAGTTGACTCAGCAATGAACTCAGTAACAAAACCGTATCAGAGAGAGTTTTATAAGGCAGGGAATTTTTCGTATGTTGAAACTGGAATCGGAAGTCTTTATATAGACTCCGAAATGGTGCATAAGCACCCTTTACAAAAGGTTAGGTCCGTTGGGTTTAAACCCAACAGGGGCGACCAACCGGAAGGGAAGCATCTCTCTGGTTTAAAAACGAAAAGGCGCAAGTGCGAGTACACTCTCGCACATACAGTCCTGCGAGTACCCATACACACACACCCACGCGAGTACACTTACACTTACACTTACACTTACACCGCACCCGCACCCGCGCCCAGCCCAGCCCAGCCCGTCCCGTCGCGTCGCGCACGCGGACGCGGACTCGGACTCGGCTCGGCGCGCGCGCGCGCGTGTGTGGTTAATGGCATAGATTAGAGCTATTGGCATAGCCCCCCCACAGGACCAAATTCACATGCCCCCTGAAAGGGGCTCAAGCCTTAGGCAAAAAGTCTATCATATAAACAAGAGAATTTCTCTTGTCAAATCCGATGTGGGACAAAACCAACACCTCAAAAACACCAAAATTCAAATGTGGAGGGAAAACACCGAAATTTGAAAATTCAAATTTTTAATATTATTTTAAAACAAATACAACACGTAGTTGGTAACAAAGCTTAGTGGTGTGTAGTACACACAAAATGCCATAGAGACGGACATCGCGACCGACCCTGTCACCATAATCCCAGTTCCTTGCATCGCGAATACGGCAGCAATCAACCCACCCTGCATCTTTTGATTGGTGTACTCGGACGCGATGACCGCGGATAGCAGGTAGTCACCACCAATGCCGAATCCAAGCCAGAAGCGGAAGAAGCATAGACAGCTCATTACGGTCTTGGCGGTGGAACCCATCGAGAAGGCGGATGCGATCGCAGATCCAACCATCGTAACGAGAGTGATACCGTACACCTTCTTCCTCCTAAGCTTGTCTCCAAGCCACCAGAAAAACAGCTGGCCGGCGAGTGTCCCACACAGCGCTATGCCGGAGATTGCATTGTTCACATTGTCTGGTAGGGTCCCTGGGTTTTGGATCGTTGGATTGTAGTAGTAGAGGTGGCCTATCAACTTAATGACGGCTGTGATGCTGAAGAGGTAGTAGGCGTTGGTGAAGAACCCCATCCCGGCGATCTGTGTGAAATGGTAGAGCTGGGCCTTTTCATTGTCGAGCTTCGAGAAGACGGCGATCATACCTTGTGGTAGTAACATTGCTAACCAACCTCAACCGTCCGATCGTCCAACTGAGTGTCGCCAAATGGGCGTTGAGGATTGTGTGTTAGAGATGGAATGGTGGTGTTGCATACGGGCGGGTTTGGGTGCTCGTTTCTGTTTTATCTGGATTGCTTATGGGAGAGGTGGCTAATTCTACACACGTGTTGGAGCCATATACATACTCGCACGAGCGAATCTGTCTCTCTGTTACACATTTGTGAGATCTTAGCTCTTAATCGGGTGATCTACAATGTTTAGATCTTCTGGAATAAAATTCAGTTCATTTTATAACTCAGGTGGGCCACTTCATATTGAAAAAAATGAATGGGTACAAAGAAGAAAATTTTAACCGTCAAATTACTTTGCAATTTGTGGTCCATTTGAATATATGAATTAGTTTTAAGTTTTCAGAAAGAAAACCTAAGGATTATTTTCAACCTTATGGAAAAATCAGATCTCATACACGTGTTTCATATTTGCACTCGTGACTACATATGGATGATACGGCCTATACCGTCGCGTGTGGAATTAGCGAACTTGACGTTTGGAAGTTCTGGCTGTGACTTAGACAAGAAATTCACTTTGGAAGTAACGGCTGTTTTTGAAAAGTCGTCACCAACAAGACAATGGTCTCCTGCTCGTTAGGACGCGGATTTCCTGCTATGTGGGGCCCACCGTGATGTTTATGGAAAATCCACTCCGTCCATTGGTTATTTTTCCAGATGATGTAAGGACATGTACCCAAAATGACCCAAATCCAAAAATCAAGTGGCCCTTAGAATGTCTACAGTTGAAACATGCGTGGGCCACATAAGTTTTAAAATCAGGCTATTTTTTGTTTTTCGAGTTCATACTAATAGTAATGACCATATGAACGGTATGGATGGTATATAAACATCGTAGAGGACCCAGGGAGGTATCAACGGTAGGAATTTACCTACACAGGGGTCTTCATGACGTGCGGCCTAGATGAGTTGGTAGGGATAGTATGGTGTAAGCAAGTGATCCAGGTCCAAGCCTTGGAATAGTGTTGCCTTTCAAAGAAACGGGACAATGTAACAGCAAGAAATTCCCAGCCGTTTGATGCATTACTGGCCCAGTGACCCGACACTGTGGAGCCCACCGTAATTTATGTTTTTTTAATCACACCGTTCATCCGTTATGCCAGCTCATTTTAAGGCATGAGCCTAAAATGAGCTGGCAAAACGAAACAACGGTGTGGATAAAACACATACATCACAGTGGACCCTACAGAGTCATCAGGGATATCAGTGGTGTTGGGGTTACCGCGCAATCTGCTTGGATGGGAGACCATGGATCAGTGATCGAGACCGTTGATCTGACTAGGCAAACAGCATCACAAGTTCCTGCCCTTCAGACAATTTCCCATGCATGTGGGAACATGGATCAGCCATCCAGACCGTTGATCTAACTAGGCAAACAGCAACATAAATTCCTGCTCATTAGCCAATTACAATATACATGTGGGATTATGGATCAGTGATCCAGACCGTTGATCTGACTAGGCAAACAGCTGATGGTAACTGCCTTAGAAATCTTCAACATCGGAAGTTCTTATCATTCTATGTGTAATTTGAATTACGTATATTCCACATATGCAATTTTTAAGTAATTTCTAAGTGCATGTGTATCATCCATCTCACTCTGCCAGAGTATCAAAGTTTCTCTCCTCTAGAAAAGATTACAAGCGATTTGGGTATGGTACATTCATGATAGGGGACCATCAGATCAATGGCTTTGATGAACCAACCATGGGCCACACACCAGGGAAATTACCGCATTATTATTATTATTATTATTATTTTCTTGTTAGGAGCGTTTGGTTGTACCAAATATCATGAAATTTCATGAAATCATGTTTGCAAACACGAGTTCCAGAGTAGATAATTCAAAATCAAACAACATACGGATAAACAAAGATGCATCGATCCAAACCATACTCCAAACTGCAGTATTGTTGGGGTGGTTTTTCTATTATGTACATCGCATTTACTTCAAATCTGAACCGTCCAATAGTGGGACCGACTGTAGATTGGTCATTAACAAAAAATCAGATTGATCAGATAATCCCACTTACGTTTGATAGATGTTGATTTGTTGAATTTGGGAACCCATTAGATGCCTCATCATCAGGCAAGCTAGAATCATACTTTTTTTTTTTGTAAGTTTTGGCTCAGGCCCACTGTCTTAGCACCCTTTTTTTTTAATTAATTAATTATTTATTTATTTACACGCACACACACCCCACACACTCACGCTAGTGGAATTTCACCACCTACGGATACTCGAACCCTTGACTGGGTGTTGAAACTCCTGAAGAGTCTACTACCCGAGCAAGCCACTCGTCTTGGCACCCTTAAATCAGTGCCATTAACTTAAACCATTTCCACTATAGGGTAGATCTTAGCCGTTGAATTCCTCCCATTCTCCTCCCTCCCACTGCCGAGATCCTTGTCCTCGCCTGAGATCTCCTCAAGCGATCGGCCGTTGGTCTCCGGCAACATGAAAGTGAACAGACATCGGATGAAATTCAACACCAATAGCCCAATAATGGCCCGCTTGATCTTATCATCGTTCTTGTCCACATGGAGTACTGTGTATCTCTAGACGACGAAGGCACTGATAATGGTCCCTGCCTTCTCGATGGCTGCCGATACCCCATGACAGGTGGACCGGACCCTTGCCGGAAACAGCTCAGCCGGCAGGATGAACGTTGTGCTGTTAGGCCCAAAATTCGCAAAGAAGGTAAGCCCATAGAACACTATGAAGTGGTTACGTTGCAAAATCCCGACGGGGATTGTCTGTCACAAGGATTGCCCCTTTGCTCACTATACCAGAATACAACTGCCATGAAAATGGACATCATGAGAAACCGACCGACCTAGATTGCGAACCGTCCAATCCGATCAATGAGAAAGACAGTAAACCAGTAGCCTGGGACAGTGGCGAAGAGCGCCACCAAGAACATGGCCCTAGAGATCTTATAAACCTCAATTGCATTCATTTTCTGAGCTTCTGGAAGTAGCCCCATAACAGGGTATTTCCTGTGGTATGGTCCATTTGAGGTTTGGATCTGCCTATTTTTGGGCTCAGGCAAAATGGATGGACTGCATGGCTAAAACACCATACATCATGGTAAGGCCCACAGCTTTGACACTGGCTAGCTGGTTGGTGTCCAGGTCACCATCCAAACTGCGTCCCCGTGATACACGCTATGTGGGGCCCATTTTTGCAACACTTATTCAACCGCACGGAAAAGTTATTCATGTGCATGGAAACTTGGTTCACATCATCATGCATGGAAGTTATTCATCTTACTATGGGGCCGACTGTGTTGTTTGCATGCCTTCTCGCAAGCGTGTCTGGTGAGCCCTGCCATGATGATCAGCTTTACCCGAAAGTCAAGTCAGTTCCAATCATCACGTGGGCTGCAGGTTCGGAGGTTGTTTTTTTTTTTTTTTTTTTTGTGGTGTATTGTAGTTTTCTAAGGTGGCCCACCTGATGGATAGACCGGCTACTTTACTACACCAAAAAGGCCATTCTGGAACGGGTACTTTTTAGGTTTTGAAACGATTTAAAACCGTATCAAGTGTGGACCTGTTTTATATCTTCCCATAACCAACACGTGCCTAATTCCAGCCCCAATCCTCTCACTCCCAACCTTCCCGGCCCTCTCGCGAGATCTCTCCCTCTCTCCCACTCCCCATTCCTGACTCTCCCTTGCGATCTCTCTCCCTCTTGACGTAGGACTTTCGAGGATCGATTCGAGGGGAGAATCCTTGGTGGAGAAGGATCTAGGGTTCTTTGAGAGGATCAGGTCTCACTTTTTTATTGAAGAATCTCCGGATTTAGGGTCTCCGGAGCCAAAGGGAGATTCTTCCGCACCGCTGAGGATCGTCAATGGAGATAATGCAACAGATGTTGTCAATGATCCTCTAGGTGTTGTTGGAGTAGTTTGTCAAAGGGATGGTGCGAATCTAGGGTTTGTAGAGAGGAGCGTGAAGAGATCCCATGCCTCAGAAGAAAAATCTCCTGCTGAGGAGAATCTAGGGTTTCCAAAATCGAAGGTGAATTCTTCTGAAAAATCCATGGCTGCGGAGCTGCTGCAAGGAATTGACAATATCGGTGATGTTGATGCCACTGTTTCGAAGGGAAAATCTCCTGCGAAGGAGGATCTAAGGTTTTCAACGTCAAGGGCAGATTCTTTGGGACAATCTACTGCTTCAAAGTTGCTGGAGAGAATAAACAATGTTGGGGACGCAGATGCTGCCATTTCAAAGGGAAAAACTCTGGCAAAGAGTAATCTAGTGTTGTCAAAATTTATGGGAGATTCTTCCATTGAAGTTGCAGCAAAAGATTCGGAAAATTTTCAAAAATCCACTACTGTAGCAAAGGGTTCGAAAATTTTTCATAAATCCACAGCTGCAGCGTCACTGGAAGTTTCAAAGGGAAAATCTTTGGCAAAAAGGAATTCAGAGTTCTCAAAACCGTCCGAAGATTCTTCAGCAAAAGTTGCAGCTAAAATTCTATTTTTGACATTAAATGGAAGACCTTTGGATTTTTGTAGGATCACAACAGTGAGGTCTTCCCTTTAACTATGGGTTTCTGTTGAGGATTATTGCGAACACCTTCAATCCACCTTCAATCCATAAGCATATAAGTAATGTTAAGGTATCCAACATGACACAGGGAAGGACGTGATAAGGTCAATCACCATCTTCCTCAATCGATAAATACCTTAAATCCACAAGAGGTTTCTCAAATCCATGAGAGAAAATAAGAAATATCTTAAGAAGTTTGTTGATTGAATGAATGATATAAAAAAAAAAGAGTTTAACATCCTCTAAATAATCCTAAACAAATGTTAAAAATGTAATCAAAGAATTCCAATCAAATAAAGAAATAAACTTTGAAAAATATGTAAATTTCCACGGTCAATCGGCCTATCATCAAGTTGTCTAGTCTATAAGTCGAAACAACTAAATCAAAAAATATGTCAAAACCATCCAGAGATTTAAATCGAAAATTCTGTAATTTTTGACCTGTCGATCTCATCTGTTCACCTGTCGAACAATATTTCGACCTATTAAAACTAATAGAAATCAGCCAACAAGCTGATGTAGAGCAGGTCGCGGACAATTTCATGGCCAAGATGGATCAGAAAAGGCACGGTCGGCGATAGAAGTGATCCGGACCATCGGACCTTAGATCGGGCGTATCTCACAATCCAGAATGAGTTATCCGATGTCTACTTTAGCCAACCAACTCGGCTATGCCGGGTTGCGCAGCTCGGATTTGCGAGAAACCCCCTGATCGACGGTCGTTTTCTCGTTTTAATTTTGTTTTTACTATAAATAGTAAGTTTTAGTTTGAGTATAACTTTTCATCCGTTGGGCTTTAGGAGTTGTGTCCAACATGAAAAGTGCTTAGGATAATTAGGAGAATGGTTTGGTGAAGCTAAATAGGACACTTACTATTTTTGGCCGAAAACCTTGTGCACTAGTAGACATCATGACCGTCTATAAATAGTAAGTTTACTATTTATAGTAAGTTGCGAATTCTAGGAGTTTTAGTTGTAGTTTGAGTCTGATTTCTTTCTTATTGCTTGGTTCCCTTATTTAAAGGGTGGTGAACTCGATTTTAGGAATTCATTAATCAATTTCGAATTTATTAGAAATTATTCTTATTTTCTACTTTTTTTCCTCGTGGATTCGAGAAGTCCCTGTGAGGAGTCCAGAGAAGTTCCGTGGATTCAGAATATTTATCATCTTGAGGAAGACGGTGCTCGACCTCACGTCCTTCCCTGCGTCAGTTTGGTATCAGAGCGAGGTTTCTCCTCGGATCGATGGCTTCTAACGACGGGTCGGGCAACAATCCCATGGGCGGTGCCCCAGGGAATTTACCTTTAACGGCGGCAGTTTTCGAAGCAACCATGCAAGAGAATCAACAAGCCATGCAAGGGCTGCAGGCTTCTATGGACCGCATAGCGAATCTCTTGGAGGAAACCCTAGGGCAACTTCGTGTTCCTGGTGGTAATCTTCCACCGCCGATTGTTGAAACTCGCAATCGCCCTGATCACAGATAGTACCGGCAATGCATCCACGGGTCATTCCTGAGGAAGGGGGATCCAGTGAGGAGGAAATCGATGACATAATCTTTCAACACCCCAGACAAGGCGGCGATCGAGTAGATCGGACAGATCGAGAATTTAAGATGCGGGTTGATATTCCTAACTTCAATGGCCAACTACACATTGAGGATTTCCTCGATTGGCTTTCTGAAGTTGAGCGACTTTTCGACTATATGGATATCCCTGAAGCAAAGAAGGTCAAGCTTGTGGCCTACAAGTTGAAAGGAGGAGCTTCAGCATGGTGGAAACAACTGCAACTCGCACAACTAGACAGATGAAAGCACCAATCCGCACATGGTAGCGGATGAAGCAGTTATTACGTGCCCGATTCCTCCCTAGCGATTACGACCAGGTATTATTTCAACAATACCAAAATTGTCGACAGGGTAGTCGGTCTATGAGAGAATACGCAGAAGAAATTTACGGCTTGGCGGGGCGTAACGATTTAGTCGAGACTGAATCGCAGCAAGTCGTCCGATTCAACGGTGGACTGCGTATGACGATCCAGGATTGGGTCCAGATGCAGCCCGTCTGGACGATGAATGATGCGATCAAGTTGGCTACTCGGACAGAAGCACAACTTGAACGTTCTACCACACGACCCTATTCTACCGCAAGGATCACTACGGCGGGTCCACCCTAAGGAGCTCCACAGTTTAAGGGGAAGGAACCCGTAGGAGCACGCACTCAACCTCGTACGTCTGAGAGTCGAGATCAGAGAAGCGGACAAGCTAGACCCCAAAGGGGCGTATCGACTACTGCTGGTCTAAGTAGAATCCCAAACCCTTACGCTCGACCCCGGCCCGACAACTGTTATCGTTGTGGCCAACTGGGCCACCTATCAAATACTTGTCCCCAGCGAAAGGTGGCAAACCTCACCCTCAATGATGGTAGTACTGATAACGCCGATGAAGATCCAGATGATGAAGAGAAGGAGCATACCACCGAGGACGAGGTAGATGAATCAAGTTGGGTTCAGCAAGATCGCGGCGAGTCACTCGTCGTGAGGCGGTTATTATATGCGTCAAGAAAAGAAGTGCATCCACAAAGGCATAAAATCTTCCGCACTAGGTGCACGGTGAATCGAAAGGTTTGTGACGTGATTATTGATAGTGGCAGCAGCAAAAATATCGTCTCCAAGGTCATGGTGGAGAAATTACAATTGAAAACAGAGCGTCATCCCTCTCCATATACAATCGGTTGGATCAAGAAGGTCAGTGAAACAAAGGTAACTGAACGATGCACCATATCCTTTTCAATTGGTAAATATTATAAGGATGAAGTAGTATGCGATGTGGTTGACATGGAAGCATGTCACATACTACTCGGTCGACCCTTGCAATCTGACCGTGATGCCACTCATAAAGGGCGAGATGACATATATATCTTCGTCAAGGATAGCCGGAAGACCATATTGGCCCCTATGGATCCAGAGGGACCACCTGAAACTTCTAAAGTGGAGGGTCGTTTTCTCTTAACCATACGGGACTTCGTGAAAGAATCCAAAGAAACAGGACAGACTTATGCATTAATTGTAAAAGGGGAAGAACTCGAGCCTACCATCATCCTTGAAAAACTAAAGCCCTTGCTACATGAATTCAAAGAAATCTGGCCCGATGACCTTCCCGATGGGTTGCCTCCCATGCGGAATATCCAACACCATATCGACTTTATCCCCAGGTCCAGTCTACCCAATCGGCCTCATTATCGGATGGGTTCGAATGAGTGCGAGATTCTTCAAGGGCAAGTGGAAGAGTTGATCCGTAAGGGTCTTATTCGAGAAAACATGAGTCTATGTGCTGTACCAGCTCTGTTAACTCCAAAGAAAGATGAGAGTTGGCGCATGTGTGTCGACAGCCGAGCCATCAACAAAATCACCATAAAGTACAGGTTTCCTATACCCCGGTTGGACGATATGCTGGACATGTTAGAGGGTGCCAAAATATTCTCTAAATTGGATCTAAAGAGCGGCTACCATCAGATTCGAATACGGCCAGGTGATGAGTGGAAAACATCCTTTAAGACCAAGGAAGGATTGTACGAATGGATGGTCATGCCCTTCGGTCTTTCGAATGCACCTAGCACATTTATGAGATTGATGAGCCAAGTTCTGAAACCTTTCATTGGACGATTCGTTGTGGTTTATTTTGATGATATTTTGATATATAGTCAAGACGAAACTACCCATATGGAACACCTCAAAAAGGTCCTTCAGGTGCTTACTGAAAATAAACCGTATCTCAATTTAAAAAAGTGTAGCTTCATGACTAATAACCTATTATTTCTGAGTTTTGTCGTAACGTCCATGAGCATTTGAGTGGATGAGAAAAAGGTAAAGGCAATCAGAGAATGGCCGGTTCCCACAAATATTCACGAAGTGCGAAGTTTTCAAGGACTGGCGACATTCTATCGTTGATTCGTGAGAAATTTCAGTACTATTATGTCACTAATCACAGATTGCATGAAGAAAGGGTAGTTTCAGTGGACAGACGAAGTCGACAGGAGGTTTGCCGAAATCAAGCGCAGATTATCCACAACCCTGGTTCTTGTACTTCCTAACTTCGATAAACTATTTGAAGTCGAATGTGATGCCTCATATGTCGGAATTGGGGGAGTTTTGTCTCAAGAAGGTAGGCCAGTAGCCTTCTACAGTGAGAAACTTAGCGATGCACACAAGAAGTGGTCTACATACGAGATCGAGTTATACGCGGTGGTCCAGGCACTACGACATTGGCGATATTATTTGATTCAAAGAGAATTCATACTTTACACGGACCATCAGGCTCACAAATTTATTAATAGTCAGCTAACATTAACCGTATGCATGCTAGATGGATCTCATTTTTACAGGAATTCACATTCGTGCTAAAACATAAGTCAGGACAACAGAACAAGGTAGCCGATGCGTTGAGTCGCCATGCAAATTTGTTAGTAACTATGATCAATAAAGTCGTCGGGTTCGAGTGCCTCAAAAACACATATTCCGATGACGATGACTTTAGAGACGCATGAGTTAGATGCCAAGAAGGTCACTCCGGTGACTTACATATGCAAGACGGGTTCCTTTTCAAGGGAAATCGATTGTGCATTCTGAACAGTTCGCTAAGGGAGCAGATAATCCAAGAGCTACATGAAGGTGGCCTCAGTGGACACCTTGGGCGAGACAAGAGGCGAGCTCTTGTGGAAGAACGGTATTACTGGCCGCAGTTGGTACGTGATGTGGGAAGGGCAGTCCAACATTTTTATAGTTGTCAAACCTCTAAGAGGCAATCTCATAATACGGGCCTCTATATCCCGTTGCCCGTGCCTGATGGCCCTTGGAAGGATTTATCTATGGACTTCGTGCTTGGTCTCCCACGAACACAACGTGGCATAGATTCGGTGTTCATGGTGGTAGATCGTTTCTCCAAGATGGCGCACCTTATTCCATGCAAGAATACTCTCGATGCAACACACGTGGCGAATCTATTCTTCAGAGAAATTGTGCGGCTACACGGGGTTCCCAAGACTATTACTTCTGACCATGACACGAAGTTCATAAGCCACTTTTGGCAAACTTTGTGGACTCGATTCGATACACGACTTCAGTTCAGCAGCGCCTACTACCCACAAACTGACGGTCAAACTGAGGTTGTGAATCGCACTTTGAGAAACCTCCTTCGATGTATTTCAGCAGAGAAACCGAAGCAGTGGGATTTGGCCTTGTCTCAAGCGGAGTTTGCATTCAACAACATGGTGAACTGCTCGACAGAAAAATTCCCGTTCCATTTTATTTACGGACGAGTACCTCGCCACACACTAGACTTGGTCCCTCTGTCCAAGCTCCCAGGCATGAGTATTGCAGCAGAACATATGGCAGACAGGATCATGGGTATTCAGGCGGAGGTACAGACTAAATTACATGCCTCGAACGAAAAGTATAAGGAACAAGCGGACAAGCATCGTCGACAAAAGGTGTTCGAGCTGGGCGACCAGGTAATGGTCCATCTGCGAAAAGAAAGATTTTCGACCGGGACGTACAACAAGCTGAAGAATAAGAAGATTGGACCGGTACCGATCATCCGAAAGATCAATGACAATGCTTATGTTGTTGATCTTCCAAATGACATGGCGATCTCACGGACTTTCAACGTTGCGAACCTGACCGAGTATCATGAACCAGCGCAGGACGAGAACTCGAGGACGAGTTCTTTTCAAGTGGAGGGGACTTATGTAGAGCGGGTCGCGGACAATTTCATGGCCAAGATGGATCAGAAAAGGTCGGCGACGGAAGTGATCCGGACCATCGGACCTTAGATCGGGCGTATCTCACAATCCGGAATGAGTTATCCGACGTAAAATATATGATTTTAGGGTAGAACGAGCTACTTTAGCCAACCAACCCAGCTATGCAGGGTTGTGCAGCCTGGATTTGCGAGAAACCCCCTGATCGACGGTCATTTCCTCATTTTAATTTTGTTTTTACTATAAATAGTAAGTTTTAGTTTCAGTATAACTTTTCGTCCGTTGGGCTTTAGGAGTTGTGTCCAACATGAAAAGTGCTTAGGATAATTAGGAGAACGGTTTGGTGAAGCCAAATAGGACACTTACTATTTTTGGCCGAAAACCTTGCGCACTAGTAGACATCATGACCGTCTATAAATAGTAAGTTTACTATTTATAGTAAGTTGCGAATTCTAGGAGTTGTAGTTGTAGTTTGAGTCTGATTTCTTTCTTATTGCTTGGTTCCCTTATTTAAAGGGTGGTGAACTCGATTTTAGGGATTCATTAATCAATTTTGAATTTATTAGAAATTATTCTTATTTTCTACTTTCTTTCCTCGTGGATTCGAGAAGTCTCTGTGAGGAGTCCAGAGAAGTTCCGTGGATTCGGAATATTTATCATCTTGAGGAAGACGGTGCACGACCTCACATCCTTCCCTGCGTCACAAGCAATCTGGAATAGTATTGAAGGACTTCCAAACAAGGAGAAAGAAGATGGTTGCAAGTTGCAACAAGGCCAACTGAAGTTCTTTTTTCTTCTTTTCTCTTCGGTTTAAAGAAGCCACCGTCTATGCCTACTTTCACAGATATATGAACCCATTCTTCTACTTTTGATGATACATTTGTGCACAACTGGTATCACAGAAAAGGATTACAATCCCTATAAGGTAAATTCTTGGGCGTAAAAACTTCAGTTAGAAGATAACCACCAAACAAGAAAACATCTTTATTCTTTCAGCCTACTTTTATTACATTCGGATTTTTATCACTAATCCTAGAAATATATATTCTATATAAACATCAATTCCACACACTGAACTATGTAGGCGTCATAACAAAAAAAACACCTCTGTGATTGATTATTTTCATACAATAGACACACAACAATAATGTTCTTGCCACTACACACCCACAACCTCACTAATTTTCATACACCCAATTATACCTTGAGATCCATCAGTTGATGAAATGTAAGTGCATGGAATGGCTCTAGAGAGAAAGAAGGCCCACCAACAGATAGCTCCTGAGCCACGTGGTGCATGGTTGGCCGAAAGTTTGGATCTGGCTGAATGCATGCAAGGGCCATGGACACTGCAAATATGACTTCCTGTGCAACCTCTGCCATCGGATCGGAGAGACGTTGGTCTAACATATCCTTTAGCAGTGTATCTTCTCTATTTGGTGATGACAAAGTGGAGATGAGCTCCCCAGGATGCCTTCCCATCATCACTTCAAGTGCCACAACACCAAAGCTATCGACGTCGCATTTCTCAGTCACCCTCATTGTATATGCAAGCTCTACATGATAGAAGATTGTTTAATCAGATTCTTTATTCTTTGCTAATCATTGATAGATAAACTCTTATCCATACATCAAACTAACCTGGGTGTCTTAATCTAGGTTTCATATCTTCTAGGCTTTTGTGCTTGCTAATACCAAGATATCTCTACAAACTGAGCATGTGCCAAATAACGTGTTTGGTACATCTGAGAGGAGCATAACATGGGCCAAACTTTCTGATGATCTGGCTAGGAAGTCGGGATGGTCCACTCATTAAGCACGCCACATACATACATTGAATGCATATTGTTGGCCTTTTTAAAATTATTTTTTTCTCAAAATTGTCCATTGTTTTGATGTGGTGGTGGTGGCCTGCCCGATAATGGGACAAGCTTAATAATTGTCGGGTCATCTGGATGGTTGGGCCTATTTTTATGTATGCCTCATATTTCCTAGAAGCGTCATGAGAAGTTGGCAAGTGTGAACTAGAGATTTTAATGGCGTGTATAGGTAATGTTGTATTTAGCATAATTACTTGTATCAATATTGTGGACCAACAAACTAGTATCAATATTCTGGACCTATCAGCCGAATCTCTCTCTCTCTCTCTCTCTCTCTCTCTCTCTCTCTCTCTCTCTCTCTCTCTCTCTCTCTCTCTCTCTCTCTCTCTCCGAAGTAAAGGAAACAACCAAAAAAACGTGCTTAAGAATATCTAAGGAGGTTTTAAGTCTGTACCAGTGAGGTCCATAGTTCCAAGATCCAAACCATTGACATGGTGGGCCCCAATTTGGATGGCTCATGCATTGGAAATTCTCTAATTGGAAATCCTAACCATTTCAGTAGCCAACAGATAAATGATCAAGAAAGAAAAAAGGTGATTGTGCACATCCAACAAAGAAAGACCATAGATTCAATGGCTAGGATTTTTCAATCAATTTCTTTTGTTGTGTGGGATATTCATTGTGTGAGACATCACATGGACAGTCTGGATCTTAGAGCTGTGGAACCCTTATACAGCGGGGAAAGCCCAAGCTCATGCTCTGGGATCTCTTGGTAGAGTATTTCACGATCCCACATTCCCTGATGCACCATTTTCAGATTTACTAGCATGGGCTGGAAGACATGAGCTTTTTCAATCATTAACTACCCGTAGCTCATCTATCTAAACTTGGTATGCATGTAAATCAATCCATACCATCTGGAAACATGATCACCCATGTTGTATATAAAGAAGATCCCAAAAATGACACTTATGGAAGGATTCTATCCAACCAATTGGTGGCCAACAAATGTACAGTTAAAAATGGTCAATGCCATAAATTTAATAGCTAATAAAATATGGTGAAAGTTACTTAAAATTTTCAAATATGAATTTTCTCATAATCCAGTTGCCTTAGATTGCCCCATTTGACAATCGTGTGGTAACTAATGCACAAATTTTATAGTAAATAATTTAAACAAAAAATAGAAAATATTAAGAAAAATACAGGCTAATTTATTATAAAACTATTCAGTGTTGAGAATATTTTAATGACTGACCTGGAGCGATGTATCCATAAGTGCCTGCAAGCGTAGTCCAATTGGACGACTCAGGTATTAGCAATCGTGCAATGCCAAAATCAGAAACACTAGCCTCAAGTTCTGAATTCAGTAGAACGTTTTTGCTTGATAGGTCTCGATGGACAATTGGCAAGGTGCAATCATGGTGCATGTAAGATAAAGCATGGGCGACACCTTTAATAATCTTCACCCTTAGAGTCCAGTCCAATTGTGTAGCTTCTTCATCATTGCTTAGGATACTTGCCAAGCTTCCCCTTTCCATGTACTCATAGATGAGAAACGAGTATCGAGCATGGCAGGAAAAGCCATAAAGCTTCACTATGTTGCGATGGCGGATTTCGGTTAATATTTGTATCTCATTTCTAAAACTTCTTTGATCAGATTGATCCCCTCCTTTGAGTGGGTGAAGTTTCTTCACAGCTACTACCTGACCCATTGATAGATTTGCTTTGTAAACTTTTCCATTCCCTCCAATTCCAATGCAATATTTGTCGTCAAAACCCTCTGTCGCCTCCACGATATCTTCGAACACAGCAATCCCATCATAATTCCATACTGAAAATGGATTTTCGCTTCTCCTCTCAAGAACCCCATTCTTTATATTTCTTCTTCTTTGGTAATAAATAGAAGAAATGCCAAGGATTACAAATAAAAGAAACAAGGCCACCGAGACAGGAAGAATAATGAGGATCACAACTCTATGACCTTTCATCGCATCACCATGATTGATTGAAGAGGCATTGCAAGGTCGCAAACCTTGCACTTCACCACATAAGCCCTTATTATATATGAATGCCTCTGCAAGAGCCTTCTGAAAGCTTTTGCTGTTGGGAAGAGGACCTTCCAAAGCATTGTATGAAAAATCAATGGATTGCAAGCTGAACATCCCTTCAAAAGAAGGTGGAATGGAGCCTGACAGCATGTTGTGGGAGAGGTTTAACTTTTCCAGCCGAATCAATTTCGTGAGTTGTGGTGATATTTGTCCATTGAGGGAGTTATGACTTAGATCTAGTAAGCCCTGTAGGTATACTAGGTTACCGATCTGAAAAGGAATGCTTCCATTTAAAACATTTTCGCTCAATTTCAGATATTGGAGTTTGAAGCAATCACCTAATTGTGGTGGTATTGGACCACTTAGGTGATTCATTGACAAGTCAAGAACCTCCAAATTGGATAGTTTTCCAATCTCTTGGGGTATCTGACCAGAAAGCTTGTTTTCTTTTAAAGTTAAGTTGAACAAAGAAGTCAGCCTCCCAAATTCCTTTGGAATCTCGCCTACCAGCTGGTTTGAAGAAAGACCAAGCACACTTAGCTGCATCGACTTCCCTATCTCAGGAGGAATTCTACCGGTGATCATGTTCCCAGATAATTGTAGCTTTGTCAAATTTCGGCATTCTCCCCAATTTGGTGAGAGTTCACCAAACAACATGTTGTTGCTGACATCCATGAATGAGAGATGCGGGTATACACCAAAGGCTTCCGATACGTTTGCAGCAA
Source organism: Magnolia kwangsiensis (assembly GCA_037074715.1). Taxonomy (NCBI): domain Eukaryota; kingdom Viridiplantae; phylum Streptophyta; class Magnoliopsida; order Magnoliales; family Magnoliaceae; genus Magnolia; species Magnolia kwangsiensis. Next base: position 4,168,297 of record CM073578.1, on the reverse strand, counting down.
GTCGGTTTCCATTAAGTCGCACTCTTATTAAGCTAGTGCAATTTCTGATGCTTTTTGGGATCTCACCAGTGAAATGGTTGCCAACAGCAGTGAAGAATTGAAGAGTTCCGCCCTGGCATAACGGAGGTATATAGCCAGAGAGGCTGTTGCCATCCAAGTAGAGTTCAGAAAGATTTGTCATGTTTGTCATTTCTTGAGGCAAGGAACCAGATAATTGACAGTAAATAAGGGACAGCCTAATAAGCTTGGTCAAGTTTCCTAAAGTAGAAGGGATAGAACCAGAAATTTGATTTTGTAAGAGGGAGAGGAATGTCAGCTTTGTCAAGTTCCCTGAAGTCGAAGGGATAGAACCTGTTAGACTGTTATTGGACAGATCAAGAATTTCGAGGTTCATTAAATTCCCGAATTGTGGAGGAATTGAACCAGAAATTTGATTGCTGTAGAGGAACAACAGTGTAAGGTTTCTCAAATTACCCAAAGCAGGAGGGATCAGACCGGTCAGATTGTTTTCGTTCAATGCTAGCTGAATGAGACTCATTAAATTCCCAAGTTCTGGAGGAATAGAACCAGAAATTTGATTTTGAAAGAGGTAGAGGACTGTCAGCTTTGTCAAGTTCCCTAAAGTGGAAGGGATAGAACCTGTTAGACTGTTATTGGACAGATCAAGAATTTCGATATTCATTAAATTCCCAAATTGTGGAGGAATTGAACCAGAAATTTGATTGCTGTAGAGGAACAACAGTGTAAGGTTTCTCAAATTATCCAAAGCAGGAGGGATCAGACCAGTCAGATTGTTTTGCCTCAATGTTAGCTTAGTGAGACTCATTAAATTCCCAAGTTCTGGAGGAATAGAACCAGAAATTTGATTTTGAAAGAGGGAGAGGACTGTCAGCTTTGTCAAGTTCCCTAAGGTGGAAGGGATAGAACCTGTTAGACTGTTTTTGGACAGATCAAGATTTTCGAGATTCATTAAATTCCCAAATTGTGGAGGAATTGAACCAGAAATTTGATTGCTGTAGAGGAACAACAGTGTAACGTTTCTCAAATTACCCAAAGCAGGGGGGATTGGACCACTCAGATTGTTACTGCGCAAAGATGTATCAACTAAACTCTTGAGATTCCCTAGTTCGGCAGGAATTCTACCTGAAATCTGATTTTTGAATAAATACAAATCTGTGAGCATGGACAAGTTCCCTAAAGTGGAGGGGATGGAACCATCTATATTGTTAAAGGACAAGTCTAGCTCATTCAAATTCACAAGATTCCCTATTTCCACAGGTATTGATCCATTTATTTTATTTCCCCTGAGATACAAGATTTGGAGATTTGTAAGCAGCCTGATTTCAGATGGAATGTTTCCAGAGAGTTGATTGTATTGGAGCCGAAGGGAGATGAGTTTGGTCCAATTGGTGAAGAAAATTGGAGCTAGTTCGCCTCTAATTTCATTAGATGAGATGTCTAACTCTGAAATGCGGCTAAGATTAGCCATTGAAAGTGGTAAAATGCCAGAAAGATTATTCGCAGACAGATCGAGGGACACGAGTTTGTAAAGAGTGCCGATATGAGCTGGGATGGTTCCACTGAGAGTGTTGCCACTGAGATTGAGATGAATGAGGTCTGGAAATGAGGGGAAGCTCAAGTTATCAAGCTTACCTTGGAAGCCCACACTTGGTAAGCTTATCTCTGTTACACTTCCAAAGCTGTTGCATGAGATCCCAGTCCATTTGCATGGAGATGCGGTGTTGGTGTTGGTGCTGGTGCTGGCATTAGTAGCAGGAAGTGACCATGAGTGGAGAGCTTGTGCTGGTGAGAGGCTGGCTTTCCATTTCAGGAGAGCCTCTACTTCTGGCAGTCCTGCTGTTGCAGATGATATTGTTGCATGGGAAGAAGAAAGAAAGGGTAGTAAAAAGAGGAGAAAAGCGAGGGAGAGAGATTTATGTATGGCCATGGCTGTTGTTGCTTATGGTCTGTTACAAACTTACGATGGATATGGGTATTTATAGGAAAAGGTTGATACAGATGGCTTCGATTGCGCTGCCTATCTAATTTTTACGACTTAAGAAAAAAAAAGTATTGACTTGTTGTATACATTATTTTAAGGGTTTGGATGACGACTGGGCACTTGCACGGAGAATTAATGTCTAACGGAGCATTCTGGTCCACCTGTGATGTTTGTGTACGTTTTATGTATTGAGATTTGAACAAGGCATATTCAAATCTCAACGGTTCACTTCAGTTACTGAATCTTCTTGATTTTTAACATCACCTCCTAACATGGGCTGGCACAAAGAATGGCGTAACACATACGTTACAACTGCCCTTGTAGAGCTTAAAGTCACATACATGTGATTCTCGTAATGCATCAACGATATTCCCAGTAGTGCCATATGGGTTGGACTGGATGGATTTGGACTTGTCTTCCACGTTTAGAATCAAATCTCTTCTTTTGCAAGGAGTATCAAGATTCCGATTAGTGGGACCAGAACTGGATGGATTTGGGCCCCGAATATACTTTTCAAGTCGAGTTTTCCCTCCTTTTTAAAGGAAAGTGTCTGTCTTTTTTTTTTTTTTTGGTGCTTTAAGACTCAAGTCTGCCCTGACTTTGAGTCAAGTCCCCCTTTTTTAGGGAGCTACTGGATTCCAAAGGGGAGCGGATTAGGTGAGACCCGGGTCCACCAAGGTGAGTGAGACCCCTGACTGTGGGGCTCATAGTTATATATGTGCCTTAAATCCACACCATCCAACCATTTTGAAAGCTCATTTCACTACATTAGTTTAAAAATGTACTAGATTCAGATCTTATGTAGACCATACCACATGAAACAGTAGTGATTGAATCCCCACCACTAAAAATTTCATAGGGCCCACTGGAATGTTTATTTTCCATCAACCTGTTGATAAGGTCACAAAGATCTGGATGAAGAGACTACACAAATATCTTAGCTTGATCCAAAACTTCCGTGGCACACGAGAAGTTTTTATTGGTCAATTACCACTGTATCTTCTATTATGGTCCACCTGAGATTTGGATCTGCTTTTTTTTTTTGGATCATGCCCTGAAATGAGCTATCAATAGGGATGGACGAATGGCGTGAATGCAGTCACATACATTACAGTGGGCCCCAAGTCAGGGTCCCCACCAACCTCAGTGGATCTACGTTCTCACCTAATCCGCTCCCATTCCAAGGGCCATTTTGGATGCACACTCCCAGGGGGTGTTTGAGAGCAGTTGATCGATAAAACAATTGATGGTGTGACTTTGCAAAATCTCCTTCTGTTGCTTGAAAAAAATACATGCTATAAAAAAATAAACTCAAAAAAAAACCACTTTAAGGAAGTGAAAGAAAATGACCCCAAAATCATCAAAGCAGGCTACCAACTCAACCAAAAGGCAGGTTTGGAACCCCTTTTCCAAGACACTATTGAGGGAGTGGATCCAAACAAGCCCTAAATCACCAAAGAAGAATCTATTTTATGCATTCCTGTATCATTTTCTTAAATTATTTTTTAAAGTGGTGTGCAGCCAAGCATTGTTAGGCCGAGACGGTAATTATGAGATCCAACCCCAGCAATATTTGCACCATAGACTAACTTGACTAGATGACTCCAAAATCTAGCTGGTCCAACCATCAGGTGGGCCACCTTAGAAAACTATAATACACTAAAAAAAAAAAAAAAAACCTCAGCCTGTAGTCCACCTCATGATTGGAACTGACTTAACTTTTGGTCCAAGCTGATAATCATGGCAGGGCTCACTAAATGTGCCTGTGGGATGGTATAAAAATAACACAGTCATCCCACACAGTAAGATGAGTAACTTTCAGTGGGTGAAAATGTTTTCAAAGGTAATGACGTGAACATGTTTCCGTGGGCATGAATAACTTCTCCACATGGGTGAATAAGTGTTGCAGAAATGGCCCCAAACGGTGTGTATCGCGGGGACGTGGACACGGGGACATGGTTTGACTGGCTAACCCCACCGGGATGTGAACAAGTTTCCATGCACGTGAATAACTTCTACGTGCTAGTGAATAAGTGTTGCAGACATGGACCCCACGTGGTGTGTACTGCAGAGATATAGTTTGGCTGGTGATCCCGTGATGATGCGAACAAGTTTCCGTGCACTTGCACAACTTCTACCCACGGGTGAATTAGTGTGGGGTTGGTTTGGCTGGTGACCAAAACACCAGCCAGTTAGCTGATGTCAAAAGTTTATGGGCCCTATCATGGGCCCTATCACAATGTATGTGTTTTATCCACGTAGTCCGTCTATTTTGCCGGCTTATTTTAAGGCATGGGCCCAAAAATAAGACAAATCCAAAATTCAAGTGCACCACTCCATGGAGGACAAATCCAAAATTCAAGTGCACCAGTCCATGGGAAACAATACTTGAAATTACATGATCACGGCCTTCAGATAGCTGATAATAATTGGAATTCCTCATAAACTCTAGTAGGTAGACCTACTATCAAGATATGTTTAATGAAGGTAAGAACTACATCCTCATGTTGATCATTAACGACTGTGACTACAATACCATCATTTCTTCTTTGTTGAATGAAGTATGCCATTTCATCTCAATTGTACATCCAAACACATTAAAATCCGAAGTAGTCTCAAACTTGATTTGAAATTGCTACTCGATGTCCATATCATTCATTCCGGAAAGGAGTATTCATTCCTGGATTTCTCTGGGGCTGAGCTTGGTCACGACCCTACACCTTGAATCCATCCAAATGCAGGATTCATATCCACAAAAGGAACATATATTTACATGTTTTTGTATTCTCATAAAATCAAGATCCAGATCTGATACCTGTAAATATAAGTTGTATTTATGCACATGTGTACACTCAATACCAGAGGTGTGGATCATTCTTCTCTACATTCGGTTATGAACAAAAAGTCAAGTCTCCCACTACTTTTAAGTCACGCTCCCTTTTTTTAGTGGAAACGGACTGGGTACTCCCCTGCCACCAGCCAATGGCTAGTGGTCGATGCTCCGTGGGCCCAAACATGATGTATGTGTTTCATCCATGCCGTCCATCTAATATGTTCATAAGGTGATTCTTACATGCATGAATGGAAAATATGAATATCAGCCTAATACAAAACTTCTATGATCCTAAAGAAAATTTCAACGGTGGTATTCAATTCCTTTATTTCTTGCCTGCTCTGAACTTCGGAGATGAATGGATGTGAATTGGCTGTGCCCCTGCATAGAAGATGTTCCAGTAGGTGGTAGCTATATGTGTTCTGGCACAATCTATGTGCAACATCCATTCCGTCCATCCGTTTTGCAGGTTCATCTTAGGACTATTTCCTATCATGTGGCGCACTTGAGTTTTGGATCTGCCTCATCATGATTGGGCTCATGTCCTAACGCGATTCCAGTGAAATTGATGGGCAGAGCTTCTGCCTTGGGAGCTCCTTGTATGTTGGGGCACAGGAAAGTGGCATCAAATGCAAATTGCCAGTAATTAGAGGTTAAAGGAATCTACTCTTATCCAAAGCTCAATGAGGCCCACTGTGATGTTTGTGTTATATTCACTTCATTTATCCATTGCATTTGCTCATTCTAGGAACTCATTTAAAAAATAAGGCATATTCAAATCTTAAATGGGCCACACCACAAGAAGCAGTGGTGATTGATCAACCACCATCAAAAACTTCTTGTGGGCCACATAAGTTTTGGATCCGTTTGATACAAGTGTTTCCCTTCATCTGCATGGGAATCAACTTAATTAGCCATTTTAGATGTCATATAAACATAAGGTGGGCCTTTGGAAAGTTACAACGTGGGCATTTCTATCCCTACTACTTCATGTTATGTGGCTCTGAATCTTCATGAATTTTAACATCATCTCCTAGCATGGGCTGCTGGCACAAGGAATGGAGTAACACGGACGTCACGGCTGCTCTCATAGAGCCTAAAGTCACATGTGATTCTCGTAATCCTGTGTTTGGGCCCTGATTCTACTTTTTGAGATTCCTAGTAGGACACTGGACTAGATGGGTTTAAGCCCTAATTCTACTTTCCAAGTCAAGTCTTCCCTTCTAGCTTCTAGAGTCTTAACTCTTTTCTCTCTTTTAGTTGGGTGTTGGTTCTTTTATCTTTTTTAGTTGGGTGTTGATAGTTTTTGAAATTTTTGGGCCCATGACTGGATAGGTTTGCGCCCAGATTCTATTTAAAAGTCAAGTCTCCCCTTACTTTTGAGTCAGTCACTCCTTTTTCAGGGAGCTACTAGATTACAAGGGCCCGTTTGGATGCACCCTCCCAAGGGGTGTTTGAGCCCTAAGAGCAGTTTTGTTTGAGCCCTAAGAGCATTTTTGTTCCAAACAACAATTTATGATGTGACTTTGCATAATCCCCTTCTTCTGCTTGACAAAATAGATGCTATAAAACAAACCGTCAAAAAACACTAATTTGTGGAAGTGTATGAAAATGGACCCCAAAATCATCAAAGAAGTAGGCTGCCAAGTGCCAACTCATGTGAAAAAGCAGGTTTGGACCCCTTTTCCAAAAACCCCTACCGTGGAAGTGCATCCAAAAGGCCCCTAAATCACCAGAGAAGAATCTCGTTTTATGCATCCCTGTATCGTTTTTTTAAAAAAATAAAAAAATAAAAATTAAAAGTGATGCAGTCAAGCATTGTAAAGGCCAGACGGTGATTATGAGATTCAACCCCTGTTCACTCCCCAAGTGCAGGGTTGTGATGTAGTAATAACTCGGTAAGACCGAGATCGAATTCCAAGGGACTGAAACTTGTACGTTATTTAAAATTAAGTAGAATTAGAACTAGAATGAGATGAAATCTAAATCAACTAAAATTTTAAGAAATAATTATGAAATTATTATCTAAAACTTAGGAGAAATTCAAAGAAAAGGAAACTAAGGATTTAGAGGATCCACTTGTAGAGATCAGAGAGATCTTATGCCTGCTTCAAAAATCATGGAATTTAACTGAACTGTCATTGATTTAGTTTCAAAGAGATGAAATGTATATGAATTAGAATGGATTCCATCACCAAACCATGCCCAAGAGACTATAGCAAACAACAGAATTAAACTAATTACCAATCAATCAATATGCCATGAAGGTTAGGAAGGGTACCGACATCCAACCATGCACAGGAGACTATAGTGAATAACAAGGTTTCCTAACATCATATACATGAAAAGGAAATAGAAATATTAAAAGCATCGCAGACCCATTGTAATTTCAGTCACAATAGACCATTAAGAACTAAAAATATTTTCAAAATAAAATTAAATCAAAATCAGTTCAATATTAAACAAAAGGCATAATTAAACGTATCCCATCATGATACAAGCTTCACCTCTTAGCCCTAGCTAAAAGGTTTAGCCCCACATAATCATAATTAGGCTAACCATAAAATAAAATTAAACCAAAATAAAAAGGTAAAAAAAAATAACTCTCTCTCCTGCTTAGCTTCCACGACTAGGACTGCTCCACGTTTCTCCCCTCCAAGCTAAGGATCTTCCTCCTAAGACCTGAATGAATGCTCCCCACGTCCAAAACCTCCTTTTATAGCTGCTGAAAGGCTGGAGTCAGTGACAGAGTTGTAGCAGGACACGGAGTGTAATTTTCACAGCCAAGTTCGGTGCCTCGAAACACGCTACTTTCCTCGCTCAAATTTCAAAGAAACACCGTCCCTTAATACTTTCTTGGGTTCTCTACATGATAGACGGTTCAGATCTGCCATATGATCAATGATGGTGGGCCAAAACTGCCTGGAAAAGTCGAATTTCCCGAATGTGCGAAACCTTTCGCACCATTTCGCTGTTGTGATCGGTGGGCCTCACAGAAGCATTTTATGGAAAATCCACCCCATCCTCACAGAAGCATTTTATGGAAAATCCACCTCACAGAAGCATTTCGCTGTTGGCTTCAGAATAAAATTTCAGTCAAGAATGGATAGTTTTGAACGTCCATTGACGTGGCCCAGAGAAGAAATCACAAAAGAATCAGTTTTGAACGTTGCAGGGCAGCCCTTTTGTGGCATCTGTATCTCACACGTGTGCACGCATGGGTGAAAAGTGACAACATGGTTTTGAAGTATTCAATACCGTCTACACGGTGGACGGTTCGGATTGAGCTTACAGGGCACGTGTAGGGCCCACTAGCTTCCGCAAAACGGCCAACGGCCGTGCATTACGAGGACGTGAAAACGGAAGCTTCTTCCGTTGTGATGATCGGTGGGGTCCACTTAGCTTTAATTTGAAAAATCCACACCGTCCATTGGCTCCAGGACGAAAAACCGTCCGGGAAGGGGTATTTTTGGAGCATTTTCGGTGTGGCCCACAGAATCTGTAACCCAGCCGTCCATCCTGCGTTTTCCATCCATCTACGTCCGTACCTGTGTATGGGATCAAAAGGACAGCTACGTGAGGGTTTTTCCCCCCTATCGAGAGTATGGACGGTTCAGATCATCTGAAAAGATAATGTGTGGGTCCCACTACACAAAAAGCGGGAGCCAGCATCCGTCCGCTGGACTCTTTACGCAGAGAGGGAGAGAGAGACGGCGCTGACCGATTGGTTGGTCCGGTGCGGCTCGCGTGCGGACGTGCTGTGTACACGCACGTTGCACGTGGGGTCCACTGTGATGTTTATGTGAAATCCATTCCGTCCATCCTCTTCACCATCTCCTTTTAACCGTAGGGACCAAATTTGAAGTGTATCCAGATAGCAAGTGGGCCCCAAATTAAAGATTGATGGGCTGATCTGCCCGTTAGGCCACTTCCGCCATGATCCAATGGATGATTTTTGACGTGTACGGTTAATTTATGGTCCTCAGGCCACGTATGAAGTTTCGAGCCGAATGGATGGTGGGAACCTCGTGATCTTGCATTCTGGACGTCCTTCAGGCCACTTGAGCTTCAGTTCTTCGATTTTTGTGGATCTCAGGCGTTGATCTTGGTCCCCAGGGGTGTATCCCCTACTTCTGGTGTCATCAGAGTGTTAAATTCATGCTTTAACATCCTTTTTCCATCCATGCTCATAAAATCACCTTGCAACATAAGAATGAGAAAACGAGCCATTAGACAACATTATATTCATAAATCCAGACAATATCTGGGGTCTAATATGCAATATTTGACCCTCAACACAACTCCCAACCAGCATTTTGCTAGTCCTGAGCAAAGTATGCGAAAAATAAGTTAAGAATTATAGGAGAACTTTCTATGAAATCGAGTGAGATTTTGAACAAAATACGAAAAATTTAATATCCATGAATGTTAGAAATTGTTTTCTCCTGAGCTCAAGCGCACGGTAGACTTCATAATCAAGTGTAAAGCATTAATCCATCAATTAGAAAAATTTTAAACATTGAGATCCATGGATGTATAGTCTAATCTCGGCTTATCATCATTAAGAGATCCAATCGTCAATTTCATGATATCATTGGTAACCAACAAGAAAATTCATGACAACCAAAACCTAATCCAGAACTTGCCTCATAGATTAGCCTATTAACTTGTGATTCTTCTATTCAAAGTAATGCTAAGGAAGGGGAATCAAATCCTCACCTATAGGGAGCAAACCTATGGTGAAGATCGTATACCTGACTCTTTTTCACATATCATTCATGGGGAATTAACTCTATACCTATAGGGAGCAAACCTATGGTGAAGATTAATTATCCAACCTTTCCAATTTTTATACCATGATGGCAAGATGTTTCAGGCTGGTTCCTTTCGTGCTTTGTGATTACCAAATTAACCCTTCAATGTCAGACTGAAATCTTAATGTGAAAGCGAGATGTGACATGTGAAATCCTGACGCGATCAATGTTTAAAACTTCTAATCATGGCTTAGCAACTCGATCTTAACTGCAAAATGCCACAGATACGGAATCAAAGAGTCATAAATTATCAACATCATATATCTCACAATTCTAAATCAAGGATATTCGTCAAAATTACTTCGAATTCATAAAAATTTTCAAATTTTTTTTTTTTCACAATTAGCACAATTGTTGCTCAAGACCAAGAAAATACGGATTAGGAAGCCTAATCTCCCACCCCCAACCTAAAATTTACATTGTCCTCAATGTAAAAGATATAAACATGCAATGCACATGGGACAACGAAAGTAAATGAGAAGTGATGGGAAGATAGTACCTGAATAACGAATCAAGAGAGTTTCCAATAGATCACGGCATGGAAGCTTGTCAGCATAAGAGAGAAAGCAGAACAAAAATAACGAAAATAAAATCCTACCTATACCACTTTCGCAGGTGCTCTCGATTGCATTTAGCGTATGCAACAAGCCTTTAAACCCCTAGGTTATCCCTAGTGGACGAGTTGTAGTCTCGTGAGCGTTTACAGTAATGTTACCCACAAACATTGAATCATCTACTAAAGAATGAAAAGGAATAAAAAAGCTGGGTTACCTCCCAGGAGCGCTAAATTTACCGTCTTCAGCCAGACAAATAAAGCAACAATCCTAGTCCTATAAAAGCGATAAACCTACCTATACCTCCATCAGACAAGGAGATCAGTCCTGCTAAACAGGAGCAATCAGAGGCATGGACATGTCCTCTGAACAAATGTCTCGACAAATGGCTTTAATCGATGTCCATTTACTTTAAACTCCTTGCCATTGTCGGGATCTCTTATCTCGACGGCCCCATGAGGATAAACAGTAACAACAATGTAAGGGCCGGTCCAACGAGATCGAAGCTTACCTGGAAAGAGATGTAGTCGAGAATCGTACAAAAGTACTTTCTGATCTGGCGTGAATGATTTTCGTAGAATATGATGATCATGAAACGCCTTCATCTTGTCCTTATAAATTCTCGAGTTTTCATATGCATCGTTCTGGATTTCTTCAAGTTCATTTAATTGAAGTTTGCGTAGCGAGCTAGCGTTGGTAAAGAATTTCTTCTTATCTTGTGACGTCCAGTGTGTCGGTATGACACCTGTAGCAAGATAATTAGCAATATCAGCGAACCAAGGTGAATGGGAGACTCTAAACAGTTATTCATCAGGGAACATGTCATTGATATGGGTCGCCTCAAGGGAATCAGAGGTATTAAGGCGAGAAAGGTGATCAGCTACTACGTTCTCTACTCCCTTTTTGTCTTTAATTTCTAAATCAAATTCTTAGAGTAGAAGGATCCATCGTATTAGGCGGGGCTTAGAATCATTCTTGGAAAGAAGATACTTAAGTGCCACATGGTCTGTGTAAATGATGATCTTGGATCCGATCAGGTAGGATCTAAATTTGTCCAAAGCGAACACTATGGCTAAGAGTTCCTTTTCCGTAGTCGAATAGTTCACTTGGGTAGGATTTAGAGTCCTACTTACGTAGTAAATAACGTAAGGCCGCTTATCTTTTCTCTGGCCTAGAACCGCTCCAAGAGCATAATCAGAGGCGTCGCACATAAGTTCAAAAGGAAAACTCCAGTCGGGTGGCTGCATGATTGGTGCAGTGGTTAACATACCCTTAAGCTTAGTAAAAGCTTCTTGGCACTGCTCAGTCCACTCGTATGGTGCATCCTTTTGAAGAAGATTACATAAAGGATGAGAGAGGAGACTAAAGTCCTTTATGAATCATCGGTAAAATCCTGCGTGTCCCAAGAAGGATCGCACATCTCTGATGCTCTTGGGTGGAGGTAGGTTAGAGATAAGATCGATTTTTGCCTTATCTACCTCGATTCCTTTGGACGAGATGATATGCCCAAGGACAATTCCCTTTTGAAACATGAAATGACACTTCTCCTAATTAAGTACCAGATTCTTTTCTTCACATCTTTTCAGCACACATTTAAGACTTGCTAAGCACTCGCTGAAAGATGAACCGAAAACAGAGAAATCGTCCATGAAGACCTCTAAATATTTTCCCACCATGTCTGAAAAGATACTCATCATGCATCGCTGAAAGGTGGCAGGGGCATTACATAACCCGAATGGCATCCTTCTGTAAGCAAAGGTGCCATAGGGACATGTAAATGTGGTCTTTTCCTGATCCTCAGGGGCGATTTCAATCTGATTATAACCTGAATACTCGTCAAGGAAACAGTAATAAGAATGACCAGCTAACCTTTCCAGGATTTGATCAATGAAGGGCAAAGGAAAGTGGTCTTTCCTTGTGACGGTATTCAGCTTTCTGTAGTCAATGCACATTCTCCAACCAGTAGTAACTCTGGTCGGCACGAGTTCATTATTGGCATTGGCTACGATGGTGATCCTGAACTTCTTAGGAACCACCTGAGTTGGACTCACCCATTGACTATCGGATATGGGGTAAATGATCCCCACTTCCAATAGTTTGAGAACCTCGGCCTTAACCACTTCCTTCATGTTTGGATTTAGTCTACGTTGTGATTGCCGAACAGCCTTTGCATTGTCCTCAAGATATATATGGTGAGTACAAATCGATGGGTTAATTCCCTTGAGGTCCGCTATCGTCCATCCAAGAGCTCCCTTATGCTCAATGAGAGTAGATATCAGCATACTCTCCTGTTCTTTCTCCAGGTGGGCAGAGATCACCACCGGGTATGTCTCATCTTGACCTAAATAGACATATTTTAAATCAGAGGGCAAAGGTTTTAGGTCAAGCTTCGGTGGCTTGAGGTTAGACGGTAGAGGCACTACATAAGTTTGGGGCAATTCTTCAATGTGTGGCCTCCACCGGTTAACTTCAAGTACCGGTGCAGTATCAAGCATGGCACACGTCTCCCTAATTATATCATCATCAAGATCATGATACTGGGCCAGGCACGTCTCTACAAGATCAGAGGATAAGGTGAGAGGCGTTCTATCTTCCACAAAAGAATCAATCATGTTAACATTGTGGAAATCGTCATCATCCTCTGAGTTGCTGCCGTTATTGAAAAAGATATTCGATTCCAATGTCAAATTTCCAAAGGACATAATCATGACACCATTCCTGCAATTGATAATTGCATTTGAAGTGGACAGGAATGGGCGACCAAGAATGACGGGAATCTGAGTGCTCGTGTCATTGATGGGTTCGGTGTCCAAGATGATAAAATCAACAGGATAGTAGAATCTATCAACCTGACCAACACATCCTTGATGATCCCTCTTGGTACACGAACAGAACGATCAGCAAGTTGTAGTGTGGTTCGAGTGGGTTTTAATTCACCCAAACCTAACTGTTGGTATACCGAGTAGGGAATTAGATTGACGCTCGCTCCTAAGTCAAGAAGTGCATGATCAATTCGATAGTTTCCGATTACACATGATATGGTTGGGCAACCGGGGTCTTTGAATTTTTACGGCACATCTTGTTTCAGGATGACACTCACTTTCTCAATCAAGGAGATCTTCTTTTGAACACTTTTTCGTCGTTTGGTAGTGCATAAGTCCTTTAGAAATTTAGCATATAAAGGAATCTGTTTTACAACGTCAAGCAGAGGAATGTTGACTTTCACTTGTTTCAACACCTCTAGGATATCCTGAGAGTTAGAGAGACATTTTGGTTCAACCAACCGTTAGAGAAACGGAGCAACTGGCTTTTCTAGAGATTCCGGTTCAAATTTTTGTGGGGCGTCACTAGATCCATCATTGTTGTCCTCTTCTGGTTCTTGAGGCTTTTCGGGCCTAACCGGAAGGGTTTTATCAATAACCTTCCCACTTCTAAGAGTGGTGATGGATTTAGCGTGCCCCATTTGATTTGAAGAGCTGGGATCACCTGTCTCGTATTGGGGTTTCGGATTAGTGAGTGATTGTGCAGGGAGCATCCCTTTTTCCATAGCCGTCATACGTGAATCTATTTTTTGCATAAAATCTGAAATTCCTTGCATTGTCCGAGCCAGCTCTTGTATGAAAATTTGAACCGATTCTTCCTGAGGTTTCCCCTGATTTGGATTTTGATTGAAGAAACCTTGAGGGGTAGCAGTTTGTCCGTTCCTCCAACTAAAATTCGGATGATTTTTCCAGCCAGGATTGTATGTATTAGAGGGTGGTCCATTAAAAGGTCTTTGATAGTTATTTACGGCATTAGATTGTTCATTCAATACTTCTCGAAAGGCAGGTATTGAAGGACAATTTTCAGTAGTATGAATGTTGCAATTACAGATGCCGCAAACACTTTCATTAACCTTTTCCTTCTTTCCTTCCATGGCCTCAAATTTTCTGGTGAGATTAGCCACCTTAGCGTTAAGATCATCATCCTCTTTCAGGAGATATATTCCTCCTTTTCCCCTTGAATGAGTCGGCCTAGACGTAGTGTTCGTCCTTGGGTAATAGTCCCATGATTGTGTTTTTTCAGCGAGACTATCGAGGTAATCCCATACCTCGTCAACATTTTTATTTATGAATTCTTCGTTACACATTGTCTCGACCATTTGGCGCATGGAAGATGTTAGCCCATCATAGAAAAAATTTGTAATGCGCCATATTTCAAAGCCATGTTGTGGGCATGCATTAACCAGATTCTTGAACCTTTCCCAACATTAGAAGAATGTTTCATCTTCCTTTTGGGCAAAGTTCATGATTGCTCTCCTGAGGGTAATTGTCTTATGATGTGGAAAAAATTTCTTTATAAATTCTCTCTGCATATCATTCCATGTGCCAATGGATCTAGGACGCAGTGAATGTAACCACGTCTTGGCTTTTTCTTTCAAGGAAAATGGAAAGAGTTTCAGCATAATAGTATCCTCAGATACATTAGGAAAGTATAAGGTGCCTATGATTTCATCGAACTCTTTCAGATGCAAGTATGGTTCTTCAGACTCAAGCCCATGGAACTTAGGAAGGAGTTGGATAACCCCTGTCTTGATGTCCATATGTCCTGTATTCTCAGAAAAAATCATGCATGAGGGCGTACTCACCCCCGCCGGTTGTAAATAATCTCGTAAAGTACGAGGCGGGGGTGCCTGATGCACCTCATTCTCATCATGTACTTCCTCAACCCTTGGTTGGGGTAGTGCTTAAGGTTGATTTTCAGCCATAACGTCGTTTAACTCAGGAGAATTCAAGTGGTGTCTAGTCCTGCGATGGACAGTCAACCCCTCAACTAATCCTCCTTCAGTCACGAGACGTCGAGTGTTGTCGCGTGCCCACTGGGGCATAAAACACACTTAGCCCTCAAATTCTAACTTAAACCTAAGAGAAAGGAAGAAGAAAACTAGAAAATAAAAGGAAAAGATGGAAAGAAGTTACCAAATTTGAAGGCCTAGGTTAAGAATCTGCAAAACAAAACAAAATAAGTTAGTTTCTAAGAGTAGAAAGTCCTAATTAAAAGTAAACTAATTTCTAGAGAAAATAAGAATTTTCAAAAAAAGGGAAATTAGAAAGAGCTTACTAAATTAGAAGTTTCCTACAAAACAGAAAAATTAGGTTAGTTCTAAAAATCAGATATAATGAAGAATAGAAAGTTTCTAAAGTTAGGAAAAATTTCTAACAAGGAAAATAACTAAGCTTCTAAACCTAGAATTAGAAAATTCTAAAAAATTTAATCTTAAACTAATCCTAAAACTAATTAATTCAGAAAAACGTATCCAACAGTCCCCGGCAACGGTGCCAAAAACTTGTTCACTCCCCAAGTGCAGGGTTGTGATGTAGCAATAACTCAGTAAAACCGAGGTCGAATCCCAAGGGACTGAAACTTGTACGTTATCTAAAATTAAGTAGAATTAGAACTAGAATGAGATGAAATCTAAATCAACTAGAATTTTAAGGAATAATTATGAAATTATTATCTAAAACTTATGAGAAATTTAGAGAAAAGGAAACTAGGGATTCAGAGGATCCACTTGTAGAGATCAAAGAGATCTTATGCCTGCTTCAAAAATCATGAAATTTAACTGAACTGTCATTGATTTAGTTTCAAAGAGATGAAAGGTATATGAATTAGAATGGATTCCATCACCAAACCATGCCCAAGAGACTATAGCAAACAACAAAATTAAACTAATTACCAACCAATCAATATGCCATGAAGGTTAGGAAGGGTACCTACATCCAACCATGCCTAGGAGACTATGGTGAACAACAGGATTTCCTAACATCATATACATGAAAAGGAAATAAAAATATTAAAAGCATCGCAGACCCATTGTAATTTCAGTCACAATAGACCATTAAGAACTAAAAATATTCCCAAAATAAAATTAAATCAAAATCAGTTCAATATTAAACAAAAGGCATAATTAAACGTCTCCCATCATGCTACAAGCTTAACCTCTTAGCCCTAGCTAAGAGGTTTAGCCCCACATAATCATAATTAGGCTAATCATAAAATAAAATTAAACCAAAATAAAAAGGTAAAAAAAACCAACTCTCTCTCCTGCTTAGCTTCCACGACCAGGACTGCTCCACGTTTCTCCCCTCTAAGCCAAGAATCTTCCTCCCAAGACCTGAATGAATGCTCCCCACATCCAAAACCTCCTTTTATAGCTGCTGGAAGGCTGGAGTCAGTGACAGAGTTGTAGCAGGACACGGAGTGCAATTTTCACAGCCAAGTTCGGTGCCTCGAAACACGCTACTTTCCTCGCTCAAATTTCAAAGAAACACCGTCCCTTAGTACTTTCTTGGGTTCTCTACATGATAGACGGTTCAGATCTGCCATATGATCAAAGATGGTGGGCCAAAACTGCCTGGAAAAGTCAATTTTCGCGGATGTGCGAAACCTTTCGCACCATTTCGCTGTTGTGATCGGTGGGCCCCACAGAAACATTTTATGGAAAATCCACCCCGTCCATTGGCTTCAGAACGAAATTTTAGTTAAGAATGGGTGGTTTTGAACGTCCATTGACGTGGCCCAGAGAAGAAATCACAAAAGAATTAGTTTTGAACGTTGCAGGGCAGCCCTTTTGTGGCCTCTGTATCTCACACGTGTGCATGCATGGGTGAAAAGTGACAACATGGTTTTGAAGTATTCAATGCCGTCTACACGGTGGACGGTTCGGATTGAGCTTACAGGGCACGTGTAGGGCCCACTAGCTTCCGCAAAACGGCCAGCGACCGTGCATTACGCGGACGCGAAAACGGAAGCTTCTTCCGCTGTGATGATCGGTGGGGTCCACTTAGCTTTAATTTGAAAAATCCACACCATCCATTGGCTCCAGGACGAAAAACCATCCGGGAAGGGGTGTTTTTGGAGCATTTTCGGTGTGGCCCACAGAATCTGTAACCCAGTCGTCCATCCTACGTTTTCCATCCATCTACGTCCGTACCTGTGCATGGGATCAAAAGGACAGCTAGGTGAGAGTTTTTCCCCCCAATCGAGAGTATGGACGGTTCAGATCATCTGAAAAGATGATGTGTGGGTCCCACTACACAAAAAGCGGGAGCCAGCGTCCGTCCGCTGGACTCTTTACGCAGAGAGGGAGAGAGAGACGGCGCTGACCGATTGGTTGGTCCGGTGCGGCTCGCGTGCGGACGTGCTGTGTACACACACGTTGCACGTGGGGTCCACTGTGATGTTTATGTGAAATCCATTCCGTCCATCCTCTTCACCATCTCCTTTTAACCGTAGGGACCAAATTTAAAGCGTATCCAGATAGCAGGTGGGCCCCAAATTGAAGATTGATGGGCTGATCTGCCCATTAGGCCACTTCCGCCATTATCCAATGGATGATTTTTGACGTGTACGGTTAATTTATGGTCCTCAGGCCACGTATGAAGTTTCGAGCCGAATGGATGGTGGGAACCTCGTGATCTTGCATTCTGGACGTCCTTCAGGCCACTTGAGCTTCAGTTCTTCGATTTTTGTGGATCTCAGGCGTTGATCTTGGTCCCCAGGGGTGTATCCCTTACTTCTGGTGTCATCAGAGTGTTAAATTCATGCTTTAATGTCCTTTTTCCATCCATGCTCATAAAATCACCTTGCAACATAAGAATGAGAAAACGAGCCATTAGACAGCATTATATTCGTAAATCCAGACAATATCTGGGGTCTAATATGCAATATTTGACCCTCAACAACCCCTGCAATAGTTGCACCACGACCATCTCGATCATACCACAGGAGGAAATAACAAGGGAGAATGATGTCTGCTTCCCAGGCCCATTAGACGATCCATGGTCCTAGACAAAACGGGGGTAGGCCTCATCAGACACTATCGAGTTAAGAAAGGGATCAATTGATCTGCCTCTGCCTGGCTCGTTTTTATTCATTGTTATATTGTAGTTGTCGTCTTCTTCTTCAATCTCTCTCTTTTCAACCATCTTTTCTTTTATATTTATATTGGTAACAGTCTTTTCCATGACATTTTCTTGTCTTTTTTGCATTACTTATTCTCATCCATCTTCTCCCTTAGTTCTATGTTTGGATAATTTTTTATGGGTTTTTAATTTTTGGCCCTTTTTCTTTTTATGCTTTTATTTGAAAGTCTGGTATATGAAAAGGAGATTGATAACCTATAAATTGTATGGAAATTGCCTTGCCTGGAGATGCCCATAAGCTCTCTGGGACCACTATCATGTATTTGTTATGTGTCATCTATCCATGTTGCCAACTTATTTTACTTCATTAATCCAAATATAAGGCAGATACGAAGCTCAGGTGAACCATACCATACCAAACACTACAGGGTGTCAATGGACCAGGTTGGCCCGTTGGGCTTGGGCCAAGGTCGGGCCTAATGGTTAGGCATGGGCTTAAAAATAAAATGGAGCAGAGCATGGACGTAAATAAACGAAAGCCTATGAGCCCGTCCCAGTCCTCCCCATTACTCAATCTCTACTCAATCTCTCACCTCCTACCTATACCAATGCCTCTCTCTCTCTCTCTCTCTCAGCCGGCCTACGAAATGTATCTTTCACTGGGTTTTTCCTCACGAGAGGATATGATTCCTTTGCACGTGTTTTTAATTTCCACATGCATTATGAATATAATTTCACTCGTGCAAGTGCACATAGCATTCTCCATTGTATCACCCAAACCATAGCCATAGGCTGGGACAGGCACAGTTTATGTAATGAGTAACCACGTTACAGCATGGTGAGTAAACTCTGTATGGATAAACTTGATGTATGGATTTTCAATGCCATTCATACATTTTTATAAATCATTTTAGAGAAAGAGCATAAAAATAAATTATATCCAACTCTCAAGTAAACCACGCCCCATAAAATAGTAGGAATCGAACGCCTACCATTGAAAACTTCCTGGGGCCACAAAAGTTTTATATCAAGTTGATATTTGTGACGCACTTTAGCTTTGTGTGACCGACTGTGATGTTTGTATAAAATTTAATACATCCATTAGTTCAGCCATCCCGTTATAATTCTAATTAATAAAACTCAGGTGATAAAAACTCAAATGGGCCAAATCACCACTAAAACATCTACATTCAAATATTATAACTGACGTAAGATCCGGATGAGATCTTTTTTTTTTTTTTTTTTTGGATTTTTCTTCATTCGGTATGTTACAACCTTATGAACGGTTTGGATGGCATATAAAATCAACAAGATAGCCCCCGAAAGATTTTTGTGGTGAGCATTCCCATACTTACTATTTACTGTTTCATAGCTCATCACTTTTCGATCAGTGTAGTTATTGCCTAAAAATCCAATAAAGTGGTCTGTCAATGGATGAACGGAGCTGATTTCACGGATACTATCGTGGGACCTAAGTACTCAAGCATTGTACCTTGCACTCTCTGTGCAACAGGGGCGGGGGATTTTGGTCTACGTCAGCCCTAGTGTCTTTTAGATGCCATTAGCTGGGACCTGAGTGAACCGCCGGGCCCACCTTGATGTATGCATGTACATCCATGCCGTCTAACAATTTTTCCAGATTATTCTATTGCATGGTCCCAAAAATAAAGGAAATAAAGATCTCAGGTGGGCCACACCAATGGAAACTCCTGCTACCATTAAAAACTTCCTACGGTCTACTGTAATGTTTATTTGCCATCCAACCTGTTGCTAAGGTCACACTTAACTTAAATGAACATAAAACACAAACATCAGTTTGATCCAGCACTTTTGTGACCCACAAAAGGTTTTAAATGTTCATAGACCACTATATCCAGTGGCGTGGTCCACCCGAAATTTGTATCTGCTTCATTTTCGGGACTATGTTCATAGAACACTATACAATGCATACATCTAAGTGGGCCCACGGTTGGGATCCTAGCCGCATTGCTGGTTTGGGGGTCATGGCGAAGTCCCGTCCAAATGGTAAAGCCATCCTATCTCTTGCCACATTATCGGCACGCGTCGACAGTGGAGATTGCACTTTCAAAGCTACCGATAATAACTCTCTCAGTTTCCATGTCCGTCACTATTCTAACTTTATTTTATTTTTTATTTTTTATTTTTAAACAAAATATTCCTATCCACATCTCTAACTCTATTTGGAAATTTCATTCGGAGAAATTGAGGACTGGGCTTCCACGGAGCTTGGCCCAGCCTCCCCCGGCGGTTGACACCCACAACTCAATACACTCTGGAAGCAGAGCTTCCTCCCAGATCCAGGCACGACTACGGTGAATCCTTTATTGTGGGGCCCACTGTTATATATGTGCCTTACATCCATGCCGTTCATCTATTTTGAAAGCTCATTTTAGGCCATTAATTCTAAAAATGAAGCAGGTCCAGATATTAGGTGGTCCACACCACAAGAAACAATTGTGATTGAATACCTACCATTAAAAACTTCTTGGGGCCAATGTAATGTATAATTGCCACCCAATCTGTTTTTAAGGTCACAAAGATGGGATGGAAGGATCACACAGATATCAGCTTGATCCAAAAGAAATCATTGTGGGCCCAACGAAGTGTCCACGATGTATATATGTTTCAGGCCCCACTATTTTGTGTGCTGTGGTAATTGAGAGTTTTAGATTTTACCTCCTTTTTTGGCTCTTGAGCTGGCCAAACTGAGGGTCCGGGGCTGTGTGTTCCCAATGGCATGAGCCACTTGAGTGGATCAACCCCATTTTGTGGCTCCTCATGAATTGATTAGGTGCAATTGATGCAAGGTTCAGATGGATGTGGTGTTGGTACGGGTGTACATCGGGCCAAACCAAGTTGAACTGGGCTCAATGAGGCCCGGTCCGATCACTAGCCAAACTATCCCGAATCCGGCCCGGTCATCAGGCCAACATATCTAGCTCGAACTCGCCCGATCAATAATCAGGTGAGTTCGGATCAGTTTCGGACCCACGATTTGGATGGCCTTGATTTTTTGACTATGCTCCATTTAATCTATGGGAAGGGCTTTGGCAAGTAACTTGAATGGCCCTGATTTTTGGAAAGGGCTTTTGTCATAGATTTTTGGGACTTTGCTCCATCTATAAAAGGACCCACGATTTGGACGGCGTGGATTGCTGTAAATGGTTAGGGTAACAATTTAGGGCAAAAAAATAATATATATACATATATAAACAGCTGAGTCGGGCCAGGTCGAGTCAAGTTTCAAGTCGAATCGGGCCGATCTGGAACTTATCCGAACTCGGCTTGAACTTAGTTTCGTATCGAAGAAAATGGCCCGTCCCAACCCAAACTCAGTTCCAGGTCAGGCCGAGTCGAGTTTTTCCGGGCTGAGTCAAGCTTTTCTGAGACGAGTCAACGAGTTAATCGGGCTAACCCGGTTCATGTACAGCCCTAGGTGTTGGTGGATTTTGGACTATTAACACCCATAATAGCATTGTCCCACCAGAGGCGGCTCAACATTTTTGGGGGCCTTAAGCAAGTCATAAAAATGAGGCTTTTTAGTTTAAAGTATATAGTTGTAGTCTTAGGTTTTAGGAGAAGAATTTATTTGAAATGATGCTATTATTTTGAGAAGAGACGACTGAGTTAGACTGTTATTATTAATAGTGCTAGTTTGTACGATTTATTTTTTATTTTCAATATCAATTTCATTTTAGGTCATGAGCTCAAAAAAAATTAGATTGATCCAAACTCAAATTGGACCACACGACACGAAACAGCAGGGATTGAAAGCATATGCTGAAAAATTATAAGCTGCTATTGGATCCGCTTATTTTTTAGTTCATGCCCTAAAATAAGCAGGCAAAATGGATGAACTGCAGGTATAAAACACACCCATCATGGTAGGGCCCACAGAGCTTTGACACCAGCTAGCTGGCTGGTGTTGGGTAATGAGGCAAACTGGTCCCCCTTGTACACAATGTGGGGCCCATTTCTGTAACACTTTCTGTGTGTAGAAGTTATTCACGTGCGCAGAAGCTTTTTTATATCATCGCTTGGTCACCGGACAAATCCTATCCCTGTGATACATGCCATGTGGGGCCCGTTTCTGCATCACTTACTCACGTGCACAGAAACTTGTTCGCATTATCGTACTGGAAAACATTTTCAGCTACTGAAAGTTATTCATCTAACCGTGTGGGGCTGGCCGTGTTGTTTGTATGCCTTCCCACAAGCGCATCATCAGGTGGGCCACATGTTCCAAGATTTTTTGTGGCGTATTATAGTTTTCTAAGGTGGCCCACTTGATGGTTGGACCAGCTAGATTTTTGGGTCATTTGGTCGAGAAAGTAGTGGTACAAGTATAGTATTGCAGGGTTTGGATCTCAGAATCACCATATAGGGCTAACAATGCTCCACTGCACACCACTTTAAAAAATAAAAAATGATAGAGAAGGATACATAAAGTAGAGTTTTCTTTGATGATACAGGACTTCTTTGGAAGCACTTACTTTAAAAAATATTAAATAAAAAATAAATAAATGCACATTGAGGGAACGATAACTCAGAAGTAGGGGGAGACTATAAAGCTGGAATCAGGTCCCCACTACTCGGAATCTGGATGCTCTTTGCAAAAGAGGAGACTTGCTGTAAAAACTAAATCCTTTGGCCCAAAGCTGATATAACCATCAATTTCCAGACCGAACTCGGTGAAATGTCATCGATGAGACTTGCCTCTAACCCAGGTTTATGAGAGTCAGGTGTGACCTTGAGCTCTATTATGGTTGTTGTGATTTCTGTGTTACTCCATTCCTTGTGCCAGCACATGCTAGGAGGTGATGTTAAAAATCAGGAAGATTCAGAGAGTAAAGTGAGCCACACCACGTGAAAGAGTGGGAATTGAAATGCCCATGTTGAAACTTTCCAAAGGCCTGCATGCCTGATGTTTGTAAGTCATCCAAAACTGTTCATAAGTTGATTCCCATACCAATGAAAGGAAACACCACTATTATCAGCCTGATCCGAAACTTCTATGGCCTACGATAATTTTTTTATGATGATGGTTCAATATTGCTTCATTTAGTGTGGCCCATTTGAGATTTGAATATGCCTTATTTTTAAAATGACCTTTAAAATTAGCAAGCACAGTGGATAAACGAAGTGGAAATAACACAGATATCACAGTGAGCCTCATAGAGCTTAGGATAAGAGTAGATTCACATGACTTCTGATTATATGCAATTCGCATTTGATGCCACTTTCCTGTGGCCCACCCTACAGGGAGCCCCCTGGGGGAAAGCTCTGGGTCACGTTATGACGTTAGGCCACGGTCATGAGTGAAGTGTATTTTATATATAGAACTGGTGGGCCTCAAAGCTGTTGGGTGTTTTATGCATTACGGTATGTATTTCATCCAGCGGTCCATCTACCTGGACGCTGGTTGTCTTTATATATATATATATATATATATATATATATATATATATATATATATATATATATATAAAGCTACTATTAGCTCGACCTCACGATAAGCTCCTGTGAGGTCGAGCTGTGTGGGCCCCACCGTGAGGCGTGTCGACCATCAACACTGTGCATTTGATGGGTCCCCTTTAAATTATGGGATATCCCAAATATCAGCCGTATACAGAACATAACATCTAAAATCATGTGCAGACACCGTTAAAACATATAAAAGCACTTGGTGAGGGCCACCTGAAATTTTCATGCATCTGAAACTTGGTCTGAACCCTCATCCAAGTGGGACACACATAATGGATGGGCTGGATTTGCAAACCACATCTCAGTGGACCTAAAAAATGATTATGAATGTTTTAATGGTGTATGGTCCCTCTCCACTTCTGTTTGTGGTGTGGCCCACAAAAGTCATGGATTGACTTGATTTTTGAGACCTAGGCCCATGATGGAATGGTGCATCTGACTGATGGGGTAGATGTTCAAAACGCATCACGGTGGGCCCCCCATAGCTCGACCTCATGCGACGGTCAGCTCGAGCGCATAGTACCTTTTCCCTATATATATATATATATATATATATATATATATATATATATATATATATATATATATATATATATATATCAAATAAATGATAATAAATTATAATATAGTATATTGTATTATATTATATATGCTCACATACATATATGTAGGTGGTGGGTCCCACCCCTGATGGATGTGCTAGACTATGGAGCAGATTCAAATATCTGGTGGACAATGAAGCAGATTCAAATATCTGGCCGGCCACATGTGGACCCCACCCCTGATGGATGTGATCACGTAATTTCGAGTATTATTTCCTATGGAGTGGTGCACTTGATTTTGGATTTGTTTCTGTTTTTAGGCCCATTCCCTAAAATAAGCTTGCAAAATGGATTGACTGCATGGATAAAACACATACATCGTGATAGGGCTGGCAAACTTTTGACATCAGCTAGCTGGTTGGTGTTTGGGTCACCAGCCAAACCGACCCATCCTAATTCACCCGTGGATAGAAGTTGTGCAAGTGCACGGAAACTTGTTCGCATCATCATGGGATCACCAGCCAAACTGTATCCCTGTGATACACACCATGTGACATGTCTACAGCACTTATTGACTAGCACGTAGAAGTTATTCACGTGCACAGAAACTTGTTCACATCACCATGAGGTCACCCAGCCGTTCCACGTCCCCATGATACACATGGTTTGGGGCCCGTTTCTGCAACACTTATTCACCCACGCAGAAAAGTTATTCATGTCTACAGAAACTTGTTCACATCATTACCATTGAAAACGTTTTCACCTAGTGAAAGTTACTCATCTTACCATGTGAGGCCGATTGTGTTATTTGTATACCATCCCACATGCACATTTAGTGAGCCCCACCATGGTGATCAGCTTGGCCCGAAAGCCAAGTCAGTTCCAATCGTCAGGTGG
Source organism: Magnolia kwangsiensis (assembly GCA_037074715.1). NCBI lineage: Eukaryota > Viridiplantae > Streptophyta > Magnoliopsida > Magnoliales > Magnoliaceae > Magnolia > Magnolia kwangsiensis. The sequence continues at coordinate 4,143,246 of CM073578.1, read as the reverse complement.
ACTGCCGATGGTTGGACCAGCTAGATTTTTGGGTCATCTAGTCAAGTTGATCGTTGTAAAAGACTTTCCCTTTAAAAGGAGGGAAGACTTGACTTGAAAAGTAGAATCAGGGCCCAAATCCATCCAGTTAAGGTCCCACTATTCTTAATCTTGATACTCCTTGTAAAAGAATAGGAGACTAAGTCCAAAACCATCCAGTCCCACCCAAATCACACTCCATGGAATATCGTTGAAGCGAATCACCTCTAATTTAGGGTTACGAGAATCACATGTATGTGACTTTATGCCTCTTGGTTACACTTGGATGATAGGTCTGACAAAAGATACAGACTTATGGTTGGCATCCCTTCCATTATTCCATAGGGGTGGCCACTTGAGTTGTGGATCACTACTCTGATTTTTATTTTTTAAAATTATTTTTTTGGCCTCACAACCAAGACTCATGGATGAAACCTCATGAATGGAGTGGATTTTATATATAGAACTGGTGGGCCTCACAGCTCTTAGGTGTTTTATGGATTGTGTAGAACCGGCGCTGAGGGTCCCATGTAAACGAAAAGTTGTGGGGCCATTTAAAAACAGAGTTGTAGGGATCCCATTCCTACAATTGTGGTTACATGGGAGTCCGTGTAAGCAAAAAGCTGTGGGGTTCACCCTGATGTGCGTGTGATACTTTGGCTAGCTTACCCAAAAATGTGACGGACCCTAGACTGAAGTGGGCCATGCCACAGGAAAAAGTGATGATTGAATGGTTATCATTGAAACATTCCCTAAGGGTCATTGAAGTTTTGTATCAGTCTAATATTTGTGTTTTCTGTTCATCCTTACGGGTATAATTGAAACTGTATAAACAGTTTGGATGTCATATAAATATCATGGTGGGCCCAAGTAAGTGTCAATGGTGAGTGTTTCCATCCCCACTGTTTTGTGGCGAATTAGAGTTTTGGATGCGCATTCAATACCCATGGTTTCCTGTGGTGTGGCCCACTTCAGGTTTGGATATGCTTCATTTTTAGGCTCATGGCCTAAAATAAGCTGGCAAAATTGATGGACTGCCTAGATAAAACACATAAATTATGGTATGGCCCATGGATTTTTGACACCAGCTAGCTGGCTAGTGATTGGGTCACTAACCAAGCCGCATCTCCATGATTCACACCATATGGGGCCCATTTCTGGGATACTTTATGCAGTAGTTATTAATGTGGACGAAGCTTGTTCACATCATTGCCCGTGGAAAACGTTTTCACCTCCTGAAATCTTACCGTGTGGGACCAATTGCAATTGGATGTTTTTTTTTTTTTTTTTTTTTTTTTTTTTTTTTTTTTTGGTGTATTATAGTTTTGTAAGATGGCCTACCTGATGGTTGGATGAGCTGGATTGGATTTTTGGGTGATCTGGTCAAGTGGGTGGTGGATTGGATTTTTGGGTGATCTGGTCAAGTGGGTGGTGGTACAACTATTGCAGGGTTTGGATCTAATCACTGTTTGGGCTTTACAATACTTGACTGCATCATTTTTTATGCATAAAACAGATTCTTCTATGGTGATTTAGAACGTTTGGATGCACTTGGATGCACTTCCACGACAGGGGGTTTTGTAAAAGGTGGTCCAAACCTGCTTTTTCGGATGAGTTGGCACTTGGCAGCCAACTTTTTTAATGATTTTGAGGTCCATTTTTATACATTTCCACAAATCAGTTTTGTTTTGTTTTGTTTTTTTTTTTTTTTTTTGCCAGTTTGTTTTATAGTGTCTATTTTATCAAGCAGAAGAAGAGGATTTTGCAAAGTCACATCTCATTAATTACTGTTTAGAACAAAACTGCTCTTAGGGTTCAAACACCCCTTGGGAGGGTGCATTCAAACAGGCCCTTGGAATCTAGTAGCTCCTTAAAAAGGTGGGGACGTGACTCAAAAGTAGGAGGATACTTGACTCTTAAACTATAATCTGGGATCAAACCCATCCCGTCATGGGCCCAAAACTATCAATATCTGCCATCACCCAACTAAAAGAGACAGAGACCTGACTCGAAAGTTAGAATTAGGGCTTAAACCTATCCAGTTCAGGGTTCCACTGGGAATCTTGAAAAGTAGAATCACGACCCAAATCCATCCATCAGAGCAATGGCCACTCCCAGAAATCTCACAGCACCCAATAAAAAAACAAAAGAAAAGAAAAGAAAGAAGAGACTATTTCATACGCAGAAGACAAGTCCAAAACCATCCAGTCCCTCCCTAATCGCATGGATCCCCTCTAACCCAGGGTTACGAGAATCAGATGTGACTTTAAGCTCTATGAGGGCAGCTGTGTCGTCAGCTTTACTCCATTCCTTGTGCCAGCCAATGCTAGGAATTGATGAAGACTCAGAACCACACCACGTGAAATAGTAGAAATAGAAATGCCCACGTTGAAACTTTCCAAAGACCCACCTTATGTTTATATGCCATCTAAAACCGTTAATAAGTTGATTCCCATGCAGATGAAGGGAAACACTAATATCAGACTGATCCGAAACTTCTGTGGCTCACAACAAGTTTTCGATGGTGGTTGTTCAATCACCACTGCTCTTGTGATGTGGCCCACTCGCATTTTGGATCTTTAAAAAGGATGGACAGAGTGAATATAAGAAAAACATCAGAGGTTCACCCATTCAGCTAAAGTAGGTCGCTTCCCCAGTGTAGCACTGGCATTCTCCACTCTGCTGTACTGATAGAAACCACATATCAGCGTTAGGAAGATATTTGACATCAGCACTGATGTCAAAATAGAAAATCAGAAAACCAGAATGCTCTGTTAGACATTATTTCTCTGTGCAAGTGCACAGTCGTCATCCAAACCGTTAAAAATAAAATGGGCAGCACAATCAAAGCCATTTGTATCAACCTTTTCCTATAAATACCCATATCCATCATAAGTTTGTCACATACCATAAGCAACAACAGCCATGGCCATACATAAACCTCTCTCCCTCGCTTTTCTCCTCTTTTTCCTACCCTTTCTTTCTTCTTCCCATGCAACAATATCATCTGCAACAGCAGGACTGCCAGAAGCAGAGGCTCTCCTGAAATGGAAAGCCAGCCTCTCACCAGCACAAGCTCTCCACTCATGGTTACTTCCTCCTACTAATGCCAGCACCAACACCCTATCTCCATGCAAATGGACTGGGATCTCATGTAACAGCCTTGGAAGTGTAACAGAGATAAGCCTACCGAGTGCAGGCTTGCAAGGTAAACTCGACAACTTGAGCTTCCCCTCATTTCCAAACCTCGTTCATCTCAATCTCAGTGGCAACACTCTCACTGGTACCATCCCAGCTCATATTGGCGCTCTTTATAAACTCACATCGCTCAATCTGTCAGTAAATAGTATAAGTGGATCAATACCCCTGGATATAGGGAATCTTGTGAATTTGAATGAGCTAGACTTGTCCATTAACCATCTATATGGGTCCATCCCTTCCACTTTAGGGAACTTGTCAAAGCTTTCCATCTTGTTACTGCACCAAAATCGAATCTCTGGCTCCATTCCACCACAGATGGGGAATCTGCAAGATCTGGTTCTGTTGACTGTGTTTGAAAATAATCTGACTGGTCCGATCCCTCCGGCTTTAGGTAATTTAAGAAACCTTACACAGTTGTTCCTCAACAGCAATCAAATTTGTGGTTCAATTCCTCCACAATTTGGGAATTTAATGAATCTCGAATATCTTGATCTGTCCAATAACAGTCTAACAGGTTCTATCCCTTCCACTTTAGGGAACTTGACAAAGCTGACATTCCTCTCCCTCTTTCGAAATCAAATTTCTGGTTCTATTCCTCCAGAACTGGGGAATTTAATGAATCTCAATAAGCTAACATTGAGGCAAAACAATCTGACTGATCCGATCCCTCCTGCTTTGGGTAATTTGAGAAACCTTACAATTTTGTATCTCTACAGCAACCAAATTTCTGGTTCAATTCCTCCACAATTTGGGAATTTAATGAATCTCGAAGAGCTTGATCTATCCAATAACAGTCTAACAGGTTCTATCCCTTCCACTTTAGGGAACTTGACAAAGCTGACATTCTTCTCCCTCTTTCGAAATCAAATTTCTGGTTCTATCCCTTCCACTTTAGGGAACTTGACAAAGCTGACATTCCTCTCCCTCTTTCGAAATCAAATTTCTGGTTCTATTCCTCCAGAACTGGGGAATTTAATGAATCTCAATAAGCTAACATTGAGGCAAAACAATCTGACTGGTCCGATCCCTCCTGCTTTGGGTAATTTGAGAAACCTTACAATTTTGTATCTCTACAGCAACCAAATTTCTGGTTCAATTCCTCCACAATTTGGGAATTTAATGAATCTCGAAGAGCTTGATCTATCCAATAACAGTCTAACAGGTTCTATCCCTTCCACTTTAGGGAACTTGACAAAGCTGACACTCCTCCACCTCCCTCAAAATCAAATTTCTGGTTCTATTCCTCCCGAAGCAGGGAATATGGTTAATCTCGAGGAGGTTGACATGTCCATTAACCTTTTAACAGGTTATATCCCTTCTACTTTAGGAAACTTGACCAAGCTTACTAGGTTGTCCGTAGTTGACTGTCAATTATCTGGTTCCTTGCCTCAAGAAATGACGAACATGAAAAATCTTTCTGAACTCTACTTGGATGGCAACAACCTCTCTGGCTATTTACCTCAGTTATGCCAGGGCGGATCTCTTCAAGTCTTCAATGCTTTTGGCAACCATTTCACTGGTGAGATCCCAAAAAGCATCAGAAATTGCACTAGCTTAACAAGAGTGAGACTTAATGGAAACCGACTTGCTGCAAACGTATCGAAAGCCTTTGGTGTATACCCGCTTCTCTCATTCATGGATGTCAGCAACAACATGTTGTTTGGTGAACTCTCACCAAATTGGGGAGAATGCCGAAATTTGACAAAGCTACAATTATCCAGGAACATGATCTCCGGTAGAATTCCTCCTGAGATAGGGCAGTTGATGCAGCTAAGTGTGCTTGGTCTTTCTTCAAACCAGCTGGTAGGCGAGATTCCAAAGGAATTTGGGAGGCTGACTTCTTTGTTCAACTTAACTTTAAATGAAAACCAGCTTTCTGGTCAGATACCCCAAGAGATTGGAAAACTATCCAATTTGGAGGTTCTTGACTTGTCAATGAATCACCTAAGTGGTCTAATACCACCTCAATTAGGTGATTGCTTCAAACTCCAATATCTGAAATTGAGCGAAAATGTTTTAAATGGAAGCATTCCTTTTCAGATCGGTAACCTAGTATACCTACAAGGCTTACTAGATCTAAGTCATAACTCCCTCAATGGACAAATATCACCACAACTCGCGAAATTGATTCGGCTGGAAAAGTTAAACCTCTCCCACAACATGTTGTCAGGCTCCATTCCACCTTCTTTTGAAGGGATGTTTAGCTTGCAATCCATTGATTTTTCATACAATGCTTTGGAAGGTCCTCTTCTCAACAACAAAAGCTTTCAGAAGGCTTCTGCAGAGGCATTCATATATAATAAGGGCTTATGTGGTGAAGTGCAAGGTTTGCGACCTTGTAATGCCTCTTCAATCAATCATGGTGATGCGATGAGAGGTCACAGAGTTGTGATCCTCATTATTCTTCCTATCTCAGTGGCCTTGTTTCTTTTATTTGTAATCATTGGCATTTCTTCCATTTTTTATCAAAGAAGAAGAAATATAAAGAAAGGGGTTCTTGAGAGCAGCAGCGGAAATCCATTTTCAATATGGAATTATGATGGGATTGCTGTGTTCGAAGACATCGTGGAGGCGACAGAGGGTTTTGACGACAAATACTGCATTGGAATTGGAGGGTATGGAAAAGTTTACAAAGCAAATCTACCAATGGGTCAAGTAGTAGCTGTGAAGAAACTTCACCCACTCAAAGGAGGGGATCAATCTGATCAAAGAAGTTTTAGAAATGAGATACAAGCATTAACCGAAATTCGCCATCGTAATATAGTGAAGCTTTATGGCTTTTGCTGCCATGCTCGATGCTCATTTCTCGTCTATGAGTACATGGAAAGGGGAAGCTTGGCAAGTATCCTAGGCAATGATGAAGGAGCTGCACAATTAGAATAGACTCTAAGGGTGAAGATTATTAAAGGTGTAGCCCATGCTTTATCTTACATGCACCATGATTGCATCCTACCTATTGTCCTTCGAGACCTATCCAGCAACAATGTTCTGCTAAATTCAGAACTTGAAGCTAGTGTTTCTGATTTTGGCACTGCACGATTGCTGATACCTGATTCTTCCAATTGGACTACGCTTGCAGGCACTTATGGATACATCGCTCCAGGTTAGTCACTAATATATTCTCAACACTGAATAGTTTTATCATAAATTAGTCTTTATTTTTCTTAATATTTTCTATTTTTCGTTGAAATTATTTACTATAAAATTTCTGCATTAGTTACCACACTATTGTCAAATGGGGCAATCTAAGGCAACTGAATTATGAGTAAATTCATATTTGAAAATCTTAAGAAACTTTCACCACATTTTATTAGCTATTAAATTCATGTCATTGACCATTTTAAACCGTACATTTGTTGGTCACCAATTGGTTGGATAGTGATGTAGAGCGGGTCGCGGACAATTTCATGGCCAGGATGGATCAAAAAAGGCACGGTCGATGACATAAGTGATCCGGACTATCAGACCTTAGATCGGGCGTATCTCGCAATCCGGAATGAGTTATCCGACGCAAAATATATGATTTTGGGGTAGAACGAGCTACTTTAGCCAACCAACCCCGCTACGTCAGGTTGTGCAGCCCAGATTTGCGAGAAACCCCCTGATCGACGGTCGTTTCCCTGTTTTAATTTCGTTTTTACTATTTATATTAAGTTTTAGTTTGCTTATAGCTCTTCATCCGTTGGGCTTTAGGAGTTGTGTCCAACATGAAAAGTGCTTAGGATAATTAGGAGAACAGTTTGGTGAAGCCAAATACGACACTTACTATTTTTGGCCGAAAACCTTGTGCACTAGTAGACATCATGACCGTCTATAAATAGTAAGTTTACTATTTATAGTAAGTTGCGAATTTTTAAGAAATCTAGTTGTAGTTTGAGTCTGATTTCTTCTTGTTGCTTGGTTCCCTTATTTAAAGGGGTGTAAACTCGTTTTTAGTCATTCGTCAATTAATTCTAATTTATTAGAATTTATTTCTATTCTCTTGCTTTCTTTTCCTCGTGGATTCGAGAAGTCTCTGGGAGGAGTCCAGAGAAGTTCTGTGGATTCGGAGTAGTTATCCTTGAGGAAGACGGTGATCGACCTCATCACGTTCATCCCTGCGTCAGATAGAATCCTTCCATAAGTGTCATTTCCGGGAACTTCTCTATCTACAACAATATCAGTGATCATGTTTGCAGATGGTATGGATTGATTTACATGCATACCAAGTTTAGATAGATGGGTTACGGGTAGTTAATAATTGATTGAAAAGGCTCATGTCTTCTAGCCCATGCTAGTAAATCTGAAAATGATGCATCAGGGAAAATGATGCATCAGGGAATGTGGGATCGTGAAATACTCTACCAAGAGATCCCAGAGCATGAGCTTGGGCTTTCCCTACTGTATAAAGGTTGCACAGCTCTAAGATCCAGACTGTCCATGTGATGTCTCACACAATGAATGTCCCACACAACAAAAGAAATCGATTGAAAAATCCTAGCCATTGAATCTATGGTCTTTCTTTGTTGAATGTGCGCAATTACCTTTTTTCCTTTCTTGATCATTTATCTGTTGGCTACTAAAATGGTTAGGATTTCCAATTAGAGAATTGCCAATGCATGAGCCATCCAAATTGGGGTCCACCATGTCAATGGTTTGGATCTTAGAACTATGGATCTCACTAGTACAGTCTTAAAACCTTAGATATAAGCACGTTTTTGGGTTGTTTCCTTTACTTCCTAGAGAGAGAGAGAGAGAGAGAGATTCGGCTTATAGGTCCAGAATATTGATACAAGTAATTATGTTAAATACAACATTACCTATACACGCCATTAAAATCTCTAGTTCACACATACCAACTTCGAACGCGTCTAGGAAATCTGAGGCATACATTAAAATAGGCCCAACCATCCAGATGACCCGACAATGATTAAGCTTGTCCTGTTATCGGGCAGGCCACCAACACATCAAAACAATGGACAATTTTGAGAAAAAAATAATTAATAAAAGGCCAACAATATGCATTCAATCTATGTAACATGCCTAATGAGTGGACGATCCTGACTTCCTAGCCAGATCATCGGAAAGTTTGGCCTATCTTATGTTCCTCCTAGCTGTACCAAACACGTTACTTGGCACATGCTCAGTTTGTAGAGATGCCTTGGTATTAGCAAGCACCAAAGCCTAGAAGATATGAAACCTAGATTAAGAAACCAGGTTAGTTTGATATATGGATAAGAGTTTATCTGTTAATGATTAGCAAAGACTAAAGAATCTGATTGAACAATTTTCTATCATGCAGAGCTTGCATATACAATGAGGGTGACTGAGAAATGTGATGTCTATGGCTTTGGTGTTGTGGCACTTGAAGTGATGATGGGAAGGCATCCTGGGGAGCTCATCTCCTCTTTGTCATCACCAAATAGAGAAGATATATTACTAAAGGATATGTTAGACCAACGTCTCTCCGATCCGACGGCCGTGGTTGCACAGGAAGTTATATTTGCAGTGTCCATGGCCCTTGCATGCATTCAGCTAGATCCAGACTCTCGGCCAACCATGCACCATGTGGCTCAGGAGCTATCTGTTGGCAGGCCTTCGTTCTCTCTACAGTCATTCGATGCACTTACATTTCGTCAACTGATGAATCTCAAGGTATAATTGTGAGTGTGTAGTGGCAAGAACATTATTACTTTTCTTGTTATGATGTGTACATAGTTCAGTGTGTGGAATTGATGTTTATATAGAATATGGATTTCTAGGATTGGTGATAAAAATCCAAATGTAATAAGAATAGGTTGAAAGAATAAAAATATTTTCTTGTTTGATGGTTATCTTCTAACTGAAGGTTTTTATGCCCAAGAATTTCCCTTATAGGGATTGTCATCAAAAGTAGAAGAATGGGTTCATTTATCTGTGAAAGTAGGCATAGACTTGCAGGGATCCTATCTAAACCAAAGCTTCGTAGGACCCTGTAAAACTTGTATTGTAGAGAGCCCGTGTAAGCAAAAACCTGTGGGGTCCACCGTGTTATGGGTGTGACATCCACTTTGTCCAGCCGTTTGGCCAACTCATCTTAAGACATAAGAGCTCATCAAAGAGGCGGATCCCAGACATAAGTGGGCCATCCACAGGAAATAGTGGTGATTGAATGCCTGCCATTGAAACATTCCTAGTGTCACTGAAGTTTTGGATCAAGCTAATACTAAGGTATCACCTATATAGCTTATCTTGTGAATAAATTTTCTTTTTGCTGAAAAAAAAAAAGGCTAATATTTGTGTTTTCTGTTCATCCCCATAGGAATAACCGTATGAACGGTTGTATGCCATAAACATCACGGTGGGCCCAAGGAAGTGTCCAAATGTGTGTTTTGGGTCCCACTGTTGTGTTGTGTGGTGATAGAGTTTTGGATTTTGCTTCATTTTTCTCCCTCATGGTTTAACTTGAGTTGGCGAAACTGAGTGTCCAGGCTATGAGTTCCCAATGCTGTGACCCACCTGATTGGATCAACCCCATTTTGCGGGCCCACATGAATTGATTAAGAGCAATTGATGCACGGTTCGGATGGGTGAGGTGGTGGGGGATTTTGGACTGTTAACACCCTTAATAGCATTGTCCCACCTGTGGGTGTTGTAAGTGGAGGCTGTTGGGCTAGTGACCCAAACACCAGCCAGCTAGCTGGTGTCAATGGGCCTACCACAATGTAGCTGTCCGTCCATTTTGTAGGCCCTAGGAAGGTTAATTTCAAGGGTGGACACTAGTCTCCCTATTGTTTCCTGTAGCGTGGTCCACTCAGGGTTTGGATCTGTTTTATTTTTGGGTTCATCCCTAAAATAAGCTGGCACTCACTCAAATTGTAATTCAATTCATAAAGACTACCAAACACCAAATTGTAATTTAAAACATTGTGGTTTTGTACTATCTTTCCCCCTGGCATGCCACTTCTGTAGGATATTCTAGGTAAGAAAATTGTAAACCAGCTATGATGAATATACTCGATAATAATAATAATAATAATAATAATAATAATAATAATAATAATAATAATAATAATCAGGTTGATCTACTCATTAGGTGGGACCACACCTGCATGTAGAGTTAGATTGACAGTTGTCCGTTGATTCCAACGGTCTGGTACATCTGATGAGTGGCCTGGCCTGATTTTGGGGCCAGGTGATCTTCATGGTGGGGTGATTTGGGTGTGTGCCATCGAATCAAATTGCAGCTATTCACATTGAGGGTCTGATTGCCAAATTGCAATTTGTTACCTTAAAGTCAGATTAGAAAGAAACCCAACTGCAATTTGAGGGCTATTTCCTCACAATGATAATTTGATTGGCTTATGCATTCGAATGCTGAACTGTTTGGCACAGGGACAAAAAAAGAGTAATTAAAGGAAACAGAGATATAAAAGCGATGTCGAGGAGAAACCATGTCATGGATATTCCAATCATGTGGATCCCATGCCGAGCCATGAACTCCTTGGAGAACAATCCATTTGATTTTTTCATATCGGTTCGGACTTCAGTGACTGGTATGTCGGTCTCAAGCACCTTCGCCATGTCAGTTGCCGCCTTCTTATGGTCCTCCTCGATCAATATTGTGAACCGTGGTGTCTCCGGCATCTTCATCCGCCAGTAGTATGTCAGAGCAGCTGGGATCGCGGCAAACATGATAATAATCCGCCAGACGAAGTCACCTTCTCGCTGAGTGGACAGAACGTGGTTGGTAACAAAGCTTGGTGCTGGGTAAGCCAACCAGAATGCTTTGGAGACGGCCATCGTGACGGCTCCTGCCACCAAAATCCCAATCCCCTGCATCGCGAAGACGACAGCGATGAACCCGCCACACGTTTTCTAGTTTGGAGTGTAAGAACTCTATATGGTGGGCCTTATTGATCAGTGGTTTAGATTGATATAACTGTTGGACTGTGTGATTATGTAAACTAGTGGACCCCACTTCTATGTGATTTATGCAGATATTCTACATTAGGGGTGGCTATTTGAGTTGAACTAGGACACATCAATGTGGAGCAGTGAGAGGGGAGAGTTATGATGGGATTCAAACTCTCATCTCCACAAATTCTATACAAGAGAGAGTTGGGTCCCCAATCCTACACAACGACATTTATTATTTTGTACTGTGAAGGAGAGGAAGATTACAGCATTTGATTTTTGGTATTCTAATCTGGCATCTATGTCGTCTCAGTTAAGTAAGCTGTCTAAACCCTAGATCTCCATATCCTATGGACAGGCAGATCTCTGGGATTTCTGCATCTAGATAATGTTACAGTTGATATCAGAGCCACTATGCAAAGACATGGATGATCGTATTCAGCTATAAAAGATTCAATTCTATCATCATGGTTTTCCAAATCATAACCCATATCAGCAATTAGCATATTCGAAATTCGAATCCCATATCTGCAATTAGGGATTTTGATATTCGAATTCCACATCTAGAGATTGAGGATTTCAAACCCTTAATTAATATGGGAATTTCAAATCTAGAAATCCCAAATCCAGATAGCAATTAGGATTTTTGAAATCCCATATCAAATATCAGGGATTTTCAACTCCCTGAATTCAAATGCAATTACAAATTAGGGATTTTGAATTCAAACCCCTGATCCAATAATATTAGGGATTTTGAATTAAAATCCCCAAATCTAAATTCAGTAATTAGGGTTTTCCAATCGAAACCCACATCCAATTAGGGATTTTGAATTCAAATCCCCAAATACAACAATTAGGGATTGTGATTCCCAAATTGGGATCGGGTATTTCGTACCCTTACCTTCATCATCGGTGATTATAGCCATGGATACATTGTTCATCTACGAAAGCATCCTTAACTGGTCGCCAACCACGCTTCTCCTCCGCTACAGCCATGGATTTCGGTCATTCTTAACCTTATCGCCAATCGGGCTTCCATGGTTGTCTAGGGTTAAAATAAAAATCAGGTATCACTCTTCAGATGTGACCACAGCGTATTGAAACAAATGAACGGTTAGAAAGAAGAAAAGTTAATGGCTAACGGTCAATTTACTTTGTGTGTTGTGGCCCACTTAAAGAGTGGATTGTCTGAATTTATAAGAGTAATATCTAAGTATTATTTTAAACCTTATGAACAGCTCAGATCTCATACATACGCCTGATATTTGCACGTGTTTCCACGTGTGGATGGATACAGCTCTAGGTATACTTGCGCACGTGAAATTATTGAAATATAGCGTTCCGAAGTTCTGGGAGAAAATTGCCACAGTAAATGCTACCTTTTATCCAGCATCTTTCATGAAGAGTTCAAAACTTACCTTACCAACTTAGACCCTGTCTTTAACGTCTACCTTTGGAAAAGTAAGTTTTGCACTGCTTCTAAAAAGACGGTGGATAAAAGGTGGTGTCTACAGTAATAATTTTCCCAAAGTTCTGGCTCTGATTTGAGGAAGAAATTCCCTCTCAAAGGAAATCGAATTGCGCACTAACTCAGTACGCCTTGGTCGTACTGTGTAAAATCCGTTGGGCCCACCTTAGATATAAGTGGTGTATTCACTCCGTTCATCCGGTTTTCCAGATTATTTTAGGGGGATACAAAATTCTAAGAATATCCAATCTCAAAATGACCACACCAAAAGAAACAGTGGTAATAATGATTTCCACTATTGAAACTTTCCTAGGTCCCACCGTGATGTTTATTTGTCATGAAAACTGTTCATAAAATCACATAGACATGGATGAATGGAAAACACAAATATCAGCTTGATCCAAAACTTCCGTGGCCTCAAGAATTTTCAATAGTAGACACTCAATTAACATTTTTTATCCTGTGGTGTGGTCCATCTGAGCTTTGGATATAATTTCTTTTTTGGTTTAAAACCTAAAATTATCTGATAATATGGATGGACGGAGTGTGTAAAGTAAATAAATCAAGGTGAGCCCCATGGAGTTTACTGGGTACGCAGTTCGCTACCCTTTCTTTGGGTGTGAGGAAGGATTTACTTGAAAAGTTCGTCGTTACAACAGGGCAAAGTAACGACTAGAAATTTCTAGGCGTTTGACATACTCCTGGCCAGTGACTTGACTCCGTGGGCTCCACAATGATACATGTCTTTTATTATCCATCCGGTTTGTCAATTCATATAGGTACATGAATTTTAAATTGAAGCATATCCAAAGCTCGGGTGGATCACACATAGGAAACATCAGAGATAATTACGTCCACCGTTGAAACATTGTCTATTTTCCGCTTTCATGGCCCTAATCAAGCAAGAATATCCATTAAAATCAAAATGGAATTATAATTTTCAAGAAAACTTCATCTCTCGGGTCCTCAACTACATTACATAACAACCTTCAATAGCCTTTGGGTCCTTGCTCTTACTCGGGTGGTAGACTCCCAGGAGTTTCAACTCCCGGTCAAGGGTTCGAGTACCCATAGGTGGTGAAATTCCACTAGCGTGAGTGTGTGGGGGTGTATGTGCGTGTGTAAAAATAAAATAAAAAAATTAAAATTAAAATCTTTTAAAAAAAAAAAAAAAAAAAAAAACCTTCAGTAGCCTTTAAGAGAGCCCCTGATGTAGAGCAGGTCGCAGGCAGTTTCATAACTAAGATGGATCAAAAAAAGCCCGGTCGACTACAAAAGTGGTCTGAACCGTCGGTGAATCTGGAATGAGTTATTGGGCGTAGAATATATAATTTTGGAGTATAACAAGCTACTTTAGCCAATCAACCCTGCTACGCCAGGTTACGCAAGACGAATTTACGAAATACTCTGAATTGACAGTCGTTTCCTTATTTTAATTCTATTTTTACAATAAATAGTAAGTTTTAGTTTGATTATAACTCTTCGAGATAGTGAGTTCTTGTTATAGGAAAAAAAAAAAAAAAAAAGCTCCTAAACAAAATAGCTAGGCAAAATATCAAAATCCCCTCACTTGGGCTCACACGTGGGACACCGGAGATGATGTGTTCTGGATCGAAAGTACGCCACTCATAAAATCACACCCTGTAGTGTTTGGTATGGTATGGTTCACCTGAGCTTCGTATCTGCTTTATATTTGGATTAATGTAGTAAAATAAGTTGGCAACATGGATAGATGACACATATAACAAATACATGATTGTGGTCCCAGAGAGCTTATAGGCATCTCCAGGCAAGGCAATCCGCATACAATTTGTAGGTTATCAATCTCCTTTTCATATACCAGACTTTCAAATAAAAGCATAAAAAGAGAAAGGGCCAAAAATTAAAAACCCTTAAAAAAATTATCCAAACATAGAACTAAGGGAGAAGATGGATGAGAAGTATGATGGGGATTTTTCTCCTCATTGGTGGAATCGATGAAATCGAATGGGTTTCGATATCATCGATAATTGCAGGATTTTTCAATCCTAGTCGCTGGACTGTTTTTTGTCCTGTCGATATGATCGAGTGACCTGCCGATCATATCGAGGATGTTATCGAGGATGTATCGAGAGTGTCTCGATAACATTGATAATTGATGGAATTTTACCCCTGGTTTTTGGACAGTTTTGGTCCTGTCTCGATATGATCGAGCGACTTTCAGATGGCATCGACGCTGTTATCGAGAGACCGTCGATATGATCAAAGATTTCTGCAGATGCGATTGCGAAAGCGCAGATTTTACGGATTTTATTTTCTATTTGGGTTCTACCTCTTTTTATTCGTATATAAAGGGGTGTATCCAGGATTGGGGTGTATTCCAGGGTATTCTAGGGTTTCCTAAATCTTTGCAAGGGTTTGCTAAAGGGCTTAGGGTTGTGAGAGAGAGAGAAAGAGAGAGAGGAAGCTTGTGGAAGGGAAGCTATGCTCGTAGAGGTGATCTACCATATCTCAGCACTTTCATGTCCTCGTAATCGGTGAGATCTCTCCGTCTTCTTTGTTTCTCTTACTGTTTATCCGCTCCTGCGTGAGTGAAGAAAGTTTGATCCAAGCGGTGTGTGCATGTGATCGGTTGTAACGTTCTGCTTTATAGTGGATTGTTGATCTGGACGAGGTCCCGTGGTTTTTACCTCTTTAAGGATTTTCCACGTAAAAATCTCTGATGTTGTGTGATTGATGCTTTGATTTACTTCATTACTTTTATTATCCCATAATTCTGGTTTGTTGTGGAGGGTTAGATCCTAAGGTTTTGTGCAAGGCCCCCAACAAAGTGGTATGAGAGCTAAGTTCATTGAACGGGTAGGATCGGTTTGGAATTATGAAAGGTGGCTCATCAAGGATGATCAGCCTTAATGGTTCCAACTGGACTATATGGAAGGCTAAGATGGAGGACTTGCTTTATTGCAAGGATATATATTCTCCAATTTTAGGCATATCAGCAAAATCCAAGGATATGTCTGATGATGATTGGAAGAAGTTGGATCGGAAGGCGGTGGGGTTTATTAGACAATGGCAGGATGATTCTGTATTCCACCATGTGTTTACAGAAACCTCAGCCGCTAGCCTATAGCTAAAACTATAAGGGCTGTATGAGAGGAAGACAGCTGGTAATAAGATTTTTCTAATAAGGCGACTTGTGAATCTCAAGTTTAAGGATAGTGGTTTTGTAGCCAAGCACATGAATGAGGTTAGCAATATAGTGAACTAACTCTCCTCTATGAAGATGGTCCTGGATGATGAATTGCAGGCTTTGTTATTGCTTAGTTCATTGCCTGACAGTTGGGAGACATTGGTGGTGTCTCTAAGTAACTCCGCGTCAAATGAAAAGGTATCCATGAAACAGGTTACTAGTTGTCTCTTCAATGAAGAGACAAGGAGGAAGTCTCAGGGGTCAACTCATTAAGAGGCCCTTGTGACACAGGAATGGGGGAGAGGAAAGAACAGGAAGGGCCGGAAGGGCCGAGATAAATCAAGAGGCAAGTCGAGTAATAGAAAAGATGTTGAATGCTGGAATTTTAGCAAGAAGGGCTACTATAAGCATGAATGTCGTAAGGTTAAGAACGACAAGAAAGGAAAAGGAAATGAGAAGGAAGATGAATCAGATTCTACTGCGGTCGCTTCAGATGGCGACATTGTTATTATTCTTTCCACAAATCATGATGTTTGTCTCACAGCTACGGGTTAGGACACCGACTGGGTGATTGACTCAGGAGCTTCTTTTCACGCGACTCCACACAGGGACTTCTTCACAAGCTACAAGTCAGGTGACTATGGGACTGTGAAGATGGAAAATTCTGACGTATTGAAGATCGTAAGGGTCGGTGATATTTGTGTGAAAACTGATGCGGGCTGCACATTGGTTCTCAAGGATGTGAGGCATATCCCAGACCTTCGCCTCAACTTGATGTCGACGGAAAAGTTAGCTGATGATGGCTATGAAAGCCGTTTGCTGGTAGGCGCTAAAAGCTCATCAAGGGTTCGTTGATAGCAGCCAGAGGAAAGAAGTGTTGCACCCTGTACAAGGAAAGTGTCGGTGAGTGTAAGGGTGGGTTGAACGCAGCGGAAGATTCGGCTATTGACATGTGACACAGGCGTCTAGGCCACATGAGTGAAAAAGGGCTTTAGCTACTAGCGAGGAAGCGGCTCCTTCCAGACGTGACAGATATACCTCTCAAAACCTGTCTTGATTGTTTATCAGGGAAACAACATAGAGTTTCATTCGTTAAAACTGTTTCTCATGTTAATAAAATGCATGCATTAGATTTGGTTTATTCTGATGTGTGTGATCCTATGAGGACAAAAACCTTAGGTGGGGCATTGTATTTTGTTACTTTTATAGATGATGCATCTAGGAGGGTTTGAGCTTATGCTTTGAAATCCAAGGACGAGGTCTTTGGTGTGTTTAAATTGTTTCATGCTATGGTCGAGAGAGAGACAGGTAGATCATTGAAGTGCATCCGCACTGACAATGATGGTGAATACATCAGCAACTTTCATGAGTACTGCAAGTCCCTAGGTATACGGCATGAACAGACGATTCCCAAGACCCCCCAGCATAATGGTGTAATGGAGCGAATGAATCGCACCATTATTGAGAGAATCAGATGCATGTTATCCCATGCGAAATTGCCCAAGACGTTCTGGGGAGAAGCAATGCACACAGCGGTGTATCTGATAAATAAGTTTCCATCAGCCCCATTGAATGGAGAAGTACCCGAGAAGGTGTGGACTGAACAGGATCCATCGTACAGTCATCTCAGGGTGTTTGGATGCAAGGCATCCGTTCACGTACCAAAGGATGAGAGGTCCAAGCTCGATATAAAGATCAGACAGTGTGTGTTCTTGGGGTACAGTGATAAAAAGTTCGGTTACAGATTGTGGGATCCGACCGAGAGGAAGCTCGTCAGGAGCAGAGATGTGGTTTTCTTTGAAGATCAGTGTATAAAAGACATTGGTAAGCCAGAGAAGAACCAGCCTAGTTCAGGTGAGCTAGAGGACATGGATCCGGTTATTCCTCTCGTGGTGCCTGATGACGGGGGAGTACAACAAGGTGTAGAAGATGAGGGAGTTCCTATAGAAGATGGACCGGGGGAACAGCCCCCACTTGATCCACCTGCTGAGCCACAGGTGAGGAGGTCATTTAGGGACAGACAACCGTCCAAGAGGTACTCGCCGCATGAGTACATTATGCTGACTGATGAGGGAGAACCAAAAGACTATTCTAAGGCCCTAGCCGACGAGCATAAGGAGGAGTGGTTGAAAGCTATGCAAGAGGATATGGAATTCTTGCATAAGAACCACACCTATGACATGGTGAAACTGCCTAAGGGCAAGAAAGCTTTGAGCAACAAGTGGGTGTTCAGAAAGAAGGTTAAGCATAAGAATTTACAGACGAGGTTCAAGGCCAGACTTGTGATAAAAGGGTTCGGTCAGAGGAAAGGCATAGACTTCGAGGAGATATTCTCACCGGTGGTGAAGATGACATCCATACGGGTGTTGCTTGGGTTAGCGGCTAGCATGGATCTAGAAATAAAATAGTTATATGTTAAAACTGTCTTTCTCCATGGTGACCTGGAAGAAGAGATTTACATGCACCAACCAGAAGGGTTCGAAGTCAAAGGCAATGAGCATATGGTGTGTAGGCTGAGGAAGAGCTTTTATGGGTTGAAACAAGCTCCACGGCAATGATACAAGAAGTTCGACTCATTCATGTTACAGCATGGGTGTGACAGAATGGAGTCGGACCATTGTGTGTTCACGCGCAAGTTCTTAGATAATGATTTCTTAGTTCTGCTATTATACGTTGATGACATGCTCATCATGGGAAAAGACATCAAGAAGTTCGACAGGCTGAAACAAGAGTTGAAAAAGTATTTTGCAATGAAAGACTTGGGCCCGGATAAACAGATCCTAGGAATGGAGATAACCCGTGACAGAAGCAGCAGAAAGATTTGACTATCACAAGAGCGGTATATTGAGAAAGTCCTAGAGTGGTTCAATATGAATGCAGCGAAGCCGGTCAGTACTCCACTGGATGGTCACTTCAGATTGAGCGACAAGCAGTGTCCTAAGACGAAGGCAAAGGTGGAAGAGATACAGAAGATACCTTATGCGTCAACCGTAGGAAGTTTGATGTATGTTATGGTGTGTACACACCCAGACATAGCATATGCGGTTGGTGTGGTCAGCCAGTATCTTGTCAATCCTGGCAAAGAGCATTGGACAGCGGTGAAGTGGATACTGCGGTATCTAAGAGGCTCATCCATGTTGAGCCTATGCTATGGTGACGAAAAACCTGTATTAGATGGCTACACAGATGCAGATATGGCAGGTGACATAGACTCCAGGAAGTCTATATGGGAGTTCATGTTCACGTTTGCAGGGGGAGCGATTTCTTGGCAGAGCAAGCTCCAAAAGGTCGTAGCATTGTCGACTACAGAGGCCGAGTATATTGCAGTCACTGAGGCATATAAAGAGATGCTTTGGATGAAGAGGTTCCTACAGGAACTTAGCCTGAAGCAAGAAGAGCACGTGGTCTATTGCGATAGTCAAAGTACTATACACTTGAGCAAGAATTCAAGTCAGCACTCCAAGTCGAAGCATATAGAGGTTCGGTATCACTGGATTAGGGATACTTTGGAACAGAAGGTGTTACAGTTTGAGAAGGTCCACACGGACGATAATGGGTCAGACATGATGACCAAGTCTTTGCTCAAGGGCAAGTTTGAGGTTTGTAGAAACCGGACTAGCTTGAAGAAGGTGGATTCCTCGTGAGTCGAAAAGGGAGAGATTTGATGGGGATTTTTCTCCTCATTGGTAGAATCGATGAAATCGAATGGGTTTTGATATCATCGATAATTATAGGATTTTTCAATCCTGGTCGCTGGACTGTTTTTTGTCCTGTCGATATGATCGAGTGACCTGCCGATCATATCGAGGATGTTATCGAGGATGAATCGAGAGTGTCTCGATGGCATCAATAATTGCTGAAATTTTATCCCTGGTTACTGGACAGTTTTGGTCCTATCTTGATATGATCGAGCGACTTTCAGATGGCATCGATGCTGTTATCGAGAGACCGTCGATATGATCGAAGATTTTCGCAGATGCAATTGTGGAAGCGCAGATTTTACAGATTTTGTTTCCTATTTGGGTTCTACCTCTTTCTATTCTTATATAAAGGGGTGTATCCGGGATTGGTGTGTATTCTAGGGTATTTTAGGGTTTCTTAAAGCTTTGCAAGGGTTTGCTAAAGGGCTTAGGGTTGTGAGAGAGAGAGAAAGAGAGAGAGGAAGCTTGTGGAAGGAAGGCTATGCTCGTAGAGGTGATCTACCATATCTCAGCGCTTTCACGTCCTCGTAATCGGTGAGATCTCTCCGTCTTCTTTGTTTCTCTTACTGTTTATCCGCTCCTGCATGAGTGAAGAAGGTTTGATCCAAGCGGTGTGTGCATGTGATCGGTTGTAACGTTCTGCTTTATAGTGGATTGTTGATCTGGACGAGGTCCCGTGGTTTTTACCTCTTTAAGGGTTTTCCACGTAAAAATCTCTGGTGTTGTGTGATTGATGCTTTGATTTACTTCATTGCTTTTATTATCCCATAATTCTGGTTTGTTCTGAAGGGCTAGATCCTAAGGTTTTGTGCAAGGCTCCCAACAAAGTAATGCAAAAAAGAGAAAAAAATGTCATGGAAAAGAGTGTTACCAATATAAATATAAAGAAAGGATGGTTGAAAAGAAAGGGATGGAAGAAGAAGACGACAACTACAATATAACAATGAATCAATGGTCAGATCTTCACCAATGTATTCTTGATCTTGAAACATACACCTCTACACGATTGCAATCAATTCCACTCTATCTATCGCTCATGGTGTGCAGTCAAAAAGCAAAATCATCTACCTCCTCAGCTCCCTTGGCTCATGTCCCACAGAGACTGTTCAAGCGAAATTGAGACTCTTTTATGTGAAGGATGGATATATGATATAAAGCTTCGTGAAATGAGTAAGAAACTTGTAAGGATGCTGGAAGTGTCTCAGCCGATTATATATATATATATATAATCTGAACCGTTCATGTGAAGCAGCACCTCGTGAAACCTCCCAGGCCCAAGTTTTACTTTGATCTAAAACTTTGATAGGCCATGAAAAATGAAAACAGTTCCTCCCTTGATTTGCATTTCTCTTTGCTATGGCCCACCAGAATTTTAGATTAAGGTGAAAATTTTTCACATGAGGTTTCATGGGATTCCGCATCACATGAACTGTTCAGATTAGACACTTATGGCACGTGTGCAAAGGTGCGCACGTGCGTAGGTGCGCAGGGGAGCATGACTCTCTCTCTCTCTCTCTCTCTCTCTCTCTCTCTCTCTATATATATATATATATATATATATATATATATATATATATATATATATATAGAGAGAGAGAGAGAGAGAGAGAGAGAGAGAGAGGAATGCTCACCTGCGAACCAGTTCGTACGTACTACGTACGAACTTTTTTGAGAACCCATCATAGGTGATGTGGATCCTAAATCTGAACCATTCATGTGAAGCAGCACCCCGTGAAACTCCCAAGGCAGAAGTTTTTTTTTAAAAATGCTGGTGGGCTATAGCAAAGAGAAATGCAAATCAAGGGAGGAAACTGTTTTCATATTTCATGGCCCATCAAGTTTTGGATCAAATTAAAACTTCGGCCAGAGGGGTTTCACGGGGTGCTGCTTCACATGAACGGTTCAGATTTAGGATCCACATCACCTATGATGGGTTCTCAAAAAAGTTCGTACGTAGTACGTACGAACCGGTTTGCAAGTGTATATATATATATATATATATATATATATATATATATATATATATATATAAAGTGGGCAGAGCCACCATCTTTGAATTAAGTAAACAGAGTGTACAACCATTCTGGCATACCCAGATACAAAAAGGCGAACGGGTCCTGCCTATCGTATGATGAAAAAACTACAGAATGGAAGGAGATGGGGGCCAGGGGAACAAGAGAGGAGGGACATAGGGGCCAGAAACAACAGGGATCAGTTGTAGAAAGGCAAAATCAGCAGCTGCAACAGATTGGAGCAGGAAGAGCCAGCAGCACCCAGAGATTGGTATTACCATGGTCCAAAAACATACAAGTGGACAATAGAATATTTTGAACCAAAATTAGCAATGAGCAGAAGTGCAAGGAGCAAGCTGAGAAAAAAATGGGGCGACAGGGCCAGAAAAATTGGCCCGAAAAACGGGCAGGCAGAGGCAGATCGGTTGATCCCTTTCTTAACTTGATAGTGTCAGATGAGGCCTATCCATGTTTTGTCTAGGACCATGGATCCTCTAATGGGCCTGGGAAGCTTAGCGCTGTTAAGGAAGAGCTTGTCGGGGGCGCCACTGATTGCCATATTGGCAAGACCATCCGCCACAGAATTTCATTCCCTAAATGTGTGGTTGAATCTAAGATTGACACCTAGAGAGATCTGATGAATGATTTCTAGATGGTACCGGAGTTTCCAGCCGCATGAGTCAGAGTGGTTGGAGATTGCTGCGAAAAGAGTCGGTTGGAAACTCCGGACAGAGCATTCGTGGACGAAAATGTCCCTGCTTACACTACCTATGGCTACGGTTATACTCCGTAGGCATACATATACAGAAGCGAAAAATCAATCGAATAGCAGGGGTATTTTTATCCTCAAATGCGTTACCCGCATGTGCAAGATCAAAGTTAGGAAGGTAAGTTTTGGATCCTTCATAAAAGACGCTGGATAAAAGGTGGAACCTACAGTGGTAATTTTCTCCTGGTTAGGGCATGTAGGGTCCGGATTTTTCACTGGAACGTAACTTGCCTGTGACCAGGAGTTACATGATCCTTGTGTAACCCTAAGCACCATAAGGCTGGCTCTGATATGTCTATATCATATCCAGTCTGCCCATCCGTTTAGCTAGCCCATGTTAAGACATGTACTCAAAAATTATTCAGACTTAGAAGTCAGGTGAGCCACATCACTAGAAACAGTGGAGATTGAATGCCTACTGTTGAAATCACATTTGGGATACAAAAGTTTTAGATCAGGATGATTGTATCTTTTCCCTTCAGCCCCACGAGAATAACAAGGTTGGATGGCTTCTAAACGTCATGTTGGACCCAAACCCATCCCGTCATGGGCCCATTCTTTGGTATCTGCCGGCCCCAACAAAAAAATTAATTAATTAATTAAAATAATATTAATAATAATAAAAGAAACTTGACTTTAAGAGCCTGTTTGGCCGGCCGGATTGAACGGGATTAGAGGTGATGTTAAAATTGATGAAGACTCAAAGCCACACCACATGAAATAATAGTAGAAATGTCTACGTTGAAACTTTCCAAAGACCGGCCTTATGTTTATATGCCATCTAAAACCGTTAATAAGTTGATTCCCATGCAGATGAAGGGAAACACTAATATCAGACTGATCCGAAACTTCTGTGGCTCACAACAAGTTTTCGATGGTGGTTTTTCAATCACCACTGCTTCCTGTTTGGGCGGCCGGATTTGAATATGCCTTATTTTTTGAAATGACGTCCTAAATTGATCAGTTTAAGTAGGTTGTAAAAATAAGATGGGTAACGCAATTGAAGTCATCCGTATCAACCTTTTCCTATAAATACCCATATCCATCGTTAGTTTGTAACAGACCATAAGCAACAACAGCCATGGCCATACATAAATCTCTCTCCCTCGCTTTTCTCCTCTTTTTCCTACCCTTTCTTTCTTCTTCCCATGCAACAATATCATCTGCAACAGCAGGACTGCCAGAAGCAGAGGCTCTCCTGAAATGGAAAGCCAGCCTCTCACCAGCACAAGCTCTCCACTCATGGTCACTTCCTGCTACTAATGCCAGCACCAACACCCTATCTCCATGCAAATGGACTGGGATCTCATGTAACAGCCTTGGAAGTGTAACAGAGATAAGCCTACCGAGTGCAGGCTTGCAAGGTAAGCTCGACAACTTGAGCTTCCCCTCATTTCCAAACCTCGTTCATCTCAATCTCAGTGGCAACACTCTCACTGGTACCATCCCAGCTCATATTGGCGCTCTTTATAAACTCACATCGCTCAATCTCTCTGCAAATAGTATAAATGGATCAATACCCCTGGATATAGGGAATCTTGTGAATTTGAATGAGCTAGACTTGTCCATTAACCATCTAGATGGTTCCATCCCTTCCACTTTAGGGAACTTGTCAAAGCTTTCCATCTTGCGCCTGAACCAAAATAGAATCTCTGGCTCCATTCCACCACAGATGGGGAATCTGCAAGATCTGGTTCTGTTGACTGTGTATCAAAATAATCTGACTGGTCCGATCCCTCCAGCTTTAGGTAATTTGAGAAACCTTACACTATTGTCCCTCTACAGAAATCAAATTTCTGGTTCAATTCCTCCACAATTTGGGAATTTAATGAATCTTGAAATTCTTGATCTGTCCAATAACAGTCTAACAGGTTCTATCCCTTCCACTTTAGGGAAGTTGACAAAGCTGACAGTCCTCTACCTCTTTCAAAATCAAATTTCTGGTTCTATTCCTCCAGAACTTGGGAATTTAATGAATCTTGAAATTCTTAATCTGTCCATTAACAGTCTAACAGGTTCTATCCCTCCCACTTTAGGGAACTTGACAAAGCTGACACTCCTCTACCTCTTTCAAAATCAAATTTCTGATTCTATTCCTCCCGAAGTAGGGAATATGGTTAATCTCGAGAAGTTTTCCTTGTCCTTCAACCTTTTAACAGGTTATATCCCTTCTACTTTAGGAAACTTGACCAAGCTTGCTAGGTTGTCCCTTCTTGACTGTCAATTATCTGGTTCCTTGCCTCAGGAAATGACAAACATGACAAATCTTTCTCAACTCTACTTGGATGGCAACAACCTCTCTGGCTATTTACCTCAGTTATGCCATGGCGGATCTCTTCAATTCTTCACTGCTGTTGGCAACCATTTCACTGGTGAGATCCCAAAAAGCATCAGAAATTGCACTAGCTTAATAAGAGTGCGACTTAATGGAAACCGACTTACTGCAAACGTATCGGAAGCCTTTGGTGTATACCCGCATCTCTCATTCATGGATGTCAGCAACAACATGCTGTTTGGTGAACTCTCACCAAATTGGGGAGAATGCCGAAATTTGACAAAGCTACAATTATCCGGGAACATGATCACTGGTAGAATTCCTCCTGAGATAGGGCAGTTGATGCAGCTAAGTGTGCTTGGTCTTTCTTCAAACCAGCTGGTGGGCGAGATTCCAAAGGAATTTGGGAGGCTGACTTCTTTGTTCAACTTAACTTTAAATGAAAACCAGCTTTCTGGTCAGATACCCCAAGAGATTGGAAAACTATCCAATTTGGAGGTTCTTGACGCGTCAATGAATCACCTAAGTGGTCCAATACCACCTCAATTAGGTGATTGCTTCAAACTCCAATATCTGAAATTGAGCGAAAATGTTTTAAATGGAAGTATTCCTTTTCAGATCGGTAACCTAGTATACCTACAGGCCTTACTAGATCTAAGTCATAACTCCCTCAATGGACAAATATCGCCACAACTCACGAAATTGATTCGGCTGGAAAAGTTAAACCTCTCCCACAACATGCTGTCAGGCTCCATTCCACCTTCTTTTGAAGGGATGTTCAGCTTGCATTCCATTGATTTTTCATACAATGCTTTGGAAGGTCCTCTTCCTAACAGCAAAAGCTTTCAGAAGGCTCCTGCAGAGGCATTCATATATAATAAGGGCTTATGTGGTGAAGTGCAAGGTTTACGACCTTGCAATGCCTCTTCAATCAATCATGGTGATGCGATGAGAGGTCACAGAGTTGTGATCCTCATTATTCTTCCTATCTCAGTGGCCTCGTTTCTTTTATTTGTAATCATTGGCATTTCTTCCATTTTTTACCAAAGAAGAAGAAATATAAAGAAAGGGGTTCTTGAGAGCAGCAGCGGAAATCCATTTTCAATATGGAATTATGATGGCATTGCTGTGTTCGAAGACATCGTGGAGGCGACAGAGGGTTTTGACGACAAATACTGCATTGGAATTGGAGGGTATGGAAAAGTTTACAAAGCAAATCTACCAATGGGTCAGGTAGTAGCTGTGAAGAAACTTCACCCACTCGAAGGAGGGGATCAATCTGATCAAAGAAGTTTTAGAAATGAGATACAAGCATTAACCGAAATTCGCCATCGTAATATAGTGAAGCTTTATGGCTTTTGCTGCCATGCTCGATGCTCATTTCTCGTCTATGAGTACATGGAAAGGGGAAGCTTGGCAAGTATCCTAGGCAATGATGAAGGAGCTGTACAATTAGAATGGACTCTAAGGGTGAAGATTATTAAAGGTGTAGCCCATGCTTTATCTTACATGCACCATGATTGCACCCTACCTATTGTCCATCGAGACCTATCCAGCAACAATGTTCTGCTGAATTCAGAACTTGAAGCTAGTGTTTCGGATTTTGGCACTGCACAATTGTTGATACATGATTCGTCCAATTGGACTACGCTTGCAGGCACTTATGGATACATCGCTCCAGGTTAGTCACTAATATATTCTCAACACTGAATAGTTTTATCATAAATTAGTCTTTATTTTTCTTAATATTTTCTATATTTTGTTGAAATTATTTACTATAAAATTTCTGCATTAGTTACCACACTATTGTCAAATGGGGGAATCTAAGGCAACTGAATCATGAGAAAATTCATATTTGAAAATCTGAAGAAACTTTCACCACATTTTATTAGCTATTAAATTCATGTCATTGACCATTTTTAACCGTACATTTGTTGGTCACCAATTGGTTGGATAGAATCCTTCCATAAGTGTCATTTCCGGGAACTTCTCTATCTACAACAATATCGGTGATCATGTTTGCAGATGGTATGGATTGATTTACATGCATACCGAGTTTAGATAGATGGGTTACGGGTAGTTAATAATTGATTGAAAAGGCTCATGTCTTCTAGCCCATGCTAGTAAATCTGAAAATGATGCATCAGGGAAAATGATGCATCAGGGAATGTGGGATCGTGAAATACTCTACCAAGAGATCCCAGAGCATGAGCTTGGGCTTTCCCTACTGTATAAAGGTTGCACAGCTCTAAGATCCAGACTGTCCATGTGATGTCTCACACAATGAATGTCCCACACAACAAAAGAAATCGATTGAAAAATCCTAGCCATTGAATCTATGGTCTTTCTTTGTTAAATGTGCGCAATTACCTTTTTTCCTTTCTTGATCATTTATCTGTTGGCTACTAAAATGGTTAGGATTTCCAATTAGAGAATTGCCAATGCATGAGCCATCCAAATTGGGGTCCACCATGTCAATGGTTTGGATCTTAGAACTATGGATCTCACTAGTACAGTCTTAAAACCTTAGATATAAGCACGTTTTTGGGTTGTTTCCTTTACTTCCGAGAGAGAGAGAGAGAGAGAGAGAGAGAGAGAGAGAGAGAGAGAGATTCGGCTTATAGGTCCAGAATATTGATACAAGTAATTATGTTAAATACAACATTACCTATACACGCCATTAAAATCTCTAGTTCACACATGCCAACTTCGAATGCGTCTAGGAAATCTGAGGCATACATTAAAATAGGCCCAACCATCCAGATGACCCGACAATGATTAAGCTTGTCCTGTTATCGGGCAGGCCACCAACACATCAAAACAATGGACAATTTTGAGAAAAAAATAATTAATAAAAGGCCAACAATATGCATTCAATCTATGTAACATGCTTAATGAGTGGACGATCCTGACTTCCTAGCCAGATCATCGGAAAGTTTGGCCTATCTTATGTTCCTCCTAGATGTACCAAACACGTTACTTGGCACATGCTCAGTTTGTAGAGATGCCTTGGTATTAGCAAGCACCAGAGCCTAGAAGATATGAAACCTAGATTAAGAAACCAGGTTAGTTTGATATATGGATAAGAGTTTATCTATTAATGATTAGCAAAGACTAAAGAATCTGATTGAACAATTTTCTATCATGCAGAGCTTGCATATACAATGAGGGTGACTGAGAAATGTGATGTCTATGGCTTTGGTGTTGTGGCACTTGAAGTGATGATGGGAAGGCATCCTGGGGAGCTCATCTCCTCTTTGTCATCACCAAATAGAGAAGATATATTACTAAAGGATATGTTAGACCAACGTCTCTCCGATCCGACGGCCGAGGTTGCACAGGAAGTCATATTTGCAGTGTCCATGGCCCTTGCATGCATTCAGCTAGATCCAGACTCTCGGCCAACCATGCACCATGTGGCTCAGGAGCTATCTGTTGGCAGGCCTTCGTTCTCTCTACAGTCATTCGATGCACTTACATTTCGTCAACTGATGAATCTCAAGGTATAATTGTGGGTGTGTAGTGGCAAGAACATTATTTCTTTTCTTGTTATGATGTGTACATAGTTCAGTGTGTGGAATTGATGTTTATATAGAATATGGATTTCTAGGATTGGTGATAAAAATCCAAATGTAATAAAATAGGTTGAAAGAATAAAAATATTTTCTTGTTTGATGGTTATCTTCTAACTGAAGGTTTTTATGCCCAAGAATTTACCTTATAGGGATTGTCATCAAAAGTGGAAGAATGGGTTCATTTATCTGTGAAAGTAGGCATAGACTTGCAGGGATCCTATCTAAACCAAAGCTTCGTAGGACCCTGTAAAACTTGTATTGTAGAGAGCCCCTACTTACAACTGCAGTTATATGGAGCCCGTGTAAGCAAAAACCTGTGGGGTCCACTGTGTTATGGGTGTGACATCCACTTTGTCCAGCCGTTTGGCCAACTCATCTTAAGACATAAGAGCTCATAAAAGAGGCGGATCCCAGACATAAGTGGGCCATCCATAGGAAATAGTGGTGATTGAATGCCTGCCATTGAAACATTCCTAGTGTCACTGAAGTTTTGGATCAAGGTAATACTAGGGTATCACCTATATAGCTTATCTTGTGAATAAAATTTCTTTTTGCTGAAAAAAATAAAAATAAAAAAATCTAATATTTGTGTTTTCTGTTCATCCCCGTCGGAATAACCATATGAACGGTTGTATGCCATAAACATCACGGTGGGCCCAAGGAAGTGTCCAAATGTGTGTTTTGGGTCCCACTGTTGTGTGGTGTGGTGATAGAGTTTTGGATTTTGCTTCATTTTTCTCCCTCATGGTTTAACTTGAGCTGGCGAAACTGAGTGTCCAGGCTATGAGTTCCCGATGCTGTGACCCACCTGATTGGATCAACCCCATTTTGCGGGCCCACATGAATTGATTAAGAGCAATTGATGCACGGTTCGGATGGGTGAGGTGGTGGGGGATTTTGGACTGTTAACACCCGTAATAGCATTGTCCCACCTGTGGGTGTTGTAAGTGGAGGCTGTTGGGCTAGTGACCCAAACAGCAGCCAGCTAGCTGGTGTCAATGGGCCTACCACAATGTAGCTGTCCGTCCATTTTGTGGGCCCTAGGAAGGTTAATTTCAAGGGTGGACACTAGTCTCCCTATTGTTTCCTGTGGCGTGGTCCACTCAGGGTTTGGATCTGTTTTATTTTTGGGTTCATCCCTAAAATAAGCTGGCACTCACTCAAATTGTAATTCAATTCATAAAGACTACCAAACACCAAATTGTAATTTAAAACATTGTGGTTTTGTACTATCTTTCCCCCTGGCATGCCACTTCTGTAGGATATTCTAGGTAAGAAAATTGTAAACCAGCTATGATGAATATACTCGATGATAATAATAATAATAATAATAATAATCAGGTTGATCTACTCATTAGGTGGGACCACACCTGCATGTAGAGTTAGATTGACAGTTGTCCGTTGATTCCAACGGTCTGGTACATCTGATGAGTGGCCTGGCCTGATTTTGGGGCCAGGTGATCTTCATGGTGGGGTGATTTGGGTGTGTGCCATCGAATCAAATTGCAGCTATTCACATTGAGGGTCTGATTGCCAAATTGCAATTTGTTACCTTAAAGTCAGATTAGAAAGAAACCCAAATGCAATTTGAGGGCTATTTCCTCACAATGATAATTTGATTGGCTTATGCATTCGAATCCTGAACTGTTTGGCACAGGGACCAAAAAAGAGTAATTAAAGGAAACAGAGATATAAAAGCGATGTCGAGGAGAAACCATGTCATGGATATTCCAATCATGTGAATCCCATGCCGAGCCATGATCTCCTTGGAGAACAATCCATATCGGTTTGGACTTCAGTGACTGGTATGTCGGTCTCAAGCACCTTCGCCATGTCAGTTGCCACCTTCTTCTGGTCCTCCTCGATCAATACTGTGAACAGTGGTGTCTCCGGCATCTTCATCGGCCAGTAGTATGTCAGAGCAGCTGGGATCGCTGCAAACATGAGAATAATCCGCCAGACGAAGTCACCTTCTCGCTGAGTGGACAGAACGTGGTTGGTAACAAAGCTTGGTGCTGGGTATGCCAACCAGAATGCTTTGGAGACGGCCATCGTGACGGCTCCTGCCACCAAAATCCCAATCCCCTACATCGCGAAGACGACAGCGATGAACCCGCCACACGTTTTCTAGTTGGAGTGTAAGAACTCTATATGGTGGGCCTTATTGATCAGTGGTTTAGATTGATATAACTGTTGGACTGTGTGATTATGTAAACTAGTGGACCCCACTTCTATGTGATTTATGCAGATATTCTATATTAGGGGTGGCTATTTGAGTTGAACTAGGATACATCAATGTGGAGCAGTGAGAGAGAGAGTTATGATGGGATTCAAACTCTCATCTCTACAAATTCTATACAAGAGAGAGTTGGGTCCCCAATCCTACACAACGACATTTATTATTTTGTATACGAGTGTGAAGGAGAGGAAGATTATAGCATTAGATTTTTGGTATTCTAACTTCTATATCATCTTAGTTAAGTAAGCCGTCTAAACCCTAGATCTTCATGTCCTGTGGACACGCAGATCTCTAGGATTTTCACATCCAGATATTCTTACAGTTGGTATCAAAAATTAGACCCATATCAACAATCAGTAGATTCGAAATTCGAATCCCATAACTGCAATTAGGAATTTTGATATTTGAATTCCACATCTAGAGATTGGGGATTTCAAACCCTTAACTAATATGGGAATTTCGAATTTAGAAATCCCAAATCCAGATAGCAATTAGGATTTTCGAAATCTCAAATCAAATATCAGGGATTTTTGACTCCCTGAATTCAGAGGCAATTACAAATTAGGAATTTTGAATTCAAACCCCTGATCCAGTAATATTAGGGATTTTGAATTAGAATCTCCAAATCCAGATTCAGTAATTAAGGTTTTCCAATCGAAAACTCACATCTAATTACGGATTTTTGAATAAAATCCCCAAATACAGCAATTAAGGATTGTGATTCCCAAATTGAGATTGGGTATTTCGTACCCTTACCTTCATCATCAATGATTATAACCATGTATACACTGTTCATCTACGACAACATCCTTAACTGGTAGCCAACCGCGCTTCTCCTTCGCTGTAGCCATGGATTTCGGTCATCCTTAACCTTATCGCCAATTGGGCTTCCATGGATGTCTAGGGTTAAAATAAAAAGCAGGTATCACTCTTCAGATGTGACCACAGCGTATTGAAACAAATGACTGGTTAGAAAGAAGAAAAGTTAACAGCTAACGGTCAATTTACTTTGTGTGTTGTGGCCCACTTAAAGAGTGGATTGTCTGAATTTATAAGAGTAATATCTAAGTATTATTTTAAACCTTATGAACAGCTTAGATCTCATACATATGCCTGATATTTGCACGTGTTTCCGTGTGTGGATGGATACAGCTCTACGCGCGCGTGTGGAATTATCGAAATCTAGCGTTTCGAAGTTCCGGGAGAAAATTACCACGGGTATATGCTACCTTTTATCCAGCATCTTTCATAAAGAGTTCAAAACTTACCTTTCCAACTTAGACCCTTTCCGTATGGGGGTAAAGTAGGGGTATTTTTATCCTTAAAGGCTCTGTCCCCGCATACAAGGTTTAAGTTGGGAAGGTAAGTTTTGTACGGCTCATAAAAAGACGCGGGATAGAAGGTGGTGTCTGCAGCGATAATTTTCCCAAGTTATGGTTCTGATTTGAGGAAGAAATTCCCTCTCAAAGGAAATCGAATTGCGCACTAACTCAGTACGCCTTGGTCGTACTGTGTAAAATCCGTTGGGCCCACCTTAGATATAAGTGGTGTATCCACTCTGTTCATCCGGTTTTTCAGATTATTTTAGGGGGATACAAAATTCTAAGAATATCCAATCTCAAAATGACCAGACTAAAAGAAACAGCGGTAATAATGATTTCCACTATTGAAACTTTCCTAGGTCCCACCGTGATGTTTATTTGTCATGAAAACTGTTCATAAAATCACATACACATGGATGAATGGAAAACACAAATATCAGCTTGATCCAAAACTTCCGTGGCCTCAAGAATTTTCAGTAGTAGACACTCAATTAACATTTTTTATCCTGTGGTGTGGCCCATCTGAGCTTTGGATATAATTTCTTTTTTGGTTTAAAACCTAAAATTATCTGATAATATGGATGGACGGAGTGTGTAAAGTAAATAAATAAAGGTGAGCCCCATGGAGCTTACTCGGTACGCAGTTGGCTACCCTTTCTTTGGGTGTTAGGATTTAGTTGAAAAGTTCGTCGTTACAACAGGGCAAAGTAACGACTAGAAATTTTTAGGCGTTTGACTTATTCCTGGCCAGTGACTTGACTCCGTGGGCTCCACAACGATACATGTCTTTTATTATCCATCCAGTTTATCAACTCATATAAGTACATGAATTTTAAATTGAAGTATATCCAAAGCCCGAGTGGATCACACATAGGAAACATCAGAGATAATTACGTCCACCGTTGAAACATTGTCTATTTTCCGCTTTCATGGCCCTAATCAAGCAAGAATATTCATTAAAATCAAAATGGAATTATAATTTTCAAGAAAACTTCATCTCTCGGGTCCTCAACTACATTACATAACAACCTTCAATAGCCTTTGGGTCCTTGCTCTTACTCGGGTGGTAGACTCCCAGGAGTTTCAACTCCCGGTCAAGGGTTTGAGTACCCATAGGTGGTGAAATTCCACTAGCGTGAGTGTGTGGGGGTGTATGTGCACGTGTAAAAATAAAAAAAAGTTTAAAATTAAAATTTTTTTTTTTTAAAAAAAAACAAACCTTCAGTAGCCTTTAAGAGAGCCCCTGATGTAGAGCAGGTCGCAGGCAGTTTCATAATCAAGATGGATCAAAAAAAGTCCGGTCGACGACAAAAGTGATCTAAACCGTCGGTGAATCTGGAATGAGTTATTGGGCATAGAATATATGATTTTGAAGTATAACAAGCTACTTTAGCCAATCAACCCTGCTACGCCAGGTTACGCAAGCCGAATTTACGAAATACTCTGAATTGACGGTTGTTTCCTTATTTTAATTCCATTTTTACAATAAATAGTAAGTTTTAGTTTGATTATAACTCTTCGAGATAGTGAGTTCTTGTTATAGGAAAAAAAAAAAAGCTCCTAAACAAAATAGCGAGGCAAAATATCAAAATCCCCTCACTTGGGCTCACACGTGGGACACCGGAGATGATGTGTTCTGGATTGAAAGTACGCTACTCATAAAATCACACCCTGTAGTGTTTGGTATGGTATGGTTCACCTGAGCTTCGTATCTGCCTTATATTTGGATTAATGTAGTAAAATAAGTTGGCAACATGGATAGATGACACATATAACAAATACATGATAATGGTCCCAGAGACCTTATAGGCATCTCCAGGCAAGGCAATCCGCATACAATTTATAGGTTATCAATCTCCTTTTCATATACCAGACTTTCAAATAAAAGCATAAAAAGAAAAAGGGTCAAAAATTAAAAACCCTTAAAAAAAATTATCCAAACATAGAACTAAGGGAGAAGATGGATGAGAAGTATGATGGGGATTTTTCTCCTCATTGGTGGAATCGATGAAATCGAATGGGTTTCGATATCATCGATAATTGCAGAATTTTTCAATCCTAGTCGCTGGACTGTTTTTTGTCCTGTCGATATGATCGAGTGACCTGCCGATCATTTCGAAGATGTTATCGAGGATGTATCGAGAGTGTCTCGATGACATTAATAATTGATGGAATTTTACCCCTGGTTTTTGGACAGTTTTGGTCATGTCTCGATATGATCGAGCGACTTTCAGATGGCATCGACGCTGTTATCGAGAGACCGTCGATATGATCAAAGATTTTCGCAGATGCGATTGCGGAAGCGCAGATTTTACGGATTTTATTTTCTATTTGGGTTCTACCTCTTTTTATTCTTATATAAAGGGGTGTATCCAGGATTGGGGTGCATTCCGGGGTATTCTAGGGTTTTCTAAAGCTTTGCAAGGGTTTGCTAAAGGGCTTAGGGTTGTGAGAGAGAGAGAAAGAGAGAGAGGAAGCTTGTGGAAGGGAGGCTATGCTCGTAGAGGTGATCTACCATATCTCAGCGCTTTCACGTCCTCGTAATCGGTGAGATCTCTCCGTCTTCTTTGTTTCTCTTACTGTTTATCCGCTCCTGCGTGAGTGAAGAAGGTTTGATCCAAGCGGTGTGTGCATATGATCGGTTGTAACGTTCCGCTTTATAGTGGATTGTTGATATGGACGAGGTCCCGTGGTTTTTACCTCTTTAAGGGTTTTTCACGTAAAAATCTCTGGTGTTGTATGATTGATGCTTTGATTTACTTCATTGCTTTTATTATCCCATAATTCTGGTTTGTTGTGGAGGGTTAGATCCTAAGGTTTTGTGCAAGGCCCCCAACAAAGTGGTATCAGAGCTAAGTTCATTGAATGGGTAGGATCGGTTTGGAATTATGAAAGGTGGCTCATCAAGGATGATCAGCCTTAATGGTTCCAACTGGACTATATGGAAGGCTAAGATGGAGGACTTGCTTTATTGAAAGGATCTATATTTTCTAATTTTAGGCATATCAACAAAATCCAAGGATATGTCTGATGATGATTGGAAGAAGTTGGATCGGAAGGCGGTGGGGTTTATTAGACAATGGCTGGATGATTCTGTATTCCACCATGTGTATTCAGAAACCTCAGCCGCTAGCCTATGGCTGAAACTACAAGGGCTGTACGAGAGGAAGACAGCTGGTAATAAGATTTTTCTAATAAGGTGACTCGTGAATCTCAAGTTTAAGGATGGTGGTTTTGTGGCCGAGCACATGAATGAGGTCAGCAATATAGTGAACCAACTCTCCTCTATAAAGATGGTCCTGGATGATGAATTGCAGGCTTTGTTATTGCTTAGTTCATTGCCTGACAGTTGGGAGACATTGGTGGTGTCTCTAAATAACTCTGCGTCAGACGGAAAGGTATCCATGAAACAGGTTACTAGTTGTCTCTTCAATGAAGAGACAAGGAGGAAGTCTCAGGGGTCTACTCATTAAGAGGCCCTTGTGACACAGGAACGGGTGAGAGGAAAGAACAGGAAGGGCTGGAAGGCCCGAGATAAATCAAGAGGCAAGTTGAGTAATAGAAAAGATGTTGAATGCTGGAATTGTAGCAAGAAGGGCCACTATAAGCATGAATGTCGTAAGGTTAAGAACGACAAGAAAGAAAAAGAAAATGAGAAGGAAGATGAATCAGATTCTACTGCGGTCGCTTCAGATGACGACATTGTTATTATTCTTTCCACAGATCATGATGTTTGTCTCACGGCTATGGGTCAGGACACCGACTGGGTGATTGACTCAGGAGCTTCTTTTCACGTGACTCCACACAAGGACTTCTTCACAAGCTACAAGTCAGGTGACTATGGGACCGTGAAGATGGAAAATTCTGACGTATTGAAGATCGTAAGGGTCGGTGATATTTGTGTGAAAACTGATGTGGGCTACACATTGGTTCTCAAAAATGTGAGGCATATCCCAGACCTTCGCCTCAACTTGATGTCGACGGGAAGGTTAGCTAATGATGGCTATGAAAGTCGTTTGCTGGTAGGCGCTGGAAGCTCATCAAGGGTTCGTTGATCGCAGCCAGAGGAAAGAAGTGTTGCACCCTATACAAGGCAAGTGTCGGTGAGTGTAAGGGTGGGTTGAACGCAGTGAAAGATTCGGCTATTGACATGTGACACAGGCGTCTAGGCCACATGAGTGAAAAAGGGCTTCAGCTACTAGCGAGAAAGCGGCTCCTTCCAGACGTGACAGGTATACCTCTCAAAACCTGTCTTGATTGTTTATCAGGGAAACAACATAGAATTTCATTTGTTAAAACTGTTTCTCATGTTAATAAAGTGCATGCATTAGATTTGGTTTATTCTGATGTGTGTGATCTTATGAGGACAAAAACTTTGGGTGGGGCATTGTATTTTGTTACTTTTATAGATGATGCATCTAGGAGGGTTTGGGCTTATGCTTTGAAATCCAAGGACGAGGTCTTTGGTGTGTTTAAATTGTTTCATGCTATGGTCGAGAGAGAGACAAGTAGATCATTGAAGTGCATCCGCACTGACAATGGTGGTGAATACCTCGGCGACTTTCATGAGTACTGCAAGTCCCTAGGTATACGGCATGAACAGACGATTCCCAAGACCCCCCAGCATAATGGTGTAATGGAGCGAATGAATCGCACCATTGTTGAGAGAATCAGATGCATGTTATCCCATGCGAAATTTCTCAAGATGTTCTAGGGAGAAGCAATGCACACAGCGGTGTATCTGATAAACAGGTCTCCATCAGCCCCGTTGAATGGAGAAGTACCCGAAAAGGTGTGGACTGAACAGGATCCATCGTACAGTCATCTCAGGGTGTTTGGACGCAAGGCATCCGTTCACGTACCAAAGGACGAGAGGTCCAAGCTCGATATAAAGATCAGACAGTGTGTGTTCTTGGGGTACAGTGATGAAAAGTTCGGTTACAGATTGTGGGATCCGACCGAGAGGAAGCTCGTCAGGAGCAGAGATGTGGTTTTCTTTGAAGATCAGTGTATAAAAGACATTGGTAAGCCAGAGAAGAACCAGCCTAGTTCAGGTGAGCTAGAGGACATGGATCCGGTTATTCCTCTCGTGGTGCCTGATGATGGGGGAGTACAACAAGGTGCAGAAGATGAGGGAGTTCCTACAGAAGATGGACCGGGGGAGCAGCCCCCACTTGATCCACCTGCTGAGCCACAGGTGAGGAGGTCATTTAGGGACAGACAACCGTCCAAGAGGTACTCGCCGCATGAGTACATTATGCTGACAAATGGGGGAGAACCAGAAGACTATTCTGAGGCCCTAGCCGACGAGCATAAGGAGGAGTGGTTGAAAGCTATGCAAGAGGAGATGAAATCCTTGCATAAGAACCACACCTATGACATGATGAAACTTTCTAAGGACAAGAAAGCTTTGAGCAACAAGTGGGTGCTCAGAAAGAAGGTTGAGCATAAGAATTCATAGACGAGGTTCAAGGCCAGACTTGTGATAAAAGGGTTCGGTCAAAGGAAAGGCATAGACTTCGAGGAGATATTCTCACCGGTGGTGAAGATGACATCCATACGGGTATTGCTTGGGTTGGCGGCTAGCATGGATCTAGAGATAAAACAGTTAGATGTTAAAACTTCCTTTCTCCATGGTGACCTGGAAGAAGAGATCTACATGCACCAACCAGAAGGGTTCGAAGTCAAGGACAATGAGCATATGGTGTGTAGGCTGAGGAAGAGCTTGTATGGGCTGAAACAAGCTCCACGGCAATGGTACAAGAAGTTCGACTCATTCATGTTACAGCATGGGTGTGACAGAACGGAGTCGGACCATTGTGTGTTCACGCGCAAGTTCTCAAATGATGATTTCTTAGTTCTGCTATTATACGTTGATGACATGCTCATCATGGGAAAAGACATCAAGAAGTTCGATAGGCTGAAACAAGAGTTGAAAAAGTCTTTTGCAATGAAAGACTTGGGTCCGGCTAAACAGATCGTGGGAATGGAGATAACTCGTGACAGAAGCAGCAGGAAGATTTGGCTATCACAAGAGCGGTATATTGAGAAAGTCCTAGAGCGGTTCAATATATATACAGTGAAGTCGGTCAGTACTCCACTGGATGGTCATTTCAGATTGAGCGACAGGCAGTGTCCTAAAACGAAAGAAAAGGTGGAAGAGATACAGAAGATACCCTACGCGTCAACCGTAGAAAGTTTGATGTATGTTATGGTGTGTACACGCCCAAATATAGCATATGCGGTTGGTGTGGTCAGCTGGTATCTTGTCAATCCTGGCAAAGAGCATTGGACAGCGGTGAAGTGGATACTGCGGTATCTAAGAGGCTCATCCATGTTGAGCCTATGCTATGGTGACGGAAAACCTGTGTTAGATGGCTACACAGATGCAGATATGGCAGGTGACATAGACTCCAGGAAGTCTATATGGGGGTTCATGCTCACGTTTGTAGGGAGAGCGGTTTCTTGGCAGAGCAAGCTCCAGAAGGTCATAGCATTGTCGACTACAGAGGCCGAGTACATTACAGTCACTGAGGCATATAAAGAGATGCTTTGGATGAAGAGGTTCCTACAGGAACTTAGCCTGAAGCAAGAGGAGCACGTGGTCTATTGCGATAGTCAAATTACTATACACTTGAGCAAGAATCCAAGTCAGCACTCCAAGTCGAAGCATATAGAGGTTCGATATCACTAGATTAGGGATACTTTGGAACAGAAGGTGTTACAGCTTGAGAAGGTCCACACGGACGATAATGGGTCAGACATGATGACCAAGGCTTTGCTCAAGGGCAAGTTTGAAGTTTGTAGAAACCGGACTGGCTTGAAGAAGGTGGATTCCTCCTGAGTCGAAAAGGGAGAGATTTGATGGGAATTTTTCTCCTCATTGGTGGAATCGATGAAATCAAATGGGTTTTGATATCATCGATAATTGCAGGATTTTTCAATCCTGGTCGCTGGACTGTTTTTTGTCTTGTCGATATGATCGAGTGACCTGCCGATCATATCGAGGATGTTATCGAGGATGAATCGACAGTGTCTCGATGGCATTGATAATTGATGGAATTTTATCCTTGGTTGCTGGACAATTTTGGTCCTATCTCGATATGATCGAACGACTTTCAGATGGCATCGACGCTGTTATCGAGAGACCGTCGATATGATCGAAGATTTCCGCAGATGCAATTGCGGAAGCGCACATTTTACAGATTTTGTTTCCTATTTGGGTTCTACCTCTTTCTATTCTTATATAAAGGGGTGTATCCGAGATTGGTGTGTATTCCAGGGTATTCTAGGATTTCCTAAAGCTTTGCAAGGGTTTGCTAAAGGGCTTAGGGTTGTGAGAGAGAGAGAAAGAGAGAGAGGAAGCTTGTGGAAGGAAGGCTATGCTCGTAGAGGTGATCTACCATATCTCAGCGCTTTCACGTCCTCGTAATCGGTGAGATCTCTCCGTCTTCTTTGTTTCTCTTACTGTTTATCCGCTCCTGCGTGAGTGAAGAAGGTTTGATCCAAGCGGTGTGTGCATGTGATCGGTTGTAACGTTCTGCTTTATAGTAGATTGTTGATCTAGACGAGGTCCCGTGGTTTTTACCTCTTTAAGGGTTTTCCACGTAAAAATCTCTGGTGTTGTGTGATTGATGCTTTGATTTACTTCATTGCTTTTATTATCCCATAATTCTGGTTTGTTCTGAAGGGCTAGAGCCTAAGGTTTTGTGCAAGGCCCCCAGCAAAGTAATGCAAAAAAGAGAAAAAAATGTCATGCTAAAGAGTGTTACCAATATAAATATAAAGAAAGGATGGTTGAAAAGAAAGGGATTGAAGAAGAAGACGACAACTACAATATAACAATGAATCAATGGTCAGATCTTCACCAATGTATTCTTGAACTGATCTTGAAACATACACCTCTACACGATTGCAATCAATTCCGCTCTATCTATCGCTCATTGTGTGCAGTCAAAAAGCAAACTCATCTACCTCCTCAGCTCCCTTGGCTCATGTCCCACAGAGACTGTTCAAGCGAAATTGAGACTCTTTTATGTGAAGGATGGATATATGATATAAAGCTTCGTGAAATGAGTGAGAAACTTGTAACGATGCTGGAAGTGTCTCAGCTGATTATATATATATATATAAAAAAATATAATCTGAACCGTTTATGTGAAGCAGCACCTCGTGAAACCTCTCAGGCCCAAGTTTTACTTTGATCTAAAACTTTGATAGGCCATGAAAAATGAAAACAGTTCCTCCCTTGATTTGCATTTCTCTTTGTTATGGCTCACCAGAATTTTAGATTAAGGTGAAAATTTTTCACATGAGGTTTCATGGGATTCCGCATCACATGAACTGTTCAGATTAGACACTTATGGCACGTGTGCAAAGGTGCGCACGTGTGTA
Organism: Magnolia kwangsiensis; assembly: GCA_037074715.1. NCBI lineage: Eukaryota > Viridiplantae > Streptophyta > Magnoliopsida > Magnoliales > Magnoliaceae > Magnolia > Magnolia kwangsiensis. The sequence continues at coordinate 4,103,228 of CM073578.1, read as the reverse complement.
GGTGCGCAGGGGAGCATGACTCTCTCTCTCTCTCTCTCTCTCTCTCTCTCTCTCTCTCTCTCTCTATATATATATATATATATATATATATATATAGAGAGAGAGAGAGAGAGAGAGGAACGCTCACCTGCGAACCAGTTCGTACGTACTACGTACGAACTTTTTTGAGAACCCATCATAGGTGATGTGGATCCTAAATCTGAACCGTTCATGTGAAGCAGCACCCCGTGAAACCCCCAAGGCAGAAGTTTTTTTTCGAAAATGCTGGTGGGCTATAGCAAAGAGAAATGCAAATCAAGGGAGGAAACTGTTTTCATATTTCATGGCCCATCAAGTTTTGGATCAAATTAAAACTTCGGCCAGAGGGGTTTCACGGGGTGCTGCTTCACATGAACGGTTCAGATTTAGGATCCACATCACCTATGATGGGTTCTCAAAAAAGTTCGTACGTAGTACGTATGAACCGGTTTGCAGGTGTGTATATATATATATATATATATATATATATATATATATATATATATATATATATATATATATATATATATATATATATATATATATATATATATATATATAAAGTGGGCAGAGCCACCATCTTTGAATTAAGTAAACAGAGTGTACAACCATTCTGGCATACCCAGATACAAAAAGGCGAACGGGTCCTGCCTATCGTATGATGAAAAAACTACAGAATGGAAGGAGATGGGGGCCAGGGGAACAAGAGAGGAGGGACATAGGGGCCAGAAACAATAGGGATCAGCTGTAGAAAGGCGAAATCAGCAGCTGCAACAGATTGGAGCAGGAAGAGCCAGCAGCACCCAGAGATTGGTATTACCATGGTCCAAAAACATACAAGTGGACAACAGAAAATTTTGAACCAAAATTAGCAACGAGCAGAAGTGCAAGGAGCAAGCTGAGAAAAAAATGGGGCGACAGGGCCAGAAAAATTGGCCCGAAAAACGGGCAGGCAGAGTCAGATCGGTTGATCCCTTTCTTAACTTGATAGTGTCAGATGAGGCCTATCCATGTTTTGTCTAGGACCATGGATCCTCTAATGGGCCTGGGAAGCTCAGCGCTGTTAAGGAAGAGCTTGTCAGGGGCGCCACTGATTGCCATATTGGCAAGACCATCCGCCACAGAATTTCATTCCCTAAATGTGTGGTTGAATCTAAGATTGACACCTAGAGAGATCTGATGAATGATTTCTAGATGGTACCGGAGTTTCCAGCTGCATGAGTCAGAGTGGTTGGAGATTAATGCGAAAAGAGTCGGTTGGAAACTCCGGACAGAGCATTCGTGGACGAAAATGTCCCTGCTTACACTACCTATGGCTACGGTTATACTCCGTAGGCATACATATACAGAAGCGAAAAATCGACCGAATAGCAGGGGTATTTTTATCCTCAATTGCGTTACCCGCATGTGCAAGATCAAAGTTAGGAAGGTAAGTTTTGGATCCTTCATAAAAGACGCTGGAGAAAAGGTGGAACCTACAGCCGTAATTTTCTCCTGGTTAAGGCATGTAGGGTCCGGATTTTTCACTGGAACGTAACTTGCCTGTGACCAGGAGTTACATGATCCTTGTGTAACCCTAAGCACCATAAGGCCGGCTCTGATATGTCTATATCATATCCAGTCTGCCCATCCGTTTAGCTAGCCCATGTTAAGACATGTACTCATAAATTATTCAGACTTAGAAGTCAGGTGGGCCACATCACTAGAAACAGTGGAGATTGAATGCCCACTGTTGAAATCATATTTGGGCTACAAAAGTTTTAGATCAGGATGATTGTATCTTTTCCCTTCAGCCCCACGAGAATAACAGAGATAAGCCTACCGAGTGCAGGCTTGCAAGGTAAGCTCGACAACTTGAGCTTCCCCTCATTTCCAAACCTCGTTCATCTCAATCTCAGTGGCAACACTCTCACTGGTACCATCCCAGCTCATATTGGCGCTCTTTATAAACTCACATCGCTCAATCTCTCTGCAAATAGTATAAATGGATCAATACCCCTGGATATAGGGAATCTTGTGAATTTGAATGAGCTAGACTTGTCCATTAACCATCTAGATGGTTCCATCCCTTCCACTTTAGGGAACTTGTCAAAGCTTTCCATCTTGCGCCTGAACCAAAATAGAATCTCTGGCTCCATTCCACCACAGATGGGGAATCTGCAAGATCTGGTTCTGTTGACTGTGTATCAAAATAATCTGACTGGTCCGATCCCTCCAGCTTTAGGTAATTTGAGAAACCTTACACTATTGTCCCTCTACAGAAATCAAATTTCTGGTTCAATTCCTCCACAATTTGGGAATTTAATGAATCTCAAAATTCTTGCTCTGTCCAATAACAGTCTAACAGGTTCTATCCCTTCCACTTTAGGGAACTTGACAAAGCTGACAGCCCTCTCCCTCTCTCAAAATCAAATTTCTGGTTCTATTCCTCCAGAACTTGGGAATTTAATGAATCTCAACAATCTTTATCTGTCCAATAACATTCAAACAGGTTCTATCCCTCCCACTTTAGGGAACTTGACAAAGCTGACAGTCCTCCACCTCTATCAAAATCAAATTTCTGGTTCTATTCCTCCAGAACTTGGGAATTTAATGAATCTCGACAATCTTGCTCTGTCCAATAACATTCTAACAGGTTCTATCCCTTCAGCTTTAGGGAACTTGACAAAGCTGACAGTCCTTTACCTCTTTCAAAATCAAATTTCTGGTTCTATTCCTCCAGAACTTGGGAATTTAATGAATCTCGACAATCTTGCTCTGTCCAATAACATTCTAACAGGTTCTATCCCTTCCGCTTTAGGGAACTTGACAAAGCTGACAGTCCTCTCCCTCTTTCAAAATCAAATTTCTGGTTCTATTCCTCCAGAACTTGGGAATTTAATGAATCTCGACAATCTTGCTCTGTCCAATAACATTCTAACAGGTTCTATCCCTTCCGCTTTAGGGAACTTGACAAAGCTGACAGTCCTCTCCCTCTTTCAAAATCAAATTTCCGGTTCTATCCCTCCCGAAGCAGTGAATATGGTTAATCTCGAGTTTGTTGACATGTCCATTAACCTTTTAACAGGTTATATCCCTTCTACTTTAGGAAACTTGACCAAGCTTACTAGGTTGTCCTTTGGTGGCTGTCAATTATCTGGTTCCTTGCCTCAAGAAATGACAAACATAACAAATCTTTCCAAACTCCACTTGGATGGCAACAGCCTCTCTGGCTATTTACCTCAGTTATGCCAGGGCGGATCTCTTCAATTCTTCACTGCTGTTGGCAACCATTTCACTGGTGAGATCCCAAAAAGCATCAGAAATTGCACTAGCTTAATAAGAGTGCGACTTAATGGAAACCGACTTACTGCAAACGTATCGGGAGCCTTTGGTGTATACCCGCATCTCTCATTCATGGATGTCAGCAACAACATGCTGTTTGGTGAACTCTCACCAAATTGGGGAGAATGCCGAAATTTGACAAAGCTACAATTATCTGGGAACATGATCACCGGTAGAATTCCTCCTGAGATAGGGCAGTTGATGCAGCTAAGTGTGCTTGGTCTTTCTTCAAACCAGCTGGTAGGCGAGATTCCAAAGGAATTTGGGAGGCTGACTTCTTTGTTCAACTTAACTTTAAATGAAAACCAGCTTTCTGGTCAGATACCCCAAGAGATTGGAAAACTATCCAATTTGGAGGTTCTTGACTTGTCAATGAATCACCTAAGTGGTCCAATACCACCTCAATTAGGTGATTGCTTCAAACTCCAATATCTAAAATTGAGCGAAAATGTTTTAAATGGAAGTATTCCTTTTCAGATCGGTAACCTAGTATACCTACAGGCCTTACTAGATCTAAGTCATAACTCCCTCAATGGACAAATATCACCACAACTCACGAAATTGATTCGGCTGGAAAAGTTAAACCTCTCCCACAACATGCTGTCAGGCTCCATTCCACCTTCTTTTGAAGGGATGTTCAGCTTGCAATCCATTGATTTTTCATACAATGCTTTGGAAGGTCCTCTTCCCAACAGCAAAAGCTTTCAGAAGGCTCCTGCAGAGGCATTCATATATAATAAGGGCTTATGTGGTGAAGTGCAAGGTTTGCGACCTTGCAATGCCTCTTCAATCAATCATGGTGATGCGATGAGAGGTCACAGAGTTGTGATCCTCATTATTCTTCCTATCTCAGTGGCCGTGTTTCTTTTATTTGTAATCATTGGCATTTCTTCCATTTTTTACCAAAGAACAAGAAATATAAAGAAAGGGGTTCTTGAGAGCAGCAGCAGAAATCCATTTTCAATATGGAATTATGATGGGATTGCTGTGTTCGAAGACATCGTGGAGGCGACAGAGGGTTTTGACGACAAATACTGCATTGGAATTGGAGGGTATGGAAAAGTTTACAAAGCAAATCTACCAATGGGTCAGGTAGTAGCTGTGAAGAAACTTCACCCACTCGAAGGAGGGGATCAATCTAATCAAAGAAGTTTTAGAAATGAAATACAAGCATTAACCGAAATTCGCCATCGTAATATAGTGAAGCTTTATGGCTTTTGCTGCCATGCTCGATGCTCATTTCTCGTCTATGAGTACATGGAAAGGGGAAGCTTGGCAAGTATCCTAGGCAATGATGAAGGAGCTGCACAATTAGAATGGACTCTAAGGGTGAAGATTATTAAAGGTGTAGCCCACGCTTTATCTTACATGCACCATGATTGCACCCTACCTATTGTCCATCGAGACCTATCCAGCAACAATGTTCTGCTGAATTCAGAACTTGAAGCTACTGTTTCTGATTTTGGCACTGCACGATTGTTGATACCTGATTCGTCCAATTGGACTACGCTTGCAGGCACTTATGGATACATCGCTCCAGGTTAGTCACTAATATATTCTCAACACTGAATAGTTTTATCATAAATTAGTCTTTATTTTTCTTAATATTTTCTATATTTCGTTGAAATTATTTACTATAAAATTTCTGCATTAGTTACCACACTATTGTCAAATGGGGCAATCTAAGGCAACTGAATTATGAGAAAATTCATATTTGAAAATCTGAAGAAACTTTCACCACATTTTATTAGCTATTAAATTCATGTCATTGACCATTTTTAACCGTACATTTGTTGGTCACCAATTGGTTGGATAGAATCCTTCCATAAGTGTCATTTCCGGGAACTTCTCTATCTACAACAATATCGGTGATCATGTTTGCAGATGGTATGGATTGATTTACATGCATACCAAGTTTAGATAGATGGGTTACGGGTAGTTAATAATTGATTGAAAAGGCTCATGTCTTCTAGCCCATGCTAGTGAATCTGAAAATGATGCATCAGGGAAAATGATGCATCAGGGAATGTGGGATCGTGAAATACTCTACCAAGAGATCCCAGAGCATGAGCTTGGGCTTTCCCTACTGTATAAAGGTTGCACAGCTCTAAGATCCAGACTGTCCATGTGATGTCTCACACAATGAATGTCCCACACAACAAAAGAAATCGATTGAAAAATCCTAGTCATTGAATCTATGGTCTTTCTTTGTTGAATGTGCACAATTACCTTTTTTCCTTTCTTGATCATTTATCTGTTGGCTACTAAAATAGTTAGGATTTCCAATTAGAGAATTGCCAATGCATGAGCCATCCAAATTGGGGTCCACCATGTCAATGGATTGGATCTTAGAACTATGGATCTCACTAGTACAGTCAAGCACGTTTTTGGGTTGTTTCCTTTACTTCCTAGAGAGAGAGAGAGAGAGAGAGAGAGAGAGAGAGAGAGAGAGAGAGAGAGAGATTCGGCTTATAGGTCCAGAGTATTGATACAAGTAATTATATTAAATACAACATTACCTATACATGCCATTAAAATCTCTAGTTCACACATGCCAACTTCGAAAAGTCTCTAGGAAATCTGAGGCATACATTAAAATAGGCCCGACCATCCAGATGATTCGACAATGATTAAGCTTGTCCTGTTATCGGGCAGGCCACCAACACATCAAAACAATGGACAATTTTGAGAAAAAACTAATTAATAAAAGGCCAACAATATGCATTCAATGTATGTAACATGCCTAATGAGTGGACGATCCTGACTTCCTAGCCAGATCATCGGAAAGTTTGGCCTATCTTATGTTCCTCCTAGCTGTACCAAACACGTTACTTGGCACATGCTCAGTTTGTAGAGATGCCTTGGTATTAGCAAGCACCAAAGCCTTGAAGATATGAAACCTAGATTAAGAAACCAGGTTAGTTTGATATATGGATAAGAGTTTATCTATTAATGATTAGCAAAGACTAAAGAATCTGATTGAACAATTTTCTACCATGCAGAGCTTGCATATACAATGAGGGTGACTGAGAAATGTGATGTCTATGGCTTTGGTGTTGTGGCACTTGAAGTGATGATGGGAAGGCATCCTGGGGAGCTCATCTCCTCTTTGTCATCACCAAATAGAGAAGATACACTGCTAAAGGATATGTTAGACCAACGTCTCTCCGATCCGACAGCCGAGGTTGCACAGGAAGTCATATTTGCAGTGTCCATGGCCCTTGCATGCATTCAGCTAGATCCAGACTCTCGGCCAACCATGCACCATGTGGCTCAGGAGCTATCTGTTGGCAGGCCTTCATTCTCTCTACAGTCATTCGATGCACTTACATTTCGTCAACTGATGAATCTCAAGGTATAATTGTGGGTGTGTGGTGGCAAGAACATTATTACTATGCGTGTCCATCGTATGAAAATAATCAATCACGGAGGTGTTTTTCTCGTTATGATCATGTATACATAGTTCAGCGTGTGGAATTGATGTTTATATAGAAAATGGATTTCTAGGATTGGTGATAAAAATCCAAATGTAATAAAAATAGGTTGAAAGAATAAAAATATTTTCTTGTTTGATGGTTATCTTCTAACTGAAGGTTTTTATGCCCAAGAATTTACCTTATAGGGATTGTCATCAAAAGTAGAAGAATGGGTTCATTTATCTGTGAAAGTAGGCATAGATTTGCAGGGATCCTATCTAAACCAAAGCTTCGTAGGACCCTGTAAAACTTGTATTGTAGAGAGCCCCTACTTACAACTGCAGTTATATGGAGCCCGTGTAAGCAAAAACCTGTGGGGTCCACTGTGTTATGGGTGTGACATCCACTTTGTCCAGCCGTTTGGCCAACTCATCTTAAGACATAAGAGCTCATAAAAGAGGCGGATCCAAGACATAAGTGGGCCATCCACAGGAAATAGTGGTGATTGAATGCCTGCCATTGAAACATTCCTAGTGTCACTGAAGTTTTGGATCAAGCTAATACTAAGGTATCACCTATATAGCTTATCTTGTGAATAAAATTTCTTTTTGCTGAAAAAAAAATAAATAAATAAAATCTAATATTTGTGTTTTCTGTTCGTCCCTGTCGGAATAACCGTATGAACGGTTGTATGCCATAAACATCACGGTGGGCCCGAGGAAGTGTCCAAATGTGTGTTTTGGGTCCCACTGTTGTGTGGTGTGGTGATAGAGTTTTGGATTTTGGATTTTGCTTCATTTTTCTCCCTCATGGTTTAACTTGAGCTGGCGAAACTGAGTGTCCAGGCTATGAGTTCCCAATGCTGTGACCCACCTGATTGGATCAACCCCATTTTGCGGGCCCACATGAATTGATTAAGAGCAATTGATGCACGGTTCGGATGGGTGAGGTGGTGGGGGATTTTGGACTGTTAACACCCGTAATAGCATTGTCCCACCTGTGGGTGTTGTAAGTGGAGGCTGTTGGGCTAGTGACCCAAACACCAGCCAGCTAGCTGGTGTCAATGGGCCTACCACAATGTGGCTGTCCGTCCATTTTGTGGGCCCTAGGAAGGTTAATTTCAAGGGTGGACACTAGTCTCCCTATTGTTTCCTGTGGCGTGGTCCACTCAGGGTTTGGATCTGTTTTATTTTTGGGTTCATCCCTAAAATAAGCTGGCACTCACTCAAATTGTAATTCAATTCATAAAGACTACCAAACACCAAATTGTAATTTAAAACATTGTGGTTTTGTACTATCTTTCCCCCTGGCATGCCACTTCTGTAGGATATTCTAGGTAAGAAAATTGTAAACCAGCTATGATGAATATACTCAAAATAATAATAATAATAATAATAATAATCAGGTTGATCTACTCATTAGGTGGGGCCACACCTGCATGTAGAGTTAGATTGACAGTTGTCCGTTGATTCCAACGGTCTGGTACATCTGATGAGTGGCCTGGCCTGATTTTGGGGCCAGGTGATCTTCATGGTGGGGTGATTTGGGTGTGTGCCATCCAATCAAATTGCAGCTATTCACATTGAGGGTCTGATTGCCAAATTGCAATTTTTTACCTTAAAGTCAGATTAGAAAGAAACCCAACTGCAATTCTCACAATGATAATTTGATTGGCTTATGCATTCGAATCCTGAACTGTTTGGCACAGGGACAAAAAAAGAGTAATTAAAGGAAACAGAGATATAAAAGTGATGTCAAGGAGAAACCATGTCATGGATATTCCAATCATGTGGATCCCATGGCGAGCCATGAACTCCTTGGAGAACAATCCATATGATTTTTTCGTATCGGTTCGGACTTCAGTGACTGGTATGTCGGTCTCAAGCACCTTCGCCATGTCAGCCGCCGCCGCCTTCTGGTCCTCCTCGATCAATGCCGCGAACCATGGTGTCTCCAGCATCTTCATCCGCCAGTAGTATGTCAGAGCAGCTGGGATCGCTGCAAACATGAGAATAATCCGTCAGACGAAATCCCCTTCTAGCTGAGTGGACAGAACGTGGTTGGTAACAAAGCCTGGTGCTGGGTAAGCCAACCAGAACGCTTTGGAGATGGCCATCGCGACGGCTCCCGCCACCAAAATGCCAATCCCCTACATTGCGAAGACGGCAGCGATGAACCCGCCACACGTTTTCTAGTTGGAGTGTAGGAACTCTATATGGTGGGCCTTATTGATCAGTGGTCTAGATTGATATAACTGTTGGACTATGTGCTTATGTAAAGTAATGGACCCCACTTCTATCTGATTTATGCAGATACTCTGCGTTAGGGGTGGCTATTTGAGTTGAACCAGGATACATCAATGTGGAGCAGTGAGAGGGAGAGTTATGATGGGATTCAAACTCTCATCTCCACAAATTCTATACAAGAGAGAATTGGGTCCCCAATCCTACACAACGACATTTATTATTTTGTATACAGGTGTGAAGGAGAGGAAGATTACAGCATTAGATTTTTGATATTCTAATCTGGCATCTATGTCGTCTCAGTTAGGTAAGCCGTATAAACCCTAGATCTCCATATCCTATGGACAAGCAGATCTCTGGGATTTCTGCATCTAGATAATGTTACAGTTGATATCAGAGCCACTATGCAAAGACATGGATGATCGTATTCAGCTATAAAAGATTCAATTCTATCATCAGGGTTTTTCAAATCATAACCCATATGTCACGCCCCAAACTCGGAAACCGGGCTCACAAAATTCTCGATCGCCGAATCCAGCGCCGATAGCCTCCGTAGAACTCCATTCTCGGCACCTAGCTCTCATTCGCCAAGTTTCGATCCTGGGATGCTATGAGGAGGATTTTCAATGTCAGTTTGATTCGTAATAAGCATAACCAAAGGCATAACCCACAAACAACAACCAAGAACTCCATTACATTTCCACTATGATCAAAAACTTTACAAGTACAATGAGCATAAAGGGAAATACAATGGTAAAGAACTAAAACTCCAAAATGCTCAGCAACGTGCTCCTGTCTCAGCGCTGCTGCGATCCAACGTCACCTGTACGCAACGGTCGTGCATAAGCTTACAGAAAACTTAGAGGGTGGTGAAAGTGTGTGCGCAAGGTAGTAATATAAACATGCAATGTCAGAGTAATGCGGAATATACAGATGGAACCATAACATCATGAGCCGTACCAAGGCTATGCAATGCAAGACATGAATGGTATCGGCCACCCAAGGCTATGCGATGTGCAATGCAACTCAAGCATACAGGTCCTCATCTATGTCCATACATCAATATAGCTCAAATATAGGATATCACCGGGGTCTAGTACACTCTAAACCAGATTGCCGCCACATCGCGCGCAATAAGGTAAGTGGAAGAGACCATACTATCCGTCTGCTAATATCGGACGCGACTCGTCGATAGCGTACCCATTCCTCAAGCTGTTCAAACTCAGCCTAGCATTGCCCCCTACTCTCGGGCGAGTAAGGCCGCACCCCCTTCCAACCGACCACGACACAGTAGAGAGCGTAACCGTCTGGTAATCGGCACTCAACGCTCCTCTACCCACTCGGTCTAGACGTTGGAGCAACCTCTTGGTACCATAAGGGTTTATGGACTTTCACCCAGGGATATCAATAGCACCTCATGTAGAACAAGATTTTCGGTATCCAATCCTGCCAACCACGATGCGTCTGCGGAGGCTATGGCCCTAATGTCGCTAGGGCGTACAATAACCATGTCACACAAATGCGAAATGCATGATTCACGCTATCCAGTCATGCAACAGATCCTGCGCTTATCGTGCGCTCATGTAGGGCAACACCGCCTAACCGGGAGCCCATAAACAACCTGCCGAAGGCAAATGCTATGATCAGACAATTCTCACGTCAAGCATACATATGATGCGTATGATCATGAGTCATGAAACTGTACTAAACATGTTATAATAAAATGAACTATCTTACAATGCAGATGGACCTGGACGGCCTATACACGATAAGTACGGCCCAGTAATGGGCCCTAAGGAGAGTCATAATGTGGACATCCAACCAACATTACACTCGCAATGTGGACGTCAAATCAACATTGCTCCCAAGGCACGATCTTTGTAAACATCAGTACTTAGTCTGTAATGGATTTTTGCAATGGACCGTAGGTTGTCCCCATTGGACCTTACATATATATCAAATGGGTCATATCCTATGGGCCTTTTATTCATCAGATGGGCCACATAAATGGGCCACACCAACGGGTCTTATGTACATTGCAATGGGTCAAAACCCGTGGGCCTTGGATTGCATCAATTGGGCCTAGTCACATGAGTCTAATATGTATCAAATGGGCCACACCAATTGGGCCCCCATATGTATATCAGATGGGCCTCAACCCAGAGGCCTTATATGAGTCGAATGGGCCTAAATCCCTAGACCTTAATCAAATAAAATGAGCCTAACTCATGGGTCTCAAATAAATCCAGTGGGCCTAATCCCATGGACCCTTTTTATAATCAAATGGGTTTAGTCCCATGGGCCTTACAATATATCAAATGTCCTACTTCCATGGGCTTTAAAATTTCAACAAAAGGGTCCAATTACATGGGCCTTGAAGTACATCAAATGGGCCTAGTCCCATGGACTTGAAACATATCAAGTGGGCCTAAACCCGTAGACCTTAAATATCAAGTGAGCCTAAGCCCATAAGCTTTACATATCAAGTGGGCCCAAGTTTTTAGACCTTAAATGAATCAAATGGGCCTAGCCCATAAGCATTTCACAAATCAAATGGGCCTAGCCCATAGGCCTTTTGAAATTCAAATGGACCTAGCCCATAGGCCTGTTACAAATCAAATGGGCCTAACCCATATATGAGCGGCCCACCCAACCAACAGCTCATCTTTCTTTTTTTATATATATATTATTATTATTATTATTATTTTATTTTATTTTTTAAAAAAAAAAAAAACTTCACCAAGGGCCCCACCGTCCGCTAGACGGTGGGAGTACGATTGCATTAAGGTGGGTGCCACCGTCCGCCTAGACGGTGGACTCAAAAATCACCAATCATTGTGGGTCCCATGTGGGGCCCACAGAAATTCTTAGATGCCATCCAGTCCGTTCATGAGGTCCCTCGGGCCTGGATGAAGGGAAAAACATAAATTTCAGCTTGATCCAACACTTCCGTGGGCCCCAAACAGATTTCAACGGTATATTTCAATTCCACTGTTCCATGTGGTGTGGGCCACCTGAGTCTTGGATCGTTCTCATTTTTGGAGGGGGGCCCACCACTGGGGTGGCCCACCTCATGAGCAAGTTAGATCGCAAATAAACATTATGGTGGGGCCCACACGCAGGGCCGTGGGCCCCTGCGTACGTCCACCCGGCTGGCCGTGCAGGCGCTGCCAGCGCCTGACGCAAGCAGCAAATGCTGCCTCATTTTCCCTCTCTCCTTAATTTTATTTTTTTTACCAAAAATCATGCGTGGGGCCCGCTACCTGGAAATCCACTCCAGCCATTGCGTTCTGTGGCCCGCAACAGTCGAAATGAGTCCAGAGTTCGAATTTTTTTGATGATAGAAAATGGATCCTTGAATGGTAGTGGTACGTTCTTTGATGCTATGGCCCACCCGGTCTTCCAATCAGTCCCAAACTTCTACCCAACGGCTAAAACACCGTAGGTAAGAGGATGGACGGCTTGGATTGTCTAAATGCGTCACAATGGGGCCTAAGCAAGTGGACACCAAAAGTTCCTCTTCTTCTTTCCCTTTTTTCTCTTTTTCCTTTGAAACGTCCAGCGTCCCAGACGCTGGACAGTCTTGGTCCCTTAAAGGAAATGTAATGTGGTGGGCCCTGATGGAGTGGGCCACCACGGATGAGTGATATGGGTACAATGTATATGGTGGACCCCACTTGAATACATCTTGAAAAAAAAATAATGTCAAGGTGGGATCCATTCAAGTGGGCCACACAATCATATAGCATAAAAATAAAATAAAATAAAATAAAATAAAAGAAATAAAAGAGAGAGAGAGAGAGATAGAGAGTGGGACACGCCTTGTGATGGAGGGCTCCGCCACTATAAGCCCTCCTTTGAATGAAATCATACAATAAACGGATCCCTTTGAACATGAGACCATCAAAAATGTAAATCAATGGTGGAGATCCATTCCCCACCGACATGGACGGTCTAGATGACCTTTCAAAATGAAATAAACATCATGATGGGGTCCATAGAGAATAGCCCCATCATGGAATGATCATGATGATCCAAGTAATCCATCGGCCACATCTTATGGTCCCAAGTGAGATCCACATCATGGATCAGTGGGCCTCACTTAGCCCATCATAAAAACAAAGAGAAACTACCCTATAGAGGCACCCACCGTCCGATCTTCTTGCTCCTAGGGGTTCCTTGGCACCTTGGCTTCAACTTCAATTGATGAGATGAAGAATGGAAGGTTGAGATGGGAGATGATGGGGTAGGAAAGTGGGCCACTTGGAGCTTAAGAGTTCTTGCAAAATTCCATACGTATGGAGCTTGGAAGTTTGCTTGGAGGTTTGAAATGAGAAAGAGAGAAAGAGAGAGAGTGATGTAAGGGAGAGAGAGAGAGAGAGAGTGATGGATGGATGTGGTGAGTGATGGTTGCGTAAGAAAAGCTTGACTTTTGAGGCTTTTGTGTAAGAGAGGTATGGGTGGTGTAAGAAAAGCTTGACTTTTGTGGCTTTTTGTGTAAGAGAGGTATGGTTTTGGGAGACTTTTGTGGGTGCTTGGGAAAATGAAATAAAGTGATGTGTACTTGACATGTGATGGCTTGATGGATTGATTGATTGATGGGATTGATGTGATTGATGTGACACATCGTAGAGATTCCCTTGGATTTCGCAACGCGCGGCGTTTTCTCGCACCGAACGTTGGCCCACATCTCTTGACCAGGGTATCGCCTCGGCGCGCCAGTCGCGGTATCGGAACCGCAACGACGACACGGTCGCTATGGTATTGGTCGCGGGTTGAGTCGACTCGGGTTATCGGCATATGATTCAGGATCGCGCGTCGATATCGGTTAAGGGTCGAAGGTGGCCGGAATTCGACCGGTAAAACCGCGGAAGTCTACGGAAAGGTATGGACCAAGACACGGGTCTTACACCATATCAACAATTAGCATATTCGAAATTCAAATCCCATATCTGCAATTAGGGATTTTGATATTCGAATTCCACATCTAGAGGTTGGGGATTTCAAACCCTTAATTAATATGGGAATTTCAAATCTAGAAATCCTAAATCCAGATAGCAATTAGGATTTTCGAAATCCCAAATCAAATATCAGGGATTTTCAACTCCCTGAATTCAGATGCAATTACAAATTAGGGATTTTGAATTCAAACCCCTGATCCAGTAATATTAGGGATTTTGAATTAAAATCCCCAAATCTAAATCCAGTAATTAGGGTTTTCCAATCGAAACCCACATCCAATTAGGGATTTTGGATTCAAACCCCCAAATACAACAATTAGGGATTGTGATTCCCAAATTGGTATTGGGTATTTCGTACCCTTACCTTCATCATCGGTGATTATAGCCATGGATACATTGTTCATCTACGACAGCATCCTTAACTGGTCGCCAACCACGCTTCTCCCCCGCTATAGCCATGGATTTTGGTCATCCTTAACCTTATCGCCAATCGGGCTTCCATGGATGTCTAGGGTTAAAATAAAAATCAGGTATCACTCTTCAGATGTGACCACAGCGTATTGAAACAAATGAACGGTTAGAAAGAAGAAAAGTTAATGGCTAACGGTCAATTTACTTTGTGTGTTGTGGCCCACTTAAAGAGTGGATTGTCTGAATTTATAAGAGTAATATCTAAGTATTATTTTAAACCTTATGAACAGCTCAGATCTCATACATACACCTAATATTTGCACGTGTTTCCATGTGTGGATGGATACAGCTCTACGCGTGCGTGTGGAATTATCGAAATCCGGCGTTTCGAAGTTTTGGGAGAAAATTACCACTGTGAATGATACCATTTATCCACCATCTTTCAAGAAGAGTCCAAAACTTACCTTTCCAACTTAGACCCTGTCCGTACATGCAATGTTAGGGAAAAGCAGGGGTATTTTCGTCCTCAAATGCTCTATCCCTGCATACAAAGTCTAAGTTGGGAAGGCAAGTTTTGTACTGCTCATAAAAAGATGCTAGTTAAAAGGTGTTCTCCACAGTGATAATTTTCTCAAGTTCTGGCTCTGATTAGGAAGAAATTCCCTTTCAAAAGGAAATCGAATTGCGCACTAACTCAGTAGGCCTTTATCGTACTAAGTAAAATCCGTTGGGCCCAGATTAGATATAACTGGTGTATCCACTCCGTCCATCCGGTTTTCCGGATTATTTTAGGGGGATCCAAAATTTTAAGAATATCCAATCTCAAAATGACCACACCAAAAGAAACAGTGGTAATAATGATTTCCACTATTGAAACTTTCCTAGGTCCCACCGTCATGTTTATTTGCCGTGAAAACTGTTCATAAAATCACGTAGATATGGATGAATGGAAAACACAAATATCAGCTTGATCCAAAACTTCTGTGGCCTCAAGAATTTTCAACATTAGAGACTCAATTTACATTTTTTTACTGTGGTGTGGTCCATCTGAGCTTTGGATATAAATTTTTTCTTGGTTCAAACCCTAAATTATATGGTAATATGGATGGACGGAGTGGGAGTTTACTCGGTACGCAGTTCGCTACCCTTTCTTTGATGTGAGTAACGACTTACTTGAAAGTTCGTCGTTACAACAGGACAATGTAACGACCAGAAATTTCCAGGCGTTTGACTTACTCCTGGCCAGGGCCCTACAATGATGTATGTCTTTTATCATCCATCCGTTTTGTCAACTCATATAAGTACGTGAATTTTAAATTAAAACATATCTCGAGTGGACGACACAGGAAACATTAGAGATAATTACGTCCACCCTTGAAACCTTGTTTATTTTCCGCTTTCACGGCCCTAATCAAGCAAGAAAATCCATTAAAATCAAAATAGAATTATAATTTTTAAGAAAACTTCATCTCTCGAGTCCTCAACTACATTACATAACAACCTTCAATAACCTTTAAGAGAGTCCCTAATGTAGAGCAGGTCGCGGACAGTTTCATGACCAAGATGGATCAGAAAAAGCCCAGCCGACGACAGAAATGATTAAAACCGTCGAACCTTTGATCGATCATATCTCACAATTCGGAATGAGTTATCGGGTGTAGAATATATGATTTTGGAGTAGAACGAGCTATTTTAGTCAATCAACCCGCTACATCGGGTTACGCAAGCCAGATTTGCGAAATACTCCTGGATCGACAGTCATTTCCTTATTTTAATTCCATTTTTACTATAAGTTTTAGTTTGATTATAGCTCTTCATCCGTTGGGCTAGCTTTAGGAGTTGCGCCCAACGCGAAAAAAGCTTAGAAAAATTAGGAGAACAACTTGATGAAGCCAAATGGGACACTTACTATTTTTGGACGAAAACCTTGCGCACTAGTAGACATTACAACTGTATATGAATAATAAGTTTACTAAGTTACGAATTCTAAGAGTTTTAGTTGTAGTTTGCTTCTGATTTCTCTCCCATTGTTTGGTATCCCTAAGGGTTGTGAACTCGTTTATTTCATTTGTTAATTAATTTTGAATTTTATAGAATTTATTTTCTATTTTGCTTGCTTTCTTTCTCGTGGATTCGAAAAGCCTCTATGAGGAGTCCAGAGAAGTTTGGTAGATTCGGAACAGTTATCCTCATGAGGGAGACGATGCTTGACCTCATCACGTTCATCCATGCATCAATCTCCTCTCTTAGGCTGTGTTTGTTAACGCTGAATTTCCCCACTTAACGCGGAATGGGAAAAAATTTTCACGTTTAATGGTGTTTGTTAATGCGTTATTAACGCGGAAGACAGAAAGTGCTAAGTGGTTTTTCACTGAATTCTTTCCATCATTGGAGTCTTGCTTAATGGTGAACGCGGAAAGCGCTAAGTGATTTTTCATTAAACAAAATTTTTTTTGCTTCCAAAAGTACCTCTTTTCAAGTTACGATGGAAATTTTTTCTTTTAAATTGTTTGCGCAATACAAAATCAACCTTTGAAACTTCTTTATGCCCCACCATGATATATGTGTTTCATCCATTCCGTTCATCCCTTTTTACAAATCATTTAGTGCTTCAACCCAAAAATTAGAGGGATATAAATCTTAGGTGGACCACACCATAGGAAAACAATAATGATTGGATATGCACCATTAAAATTCTCCTAAGGACCATTGTACTGTTTATTTGACATCCAATCTTTTTATTAGGTCATACAAGCCCAGATGAAGGGAAAAAACAAAGATCAGCTTGATCCAAAACTTTTATGGCCCCCAAAAGGTTTTTAATGGTCAACGCTCATTCAACATTGTTTCATGTAATGTGGCCCACTTGAGATTTTGATATACCTAATTTTTGGTCCCATACCATGAAATGATCCGAAAAAATAGATGGATGGCATGGATGAAACACATACATCATGGTAAGGCCCACAAAGCACCGACCACCAACCATTGGTCACTGGCAGTGGGAGTAGCCAATCTGTTCCCGTCTTGTGGGTCGCAGATCTCCTGCGAAAGCCTTTCGGGGGAAGTTCTTGCGCTGGGAATGCAGGTGGCCATTGGGATGTTTGTGAGAAATCCTCACCATCCATCCGTTCTGTTCCCCGTCTTCAGCTTGCTGTGTGAGCCCATGGCCTCAAGTTTGAAGTAGATACAAGCTATGGGTGGGCCACACCTCGCAAGAACGTGTGAGTAAAATCTAATGAAAAACCTCCGATTTCACGTTGTTGTTACTGTGTATGAGTTTCAGATTGTATTATTACAATTATACCCTTATCCTTTATTACAACTTTCGTAGTAAGTATCTCCTAGCTGGATGATACAAATAAAATGAAATTTTTTGCTAACATTTATTATTTTTCACACTCTTCCTAAGGTCTAAATTTGAACCTTGATTGCTTATGAACGATCGATATACCACTTCAATAGAGTAGTCTTAATACGATGTTTACATACGTCTAGTTGCAATATTATCTGGTAGTTTAGACCTGTGTCCTAAGATCTTCAAATTGAGTGGTTTATTCCAATGTTTAAATGACCCATTAATTTGACGGATCCCGATACGATGGGTGGTCAGATGACCTGCTAAAAATATTAAGACTTGATGGTTGGTACTCTAATGGTGTACATAGATATATGTACGATCATTTTTGTAAATGGATGGTCATAAAGCAGGTTTCTTGAGTGATTAAGGGTAAGACATATACCGTTAAATTTGAGTGACTTGTTCATATATGTAAATTCCTTAGATTTCAGTTCTAATGGTGGATTAAGCATATTTATAAGTGATGAATAAAATGAACGGATCAGAATCTTGATTTGATAAGTGTACGGATGGATGTAGAAATCAAGTAGCTAATTTATGTAAATAAATATTATCTGGTTGATGCTGCTTACACTCACACAAGAGGATTTATGGAACCATACTGTAATGTTCGGTAATGTTCGGTATTACTTACATGTAAATCATTAATTTTTTATCTATTTTTATGAATAATGATATTTTAATTTTCTATTAAATACTTTATAGTTTATTTGAATTAAATAGAATAATTTTATTTTCATTTAATAAAAAATAATTTCTTTATAATGTAAAGCATTTCCAAACATGAGATAAATAGGGGCAAATGTATTAAATTAACATATTTCATACATTTTTAACAAACAGAATGTTTCAAATTCAGTACTTAATTTTCAGACTTCAGTCATAGTTACCAAATAAGTTTTTTGGCTTCAGATATCAATTCAGGCTTCGGATTTCAGATTAAGGCTTTAGACTTCATAGTTAACAAATGGAGCCTTAGATAACCCAAAAATACAATACACACACACACACAAGTGAAATGCAAGCATCAACAAAGAAAAATAAAAGTTTCTCATAGAAAATTTAAATAAATAAATAAATAACTCACAAACCAATACTTGAAGGCGATTTCCAACAAATTTGGAGATGTGAATGAAGAACTCACTCTCTCGAAAATAAATCTTCTCTTGAAAACAGACAAGAGGCTTGAATCCGGGGCTATACAGAGAGCATAGCTCTTCTTCCTCACAAAACCCTCTTTTCCTCCAGGAGAGCAAAAGAAAAACTCCAAATAGTCTCTTGTTATAGGGAAAAAAAAAAAAAAACTCCTAAACAAAATAGCTAGGCAAAATATCAAAATCCCCTCACTCGGGCTCACATGTGTGGGACACCGGAGATGATGTGTTCTGGATCGAAAGTACGCTACCCAGAATGCCTTGGAGACGGCCATTGCACTGACCCCCACCAGCAAGATCCTGGTCCCCTGCATCTTAAAGACAGCTGCAATGAATCCTTCCCGCGTATTTTGGTTGTTGTACTCGGACATGATCAAAGCTGAGAGTGGATAGTCACTTCCAATGCCAAACCCAAGCCAGAATCGGAAAAAGCACAGCCAAGCTATCATAGTCTTGGAAGCAGACCTCATCTCGAGAATCCAGATGCGACTCCGCATCCAACCATAGTAATGAGAATGTTACTGTAAACCTTCTTCCTCCCAAGCTTATCTCCAACCCACCCAAAAAGTAGCTGGCTCGCAAGTGTCACGCACAGCACCATGCCAGTGATTGAATTGTTCCCTTGATTTTCTATCTTTGGATTGCAGTAGTAGAGGCTGGCCATCAACATACTGACTGCTGTGATGAAGAAGAGAGCGTCAGTGAAGAATCCAATCCCGGCTATCATGATTGCTGTGAAATGGTAGAGATGGGTCTTTGCATTTTCGAGTGCCGAGAAGATGGCGAGCGTCCTTTGTCTTCGAGACATTGCTAATCAATCTCAAATGTCCGATTGTCTTACTGAGCTGGGCCAAATGGGTGTCGAGGATTGTGTGTTGGAGATGGAATGGTGGTGTTGGAAGGGTGTTTTGCATGGCAGAAATTGTAGTTAGAGGTGATAGGGCGCGTTTGGGTGCTAGTTTCCGTTTTATCTGGATTGCGTTTAGGATACGTGGATAATTCCACACGCGTGTTGGAGCTGTAGGCGCATCTGTCTAACTGTTACACATTTGTGAGATCTCAGCTTTCAATCAGGTGATCTACACTGTTTAGATGTTCTGTTAAAAAAAAAAAATCAGGCTATTTTACACCTTAGGTGGGCCACAGCATACTGAAACAAATCAACCGTCAATTTACTTTTCAATTGTGGCCCATTTGAAGAGATGAATTATTTGAATTTTCAACTAGAAGATCTAATCGTTATTTTTAAGCTTATGGAAAGCTCAGATCTCATAAGCCCACTTCATATTTGAACGTGTCCGCGTGTAGATATTACGGCTCTATACACACGCGTGTGGAATTAGCAAACTTCCGGGTTTGGAAGTTCTGGCTTTGATTTGAGCAAGAAATATCCCCTTTGTGAGTAACGACTTTCATGAGAAGTCGTAATTTCCAACAACACAAATGTAATAGCAAGAAATTCCCAGCCGTAAGACGTACCATTGCCTCGGGGACACTGTGGGGCCCACCGTGATGTATGTGTTTTATGACTACCGTTCATCCGTTTTTCCATCTCATTTTAGGTCATGAACCTAACATTGAAGCATATCCAAAGCTTAAGTAGACTACACCACGGAAACAGTGGGATAATGGCGTCGTCCACCACTGAAACCTTCCTAGGTTCTACCATAATGTTTATTTGAGGAAAACATACATCAGCTTGTCCCAAAACTTCTGTGGGCCCCAATAAATTTTCAACTGTAGGTGATCAATCCGCACTGATTCCTGTGGTCCACTTGCGTCCTGGATATGGTTCAATTTTGGGAACATGCCTTAAAATGAGCTGCAAAACCGAAACAACGGCGTGGATAAAATAAATAAATAAATAAATAAATATATATATATATATATATATATATATATATATATATATATATATATATATATATATCACAGTGTGCTCTACAGAATCTGATCACCAAGAGAGATATCAGTGGTGTTGGGGTTATCATGCAATCCGCTTCTATTGGAGACAATGGATCAGTGATCGAGACCGTTGATCTGACTAGGCAAACAGCATCATAAGTTCCTGCCCTGCAGCCACTTTCCTATACATGTGGGAACATGGATCAGCGATCCAGACGGTTGATCTAACTAGGCAAACAGCATCATAAATTCCTTCTCATCAGCTAATTCGCTATACATGTGGGATATGGATCAGTGATCCAGACCGTTGATCTGACTAGGCAAACAGCTGATGGTAGCTGCCTCGGAAATCTTCAACATCGGTAGTTCTTATCCTTCCAAGTGTAATTTGAATTACCTGTATTCCACATATGCAATTTTAAGTAATTTTTAAGTGCCTGTGTATCATTCATCGCACTCTGCCACATTATCAAAGTTTTTCTCTTCCAAAAAAGATTACAAGCGATTTGAGCATTGTCCATCCATGATAGGGGACCATCAGATCAATGGCTTTGATGAACCAAACATGGGCCACACACGAGGGAACTTCCCTGTTTCATGAAAACAGGCAAGTTGACCTATATATATATATATGTGTGTGTGTGTGTGTGTGGGGGGGGGGGGGGGGGGGGAATATGCGCTCTAGCTCGCGGCTACGTTGCATGCGGTCGAGCTGTGTGGCCCCACCGTAATGCGTTTTGAACATCTACCCCATCAGTCATATGCATCATTCCATCGTGGACCTAGGTCTCAAAATTCAAGTCAATCCGTGACTTGTTTGGACCACAACACATACAGAAGTGGAGAGGGACCATGCACCATTAAAACATTCATAATCATTTTTTGGGTCCCACCGAGATGTGGTTTACAAATCCAACCCATCCATTATGTGTGTCCCACTAGGATTAGGGATTATAACAAGTTTCAGCAGTATTCAGAACTCAGGTGGGCCTCACCAAGTGTTTTTATATGTTTTAACGGTGTCTTCACATGATTTTAGATGGTATGGCCCACCTGAGTTCCTTTTATGGCTGATTTTTGGGTTATCCCATAATTTAAAGGGGACCCATCAAATGCACGGTGTTGATCGTCGAGACGTATCACGTTGGGGCCCACACAGCTCAACCTCACGATAAGCTTATCATGAGCTCGAGCGCATAGTAACTATATATATATATATATATATATATATATATATATATATATATATATATATATATATATATATATATATATGGGAAAAGGTACAATGCGCTCGAGCTCACGGCTCCTTCCCATGCAGTCGAGCTGTGTGGGCCCCATGGTGATGTCTTTCAAAAATCTACCCCATCAGTCAGATGCACCATTCCATCGTGGACCTAGATATCAAAATTCAAGTCAATCCGTGAATTCTGTGGGCCACACCACTTACAGAAGTGGAGAGGAGCCGTGCACCATTAAAACATTCATAATCATTTTTGAGGACCATAGAAGATGTGGTTTCCAAATCCAGCCCATCCATCATGTGTGTCCCACTTTTATGAGGGTTCAGACCAAGTTTCATCAGAATTCAAAACTCAGGTGGGCCCCACCAAGTGCTTTTATATGTTTTAACTGTGTTTCACATGATTTTAGATGGTGTGGCCCACCTGAGTTCCATAGACAGGTGATTTTTGGGATATCCCATAATTTAAAGGGTACCCATCAAATGCACGGTGTTGATGGTCGACACGCATCACGGTGGGGCTGGAGTTATCGTGAGGCGAGCACATTGTACCTTCTCCATATATATATATATATATATATATATATATATATATATATATATATATATATAGCCGTACATCCCCGAAATTAGCAGATTATTAGTATTTATTATTATAATAATTTTCTGTTGGGGAGCGTTTGGTTGCACCAAATATCCTGAAATTTCAGGATTAATCAATCCAATTCAGTGCAAAATTATTTCATGATATTTCATGTTGGTCCAACCAAACACAACTTCGACAATAGATAACTCAAAATCAAACAATTCGTGGTAAAGCAAAGATGCGGCCAAACCATACTCCAAACTACAGTATTGTTGGGGTGGTTTTCCTATTATGTACATCTTATGTACAAATCTGAACCGTCCAACAGTAGGACAGACTGTAAATATGTCATATGCAGGAAATCAGATTGATCAGATAATACCACATCCGGTTAATAGATGTTGATTTGTTGAATTTAGGAACTCATTAGATGCCCCATCATCAGGCAAGCTAGGATCGTACTCTCTTTTTTTCTTTTTTCTTTTTTTGTAATTTTTGCCTCTAATATATCTACAGTAGCCCCACTATAATGGGTGTTTCGGATTCGACACACATGCTAAATGCACATCAAGCGCACTGCCGGCCCACCAGCTTAGCACCCTTAAATCAGTGCCATTAACTTAAACCATTTCCACAATAGGGTAGATCTCAGTCGTTGAATTCCTCCCATTCTCTTCCCCCCGCCGCCGAGATCCTTGTCCTCGCCTGAGATCTCCTCGAGCGATCGGCCGTTGGTCTCCGGCAACATGAAAGTGAACAGACATCTGATGAAATTTACCATCGATAGGCTGATAATGGCCCGCTTGATCTTATCATCGTTCTCGTCCGCATGGAGTGTGTATCTCTGGATGACGAAGACACTGATAATGGCCCCCGCCTTCCCGGCGGCTGCCGATATCCCATGACAGGTGGACCGGAGTCTCGCCGGGAATAGCTCAGCCGGCGTGATGAACGTCGTGCTGTTAGGCCCAAAATTCGCAAAGAAGAATGTAAGCCCAAAGAACACCATGAATTGGCCCATGCTCCCGCCACAAAAACCCGACGAGGATTGGCTGTCGCAAGGTTTGCCCCTTAGCTCACTGTACCGGAATCCAACAACTTCCATGAAAACGGACATCATGAAAAACCCACCGAGCTGGATCGCGAACCGTCCAATCCGATCAATGAGGAAGACAGTAAACCAGTACCCCGGGACAGTGGCAAAGAGCGCCACCAAGAACATGGCCTTACAGATCCTATACACCTCCTCAATTGCATTCATCTCCGGAGCTTTTGGCAGTAGCCCCATAACTGGGTAGATATCCTTCTGCATGCGGTTGAGGCTGTAGAAGGCGATGTCGAGGAGAAACCATGTCATGGATGTTCCAATCATGTGGATCCCATGGCGAGCCATGAACTCCTTGGAGAACAATCCATATGATTTTTTCATATCGGTTGGGACTTCAGTGACCTGTATGTCGGTCTCAAGCACCTTCGCCATGTCAGCCACCGCCTTCTTCTGGTCCCCCTCGATCAATGCCGTGAAACGAGGCGTCTCCGGCATCTTCATCCGCCAGTAGTATGTCAGAGCAGCCGGGATTGCTCCGAACATTAGAATAATCCGCCAGACGAAGTCACCTTCCAGCTGAGTTGACAGACGGTGGTTGGTGGCAAAGCTCAGTGCTGGGTAAGCCACCCAAAATGCTTTGGAGACGGCCAACGCGACAGCTCCCGCCACCAATATCCCGATCCCCTGCATCGCGAAGACTGCAGCGATGAACCCACCACGAGTTTTCTGGTTGGAGTACTCCGACATGATGACGGCCGAGAGCGGGTAATCGCCACCGATGCCGAACCCAAGCCAGAAGCGGAAAAAGCACAGACAGCTCATCACGGCCTTGGCAGTGGACCCCATCGAGAAGCCGGATGCAATTGCACATCCAACCATCATGATGAGCATGATACCGTACACCTTCCTCCGGCCGAGCTTGTCTCCAAGCCACCCGCAAAACAGCTGACCGGCGAGTGTACCGCACAGCGCCACGCCGGTGGTTGCATTGTTCACGTTGTCTGGTAGGGTCCCTGGCTTTTGGATGGTTGGATGGTAGTAGTAGAGACGGCCCATTAGCTTAGTGACGGCTGTGATGCAGAAGAGATCGTAGGCGTCGGTGAAGAATCCCATCCCGGCTATCACGATCATCATGAAATGGTAGAGCTGGGTCTTCGCATTGTCGAGGGCCGAGAAGAGTGACATCGTCCCTTGTCTTTGAGACATTGTTGATCAATCTCAGCCGTCCGATTGTCTGACCGTCTGGAGCGAAATGGGTGCTGAGGTTTGTGGGTTGGAGATGGAATGGTGGCGTTGGATGGGTGTTTTATATTAGCAGAAATTGTACGCAATCCGCTTCTCTTTCTTTCGGTGTGAGTAACGACTTACTTGTAAAGTCGTCGTTTACTAACAGGACAATGGAACGACCAGAAATTTCCAGGCGTTTGACTCAATCCTGGCCAGTGACTAGACTCTATGGGCCCACAATGATTTATGTGTTTTATCGTCCATCCATTTTGCCAACTCATATAAGTACATGAATTTTAAATTGAAGCATATCCAAAGCTCGAATGGACCACACATAGGAAACATTAGAGATGATTACGTCCGTTGAAACCTTAGTTTATTTTCCACTTTCGTGGCCTAAGATATTTTCAATGGTAGGCATTCAATCCCAGCTGTTTATGATGGTGTGGTCCGCTTGAGCTTTAGATAGGCTTCATTTTTGTGCTCACGCACTAAAATGAGCTGTAAAAACGGGTGGACGGTGTGGATAAAACACATACATCACAGTGGGCCCCACAGAGTCCAGTCATCATGGATATTGTGGTGAATGATAAGTTCATGCTCATCATCCAACTTCCCGTATATGTAGGACCATGGATCAGTAATCCAGACCATTGATCTGACTAGGCAAACAGCTAATGGTGGCGGCCTGGGAAATCTTCAAGATCAGAAGTTCTTATCCTTTCGAGAAATGGCCCATGAAATAATGGTTAAGGAGTCGTCTCATTATGCAGGATACACCATTACGAGGAGGCTCTTCCACTCGATGTGCAGGCCACACAATCAGATCAATGGAAAGCCAATGCTCTGGCCCATAAAATGAGTGGATCGCCTAGATTTTTCATGGGGCTTGATTTTCATAATAAGACCTACCTTTCACATGGTTGGGATCTCGTACTCGTGTGATACGTTGGCAGAACAGAAGGTGCTGGATGTGAAAGCCGCGTACGGTGGTAGTTTTTTTGAGTTGTATGTTTAAATATGTTGGAGATTTTTTTCAAACAGCCGCCTATTCTTTAGGCAGTGGACTGAAAACATCCTTTTTTTAATGATTATTTTCAAAAAATCACTTATTTTATTTACGAAAGATTGAGATTGGGAAGAAGATTGAGATTAGGTACTACTTCACCTGTACGTTACTAGTAACAGGCAGGAGCTCGGACGGGCCACCGTGGTATAGAGCAAGCCACGGGCCAATTCTTTACATGGATGGACTAAAAAAGCTCGAGTGGAAGTGGATGTAGTCTGATAGCAGGCCTAGTACTACGTAAGTAGAGGTGTACATCGAGTCTAACCGAGTTGAGCCGGCCTCAGGTCAACTCGACTCGGCTTGGCCACCAACTAACCTTAGCTCGAACTCAGCTCAGCTCGGTCCTCGAGCCTGATTGGCCGGCTCGGCTCGGTTCGGTCAGTGGCCCACAGCCGAGTTTGTCTGTGTAGCATTTCCACAGACACTTGGACCGCATCTGCAAAATCTCACGGTTCGTAAAACAAAAGCAATGGTTTTTACAGGTATTTTTATCAAACACCTTCTGGGCAACATAAAAACCAAGAAAAAATGAGTAATTGTTTCATGCAAATACCAGGGGTGTACATTGAGTCGAAGGCTCCAACAGTGGCTGATCTCAGCTCGAACTCGGATCGGCTCGACCCTCTGACTGGCCAACTCGGCTCAGTTCAATCAGCAGCTCGGGCGAGTTCGCCATCGAGCCATTTCCACAAACACCTGAACTGCAACTTTGAAATCCCACTGTTTTACAAACATGGACAATGGTTTTACAAGTATTTTCTCAAACCCCTTCCAAGTAACATAAAAACAAAAAAGGTATTTTTTTCATGTACATACCTTCCTTGCCATCAGCCAAACCTTCCTTGCCACCAGCCACATTTCGTTGAGGCATTTTACCAAACACTTGCTGAGCAACATCAATGGCAGAGTAACCGAGTCACCGAACTAGTTGGATTCGATCCATCTCCATTGAACAATGTCCCAATCTTTTAGTTGGTAGCCTGCAAATAGATGGTCAGGAAAGAAGATACGTCAGTGGTCTACATTCAACCAAAATAATACATATCAATGGCCGGACCCGCTAACCATGGGCCCCACAGAAGATTAAGAAAGAAAAAACATCAATGGTCTATGTTCAGCCAAAGGAATTCAAATCAATGGTTGGATCACCTAACCATGGACCCCACACATACGGAACGACTGATGCATTTTTAGGATGAAACAGGTAAAGGTTGGAATTAAAGGGGCAGAAGAATGCGGCGACTTTGAGGAGTGGTTTAACTACAGGCTTTCAAGAGCAGCTCCCGAGACATGCGCTGAGTTCCTTGGAAGCTTCATCGCTGACAAGACAAACTTGAAATTCACTTAGGGAAGGAAATGGCTTGTATGGAAATTTGAGGTATGTGATAATGGTTTATATGGGTTCATTTCTACAATACCTACCTCCACTCTCTTCCATACCAATCCACATTATTCATCCAATTACTACATTATTCGGCCTACCATAGCCATCCGTTTGGTGGTCCACCGGAGCAACAATCTCGATCACCGTACATGTTTTCTATGTGTATGATAACAAAACGCATCTAAATAACAATAGAAAGTACAACCTCTGAGCACACCCTAAGGTTGCCTTCGGAAATTGATGAAGAGGTATTTGGAAAAACATGGAAAATAAATTTCGCATTGTGTGGGAAATCCGTTTCAGGCAAATCAGCCTGAAATAAGGATTCCACTCATTTCTACTGAGAGTAGAAACAAACAGGCTGTATAGTTTGTACTATTCTTTTTTCAGAATTGAATGCCACCGGACCATGGTTAAAAGACTCGGAAACTCGGACTGACTTGTTTGATCTCGAGTCAAGTTGCGACTTTCCTGAGTCAGGGGTGAATCAGCCCAAATCAGTTGAGTTGGACGTGATTCATGGTGTCAAACTGGATTGGGTCTGACCAAGTCCTCCGAGTTGGCCCCGACTACCCGCCGGGGACTTGTCCAAATCTTAAAACCATGCACCCGTCTACAATTTCAAGACACCCAAATTTCCCGCTATATAGAATTTTTTTCCTAAGTCTATTCTATCACTAATTGGTGATTGTACCTTGTCGTAGGGAGACCGAGACCTGGCCGACTACATGAAAGAACGCAGCTTCCCTTTCAACTTAGAGTCTGTTATGTTCGGGCGGGTCATACAAGGACTAGACTCGATAGAAAGGAATACTCTGATCATCAAGCAAATCATGCGGCAGATCATTACATCTCTCAAGAAGATCCATGACACGGGCATTGTCCATCGGGACATAAAACCAGCCAACTTGGTTGTGACAAGGAAGGGACGGATCAAGCTCATCGATTTTGGGGCAGCAACAGATCTCCGTATTGGCAAGAACTATGTACCCAACCGCGGTCTACTTGACCCGGACTACTGTCCGCCAGAATTATACGTTCTTCCGGAGGAGACACCGAACCCCCCACCAGAACCGATTGCAGCTATCCTTTCTCCGATCCTTTGGCAGGTATATTTAACATCTTGGGGTATTTATACAATGCTTGCATTGAATTAAGTGTCATTGTTCAGACCAGTATCCCATACAGACAGGGCCCACTTTTCAGCTATTCTTATTATTCAATTGTGGTAGGGCTGTCAACCGGTCAGGTTCGGCTCTAGTCCTAGTGTTCCCGGATCCAGTTTGATCGAAGCTGGGTCTTGCCGGATCAGGTCGTTTCAGGTCTGGGTCTTTTTTTAGGTATTGGACCTGGATCTAATTGCGTTTCGGGTGCTCTCGGGGACCCATCAGGTCTTTGGACCTTAGTCGAGTCAGATTCGGGTTGTGCCCACATCAAATGAGGACATTTACGTTATCAGCTCACTCGAATTGATGGATTCGATTACACATCCATGTGATAGTTTGACAAATTCAAAGTGATAAGGATTGGCAAACCTCATTTGAATTCTAGAAAATTTATGAGACCTGGTCCGCACCAGACCCAGGCCCCCTTTTTAATCTGGTCCAAGATGGTGAACCTGGACCCAACTAGACAGTTTTTCTTCCAGGTCCAAAAGGCAGACCCAAACCCAACCCGATTACTAAACGGGTCTGAGAAATTGGACCAGACCTGTTAACATCAGGTCGGGACCATCATGTACCCGCGGTCCGGTCTGGGTGCCAATTTGACATCCCTAATTTGTGGCCCAATTATTGGATGGATGATGGACCGGAAACCACCTTCATCGAGCAATTCCCAGCCATCTGATAGTTGGACATTGTCCCCTCGCATATGGACCGTTGACTGCATTCTGTTTTTAAGCATCTATTTGAGTCCAAAAATCTGATGGCTAGGTTTGTCGATGAGGGAGCCCTTCCATTGTCGTTGCATGCATCCAGGGCAAGGCCCATAAAATAGTCTGGATCACTGGAAAGTGTGCAGGCCCCACATGTATGGAATGATGTGGGCAAATGAAAATTCAGGTAGTTGGATTTTGCATACTTCTCCATTACTTCCTAAACATGTTAAGATCTTAGCTCAACGCTCTTGCGGGTGTGTTTTTCTGTGATTTTTACAGCTTAATAGTCCCGATCTGTTTGATATGTATTCTGCCGGAATTATACTCATGCAAATGGCAGTTCCGACATTGAGATCTTCAACAGGTCTGAAGAATTTCAATTCAGAAATAAAGAACGTCGTATATGACTTGAAGAAATGGAGGGAGTACACACAGAAAAGGCCGGACTTACGTATACTGGATCTCGACTCTGGTAGAGGGTGGGATTTGGCCAACAAGCTTATTTCTGAGAGAGGATTTCAGAGACGTGGGCGGTTGTCAGCTGCTGCAGCTCTCAGGCATCCGTATTTCTTATTGGGCGGTGACCAGGCAGCTGCTGTTCTTTCGAAACTAAGCTTGACCCGGTGAATTTTCAGGTAATTTACATAGCTATTATTTCATTATTAGATTTGCATATGTTTTCTCTTTGTTGGTTATTCCGTTGGTGTTGCCGATCTTTTCCGTTGGTGTTGCCGAATCAAACACTAGTTTTAAATCTCGGTGACTCGAGTTGAAAGTCGGTCGATTCAACTCGGTGGGCGAGATTTTGAGATGAGTCACTAGGAAACTTGCTTGCTGGTTTTTATTCTGTGAAGCAAACACTTATAACCACCATCCCGATGACTATGCATATGCTTAGTTCCACTATTTTTTATTCTTCAACTTTCAATTAATTATTTTAAATATTAGGTCTCCCGTCGAACTGGTTGGACTATAAGTTACGGTATGGTGGGCCCATCAGCCTCTTGGATGGGTAGGATCATCTGATGGGGGGACATATTGGGGCCATAGCCCACACTTTGGTGGGCCCATCAGCTCAGTAGCCCAAAAATCTCACAGATAGGAAGATTCCTAACCCTCTGATCACTGGCATGCAGACAGATGGAAAAAAAAGAATCACCCCAACAGTTCACATTCGGCAGAAAATAGTCCTAACTTCTGAAGTATAGCTGTCTCCAACCTAGAGATTTTTTGCATCCTACAGCCATGGTGGGGTCATCAGATCAATGGTCTAAATCCCCAAAACATGGACCCCACATGCATGGATTCCCACACCTCAGTGACTATAAATCTGCAATGATCAGAACCCGTGGAGATGGCTATCAAGATCATGTATTTAGGTTGGAAGTTCTTCTCTTATTTAATATACAAATTTACTGAAATTGTGGCCTTTGATGCAGTAACAGTAAAGCGAGGCCCACCATTTCGGGACGGGCGATTCTAATACCCTCAATCAGCACACTTTTCTTTTATTAAGGCCATGTGGCAGAAGATAAGCATGCTTATCATATTTTCCCAAAGTGACCATGATCACTTGATTTTCCAGGTTAGTGAAAATATCATTAAAAAATCAATTAAAATGCTCAAAAATGAACTAGTGGAAAGTAACACTCTTGTAAGTGTAAGTGCTGGGTGTAAATGGTGGATTCATTTCTCGAATGGGGAGTTATTTGATACTCTTGTAGGTATGAGGCTTAATACTTAGGCACAGAGACTTCCCGCTCTAATACCAATTCGATGTAGGATAATTAACCACTTGCTCTAAAAGCTTGAACTAATATAGAATGGCGAATCAATCCCTTTATCTTATAGCGAAGGCCTCACATCCCATGGGTTAGGACATTAGCCAAACTCCCTTCGTGGGCCATACTTTACACAAGCCACCTGCTTTACACGGATGGGGTCTGCCTCACATAAGCCACCTGCCTCACATGGGCAGTGCTATCCTGAGTGTGCCCTTGCATCCCACAGGCCACCTCACTCAAGTCTAGTGTAAAAATGCCTTTGCATTAAATAATTATACACGCATATTTTTTGTTCAGAATACATTTAAATTGGGACTCATAATTTTACAGTTTATTTTGAATTACCTACGTGGATATGCAATTTCAAGTATTTTCTATGTGCCAGTGTATCATCCATCTCACTCTGTTAGAGTATCAAAGTTTTTCTCTTCTAAAAAGATAACAAGTGAGCAATGGGTGCTTCCGAGACTTGGTCTTTAACAGCGGTTACGGATTGCGGCTCGTCTGGTGACCAAAACTGCTATGACTCGCCCTGACTCAGTTCCATTTTGGTCTAGTGACTGATTGCAGACCATAATTGAGACAACGACCTGAGTCAACTCAGTTTTGGACTCGGGAACTTTTGGAAGGAAAAGAAAGAAAAAATCTCGTCAGCGTAAAACTCTTCCTTACGAATCGGATGCGCAGCTCATGTAGTTATTTTCCAGCACTTGAAAAAGGCATAAAGCATCAGAGCCGTTTGTTTGCATCCATCACCCCATTAAAATCTACTAAGGTCGAATGGACGTCCATCCAAGATTGCGGCAGCAAAATCCGCAAGTTTTTAGTACATATTTCTATATATTCATGGTGTAGTTGAATGTGATTGATGAAAAAGGCAGTTTAATGCTAATAAGAGTTCCTATTTATTTTTATCATTTTTCTTGAAATGATTTTACTTGTTATAGAATGATTTTTCATGGACTGATTTTGGACCAATCTTATATTTGTTTTTTCTCTTCGTTTATGTTTGTGCGACCTTATGAACAGATTTGAGGGAGAAAAAACATTATGGTGGGCCCTATGAATATTTTATCAGTGGGAATCATTGTCTCCACTGCTATTTGTGATGTGGTCCACTTGAGATTTGGATATGACTTATTTTTGGGCACATGCTCCAAAATGATCTCGCCAATTGTATGAATAGTGTAGATGTAATAAATATATCATGATGGGCCCATGGAACGTTGATCCTATGCCGGACTTTTCTGTGTGCCTCCACATACATACACCAGCGAGGTCGCTGGTTTGCGGTACAACGGCTAATCCACTGGATTGAATTACACTTGAGTGGAAGTACAGGATATGTGACAGATTTTCAATTCTGAAAGTTGGGGACCAAGGTGAAGTGATCCAGACCATTGGTTTGTTGTGTTCCACTATGGATTGGCTATGCCTTGAGAATTTCTTCAGTTGAAATTAAAAGATGCCCTACGAATAGATGGTTGGTACAGATTCAACTTGGAAAGGTCCTGCTGTTGCTGGCTGGGATCTTTCAATCTCGGAGGATTTTGGCCTTGCTCCGTCAGAGGTGGAACTGATCAAGGGACTAATGGTCTGGTTTATCGAACTGTGGGGCCCTTATCTGAATTAAAAAACCGTGTATGTTTTGCAAAGATGAGGGCCGCATATGCTCCATCCACAGTGGGATTCGACAGGTCAACGGTTTGGATTATCAAACCGTGGGTCCCACTTTCCAGAATTGAGAAAGCGTGTGCTATGCAAAGATAAAGGGCCACATCCCACATATCATACTAGTTTTGCTGGAGGGTTCTGTTTGTGACTGGTGGATAACTTTCGATTTGCGCACGTGGGGATCCCATGTTATAATCAGATCCATTGATCTGTTGGCCAAAGCCCCATAATCGCTAAATTGGAAGATCCTGGCCGTCGGATCATTGGCCTTTTTTCCATAGAATGTTAGATTATGCTAATTCAATTCAACGGTGCATCCAATCCCGTGGTTTCCATCCCATGGCTCACTGGTAGACAGTCCGTTTCAACCATCGGGTCATGGGTTCGAGTGCCTATGTGGCGCGTGTCTAAAGAAAGAAAAACGTTAAAAAAAAAAAAAAAACTCCCGATAAAAAGCTCCATTGCCCTCGGAACGTCACTTCAATCCAACGGACAAGTTTGTTTACACAAATAGGTCCAATGAACAATCTTAATCCATCTATTTGTTACAACTCATCATTGATTGATAATACCATATAAGTTAGGGGTAACCTTACCGTTTACCACTGGTAGTGCCATGTAGAAATTCTTTTTTTTTTTCAAAATATAACAAAATCCTGAACCACCATTCACGGAATTTCGGTCCATTTCTTCATTATTTGCTATTGGTGTGAGGGAAATCTCTACTCTAATATCAGGCGCAGTGATGGGGTTGATCATAATCTTTCTCCAATGCAGGGATAAATGTGATGAGGTTGATCATAATCTTTCTCAAGGAGATAATTACGCCAATGCAAGGATGAATGTGATGAGGTTGATCATAATCTTCCTCAAGGGGATAATTACTCCGAATCCATGGAGCTTTTCTAGACTACTCACAGAGATTCCTCGAATCCATGAGGAGAGATGGAAAATAGAAATAAATTTCTATAAATCTAAAATAAATTGATTAACAATTTTTAAAAAATAAATATATGTAGTCCTTTAGTATCAAACATGGGAAGAAG
The DNA here is from genome assembly GCA_037074715.1 of Magnolia kwangsiensis. Lineage (NCBI taxonomy): Eukaryota > Viridiplantae > Streptophyta > Magnoliopsida > Magnoliales > Magnoliaceae > Magnolia > Magnolia kwangsiensis. The sequence goes on along the minus strand of CM073578.1, from coordinate 4,069,495 downwards.
TTTAAAACTTATTATTTATAGATGCTCATGATTTCTATTAGACTTCTTAAAAAACATGACTTACTATAAATAGTAAACTCATTATTTATAAACTATCATAATTTTTACTGGACTTCTTGGTCTTTAGCCAAAAATAGTAAGGGTCTAATTTGGCCTAATCATGTTATTCTCCTAATTTCTCTAACCCCTTTTCATGTTGGACCCAACACTCCTAAAGCTAAACAGATCAAGAGTGACGATCGAACTAAAACTTATTATAAATAGTAAAAATGAAATTAAAATGGAGTTTCGACCATCGATCTGATGGGATCTCATGAATTTGGCATGGGCAACCGGCATAGCACGGTTGGATGGCTAAAGTAGCTTCTACTACCACAAAATCATATATGCTACAACGATTTACTCATTCATGTTTACAGGATACACCTGCTTTAGGGCTGGGACAGTCCTAATCACTTCCACCTCTGATCGGGCCTTTTCTGATCCATCTTGGACATGAAAGTGTCTGCGACCCACTCTACATGATACTTTATTTGTAATTTTGGGTTTATAATCCATCTATAGTGGACCCCACTATTTGGGTGCTTTGGATTCGACACATATGCTAAATGTACATCAAGGGCACTGCCAGCCCACTGGTTTGCCATAAGGCACTGCCATTAACTTTAACCATTCCACTATAAGAAAGATCTCAGCCGTTGTATTCTTCTCATTCTCCTCCCCGCCACCATCGAGATCATTGTCCTCGCCAGAGATCTCGTCGATTGATTGACCCCCTTGGTCTCCGGCACCATGAAAAGGAATGGACATCCAACGAAATTCACCACAGCCAGCCTAATGAAGGCCCGCTTGATCTTGTCCTCGTTCTTGTCCCCATGAAGAGTGATTTTAGACAACGAAGGCGCTGAAGATGTCTCCGCCTTCCCGATGGCCGCCAGTATCCTGTAGCAGGTGGACCAGAGCCTCATAAGGAACAGCTCGGCCGACATGATGAATGTCGTCCTGTTGGGCCCAAATTTGCAAAGAAGAAGGTGCGCCGGTAGAATACCACGAACTGGGCCATATTCCCATCGCAGAAGCCCAATGGGGATTTGTCGTCGTAGGGATTGCCCCCGAGCTCACCATATACTAAAATCCAATGACTGCCATGAAAATGTTGATTGAGTGTCTTTAATTTGGTGCAATATTATTTTTCAGACGACTGGGAAATTCTTTGGTCAACCAAAGTATGTTATGATGTTCCCGGCCGATCGAAGTATGTTTAGGTGGATTGAGATACTCTGTTGATATCTCAGTAGACCGAAGGTGCAACCAAGCGGAACATATAAGTGCATGGTTTTGTTTCTAATTCTTAAACCGTGTTGAAACAGGATTAGGATTACTTTAAAACAATAAAAGAAGCTTAGTACATTTTCAAGAGTTTTGAGGAAAAAACTAGGGTTTCTCATATGCAAATTGTTACATCTCTTGTAAATTTCTGATTACAAAGGATTGCTTGTCGCTTGGTATCTTGGTTTTTTTCTCATGATAGTTTTTACTCCTAAAATTTGCGTGTTCTTTGTGGTTGTTTGAATTTTCATATTCTATTGCCTTCTTTGACTCAGTGTAAGATTAATGGACATCATGAAAATCCGCCGAGCTGGATCACGAGCCGTCCAATTGTGTGAATGAGGAAGACTAAATCAATATCCCAGGACAGTGGCGAAGAGCGCCACCAGGAACATTTTCTTGGAGATCCCGAACGCCTCCTCGATTGCATTCATTTGCTGGGCTTTCCGCAGCAGCCCGATTGCCGGAAAGGTATCTTTGTGCGTGATGTTGTAGCTGTAGAAGGCAATGTTAAGGAGGAACCATCTCATGGATGTTCCAAAGAAACTGATATCAAGGAAGAACCATGTCATGGATATTCCAATCAGGTAGGCCCAGCAGCAAGCCATGAACTCCTTACAGAACAAAACATACGATTTTCTCATCCGGGTTTCAACTTCAGCAGCCTGTATATCGTTCTCAAGGACCTTCTCCATGTCAGCCACCGCCTTCTTATCGTCCCCCTTTACAATGAACCGGGACGTCTCCGGCATCTTCATCCGCCAATAGTATGTCAGAACAGCTGGAATCGCCCCTAACATGAGAACAATCCGCCAGACGAAGTCACCTTCGTGGTTGGTAACGAAGCTTAGTGGTGGTGGGTGGTTAGTAACAAAGCTTAGTGGTGGGTAGTACACACAAAATGCCATGGAGACGGACATCGCGACCGACCCCGTCACCATAATCCCAGTTCCTTGCATCGCGAATACGGCAGCAATCAACCCACCCTGCATCTTTTGGTTGGTGTACTCCGACACGATGACCGCGGATAGCAGGTAGTCACCACCAATGCCGAATCCAAGCCAGAAGCGGAGGAAGCATAGACAGCTCATTACGGTCTTGGCGGTGGACCCCATCCAGAAGGCGGATGCGATCGCCGGTCCAACCATCGTAACGAGAGTGATACCGTACACCTTCTTCCTCCCGAGCTTGTCTCCAAGCCACCAGAAAAACAGCTGGCCGGCGAGTGTCCCACACAGCGCTATGCCGGAGATTGCATTGTTGACATTGTCTGGTAGGGTCCCTGGATTTTGGATCGTTGGATTGTAGTAGTAGAGGCGGCCTATCTTCTTAATGACGGCTGTGATGCAGAAGAGGTAGTAGGCGTTGGTGAAGAACCCCATCCCGGCGATCTGTGAGAAATGGTAGAGCTGGGCCTTTTCATTGTCGAGTGCCGAGAAGACGGCGATCATACCTTGTGGTAGTAACATTGCTAATCAATCTCAACCCTCCGATCGTCTGACTAAGCGTCGCCAAATGGGTGTTGAGGATTGTGTGTTAGAGACGGAATGGTGGCGTTGCATAGGGGCGGGTTTGGGTGCTCGTTTCTGTTTTATCTGGAGTGCGTATGGGAGAGGTGGCTAATTCCACACAGGTGTTGGAGCCATATACATACTCGCACGAGCGAATCTGTCTCTCTGTTATACATTTGTGAGATCTTAGCTCTTAATCAGGTGATCTACAATGTTTAGATATTCTGGAATAAAATTCAGGTCATGTTATAACTCAGGTGGGCCACTTCATATTGAAGAAAATGAATGAGTACAAAGAAGGAAATTTTAACAGTCAAATTACTTTGCAATTTGTGGCCCAATTGAAGAAATGAATAGTTTTGAGTTTTCAGGAAGAAGACCTTATTTTCAACCTTATGGAAAAATCAGATCTCATACACGTGTCCAATATTTGCACGCGTGACCACATATGGATGATACGGCATATACCGTCGCGTGTGGAATTAGCGAACTTGGTGTTCGGAAGTTCTGGCTGTGACTTAAACAAGAAATTCACTTTGGAAGTGACGGCTTTTTTGAAAAGTCGTTACCAACAAGACAATGGTCTCCTGCTCGTTTGGACGTGGATTTCTTGCTACGTGGGGCCCTGATGTAGAGCGGGTCGCGGATAATTTCATGGCCAAGATGGATCAGAAAAGGCACGGTCGACAACATAAGTGATCCGGACCATCAAACCTTAGATCGGGCATATCTCGCAATCCGGAATGAGTTATCCGACGTAGAATATATGATTTTGGGGTAGAACGAGCTACTTTAGCCAACCAACCCCGCTACGCCGGGTTGCGCAGCCCGAATTTGCGAGAAACCCTCTGATCGACGGTCGTTTCCCCATTTTAATTTCATTTTTACTATTTATAGTAAGTTTTAGTTTGCTTATAGCTTTTCATCCGTTGAGCTTTAGGAGTTGTGTCCAACATGAAAAGTACTTAGAATAATTAGGAGAACAGCTTGGTGAAGTCAAATAGGACACTTACTATTTTTGGCCGAAAACCTTGCGCACTAGTAGACATCACGACCGTCTATAAATAGTAAGTTTACTATTTATAGTAAGTTGCGAATTCTAGGAGTTTTAGTTGTAGTATGAGTCTGATTTCTTTCATGTTGCTTGGTTCCCTTATTTAAAGGGGTGTAAACTCATTTTTATTTTTTGATCAATTAATTTCAAATTTATTAGAGTTTATTTCTATTCTCTTGCTTTCTTTCCTCGTGGATTCGAGAAGTCTCTATGAGAAGTCCAGAGAAGCTCCGTGGATTCGGAGTAGTTATCCTTGAGGAAGACGGTGTTCGACCTCATCACGTTCATCCCTGCGTCAATTTGGTATCAGAGCGAGGTTTTTCCTCAGGCTGATGGCAAACAACGAAGGTATAAATCAAAATCCTGTGGACGGTGATCCAGGGATTCGTTATCTTTCAGAAAGAATGAAAGCTTTCCATCGGGAGAGTTAGTTGACCATGCAAGGGCTGCAGGCAACCCTCGACCGTCTTGCGGATGCGCTACTTCCGCCCCGAGCCCTAGGCGGTGCTCCACCACCTATGGTCGCCCCACCACCTGTGGTTGCTGTACGACGTGACCCTGATTATCGCAGAGCACTACCAGCGGTAAATCGTAGGGCTATACCAGATGATTCTAGTTCCAGCGACGAGGACATTAATGAGGGTTTTGATCGACGACCAATCCATGGAGGCGATCGTCTAGATCGTGCTGAAAGAGACTATCGAGGTAAGGCTGAACTTCCTAGTTTTAACGGTTTATTACGTATCGAAGATTTTCTCGATTGGCTAGCCGAAGTAGAGAGATATTTCGATTATATGGATGTGTCAGATCATAAAAGGGTGAAATTGGTAGCGTTTAAATTAAAATCTGGTGCTTCTGTATGGTGGGAACAATTACAACTCTCACGAGCCCGCCAAAATAAGGCGCCCATCGCATCATGGCCTCAAATGAGACGTCTTCTTCGATCACGATTTCTCCTTAGTGATTATGAGCAGATCTTATTCCACCAATATCAGAATTGCCGACAAGAAAATCGAACTGTTACAGATTATACTGAAGAATTCCAATGGTTGGCTACATGAAACGATCTGTTAGAATCTGAGTCACAGAAAGTGGCACGATTTATAGGTGGGTTGCGACCGGCAATTCAGGATCGAGTTCAGATGTACCCAGTCGGGACCGTAGATGAAGTAGTTCAATTGGCAGGAAGGGCAGAAACACAACTTGCAAGAGCTCCTGCTCGTCCTTATCCTTCAAATCGACCCCCTATAACGGGTCCCACATAGGATCCAGTGCTGGCTAGAGGAAAAGATCCGGTAGGAGAACGTCCTCAACCTCCTCCACCAGTGAACCGCGATACGGGGAGCGGACCATCCAGACCTCAACGGGCAGCACCCACAACAGCAGGGCCGAGTAGGATTTCGAATCCTTATGCTTGACCAAGGCCGAACAATTGTTACCGTTGTGGCCAACCAGGCCACTTATCAAACATTTGTCCTCAACGTCCGGCTGCACACTTAACTATAAATGAAGAGGGCACTGAAGAAGAGGCCTTAGAAGAAGATCATGGCTTTGATGAATATGAACAAGCCACTGAAGAAATAACAGGTGGCGGTGAAGTGACAGGTGAGGATCGTGGCGAATCTCTCGTTGTGAGGCGACTACTATATACCCCGCGAAAGGAATTACATCCACAGCGGCACAATATATTTCGTACTCGATGCACTGTCAACGGAAAGGTCTGTGATGTGATCATAAACAGTGGTAGCAGCGAGAACATTATCTCAAGAGTGATGGTGGACAAGTTGCAGCTACCAACGACGAGACATCCTTCCCCGTACTCAATTGGCTGGATAAAAAAAGTGAACGAAACCAAGGTAACTGAACAATGCACTATCTCGTTTTTAATTGGTAAACATTATAAGGATCAGATACTTTGTGACGTGGTTGACATGGAAGCCTGCCATATGCTACTCAGTCGACCCTGGCAGTCGGACCGTGATGCGACCCATCGAGGACGAGACAATGTCTACATATTCGTCAAGGATAGTCGAAAAATAATCCTTGCCCCTATGGCACTAGAGAACCACCCTGAAGCGTCTAAAGTGGAGGGGAGTTCTCTCTTGACCATTTGGGATTTTATGGAGGAGTATAAGGAAACCGGCGAGGTATACGCCGTAGTGGTGAAAGGCGAGGAAGAGGAACCCTCAAACATCCATCCAAGCTTAAAACTGTTGTTAAACAAATTCAAGGAGGTCTGGCCTGAAGATTTTCCTGATGGATTGCCCCCCATGAGGGACATCTAACATCACATAGACTTCGTCCCTGGGGCTAGCCTGCCCAATCGCCCTCATTATCGGATGAGTCCGAAAGAGTGTGAAATACTTCAGGGGCAAATGAAGGAATTGATCCGTAAGAGTCTATTAAGAGAGAGCATGAGCCAATGTGCTGTACCAACATTATTAACGCCAAAAAAAGATGGAAGCTGGCGCATGTATGTCGACAGCCGAGCAATTAACAAAATTATCATCAAATATCGGTTTCCAATACCACGGTTGGACGACATGCTCGATATGCTTGGAGGGGCCAAGGTGTTCTCTAAACTAGATCTAAAGAGCGGGTACCATCAGATTCGTATCCGACCCGGTGATGAGTGAAAAACGGCATTCAAGACAAAAGAAGGATTGTATGAGTGGCTGGTCATGCCCTTCGGCCTATCGAACACACCAAGTACTTTTATACGTTTGATGAATCAAGTTCTAAAACCGTTCACTGGCCGATTTGTGGTAGTATATTTTGATGACATATTAATATATAGTCAGGATGAGGCGGAGCACAAGACACATCTCAGGCAGGTGCTGCAGGTCCTAAAAGATAACAAGTTGTACCTCAACTTGAAAAAGTGTAGCTTTTTAACTGACAGACTGTTGTTTCTAGGATTTGTTGTAGCATCCACAGGCATTCGAGTAGATAATGAAAAGGTGCGAGCTATTAGGGAATGGCCGATCCCGACAAACATTCACGAGGTGAAGAGTTTTCACGGATTGACGACTTTCTATCGTCGATTTGTGCGAGATTTTAGCACCATAGTCGCGCCTATAACAGATTGCATGAAGAAGGGACCGTTTCAATGGACCGATAAAGCTGACAAGAGCTTTAACGAGATCAAGCACTGTTTGTTTACAACACCGGTCTTGTTGCTTCCTAATTTTGATAAATTATTTGAGGTCAAGTGTGACGCTTCACACATCGAAATTGGGGGAGTATTATCACAGGAAGGCAGGTCGGTAGCTTTCTACAGCAAGAAGCTCAGCGAAGCACGAAAGAAGTGGTCGACTTATGAGCTTGAGTTGTACGCAGTTGTTCAGGCGCTACGACATTGGCGGCATTATCTGATTCAAAGAGAGTTTATTCTGTACACTGACCATCAAGCATTAAAGTTTATTAATAATCAGGCTAACGTGAATCGTGTGCATGCTAGATGGGTTGCGTTTTTACGAGAATTTACGTTCGTTCTGAAGCACAAGTCAGGACAACAGAATAAGGTGGCTGATGCACTTAGCCGTCGCACATCACTACTTGTTACGATGAGCAATGAGGTGGTCGGCTTCGACTGTCTCAAGGAGCTGTATGCCGAGGATGAGGATTTCAAGGATTATTGGATAAAGTGCCAAGAAGGTCACCCCAGTAGCCTTCATATACAGGATGGTTTTCTCTTCAAAGGGAATCGATTATGCATCCCCCAAAGTTCTCTAAGGGAGCAGATTATTCAGGAGCTACATGGAGGTGGCCTCGGTGGACACCTTGGGCGAGACAAGACGCGAGCAATTAATACGTGATGTGGAAGTTCTTGAATTAATACGTGATGTGGGAAGAACCGTACAACGTTGTCATATTTGTCAAACTTCCAAGGGGCAATCTCAGAATACGGGACTCTACACCCCGTTACCTGTGCCTGATGGTCCTTAGGAGGATTTATCAATGGACTTCATGCTTGGTCTTCCACGAACACAACGCGGCATGGATTCGGTGTTCGTGGTGGTCGATCGTTTCTCCAAGATGGCACACTTTATACCATGTAAGAAGACCCTCAACGCAACACACGTGGTGAATCTCTTCTTCAGAGAGGTCGTACGGCTACACGGGGTCCCTAAGACCATTACTTCTGATCGTGACACGAAGTTCATTAGCCACTTTTGGCGGACTTTGTGGACTTGATTCGATACACGACTTCAATTTAGCAGTGCTTACCACCCATAGACTGATGGGCAGACCGAAGTTGTGAATCGCACATTGGGAAACCTCCTTCGCAGTATTGCAGGAGAAAAGCCGAAGCAGTGGGACTTGGCCTTGTCTCAAGCAGAGTTTGCGTTCAACAACATGATGAACCGCTCGACAGGAAAATCCCCTTTTCAGATTATCTATGGACGAGTGCCTCGCCACACACTTGACTTGGTCCCTTTGTCCAAGCACTCAGGCACGAGCGCGGCAGCAGAACATATGGCAGATAAGATCATAGGCATCCATGCAGAAGTGCGGGCCAAGCTACATGCCTCGAACGAGAAGTATAAGGAACAAGCGGACAAGCACCGGCAACTAAAAGTGTTCGAAGTGGGCGACCGCGTTATGGTCCATTTGTGTAAAGAGAGATTTCCGACCGGGACATACAACAAGTTGAAAAATAAGAAGATTGGACCGGTACCGATCATCCGAAAGATCAATGACAACGCTTATGTTGTTGATCTTCCAGATGACCTGGCGATCTCACGAACTTTCAGCGTCGCGGACCTGACCGAGTATCATGAACCAGCGCAGGAGGAGAACTCGAGGACGAGTTCTTTTCAAGTGGAGGGGACTGATGTAGAGCGGGTCGCGGACAATTTCATGGCCAAGATGGATCAGAAAAGGCACGGTCGACAACATAAGTGATCCGGACCATCAGACCTTAGATTGGACGTATCTCACAATCCGGAATGAGTTATTCGACGCAGAATATATGATTTTGGGGTAGAACGAGCTACTTTAGCCAACCAACCCTGCTATGCTGGGTTGCGCAGCCCGGATTTGCGAGAAACCCCCTGATCGACGGTCGTTTCCCCGTTTTAATTTCGTTTTTACTATTTATAGTAAGTTTTAGTTTGCTTATAGCTCTTCATCCGTTGGGCTTTAGGAGTTGTGTCTAACATGAAAAGTGCTTAGAATAATTAGGAGAACGGTTTGGTGAAGCCAAATAGGACACTTACTATTTTTGGCTGAAAACCTTGCGCACTAGTAGACATCGCGACCGTCTATAAATAGTAGGTTTACTATTTATAGTAAGTTGCGAATTCTAGGAGTTTTAGTTGTAGTATGAGTCTGATTTCTTTCATGTTGCTTAGTTCCCTTATTTAAAGGGGTATAAACTTGTTTTTTATTTTTTCATCAATTAATTTCGAATTTATTAGAGCTTATTCCTATTCTCTTGCTTTCTTTCCTCGTGGATTCGAGAAGTCTCTGTGAGGAGTCCAGAGAAGCTCCGTGGATTCGGAGTAGTTATCCTTGAGGAAGACGGCGTTCGACCTCATCACGTTCATCCCTGCGTCAGGCCCACCGTGATGTTTATAGGAAATCCACTCTGTCCTTTGGTTTTTTTTTTTCCAGATCATGTAAGGACATGGACCCAAAATGACCCAAATCCAAAAATTAAGTGGCCCGTGGATTATCTACAGTTGAAACATGCGTAGGCCACATAAGTATTAAAATCAGGCTATTTTTTGTTTTTCCAGTTCATCCTAATAGTAATGACCTTATGAACGGTATGGATGGTATATAAACATCATGGAGGACCCAGGGAGGTTTCAACGGTAGGAATTTACCTACACAGGTTTTCCTGACATGCGGCCTAAATGAGTTGGTAGGGATAGTATGGTGTATGCGAGTGATCCAGGTCCAAGCCTTGGTAGTGTTGCCTTTCAAAGAAACGGGACAATGTAACAGCAAGAAATTCCCAGCCGTTTGATGCACTACTGGCACAGTGACCGGACACTGTGGGGCCCACCGTGATTTTTTTTTTTTTTTTTTAAATCACACCGTTCATCCGTTTTTGCCAGCTCATTTTAAGGCATGAGCCTAAAATGGACCTTGGATCAGTGATCGAGACCGTCCATTTGACTCGGCAAACAGTTGATGGTGGCTGCCTGGGAAATTTGGAAGTTCTTATCCTATCGAGAAATGGCCCACGAAATAACGGTTAAGGAGCCGGATCATTGCGCAGGATCTACCAAGATGATCCTGCAGAGTGTTGCCTTTCAAAGAAATTTCCCAGCCGTTTGATGCACTACTGGCCCAGTGACCGGACACTGTGGAGCCCACCGTAATTTATGTATTTTTTAATCACACCGTTCATCGAGCTGGCAAAACGAAACAACGGTGTGGATAAAACACATACATCACAGTGGGCCCTACAGAGTCTGATCATCAGGGATATCAGTGGTGTTGGGGTTACCGCGCAATCCGCTTGGATGGGAGACCATGGATCAGTGATCGAGACCGTTGATCTGACTAGGCAAACAGCATCATAAGTTCCTGCCCTTCAGACAATTTCCCATACATGTGGGAACATGGATCAGCGATCCAGACCGTTGATCTAACTAGGCAAACAGCATCGTAAATTCCTGCTCATCAGCCATTTCCCATGTACATGTGGGATTATGGATCAGTGATCCAGACCGTTGATTTGACTAGGCAAACAGCTGATGGTAACAGCTTCAGAAATCTTCAACACCGGAAGTTCTTATCATTCTACTTGTAATTTGAATTACGTATATTTCACATATGCAATTTTTAAGTAATTTCTAAGTGCATGTGTATCATCCATCTAACTCTGCCAGAGTATCAAAGTTTCTCTCCTCTAAAAAAGATTAGAGAAAATGACCACTATAGACAAAACCTTTTACCCAGCGGTTTTTATCGCGGAATACAAACTTAAGTTACCAACTTAGACTAGCACGTGCGGACAGCGACTTTGAGGACGAAACTACCCCTCCTTTTTACTGCGGTTGCTTTTCCTCTCCCTCCCTTCTCCCGCGCCAATTTTTTTTTTTAAAAAGGGCGAAAACTCCACCGCTACATCTGTTGCTTGGATCGCACCACGCTCTAGCTGGATCCCACCTAGGGGTGTACACGAATCGAGCTAGCCGAGCTAGCTCGCTCTACTCAATCTGGAAAAAGCTCGATTCAGTTCGGTGTTGAGTTCAAGCAAGGTTGAATTGATTTTTTGAGCTCAAAAATGAGTTCGTGCAGGCCAGATCAACTCGACTCGGATCAAATCTAGCTTGAATCAAACTTGGATCGAACTAGTTCGGTGACTTGGTTACTTTGTCATTAATGTTGCTCACCAACTGTTTGATAAAATGACTGAACGACATGTGGTTGGTAGCAATGAAGGTTTGGCTAGTAGCAAGGTGGAAAGGAAGGTATGTACATGGAACAAATACTTTTTTTTTTCTTTATTATTATTATTATTTAGAAGGTGTTTGAGAAAATACCTATAAAATCATTGCCTTTGTAGGTAAAACAGTGAGATTTTGAAGTTGCAATTAAGGTGTTTGTGGAAATGCCTCAATAGCAAACTCGGTTCGATCTTAGCTCGAACTCAGCCCGAGCTGCTAATTGAACTGAGCTGAGCTGGCCAATCAGGCCCGAGGACCGAGATGAGCCGAGTTCAAGCTGAGGTTAGCCACTGTTCGAGCCGAGTCGAGCTGAGGCCAACTCGACTCGGTTTGACTCAATGTACACCCCTAATCCCACCCTCTCTATTCATCAACATTATCTCGTTTTTCCTGAAAATGTTCCCTCCACGGAAGACAGTACGCATGACAGGTATGATATACATTTACCTAAACGGCGTAAATTTTTTATGGGCCATTGAAATGCCGAATGAAGCTCCCATCTTGGTTTTTGGTTCATCCATGCGAAAACCATCCTATGGACATGATGGATTACAAGTAAAACATCATTGTAGGGGCATAAAAAGGTTTCCACGGTGGAAACACTGTTTCCTGTGGTGTGATCCACTTGATATTTCAATATGCCACCATTTTGGGCTAAAACCCTTGCTTTAGATGGAAAAATGGATGAACGTCATGGATAGTCCACATACATTCAAGGTGGGCCCAACTCAATATTTTTAATTTTTTAATTTTTTTAATATTTTACTATTAATTTTTTTAAAAAAGTTTTTTAAAGTTAGCTTGTTAGTACACACCCATGTCAATACACACACTCCATGTTAGCCACCCCTGCTAGGAATCGATACCAGGACCTCAAGTGTTGATATGAGGTATCTCTACTCAGTCTGCCAATTGAGCTATGGATCTGGGTGTGCCCAACTTAGTTAACTCAGCACTATAAGTGCGTACTAAAAATTTTATGAACTGCTCAGTCAATTTCATTAATTGCTCGATCAAATTCACCGAAGAGAATTTCATGTAAATCTCGGTCAATTTCATTAACTGATCGGTCAAATTCAACAAAGCAAATTGTTAGGCTAGGTCAATTACATTTAAAGTTCATTCCATTTCATGTTAGCCTCACCCAATTTCAAGCTTGCCTCGCTCAAATTGATGTTTCCCTTGCTCAATTTTTCGGTTGCCTCGTTGAATTTTTTTGTTGCCTTGCTCAACTCCTAGGTTCCCTCGCTCAATTTCTAAGTTCCCTTGCTCAATCCTGGCTCCAATTTCTACGTCGCCTCGCTTGTCTCGCTCAATTTCTAGCTTTCCTCACTCAATTTCTAGCTTCCCTCGCTCAATTCCTAAGTTGCCTCGCTCCAATTTCGATGTTCCCTCGCTCAAATCCTAGGTTGCCTCGCTCAATTTCTAGCTTCTTCGCTCAATTCGTAGGTTGCCTCGCTCAATTTCTAGGTTCCCTCGCACAATTTGTAACTTCCCTCGCCTCGCTCAAATCCTAGGTTGCCTTACTGAATTTCTTAGTTCCCTTGCTCAATAACTAGAATTCATTGCTGAATTTTTACGTTACCTCACTCAATTCCTAGCTTCTTTCGCTCAATCCCTACGTTGCCTCGCTCAATTTCTAGGTCGCATCGCTCAAATCCTAGGTTCCCTCGCTCAATTTCTAGCTTCCCTCGCTAAAATCCTAAGATTCCTTGCTCAATTCCTACGTTGCCTCGCTCAATTCCTAGGTTGCCTCACTCAATTTCTAGGTTCCCTCGTTCAATTTCTAGCTTTCCTCGCTCAAATCCTAGGTTGCCTTGCTCAAATGCTAGGTTGCCTCGCTCAATTTCTAGCTTCCCTCGCTCAATTCCTAGGTTACCTTGCTGAATTCCTACATTGCCTCACTCAATTCCTAGGTTGCCTCGCTCAATTTCTAGGTTCCCTCGCTCAATTTTTAGCTTTCCTCGCTCAAATCCTAGGTTACCTTGCTCAAATCCTAGGTTGCCTCGCTCAATTTCTAGCTTCCCTTGCTCAAATCCTAGGATTCGTATCTCAATTCCTACGTTACCTCGCTCAATTCTTAGGTTGTATCACTCAATTTCTAGGTTCCCTCGCTCAATTTCTAGGTTGCCTCGCTCAATTCCTAGGTTCCTTCGCTCAATTTATATATTGGCTCAATGGATTTCTAGCTTCCCTCCCATAAAAGTAACATAGCAAAAAAATAAATAAATTCAGTTTGCCCCGCTCAATTTCTAGTTTGCCCCGCTAAATTGAGCGGGGCAAACTGGAAATTGAGCGGGGCAAACTAGAAATTAAGCAGGGTAAACCGAAATATTTTTTTTTTACTTTTGTAGGTCCCATCATGATGTATGTCTTATATCCAAACCGTCCATATATAGCGGGGCAAACTGGAAATTGAGAGGGGCAAACTGAAAATTAAGCGGGACAAACTGAAAATTTTGGGTTAGGGTGTAAGTTTAGGTTTAAGGATTTAAAAATTTAGGTTTAGGGTGTAAGTTTAGGTTTAAGGATAACAATTTTTGATACACTTTAGCTACGGATTATAACCGTAGCTATAATTGCGTCGATATAATTTTTGAATTTGAGAATGGGTAGGTTATAGGTTTTGGTTTTGATTTTGATTTAGGTTATAGGTTATAGGTTTAGGTTAAGGTTATAGGTTTTTGGATTTGAGAATGGGTTCAGGTTTAGGTTATAGGTTTTTGAATTTGAAAATGGGTTTGGGTTTAGGTTATAGGTTTTGGAATTTGAGAATGGGTTCGGGTTTTAGTTATAGGTTTTGGTTTTGGTTTTGGTTTTGGTTTAGGTTATAGGTTTTTGGATTTGAGAACGGGTTATGGTTTAGGTTTAGGAAATTGGGTTCAGGTTCAGGATTGGGTTTAAGTTTGGATTTTTAAGTTTAGGTTTACATTTATGTTAGGGAGTTGAGATTAGAATTAGGTGTAGGTTTCACTTTAGGAAATTGAGTTTAGGTTATAGGTTTAGGAAAAGGTTAGGTTTAGGTTATAGGTTTTGAGATTTAGGAATAGTTTTAAGTTATAAGTATAGGTTTAGGTTAGGTTATAGGTTAAGGTTTAGGGATAGGTTATAGGTTTTGGTATTCGAGAATGGGTTCAGGTTTAGGTTATAGGTTTTGGTTTTGGTTTAGGTTATAAGTTATAGGTTTAGGATAAAGTTTAGGTTATTGGTTTTGGGATTTGAGAATGGGTTTGGGTTAGGTCATAGGTTTTGGTTTTAGTTTAGGTTATAGGTTTAGGTCAATTTCATGTTTGTCCCGCTCAATTTCAAGTTTACCCCCCTCAATTTCAAGTTTGCCCCGCTCAATTTCTAGTTTATTCCGTTCAATTTGCAGTTTGCCCCGCTCAATTTTCAGTTTGCCCCGCTCAATTTCCAGTTTGCCTCGCTCAACTTGAAATTGAGCTGGGCAAACTGGAAATTGAGCGGGGCAAACTAAAAATTGAGCGGGGTAAACTGAAAATTGAGCGGGGCAAACTGGAAATTGAGCGGGGCAAACTGAAAATTAAGTGAGACAAAATAGAAATTGAGCAGGGCAAACTGAAAATTGAGCGGGACAAACTGAAAATTGAGCGGGACAAACTGGAAATTGAGCAGGGCAAACTGTTTTTTTTTTTTTTTGCTATGTTACTTTTGTGGGTCCCATCATGATGTATGTGTTATATCCAAATCGTCCATATATTTTACGAGCTCATATTAAGGCTTGAGACGAAAAATAAGATAGATCTAACTATCAAGTGGACCACACTGTAAAAGGCAATGGGAAATTGAACGTCTACCATTGAAACCCTTTTAGGGGTTACAGAAGTTTTGGATCATTATGAAATTTTTTTTCCTCTTCATCCAGGTCCTTTTGACCCTATGAATGAACTTAGACGAGGAGAATTTCTCACAAACATCACAGTGGGCCCCCTAAAGGTTTCTAATGGTTGACGCTCATTCAACACTATTTCCTGTAATGTGGTACACTTGAGAACTGGATATATCTCATTTTTGGTCTCATACCATAAAATGATCTGGAAAAATATATGAATTGAGCGAGACAGCCTACGAATTGTGCAAGGGAAGCTAGAAATTCAGTGAGGCAATATATAAATTGAGCGAAGGAACCTAGGAATTGAGCGAGACAACTTAGCAATTGAGCGAAGGAACCTAGGAATTGATCGGATGGACTTCATTTTTTGTTTATTTTTATAAATTTCTTGAAAATGTCATTTCCATTTCCCTCATTTCTTGAAAAATGCTCCCTTTTAGTTTCCTTGCCTAGACTGGCAACAAATTTTTCATGAACATAGATTTGTAAATGAAGAAATTTTTTCATAAAAATCTTGCTGAAAGACAATCGTGGGAAACAAATTTTCATTTTCAACTGTTTTCTAGATTTGGAGTTTCCCAAAAAACTCCATTTTCTTCAAAAATAAAAAAGAAAAAAATCCACAAATCCAAACAGTCCTTAAAGTAGGCTTGAAGAGATTGCTCAATTCATTGATAGCCAGTCAAATTAGATTAAAGAGTTTGAGGCAGAGAGAGAGAGAGGCTGATATGATTACATGAAGATAAGAAGACAGAGCTGAAGTGGAGGTATTTGGAAGAAGAAGTGGAACTGGAGAAGGAATTTGATGCTAAGCTAACCCAACTGATGGACAAGTGACTATTGTAAATAGGTCCAATCTTTGTCTTTTTTCTATCAAATTTCGATTGTTGTTTCAGCTTTTTCTTAACCGTCTGTTTGCAAACCATCAGTTAAGAAAACAGTTGGTTAGGAAAAAGATGCAAGAACAGTCCTTAGTTTGGTGAGCTAGGCTGTTAATCTGAGCCAGCTACAGATGTGCTAGCTGCAAACAGATCATTAAGAAAATGCTGCAACAATATTAAATCTCCCATTTATTAAAGAAAGATCAAGTGATCTTTTTAAAAAATAAAAATAAAAATTTACTGTTAGTTTTGTCTAGAAATTGATCGATTTCACTTTTAGCACAATATTGAACTTGATATATAATTATGGATCTTGATGTATGTCAAAACAATATGACTTGTGGGCCTTGGTTCTTGGATGCTCTCTAGGTTAAATGAGTTCAAGTCATGAGATAAATTCATTCATGTGCAACGCTTGTTTTCTTTGTTCAGGCTAATATATATCAGGAGGAGGAGAATCTCATAGACTTGTCTATTATCCTTCTCAGATTTTTAAGATAAAGAAAGTATCATTATGGGGGTTTTGCTTGCCTTTTCCTTGTTTTTATTATCACTTTCTCATTGTTATGGAGTATTGCTTTTTGAATATTCTTCTTTTTGTAAATTTTGTAAGAATCATATATTTTACAACTCAATTGAATGGATCCTTGCTGCTACCTTGAGGTTGTGCATTCAATTTGAGACTATTATCACATGTTTCATTTGTGATTTTAAAGATTGTGAGAGTTTGAATTTCCTTAAAAATTTAGTTTTTTACTATCTGTTTAGCTAGGTTTAATAATTCCATATTTGCATTTGGACAGGTATTCAATCTTCCCAATTTAAAATCTCCCAATCCAATCTTCCCAATTTACTATCCGCAATCCCATTCATTCAATTGCTCTCTAAATTGAATCAGTTTGATAATGCACCAACCTTTGCTCTATCCTTTGGTAGTGCTTATTTCCTTTGATTTTATTATAAATTTTGTTTATTCTTTTTGTCATTACAATGATTGTTTCAAAGATTTTATTTGGAATGGAGCTTCGATATTAGGAACATTGTGTGATCTAGGCTGTATGAATGAAACTATAATAGTTATCAGTTGAATCTGGTTTATCTACTTAATGTTAACCATCATTTTCAGTTGCAAAGTTACAATCGAGATCTATTCCTGTTTCTATACTTTCTAGTTTCAGCTATAACTTCTTTCAAAATTCACCATGAGATGGGACTGCTCGAATGTGGTTGGAGATTTAGTCGTTCCTGTGTAACTTGGTTAACAGACCTGATTTTTAGTTTACAATTACATATGGAAATGGTCTTCTAATGACTTAACTTTGTGCTGTGTATAATAGATTTGAAGGACAATATCTTAAGAGTAGGGGAAAGGAAGATTTCAATGCCATTTTTGCAAGGTTTACAACTTCAAGAGGGGTGTTTTGTGTGGATGTTGCTGATATTTATAATACAATCTCCCTCCTGTATTTCATGCATGCTAACTATTTGATAAAATGGCTCAACAAGGAGTATTTTGTGTCGATGTAGCTGATATTTATAATACAATCTCCCTCTTGTATTTCGTGCATGCTAATTGTTTGATGAAATGGCTCAAGAAGGAATGAGAAGCTAGCACTACTATCATTAGGCTATGATCTGACTAATCCTTGATCTTGGGTGTGTGGAAAAAAGTTTATCAAGATTGAGCAGGTTTCAATTTTTATAGTGATGCCTCTTATAATAGCTATTTCTTTCTTTGTATTTTGAAACACTTCTTACTAAGACTATGATGACACCTGTAACTTGATTGGACTGGCACTATGTGTCTCAACCTTAAGATCATGGGCCGGATCCTAGCTTATCTACTGAAGCACATGATTGCACAAAATTGGTAAGGAAAACTGTTGAGCGATTGTGTCTTTGATTTTTTTAAATGTCTGGCTCTCTCCGTTGTACTTTTGCCTATATTTACATCACTAAATCTATAAGGGCTCTTCCATTTACCATAGACCTTTAGAACCTCATTGCCATATATTGAAACCTCCCAAGTAGAGAAGGCATCTTGCACTTTTTCCTTGGTGACTAATGAATAAGGCATGCACCAACATTCATTATGCAAGTACTCTGGCATATATAAATGTATATATGGTTTACTGTTCCATGATTTTCATCTTTGATATCTTGTTTATAGTTGGCCCCATGTCCAAATATCCAAGTCACTATAATAAAATAGAACATTGCTGTTGCATTTTTTCTAGCAGCCAACATTTAATGCCAGTTGTGGTTTCCACTTGTGGCATATTCTGGATATATTCTGAATATATGTGCATATTCATATAAGTTTTCCATATTATGTAATGCTTTGGGTTTTGAAGATTATCTACTACGCCGCTATCAAAGTTTTCACTGCTGGGCTGAAATTGTTCAGATCCAAGATGAACAAGTTCCATGTTCCCCATTATAACACGACACAACAATTGGTAAGTCTCTTGTCAAGAATGCACATGTGTAGTTATCATTGCGGTTATAGTTATTCATTACGTGACAGGTTTTCAGGTGAGATGAACGAGTTTCAAAAGAAAACAGTCTGCGGTTTTGAGAAGCGATTCCTAATGCCATTTTATGTTTAAATGCATATTTCAGATTCAAGTATCTGGTACGTCTCTTGACTCAAGAATACACATGGTTGAAGTGGTCTGGCCATTTGGACAGACCGTGTTTATGTATTTGCTCAAAATTGATGGAGCAGACCCGGATGTGCGTCGGAGCTATCCGGAAGAGTGGGGGTCCCTGGAAGGTGGGAACCGCTGTTATGACCATGATGGAGCTGTCCATTTCCTATGGACAGCATTGGAGGGGCCTGGCCATTTGGACAGGCCGTGTTTATGTATTTGCTCGAAATTAATGGAGCGGACCCGGATATGTGTCGGAGCTATCCGGAAGAGCGGGGGTCCCTGGAAGGTGGAAACCGCTGTTATGACCATGATGAAGCTGTCCATTTCCTATGGACGACATTGGAAGGGCCTGGCAATTTGGACAGGCCATGTTTATATTTGTATTTGCAGGTAACATACCCTTAACCTAAACCTGAACCGATTCTCAAACCCAAAAACCTATAACTTAAACCAAAACCAAAACCAAAACCTATAACCTAAACCAAAACCAAAACCTATGACCTAAACCCGAACCGATTCTCAAATCCCAAAACCTATAACCTAAACCAAAACCAAAACTTATGAACTAAACCCGAACCCATTCTCAAATCCTAAAACCTATAACCTAAACCTAAACCTAAACCTATAACCTAAACCCGAACCCATTCTAAAATCCCAAAACCTATAACCTAAACCCAAACCCATTCTCAAATCCTAAAACCTATAACTTAAACTAAAACCAAAACCAAAACCTATAACCTAAACCTGAGCCGATCCTCAAATCCTAAAACCTATAACCAAAACCAAAACCTATGACCTAAACCCAAACCCATTCTCAAATCCCAAAACCTATGATCTAAATCCGAACCCATTCTCAAATCCCAAAACCTATAACCTAAACCTAAACCTATGAACTAAACCCGAACCCATTTTAAAATCCTAAAACCTATAACCTAAACCTAAACCTATAACCTAAACCTGAACCCATTCTAAAAGCCCAAAACCTATAACCTAAACCAAAACCAAAACCAAAACCTATAACCTAGACCCAAACCCATTCTCAAATCCTAAAACCTATAACCTAAACCAAAACCATAACCAAAACCATAACCTAAGACCTAAACCCGAACCCATTCTCCAATCCCAAAACCTATAACCTAAACCAAAACCTATAACCTAAACCCGAGCCGATTCTCAAATCCTAAAACTTATAACCTAAACCAAAACCTATGACCTAAACCCGAACCCATTCTCAAATCCCAAAACCTATGATCTAAATCCAAACCCATTCTCAAATCTCAAAACCTATAACCTAAACCTAAACCTATAACCTAAACCCAAACCTATTTTAAAGCAAAACCTATAACCAAAACCAAAACCAAAACCAATAACCTAAACCAAAACCAAAACCTATGACCTAAACCCGAACCCATTCTTAAATCCCAAAACCTATAACCTAAACCCGAACCCATTCTAAAATCAAAAATCTATAACCTAAACCAAAACCAAAACCAAAACCTATAACCTAAACCCGAACCGATTCTCAAATCCTAAAACCTATAATCTAAACCAAAACCATAACCAAAACCTATAACCTAAACCCGAACCCATTCTCAAATCCAAAAACCTATAACCTAAACTTAAACCTTATCCTAAACCTATAACCTATAACCTAAACCAAAACCATAACCAAAACTAAAACCAAAACCAAAACCTAAGACCTAAACCCGAACCGATTTTCAAATCCTAAAACCTATAACCTAAACCAAAACCATAACCAAAACCTATAACCTAAACCCGAACCCATTCTCAAATCCCAAAACCTATAACCTAACCTAAACCTATACTAATAACTTAAAACTATTCCCAAATCTCAAAACCTATTACCTTATCCTAAACCTATAACCTAAACCTAAACCTATAACCTATAACCTTAACCAAAACCTATAACCTAAACCAAAACCAAAACCTATAACCTAAATCCGAACCCATTCTCAAATCCTAAAACTTATAACCAAAACTTATAACCTAAACCCGAAACCATTCTCAAATCCCAAAACCTATAACCTAAACTTAAACCTAAACCTGAACCCATTCTCAAATCCCAAAACCTATGACCTAAACCTATAACCTAAACCCGAACTCATTCTAAAATTTCAAAACCTATAACCTAAACCAAAACCAAAACCAAAACCTATAACCTAAACCCGAACCGATTCTCAAATCCTAAAACCTATAACTTAAACCAAAACCATAACCAAAACCTATAACCTAAACCCGAACCCATTCTCAAATCCAAAAACCTATAACCTAAACTTAAACCTTATCCTAAACCTAAAACCTATAACCTAAACGTAAAACCTCATACTAAACCTCTAACCTATAACCTAAACCAAAACCTATAACCAAAACCAAAACCTAAGACCTAAACCCGAACCCATTCTCAAATCCAAAAACCTATAACCTAAACCAAAACCATAACTAAAACCTATAACTTAAACCCGAACCCATTCTCAAATCCCAAAACCTATAACCTTATCCTAAACCTATACTTATAACCTAAAACTATTCCCAAATCCCAAAACCTATAACCTTATCCTAAACCTATAACCTAAACCTAAACCTATAACCTAAACCCAAACCAAAACTTATAACTTAAACTCGAACCCATTCCAAATCCCAAAACCTATAACCAAAACCAAAACCAAAACCTATAACCTAACCCGAACATATTCTCAAATCCCAAAACCTATAATCTAAACCAAAACCTAAAACATATAACCTAAACCCGAACCCATTCTCAAATTCTAAAACCTGTAACCTAAACCCGAACCCATTCACAAATCCCAAAACCCAAACGCAAACCTAAACTTAAACCTAAACCTAAATCTATAACCTAAACTCAAATCCCTAAACCAAAACCTATAACCTAAACCCGAATCCATTCTCAAATCCCAGAACCTATAACCCAAACCAAAACCTATAAGCTAAACCCAAACCCATTCTCAAATCCCAAAACCTATAACCTAACCTAAACCTATACTAATAACCTAAAACTATTCCCAAATCCCAAAACCTATAACCTTATCCTAAACCTATAACCTAAACCTAAACCTATAACCTATAACCTTAACCAAAACCTATAACCTAAACCAAAACCAAAACCTATAACCTAAATCCAAACCCATTCTCAAATCCCAAAGCCTATAACCAAAACCATAACTAAAACCTATAACTTAAACCCGAACCCATTCTTAAATCCCAAAACCCAAATCCAAACCTAAACTTAAACTTAAAACCTAAACCAAAACGAAAACCTATAACCTAAACCCGAACCCTTTCTCAAATTCCAAAACCTATAACCTAAACCAAAACTAAAACCTATAACCTAAACCCGAACCCATTCACAAATCCCAAAACCTGTAACCTAAACCTGAACCCATTCTTAAATCTCAAAACCC
This sequence comes from Magnolia kwangsiensis, assembly GCA_037074715.1. NCBI lineage: Eukaryota > Viridiplantae > Streptophyta > Magnoliopsida > Magnoliales > Magnoliaceae > Magnolia > Magnolia kwangsiensis. The sequence continues at coordinate 4,047,367 of CM073578.1, read as the reverse complement.
AAAAATCAGTGGGGATTACAACAGGAAAAAAAAATGAAAAAGAAGCCAGCAAGTTGGGGTCGGCCGGGTCAAGCCGGTCGACCGGCCTATGGCTACGGATTATAACCGTAGCCATAGCTATAATGCTCTACACTTTTATTTTATTTTTTATTTTTTATTTTTTACATGGAGAACTTTATTGTACCTACATTTTTCTTTAATACATGTTTATATAAATGTGTGTGTGTGTGTGTGTGTATATAAATATAAATTTTTCTCCTTTTTTTTTTCATTTCTTTCTTTATTCATTTAACAAGAATATCTTCTAAACTAAAATTAGTTACTTGATGTACCACATATGATTTTGGGATAGGAGAAGCTATTTTAGCCAACCAACCTAGTTATTTTCCAAGATTCCATCAGGTCGATGGTCGAAAATACATTTCATTCACTTCACGGTCAATTTTAATCACTTCATGGTCAAACTTGAAATTGAGCGAGGCAAATATGAAATTGAGTGAGTAAATTGAAAATTGAGTAGGACAAGGTATGAATTGAGTGAGGGAAGCTAGAAATTGAGCGAGGTTTAGGCTACGTTGAAATTGAGCGAGGTTCCTTCGGTTAATTTATATATTGCCTCACTAGATTTCTAGCTTCCCTCGCACAAAAGCAATATAACAAAAATAAAATAAAATTTAGTTTGTCCTGCTCAATTTCTAGTTTGCCCCACTAAATTGAGCGGGGCAAACTGAAAATTGAGCGGGGCAAACTAGAAATTGAGCGGGGTAAACCGAAATATTTTGTTTTTGCTTTTGTAGGTCCCATCATGATGTATGTCTTATATCCAAACTGTTCATATATGAGCAGGGAAAACTGGAAATTGAGCGGGGCAAACTGGAAATTGAGCGGGGCAAACTGGAAATGAGGATAGGTTATATGTTAAGGTTTAGGGAACTGAGAATAGGTTAAGGTTTAAGTTTAGGAAATTGGGTTCGAGATAGTGTTTAGGTTTGGGTTTTCAAGTTTAGGTTTAGGTTAAGGAATTGATATTAGGATTAGGTTAAGGTTTAGGTTTAGGGATTTGAGAATACATTTAGGTTTTAGGTTTATGTTATAAGTGTCGGTTATATGTTAAGGTTTAGGGAACTGAGAATAGGTTAAGGTTTAAGCTTAGGAAATCGAGTTTGGGACCGGATTTAGGTTTGAGTTTTCAAGTTTAGGTTTAGGTTAAAGAGTTGATATTAGGATTAGGTGTAGGTTTATGTTATAGGTTTTTGGATTTGAGTATGGGTTTGGGTTTAGGTTATAGGTTTTGGTTTTGGTTTAGGTTATAGGTTTTGAGATTTAATAATGGGTTCGGGTTTAGGTTTAAGTTTAGGTTTAGGTTATAGGTTTTTGGATTTGGGAATAGTTTTAGGTTATAATTATAGGTTTAGGTTAAGTTATAGGTTAAGGTTTTGGGATTTGAGAATGGGTTCGGGTTAAGGTTATAGGTTTTGGTATTGGTTTAGGTTATAGGTTTTGGTTAATGTTATAGGTTATAGGTTTAGGTTTAGGTTAAGGTTAGGTTTAGGTTATGGGTTTAGGTTATAGGTTTTGGTTAAGGTTATAGGTTATAGGTTTAGGTTTAGGTTAAGGTTAGGTATAGGTTATAGGTTTTGGAATTTAATAATGGGTTCAGGTTTAGGTTATAGGTTCTGGTTTTGGTTTAGGTTATAAGTTATAGGCTTAGGATAAGGTTTAGGTTTAGGTTTAGGTTATAGGTTTTGAGATTTGAGAATGGGTTCGAGTTTAGGTCATAGGTTTTAGTTTTAGTTTAGGTTATAGGTTTAGGTCAATTTCATATTTGTCCCGCTCAATTTTCAGTTTGCCTCGCTCAATTTTCAGTTTGCTCCGCTCAATTTCTAGTTTGTCCAACTCAATTTTCAGTTTATCCTGCTCAATTTCCAGTTTGCCCCTCTCAATTTCCAGTTTTCCTCGCTCAATTTCTAGTTTGCCCCGCTCAATTTTCAGTTTACCCTGCTCAATTGAGTGGGGTAAACTGGAAATTGAGCAGGGCAAACTAGAAATTGAGTGGGGCAAATTGGAAATTGAGCGAGGAAAACTGAAAATTGAGCGAGGCAAACTGAAAATTGAGCGGGGTAAACTGGAAATTGAGCGGGGTAAACTGGAAATTGAGCAGGGTAAACTTGAAATTGAGCGGGGCAAACTTGAAATTGAGCGGGGTAAACTGAAAATTGAGCGGGGCAAACTGAAAATTGAGCGGGACAAACATGAAATTGACCTAAACCTATAACGTAAACTAAAACCAAAACCTATGACCTAAACCCGAACCCATTCTCAAATCCCAAAACCTATAACCTAAACCTAAACCTATAACTTGTAACCTAAACCAAAACCAGAACCTATAACCTAAACCCGAACCCATTATTAAATTCTAAAACTTATAACCTAAACCTAACCTTAACCTAAACCTAAACCTATAACCTATAACCTTAACCAAAACCTATAACCTAAACCAATACCAAAACCTATAACCTAAACCCGAACCCATTCTCAAATCCTAAAACCTATAACTTAAACCTAAACCTAAACCTTATCTTAAACCTATAACCTATAACCTAAACTAAAACGAAAACCTATAACCTAAACCCGAACCCATTATCAAATCCCAAAACCTATAACCTAAACCTAACCTTAACCTAAACCTACACCTATTACCTATAACCTTAACCAAAACCTATACCCTAAACCCGAACCCATTCTCAAATCCCAAAACCTATAACCTATAACTTAAACCAAAACCAAAACCTATAACCTAAACTCGAACCCATTATCAAATCCCAAAACCTATAACCTAAACCTAACCTTAACCTAAACTTAAATCTATAACCAATAACCTTATCCAAAACCTATAACCTAAACCCGAACCCATTCTCAAATCCCAAAACTAATACCAAAACCTATAACTTAAACCAAAACCAAAACCTATAACCTTAACCCGAACCCATTCTCAAATCCCAAAACCTTAACCTATAACCTAACCTAAACCTATAGTTATAGCCTAAAACTATTCCCAAATCCCAAAACCCATAACCCAAACCTAAACTTAAACCTAAACCCGAACCCATTATTAAATCTCAAAACCTATAACCTAAACCACAACCAAAACCTATAACCTAAACCCGAACCCATTCTCAAATCCAAAAACCTATAACATAAACCTAAACCTTAACATAAACCTATAACCTATAACTTATAACCAAAACCAAAACCTATAACCTAAACCTAAACCTAAACCAAAACCTATAACTTAAACCTAAATAAAAACCTATAACGTAAACCAAAACCATAACCTATAACCTAAACCACAACCCATTATCAAATCCCAAAACCTATAACCTAAACCAAAACCTATAACCTAAACTCGAACTCATTCTCAAATCCAAAAACTTATAACCTAAACCTAAACCTTAACATAAACCTATAACCTAAACCAAAACCCATAACCTAAACCTAAATCAAAACCTATAGCCTAAACCAAAACCAAAACCTATAACCTAAACTGGAACCTATTATCAAATCCCAAAACCTATAACCTAAACTGAAACCAAAACCTATAACCTAAACCCAAACCCATTCTCAAATCCCAAAACTTGAACCTATAACCTAAACTCAAATCCCTAAACCTAAACCTAAACCTAATCCTATAACCTAAACTCAAATCCCTAAACCTTAACCTATAACCTAACCTAAACTTATACTTATAACATAAAACTATTCACAAATCCCAAAACCTATAATCTAAACCTAAACCTAAACTTGAAAACCCAAACCTAAACCCGATCCCGAACCCGAACCTGATTTCCTAAACCTAAACTTTAACTTATTCTCAATTCCCTAAAGTTATTACCTATAACCTACACCTAAACTTATAACCTTAACCTAAACCTAAAACCTAAACCTAAACCTAAAATCTAAATGTATTCTCAAATCCTTAAACCTAAACCTACACTTAATCTTAATCTCAACTCCTTAACCTAAACCTAAACTTAAAAACCCAAACTAAACCCGATCTCAAACCTGAACCCGATTCCCTAAACCTAAACCTTAGCCTATTCTCAATTCCCTAAAGCTTTAACCTATAACCTAGAACCTATAACCTAAACCTAAACCAAAACACATAACCAAATTTTTAGTTTGCCCTGCTCAATTTTCAGTTTGCCCCGCTCATATATGGACGGTTTGGATATAACACATACATCACGATGGGACCCACAAAAGAAAAAAAATTCAATTTGCCCCGCTCAATTTCTAATTGAGCGGGGCAAATTGGAAATTGAGCGGGACAAACTAGAAATTGAGCGGGGCAAACTGATTATTTTTTTTTTTTTTGCTATGTTACTTTTGTGGGTCCCATCATGATGTATGTGTTATATCCAAACCGTCCATATATTTTACGAGCTCATATTAAGGCTTGAGACGAAAAATAAGATAGATCTAACTATCAAGTGGACCACACTGTAAAAGGCAATGGGAAATTGAACGTCTACCATTGAAACCCTTTTAGGGGTTACAGAAGTTTTGGATCATTATGAAAAAATTTTTCCTCTTCATCCAGGTCTTTTTGACCCTATGAATGAACTTAGACGAGGAGGATTTCTCACAAATATCACAGTGGGCCCCCTAAAGGTTTCTAATGGTTGACACTCATTCAACACTATTTCCTGTAATGTGGTACACTTGAGAACTGGATATATCTCATTTTTGGTCTCATACCATAAAATGATCTGGAAAAATATATGAATTGAGCGAGATAGCCTACAAATTGTGCGAGGGAAGCTAGAAATCCAGTGAGGCAATATATAAATTAAGCGAAGGAACCTAGGAATTGAGCGAGACAACCTAGTAATTGAGCGATGCAACGTAAAAATTCAGCGAGGCAACTTAGGATTTGAGCGAGGTTCCCTCGCTCAATTTCAACGTAGCCTAAACCTCGCTCAATTTCTAGGTTCCCTCGCTCAATTTCTAACTTTCCTCGCTCAAATCCTAAGTTGCCTCGCTCAATTTCTAGATTCCCTCACTGAACTCCTATGTTACCTCGCTCAATTTCTACCTTCCCTCACTCAATTCATACCTTGTCCTGCTCAATTTTCAATTTACTCACTCAATTTCATATTTGTCTTGCTCAATTTTTAGTTTGACCATGAAGTGATTGAAATTGATCGTGAAGTGAATGAAATGTATTTTCGACCATTGACATGATGGAATCTTGGAAAATAACTAGGTTGGTTAGCTAAAATAGCTTCTCCTACCCCAAAATCATATGTGGTACGTCTAAGTAACTAATTTTAGTTTAGAAGATATTCTTGTTAAATGAATAAAGAAAGAAATGAAAAAAAAAGAAAGAAAAAAAAATAAAAAATAAAAAATATATATATATACACATACACACACACACTTATTTATATAAACATGTATTAAAGAAAAATGTAGGTACAATAAAGTTCTCCATGTAAAAAATAAAAATAAAAAAGAAAAAATAAAAAAGAAAAAAAGTGCATAGTATTGTAGTTCTGGCTACGGTTATAATCCGTAGCTATAGGCCGGTCGACCGGGTTGACCCGGTCAACCCCAACTTGCTGTCTCCTTTTTCATTTTTTTTTTTTTTTCCCCTTTCCCAGTTGTAATTCCCATTGATTTTTGTGGGTCCCATTATGAGGTATATGTTATATCCAAACCGTCCATCTATTCGGTGAACTCGTATTAAGGCTTGAGATGAAAAATAAGACAGATCTAGCTATCAAGTGGACCACACAGTAAAAGGTAATGGGGAATTGAATGTTTACCATTGAAACCCTTTTAGGGGTTGCAGAAGTTTTGGATCATCATGGAATTTGTTTTTCTTCTTCGTCCAGGCCTTTTGTGACCTTATGAATAGATTGGATGGAAAATAGATGTTATGATGGGCCTTACAAAAATTTTTAATGGTGAAAATCAATTTCCCCGCTGCTCTTTGTGGTGTGGTCCATTGATTTATGGATTGATTTATTTTTTTGGGATAATGCTCCGAAATGATTTTGAAATATGGATGAAAGTTGTGGATATTGTAAATACATAGCTGTGGGGCCTTGTAACTTTGATCTCTCCTAAGCCGTTCGTACAACTCTCAGTTGGAGGAGCGTGGTAGTTTCGTCCTCAAAGTCGCTGTCCGCACGTGCTAGTTTAAGTTCGTAACTTAAGTTTGTATTCTGCGATAAAAACCGCTGGGTAAAAGGTTTTGTCTACAGTGGTCATTTTCTCAAAAGATTACAAGCGATTTGAGTATGGTACATTCATGATAGGGGACCATCAGATCAATGGCTTTGATGAACCAACCATGGGCCACACTGTTGATGGTCAAATATTGCATATTAGACCCCAGATATTATCTGCATTTACGAATATAATGCTGTCTAATGGCTCGTTTTCTCATTCTTGTGTGGCAAAGTGATTTTATGAGCATGGATGGAAAAAGGACGTTAAAAGTTGAGATTTAACGATCTGATGACGCCAAAGGCAAGGGACACACTCCAGGGGACCAAGATTGACAAATATACACGGTCAGAAATCCGAGAAAAGTTAGAAATTGAAGCTCAAGTGGCCTGAAGGACGTCCAGAATGCAAGATCACGAGGTTCCCACCATCCGTTCGGCTCGAAACTTCATACGTCGCCTGAGGATCATAAATTAACCGTACATATAAAATTTCAGCCATTGAAGATCTCGGGAAGTACCCCAACTGACAGATCAGCCCATAAACCGTTGATTCTGGGCCCACCTGATATCTGGAACTGCCTCAAAATTATTATTGACGCCTTAAATAAGGAGTCAAAACAGATGGACGGTGCAGATTTCTCCAAAACAGTGCAATGGACCCCATATAAGATGAGTGTGTACAGTGCACATGTGCACTCGCAGTGCACCGACTTTCTAAAACGGGTCAACAAGCGCTGACCCGAGCTCTGTTTAAAAAAAAAAAAAAAAAAAAAAAAAAAAAAAAAAAAAATCCGTTTCGCGTCCGACCGCTGCACGTTTTTGCGGACGGTTGTGGGCCCTACCCATTAACCGTACGGAAAATCTGAACCGTCCACTGTGTAGAGGGCTTCGAGCACTACAAAACCATGTTATCACTTTTCACCCATGCGTGCACACGTGTGAGATACAGAGGCCACAAAAGGGCTGCTCAGTAACGTTCAAAACTGATTCTTTTGTGATTTCTTCTCTGGGCCACGTCAATGGACGTTCAAAACCACCCATTCTTGACTGAAATTTCGTTCTGAATCCAATGGATGGGGTGGATTTTCCAGAAAATGCTTCTGTGGGGCCCACCGACCACAACAGAGAAATGGTGCGAAAGGTTTCGCACATCCGCGAAAATCGACTTTTTCGGACGGTTTTGGCCCACCATCTTTGATCATATGACAGATCTGAACCATCTATCATGTAGAGGACCCAATGAAATCCTAAGGGACGGTGTTTCTTTGGAATTTGAGAAAGGAAAGTGGCGTGTTTCGAGGCACCGAACTTGGCTGCGAAAAAGCTTTCAATGGGCATGTATTGCTTTCCAAATCCGATTCAAATCCGATTTTCACCACTCCAGCAGCTATATAAGGAGGTTTTGGACTTGGGGAGGATTCATTCAAGGTCTTAGGAGGAAGAACAGAGGGCTCGAGCTTGGGTTTCAACGTGGGCAGAGGAGAGAGAGAGAGGAACTTGATTTTTTCTTTCCCTTTTCTTTTCCTTTTCTTTTTCTCTTTATTTATTTGGATTGAGCCCATCCATGGCAGGCTAAATCCTCCTAGCTAGGGCTAGGAGGTGAAGCTTGTAGTGAGATGAGAGATTATATGCTTTTAATTTAATTTTAATTTTTGAATTGAAGTTGGTTTTAGTTTGATTTTAATGGAAATATTTTTTGGTCTTTAATAGTCTGTTGTGACTAAAATTACAATGGGTCTGCAATGCTTTGAATATTTTCTTATCCCTTTTATGTTTATGACGTTAGGACGTCCCGTTGTTCACCATAGTCTCCTGGGCATGGTTGGATGACGGTACCCTTCTTAACCTTCATACATATGATTGGTTGGTAATTAGTTTAATTCTGTTATTTGCCATAGTCTGTGGGCATGGTTTGGTGATGGAATCCATTCTAATTCATACACCTTTCATCTCTTTGAAAACTAGATCAACGGCAGTTCAGTAATTTCTCTGATTTTTGATGCAAGCATAAGTTCTCCCTGATCTCTACAAGTGGATCCTCTGAATCCCTAGTTTCCTATCTCTGAGTTATTTCCTAAGTTTTAGATTAATTATTCTACAAGTATTTCACCATTGCTAATTGATTTAGAATTCATCTTAGCTTACTTCTAGTTCTAGTTAGTTTTAGATAACGTACAAGTTTCAGTCCCTTGGGATTCGACCTCGGTCTTACCGAGTTATTACTACATCACAACCCTGCTCTTGGGGAGTGAACAAGTTTTTGGCGCCGTTGCCGGGGACTGTCGGCTACGTTTTTCTGAAATTAATTAGTTTTAGGATTAGATTTTCTTTTTAGAAATTTTTAATTCTAGGTTTAGAAACTTAGTTATTTTCCTTATTAGAAATTTTTCCTAACTTTAGAAATTTGCTATTCTTCCTTCTATCTGATTTTTAGAACTAACTTAATTTTTCTATTTTGTAGGAAACTTCTAATCTAGTAAGCTCTTTCTAATTTTTCTTTCTTTGGAAATTCTTATTTTCTCTAGAAATTAGTTTACTTTTAATTAGGACTTCCTATTCTTAGAAACTAACTTATTTTGGTTTGTTTTGCAGGTTTTTAACTTAGGAACTCCGATTTGGTAATTTCTCTCTAACCCTCCCTTTTCCTAGATTTTTATTTTCTTTTTTAGGTTTAAATTAGAATTTGAGGGCTGAGTGTGTTTTATGCCCCATTGGGCACGCGACAACACTCGACGTCTCGTGACTGAAGGAGGATTAGTTGAGGGGTTGACTGTCCATCGCAGGACTAGACACCACTTGAATTCTCCTGAGTTAGAAGACGTTATGGCTGAAAATCAACCTCAAGCATTACCCCAACCAGGGGTTGAGGAAGTACATGATGAGAATGAGGTGCATCAGGCACCCCCGCCTCGTACTTTATGAGATTATTTACAACCGGCGGGGGTAAGTACGCCCTCATGCATGATTTTTTCTGAGAATACAGGACATATGGACATCAAGCCAGGGGTTATCCAACTTCTTCTTAAGTTCCATGGACTTGAGTCTGAAGAACCATATTTGCATCTGAAAGAGTTCGATGAAATCATAGGCACCTTATACTTTCCTAATGTATCTGAGGATACTATTAGGCTGAAACTCTTTCCATTCTCCTTGAAAGAAAAAGCCAAGACGTGGTTACATTCATTGCGTCCTAGCTCCATTGGCACATAGAATGATATGCAGAGGGAATTTATAAAGAAAATTTTCCCACATCATAAGACAATTACCCTCAGGAGAGCAATCATGAACTTTGCCCAAAAGGAAGATGAAACATTCTTCCAATGTTGGGAAAGGTTCAAGGATCTAGTTAATGCATGCCCACAACATGGCTTTGAAATATGGCGCATTACAAATTTTTTCTATGATGGGCTAACATCTTCCATGCGCCAAATGGTCGAGACAATGTGTAACGGAGATTTTATTAATAAAAATGTCGACGAGGTATGGGATTACCTCGATAGTCTCGTGGAAAAAACACAATCATGGGACTATTATCCAAGGACGAACACTACGTCTAGGCCGACTCATTCAAGGGAAAAAGGAGGAATATATCTCCTGAAAGAGGATAATGATCTTAACGCTAAGGTGGCCAATCTCACCAGAAAATTTGAGGCCATGGAAGGAAGGAAGGAGAAGGTTAATGAAAGTGTTTGCGGTATCTGTGATTGCAACATTCATACTACTGAAAATTGTCCTTCAATACCTGCCTTTCGAGATGTATTGAATGAACAATCTAATGCCGTAAATAACTATCAAAAACCTTTCAATGGACCACCCTCTAATACATACAATCCTGGCTGGAAAAATCATCCGAATTTTAGTTGGAGGAACAGACAAACTGCTACCCCTCAAGGTTTCTTTAATCAAAATCCAAATCAGGGGAAACCTCAAGAAGAATCGGTTCAAATTTCCATACAAGAGCTGGCTCGGACAATGCAAGGAATTTCAGATTTTATGCAAAAAATAGATTCACGTATGACGGCTATGGAAAAAGGGATGCTCCCTGCACAATCACTCCCTAATCCGAAACCGCAATACGAGACAAGTGATCCCAGCTCTTCGAATCAAATGGGGCACGCTAAATCCATCACCACTCTTAGGAGTGAGAAGGTTATTGATAAAACCCTTCCGGTTAGGCCCGAAAAGCCTCAAGAACCAGAAGAGGACAACAATGATGGATCTAGGGGCGCCCCACAAAAATTTGAACCGGAACCTCTAGAAAAGCCAGTTGCTCCGTTTCCCCAACGGTTGGTTGAACCAAAACGTCTCTCTAACTCTCAGGATATCCTAGAGGTGTTGAAACAAGTAAAAGTCAATATTCCTCTGCTTGATGTTGTAAAACAGATTCCTTTATATGCTAAATTTCTAAAGGACTTATGTACTACCAAACGACGGAAAAATGTTCAAAAGAAAATCTCCTTGACTGAGAAAGTGAGTGCCGTCCTAAAACAAGATGTGCCGCAAAAATTCAAAGATCCCGGTTGCCCAACCATATCATGTGTAATCGGGAACTATCGAATTGATCACGCACTTCTTGACTTAGGAGCGAGCGTCAATCTGATTCCCTATTCGGTATACCAACAGTTAGGGTTGGGTGAATTAAAACCCACTCGAACCACACTACAACTTGCTGATCGTTCTGTTCGTATACCAAGAGGGATCATCGAGGATGTGTTGGTCCAGGTGGATAGATTCTACTACCCTGTTGATTTTATCATCTTGGACACCGAACCCATCAACGACACGAGCACTCAGATTCCCGTCATTCTTGGTCGCCCATTCCTGTCTACTTCAAATGCAATTATCAATTGCAGGAATGGTGTCATGACTATGTCCTTTGGAAATTTGACATTGGAATCGAATATCTTTTTCAATAACGGCAGCAACTCAGAGGATGATGACGATTTCCACGATGTTAACATGATTGATTCTTTTGTGGAAGATAGAACATCTCTCACCTTATCCTCTGATCCTCTAGAGACGTGCCTGGCCCACTCTCATGATCTTGATGATGATATAATTAGGGAGACGTGTGCCATGCTTGATACTGCACCGGTACTTGAAGTTAACCGGTGGAGGCCACACATTGAAGAATTGCCCCAAACTTATGTAGTGCCTCTACCGTCTAACCTCAAGCCACCGAAGCTTGACCTAAAACCTTTGCCCTCTGATTTAAAATATGTCTATTTAGGTCAAGATGAGACATATCCGGTGGTGATCTCTGCCCACCTGGAGAAAGAACAGGAGAGTATGCTGATATCTACTCTCATTAAGCATAAGGGAGCTCTTGGATGGACAATAGCGGACCTCAAGGGAATTAACCCATCGATTTGTACTCACTGTATATATCTTGAGGATAATGCAAAGGCTGTTCGGCAATCACAACGTAGACTAAATCCAAACATGAAGGAAGTGGTTAAGGCCGAGGTTCTCAAACTATTGGAAGTGGGGATCATTTACCCCATATTCGATAGTCAATGGGTGAGTCCAACTCAGGCAGTTCCTAAGAAGTCCGGGATCACCATCGTAGCCAATGCCAATAATGAACTCGTGCCGACCAGAGTTACTACTGGTTGGAGAATGTGCATTGACTACAGAAAGCTGAATACCGTCACAAGGAAAGACCACTTTCCTTTGCCCTTCATTGATCAAATCCTAGAAAGGCTAGCTGGTCATTCCTATTATTGTTTCCTTGACGGGTATTCAGGTTATAATCAGATTGAAATTGCCCCTGAAGATCAGGAAAAGACCACATTTACATGTCCCTATGGCACCTTTGCTTACAGAAGGATGCCATTCGGGCTATGTAATGCCCCTGCTACCTTTCAGCGATGCATGACGAGTATCTTTTGTGACATGGTGGGGAAATATCTAGAGGTCTTCAAGGACGATTTCTCTGTTTTTGGTTCATCTTTCAGCGAATGCTTAGCAAGTCTTAAATGTGTGCTGAAAAGATGTGAAGAAAAAAATTTGGTACTTAACTGGGAGAAGTGCCATTTTATGGTTCAAAAGGGAATTGTCCTTGGGCATATCATCTCGTCCAAAGGAATCGAGATAGATAAGGCAAAAATCGATCTTATCTCTAACCTACCTCCACCCAAGAACATCAGAGATGTGCGATCCTTCTTAGGACACGCAGGCTTTTACAGACGATTCATAAAGGATTTTAGTCTCCTCTCTCGTCCTTTATGTAATCTTCTTCAAAAGGATACACCATACGAGTGGACTGAGCAGTGCCAAGAAGCTTTCACTAAGCTTAAGGGCATGCTAACCACTGCACCTATCATGCAGCCACCTGACTGGAGTCTTTCTTTTGAACTTATGTGCGACGCCTCTGATTATGCTCTTGGAGCGGTTCTAGGCCAGAGAAAAGATAAGCGGCCTTACGTTATTCACTACGCAAGTAGGACTCTAAATCCTGCCCAAGTGAACTACTCGACTACGGAGAAGGAACTCTTAGCCGTAGTGTTCGCTTTGGACAAATTTAGATCCTACCTAATCGGATCCAAGATCATCATTTACACAGACCATGCGGCCCTTAAATATCTTCTTTCTAAGAATGATTCTAAGCCCCGCCTGATACGATGGATCCTTCTACTCCAAGAATTTGATTTGGAAATTAAAGATAAAAAGGGAGTAGAGAACGTAGTGGCCGATCATCTTTCTCGCCTTAATACCTCTGATTCCCTTGAGGCAACCCATATCAATGACATGTTCCCTGATGAACAACTGTTTAGAGTCTCCCATTCACCTTGGTTCGCTGATATTGCTAATTATCTTGCTACAGGTGCCATACTGACACACTGGACGTCACAAGATAAGAAGAAATTCTTTACCAAGGTGCATAACTTTTTCTGGGACGATCCATATTTGTTTAAATATTGTCCAGACCAAATCTTAAGGAGATGTGTACCAGACGATGAGCATCAGAGTGTCATCTCCTTTTGTCACTCACAAGCCTGTGGTGGTCACTTTTCTGCTAAAAAGACCACGGCCAAGATTTTACAGTGTGGCTTCTACTGGCCCACTATGTTCAGGGACACTCATGAGTTTTGCAAGGCTTGTGAGCGTTGTCAGAAATTGGGAGCATTGTCCCGTCGAAATATGATGCCCTTGAATCCCATCCTTATTATAGAAGCATTTGATTGTTGGGGCATTGATTTCATGGGACCATTCCCCCAATCATTTGGATATCTGTATATTTTGCTCGCCGTAGACTATGTCACTAAATGGGTCGAAGCAATTCCGTGCCGCAAAAATGACCATCGCACGGTCATTAAATTTTTGAAAGAAAATATCCTGTCGCGGTTCGGAACGCCTCGAGCCATCATTAGTGACGGGGGCTCACACTTCTGCAATAGACCATTTGAGGGTTTAATGAAGAATTACGGTATCTCGCATAAGGTGAGCACCCCATACCATCCACAAACAAGTGGACAAGCTGAGATTTCCAATAGGGAGATCAAACATATCCTAGAGAAAACGGTTAACCCTGATCGTAAGGACTGGTCAATCCGATTGACCGATGCCTTATGGGCGTACCGTACTGCTTTCAAAACTCCTATTGGAACATCTCCCTTTAGACTTGTCTATGGGAAAGCCTGTCACTTGCCTGTGGAATTGGAACATAAAGCATACTGGGCGATCAAAAATCTGAATTTCAATCTGGACAACGCTGGCTCGCTACGCAAACTTCAGTTAAATGAACTTGAAGAAATCCGGAACGATGCGTACGAAAACTCGAGAATTTACAAGGACAAGATGAAGGCGTTTCATGATCATCATATTCTACGAAAATCATTCACGCCAGGTCAGAAAGTAATCTTGTATGACTCCCGACTACATCTCTTTCCGGGTAAGCTTCGATCTCGTTAGACCGGGCCTTACATTGTTGTTACTGCTTATCCTCATGGGGTCGTCGAGATAAGAGATCCCGACAATGGCAAGGAGTTTAAAGTAAATGGACATCGATTAAAGCCATTTGTTGAGACATTTGATTCAGAGGACATGTCCATGCCTCTAACTGCTCCTGTTTACCAGGATTGATCTCCTAGTCTGATGGAGGTATAGGTAGGTTTATCGCTTTCATAGGTCTAGGATAGTTGTTTTATTTGTCTGGCTGAAGACGGTAAATTTAGCGCTCCTGGGAGGCAACCCAGCTTTTTTTATTCCTTTTCATTCTTTAGTAGATGATTCAATGTTTGTGGGTAACATCACTGCAAACCCTCACGAGACTACAACTCGTCCTCTAGGGGTAACCTAGGGGTTTAAAGGCTTGTTGCATACGCTAAATGCAATCGAGAGTACCTGCGAAAGTGATATAGGTAGGATTTTATTTTTGTTATTTTTGTTCTGCTTTCTCTCTCATGCTAACAAGCTTCCATGCCGTGATCTATTGGAAACTCTCTTGATTCGTTATTTAGGTACTATCTTCCCATCACTTCTCATTTACTTTCGTTGTCCCATGTGCATTGCCTGTTTATATCTTTTACATTGAGGACAATGTAGATTTTAGGTTGGGGGTGGGAGATTAGGTTTTCTAATCAGTATTTTTTTGGTCTTGAGCAAAAATTGTGAATTTTTTTAAAAAAAAAAAAAAAAAAATTTCTGAAAATTTCTACAAATTCGAAGTGATTTTGACAGATATCCCTAATTTAGATCTTCAAGGTACATAATGGTGGATTTATGACTCTTGGATTCCGTATCTGTTACATTTCATAGTTAAGTGAATTATTAATCCATGATTAGAAGTTGTAAACATTGATTGAATCATGATTTCAGGACACGTCTTACTTGCACATTAAGACTTCAGTCTGATATTGAAGGGTTAATTTGGTAATCACTAAGCACGAAAGGAACCAGCCTGAAATATCTTGCCATCATGGTATAAAAATTGGAAAGGTTGGATAATTAATCTTCACCATAGGTTTGCTCCCTATAGGTGTGGAGTTAATTCCCCATGAATGATATCTAAAAAGAGTCAGGTGTACGATCTTCACCATAGGTTTGCTCCTTATAGGTGAGGATTTGATTCCCCTTCCTTGGCATTACTTTGAATAGAAAAATCAAAAGTTAATAGGCTAATCTATGAGGCAAGTTTTGGATTAGGTTTTAGTTATCATGAATTTTCTTGTCGGTTACCAATGATTTCATGAAATTGACGATTGGATCTCTTAATGATGATAAGCCGAGATTAGACTATACATCCATGGATCTCAATGTTTAAAATTTTTCTAATTGATGGATTGATACTTTACACTTGATTATGAAGTCTACCGTGCGCTTGACTTCAGGAGAAAATAATGCCCAATATTCATGAATCGTAGAATTCTAATGACTGGATTATTTCTCAAAAATCATTCGGCTTTACAGAAATTTTCATATAAGTCTCAACTTATTTTTCGCATATTTTGCTCGGGACTAGCAAAATGCTGGTTGGGAGTTGTGTTGAGGGTCAAATATTGCATATTAGACCCCAGATATTATCTGCATTTACGAATATAATGCTGTCTAATGGCTCGTTTTCTCATTCTTGTGTGGCAAAGTGATTTTATGAGCATGGATGGAAAAAGGACGTTAAAAGTTGAGATTTAACGATCTGATGACGCCAAAGGCAAGGGACACACTCCAGGGGACCAAGATTGACAAATATACACGGTCAGAAATCCGAGAAAAGTTAGAAATTGAAGCTCAAGTGGCCTGAAGGACGTCCAGAATGCAAGATCACGAGGTTCCCACCATCCGTTCGGCTCGAAACTTCATACGTCGCCTGAGGATCATAAATTAACCGTACATATAAAATTTCAGCCATTGAAGATCTCGGGAAGTACCCCAACTGACAGATCAGCCCATAAACCGTTGATTCTGGGCCCACCTGATATCTGGAACTGCCTCAAAATTATTATTGACGCCTTAAATAAGGAGTCAAAACAAATGGACGGTGCAGATTTCTCCAAAACAGTGCAATGGACCCCATATAAGATGAGTGTGTACAGTGCACATGTGCACTCGCAGTGCACCGACTTTCTAAAACAGGTCAACAAGCGCTGACCCGAGCTCTGTTTAAAAAAAAAAAAAAAAAAAAAAAAAAAAAAAAAAATCCGTTTCGCGTCCGACCGCTGCACGTTTTTGCGGACGGTTGTGGGCCCTACCCATTAACCGTACGGAAAATCTGAACCGTCCACTGTGTAGAGGGCTTCGAGCACTACAAAACCATGTTATCACTTTTCACCCATGCGTGCACACGTGTGAGATACAGAGGCCACAAAAGGGCTGCTCGGTAACGTTCAAAACTGATTCTTTTGTGATTTCTTCTCTGGGCCAATGGACGTTCAAAACCACCCATTCTTGACTGAAATTTCGTTCTGAATCCAATGGACGGGGTGGATTTTCCAGAAAATGCTTCTGTGGGGCCCACCGACCACAACAGCGAAATGGTGCGAAAGGTTTCGCACATCCGCGAAAACTGACTTTTTCGGACGGTTTTGGCCCACCATCTTTGATCATATGGCAGATCTGAACCGTCTATCATGTAGAGGACCCAATGAAATCCTAAGGGACGGTGTTTCTTTGGAATTTGAGAAAGGAAAGTGGCGTGTTTCGAGGCACCGAACTTGGCTGCGAAAAAGCTTTCAATGGGCATGTATTGCTTTCCAAATCCGATTCAAATCCGATTTTCACTACTCCAGCAGCTATATAAGGAGGTTTTGGACGTGGGGAGGATTCATTCAAGGTCTTAGGAGGAAGAACAGAGGGCTCGAGCTTGGGTTTCAACGTGGGCAGAGGAGAGAGAGAGGAGCTTGGTTTTTTCTTTCCCTTTTCTTTTCCTTTTCTTTTTCTCTTTATTTATTTGGATTGAGCCCATCCATGGCAGGCTAAATCCTCCTAGCTAGGGATAGGAGGTGAAGCTTGTAGTGAGATGAGAGATTATATACTTTTAATTTAATTTTAATTTTTGAATTGAAGTTGGTTTTAGTTTGATTTTAATGGAAATATTTTTTGTCTTTAATGGTCTGTTGTGACTAAAATTACAATGGGTCTGCAATGCTTTGAATATTTTCTTATCCCTTTTATGTTTATGACGTTAGGACGTCCCGTTGTTCACCATAGTCTCCTGGGCATGGTTGGATGACGGTACCCTTCTTAACCTTCATACATATGATTGGTTGGTAATTAGTTTAATTCTGTTATTTGCCATAGTCTGTGGCATGGTTTGGTGATGGAATCCATTCTAATTCATACACCTTTCATCTCTTTGAAAACTAGATCAACGGCAGTTCAGTAATTTCTCTGATTTTTGATGCAAGCATAAGTTCTCCCTGATCTCTACAAGTGGATCCTCTGAATCCCTAGTTTCCTATCTCTGAGTTGTTTCCTAAGTTTTAGATTAATTATTCTACAAGTATTTCACCATTGCTAATTGATTTAGAATTCATCTTAGCCTACTTCTAGTTCTAGTTAGTTTTAGATAACGTACAAGTTTCAGTCCCTTGGGATTCGACCTCGGTCTTACCGAGTTATTACTACATCACAACCCTGCACACACACACCAGGGAAATTACCATATTATTATTATTATTATTATTATTATTATTATTATTATTATTATTATTTTCTTGTAAGGAGCGTTTGGTTGTACCAAATATCATGAAACTTCATGAAGTCGTGTTTGCAAACAAGACTTCCACAGTAGATAATTCAAAATCAAACAGCATACGGAAAAACAAAGATGCATCGATCCAAACGATACCCCAAACTGCAGTATTGTTGGGGTGGTTTTTCTATTATGTACATCGCATTTACTTCAAATGTGAACCGTCCAATAGTGGGACCGACTGTAGATTGGTCATAAATAGAAAATCAGATTGATCAGATAATCCCACTTACGTTGATAGATGTTGATTTGTTGAATTTGGGAACCCATTAGGTGCCTCGTCATCAGGCAAGCTAGAATCATATATTTTTTTTTGTAATTTTTTGGCTCCGGCCCATTGTCTTAGCACTTTTTATTTATTTATTTATTTTTATACACACGCACACACACCCCACACACTAGTGGAATTTCACCGTACTCGAACCCTTAACCAGGTGTTGAAACTCCTGATAGTCTACCACCCGAGCAAGCCACTCCTGTCTTAGCACCCTTGAATCACCCTTGAATCAGTGCCATTAACTTGAACCATTTCCACTATAGGGTAGATCTCAGCCGTTGAATTCCTCCCATCCCAACGCCAAGATCCTTGTCCTCGCCCGAGATCTCCTCAAGTGATGGGCCGTTGGTCTCCGGCAACATGAAAGTGAACAGACATCCGATGAAATTCACCACCGATAGCCCAATAATGACCTGCTTGATCTTATCATCGTTCATGTCCACATGGAGTACTGTGTATCTTTGGACGTCGAAGGCACTGATAATGGCCCCGGCCTTCCCGGCAGCTGCCGATATCCCATGACAGGTGGACCGGAGCCTCGCTGGGAACAGCTCAACCGGCAGGATGAACGGTGTGCTGTTAGGCCCAAAATTCGCGAAGAAGGTAAGCCCAAAGAACACCATGAATTGGACCATGTTTATGTCGCAAAATCCCAATGGGGATTGTCTGTCGCAAGGATTGCCCCTTTGCTCACTCTACCTGAACCCAACAACTGCCATGAAAATGGACATCATGAGAAACCCTCCCAGCTAGATTGCGAACCGTCCAATCCGATCAATGAGGAAGACAGTAAACCAGTAGCCCGGGACAGTGGCGAAGAGCGCCACCAAGAACATGGCCCTAGAGATCTTATACAGCTCCGCAATTGCATTCATTTTCTGAGGTATGGTCCATCTGAGGTTTGGATCTGCCTATTTTTGGGCTCAGGCAAAATGGATGGACTGCATGGACAAAATACCATACATGATGTAGAGTGGGTCGCGGACAGTTTCATGGCCAAGTTGGATCAGAAAAGGCTTGGTCGACGGCAGAAGTGATCCGGACCGTCGGACCTTAGATCGGGAGTATCTCGCAATCCGGAACGAGTTACATAAAATATGTGATTTTGGGGTAGAACGAGCTACTTTAGCCAACCAACCCCGCTATGCCGGGTTGCGCAGCCCAGATTTGTGAGAAATCCCCTGATCGATGGTCGTTTCCCATTTTTATTTTCGTTTTAACTATAAATAGTAAGTTTTAGTTTGATTATACTCTTCATCCGTTGGGCTTTAGGAGTTGTGTCCAACATGAAAAGTGCTTAGAATAATTAGGAGAACGGTTTGGTGAAGCCAAATAGGACACTTACTATTTTTGGCTGAAAACTTGCGCACTAGTAGACATCACGACCGTCTATAAATAGTAAGTTTACTATTTATAGTAAGTCGCGGATTCTAGGAGTTTTAGTTGTAGTTTGATTCTGATTTCTTTCTTGTTGCTTGGTACCCTTATTGAAAGGGTTGTGAACTCATTTTTATTCATTCATTAATCAATTTTGAATATTATTAGAATTTATTTCTATTTTCCTGCTTTCTTTCCTCGTGGATCCGAGAAGTCTCTGTGAGGAGTCCAAAGAAGCTCCGTGGATTCGGAGTAGTTATCCTTGAGGAAGACGGTGATTGACCTCATCACGTTCATCCCTGCGTCAATTTGGTATCAAAGCGAGGTTTTCCCTCGGGCCGTTGGCAAACAGTGAAAGTATGAATCAAAATCCTATGGACGGTGATCCAGGGATTCGTTATCTTTCGAAAAGAATGGAAGCTTTCCATCGAAAGAGTCAATTGACCATGCAAGGGCTGCAGGTAACCCTCGACCGTCTTACAGATGCACTACTTCCGCCCCAAGCCCTAGGTGGTGCTCCACCACCTATGGATGCTTCACCACCCGTGGTTGCTGTACGACACAACTCCGATTATCGCAGAGCACTACCAATGGTAAGCCATAGGGCTACACCAGATGATTCAAGTTCTAGCGACGAGGGAATTAATGAGGGTTTTGTCGGATGACCAATCCATGGAGGTGATCATTTAGATTGTGCTTAAAGAGACTATCGAGGTAAGACTGAACTTCCTAGTTTTAACAGTTTATTACATATAAAAGATTTCCTCGATTGACTAACCGAAGTAGAGAGATATTTCGATTATATGAACGTGCCAGATCATAAAAAGGTAAAATTGGTAGCGTTTAAATTAAAATCTGGCGCTTTTGCATGCTGGGAACAATTACAACTCTCACGAGCCCACCAGAACAAGGCGCCCATCGCATCATGGCCTCAGATGAGACGTCTTCTTTGATCACGATTTCTCCCCAGTGATTATGAGCAGATATTATTCCAACAATACCAGAATTGTCGACAAGAAAATCTTACTATTACAGATTACACTGAAGAATTCCAGCGGTTAGCTATACGAAATGATCTTTCAGAATCTGAGTCACAGAAGGTGATACGATTTATAGGTGGGTTGCGACCGGCAATTCAGGACCGAGTTCAGATGTACCCAGTCGAGACCGTAGATGAAGCTGTTCAATTAGCGGAGAGGGCAGAAATATAACTTGTAAGAGCTCCTACTCCTCCCTATCCTTCAAATCAACCCCCCATGACGGGTCTCACATCGGATCCAGTGCTGGCTAGAGAAAAAGATCCGGTAAGAGAACGTCCTCAACCTCCTCCACCTGCAAACCGTGATACGGGGAGCGGCTCATCCAGACCTCAATGGCACCACCCACAATAGTGGGCCCGAGTAGGATTCCAAATCTTTATGCTCGGCCAAGGCCGAACAATTGTTACCACTGTGGCCAACCAGGCCACTTATCAAATACTTGTCCTCAACGTCCTACAGCACACTTGACTATAAACGAAGGGGGCACTGGAGATGAGGCCGCAGAAGAAAATCATGGCTTTGATGAATATGAATAAACCACTGAAGAAATAGCAGGTGACGAGGAATTGACGGGCGAGGATCGTGGTGAATCTCTAGTTGTGAGGCGACTACTGTATACCCCATGAACTGAATTACACCCACAACGACACAATATATTTCGTACTCGGTGCACTGCCAACGAAAAGGTCTGTGATATGATCATAGACAGTGGTAACAGCGAGAACATCATCTCAAGGGTGATGGTGGACAAGTTACAGCTACCAACGACGAGACATCCTTCCCCGTACTCAATTGGTTGGATAAAAAATGTGAATGAGACCAAGGTAACCAAAAAATGCACTATCTCGCTTTCAATTAGTAAACATATAAGGATCAGATACTTTGTGATGTGGTCAATATAGAAGCTTGCCATATGCTATTCGATCGACCCTGACAGTCGGACCATGATGCGACCCATAGGAGATGAGACAACGTTTACATATTCGTAAATGATAGTCGAAAAATAATCCTTACCGCTATGGCACCTCATTGTCTCTTTCAAGATGGAAGCTGGCACATGTGTGTCAACAGCCGGGCAATCAACAAAATTACCATCAAATATCAGTTTCCAATACCACGGTTGGACAACATGCTTGATATGCTATAATGGGCTAAGGTGTTTTCTAAACTAGATCTAAGGAGCGGGTACCATTAGATTCGTATCCGACCCGGTGATGAGTGGAAAATGACATTCAAGACTAAGGAAGGATTGTATGAGTGGCTGGTCATGCCCTTCGGCCTATCGAATGCACCAAGTACTTTTATGCGTTTGATGAATCAAGCTCTAAAACTGTTCATTGGCCGATTTGTGATCATATATTTCGATGACATATTGATGTATAGTCAGGATGAGGCGGGGCATAGGAAACATCTCAGCAGGTGCTGCAAGTCCTACAAATTAATAAGTTGTACCTCAACTTGAAGAAGTGTAGTTTTTTAACTGACAGCCTATTGTTTCTAAAATTTGTTGTGACGTCCACAGGTATCCATGTGGATAATGAAAAGGTGCGAGCCATTAGGAAATGACCGATCTCGACAAACATTTATGAGGTGAGGAGTTTTCACTGGTTGACGACTTTCTATCGTCCATTTGTGCGAGATTTTAGCACCATAGTCACGCCTATAACAGATTGCATGAAAAAAAGACCGTTCCAGTGGACCGATAAAGCTGACAAGAGCTTTCACGAGATCAAGCATCGTTTGTCTACAACACCGATCTTAGTACTTCTTAATTTCGTCAAATTGTTTGAGGTTGAGTGTGATGCTTCATACGTCGAAATTGGAGGAGTATTATCTCAGGAAGGCAAGCCGGTAACCTTCTACAGCGAGAAGCTCAGTGAAGCCCGAAAGAAGTGATCAACTTATGAGCTTGAGTTGTACGCAGTTGTTCAGCCGCTGCGACATTGGCGACATTATCTGATTCAAAGGGAGTTTGTTCTATACACCGACCATCAAGTATTAAAGTTTATTAATAGTCAGACCAACGTGAATCATGTGCATACTAGATGGGTTGCATTTTTACAGGAATTCACATTTGTACTGAAGCACAAGTTAGGGCAGCAGAACAAGGTGGTTGATGCACTTAGCCGTCGTGCATCACTACTTGTTACGATGAGCAAAGAGGTGGTCGGCTTCGACTATCTCAAGGAACTGTATGTCGAGGATGAGGACTTCAAAGATTCTCGGATGAAGTGCTAAGAAGGTCACCCTAGTGACCTTCATATACAAGATGATTTTCTCTTAAAAGGAAATCGGTTGTGCATCCCCTAAAGTTCTTTGAGGGAACAGATTATTTAGGAGCTACATAGAGGTGGCCTCGGTGGACACCTTGGGTGAGACAAGACGCGAGCTCTTGTGGAAGAGCGGTATTACTGGCCCCAATTAGTACGTGATGTGGGGAAAGTCGTCCAACGTTATTATATTTGTTAGACCTTTAAGGGGCAATCTCATAATACGGGCCTCTACACTTCGTTACCCATGCCTGATGGCCATTGAGAGGATTTATATATGGACTTCATGCTTGTTCTTCCACGAACACAACGTGGCATGGATTCGGTATTCGTGGTAGTAGATCATTTCTCCAAGATGACGCACTTTATTCCATGCAAGAAAACTCTCGATGCAACACACGTGACGAATCTATTCTTTAGAGAAATTGTGCGGCTACACGGGATTCCTAAGACTATTACTTCTGACAGTGACACGAAGTTCATAAGTCACTTTTGACGGATTTTGTGGACTCGATTCGATACACGACTTTAGTTCAGCAACGCCTACCACCCACAGACTGACGGTCAAACTAAGGTTGTGAATCGCACGTTGGGAAACATCCTTCGATATATTTTAGAAGAAAAACCGAAGCAGTGGGATTTGACTTTGTCTTAAGCGGAGTTTGCATTCAACAACATGGTGAACCGCTCGACTGGAAAATTCTCGTTTCAGGTTATTTAAGGACGAATACCTCACCACACACTAGAATTGATCTCTTTGCCCAAGCTCACTCGAACATATGACAGACAAGATCATAGGTATTCATGCAGAGGTGCAGACCAAGCTACATGCCTCGAACGAAAAGTATAAGGAACAAGCGGACAAGCATCGACAAAAAAAGGTGTTCGAGGTGGGCGACCAAGTAATGGTCCATTTACACAAATAAAAATTTATGACCGGAACGTGCAACAAGTTGAAGAATAAAAAAATTGGACAGTACCAATCATCCGAAAGATCAATGACAACGCTTATGTTGTTGATCTTCTAAATGACATGGCGATCTTAGGGACTTTCAACATTGCGGACCTGACCGAGTATCATGAAGCAGAGTAGCATGAGAACTTGAGGACGAGTTCTTTTGAAGTGGAGGGGACTGATGTAGAGTGGGTCACGGATAGTTTCATGGCCAAGTTGGATCAGAATAGGCCCGGTCGACGGCAGAAGTGATCCGGATTGTCGGACCTTAGATCGGGCGTATCTCGCAATTCAGAATGAGTTATCTAATGTAAAACATATAATTTTGGGGTAGAACAAACTACTTTAGCCAACCAACCCTGCTATGCCAGGTTGCGAAGCCCAGATTTATGAGAAACCCCTTGATCGACGGTTGTTTCTCTGTTTTATTTTCGTTTTTACTATAAATAGTAAGTTTTAGTTTGATTATAACTCTTCATTCATTGGGCTTTAGGAGTTGTGTCCAACATGAAAAGTGCTTAGAATAATTAGGAGAATGGTTTGGTGAAGCCAAATAGGATGCTTACTATTTTTGGCCAAAAACCTTGTGCACTAGTAGACATCACGACCGTTTATAAATGGTAAGTCGCGGATTTTAGGAGTTTTAGTTGTAGTTTGATTCTAATTTCTTTCTTGTTGCTTAGTACCCTTATTTAAAGGGTTGTAAACTCGTTTTTATTCATTCATTAATCAATTTCAAATATTATTAGAATTTATTTATATTTTCCTGCTTTCTTTCCTCGTGGATCCGAGAAGTCTCTGTGAGGAGTCCAGAGAAGCTCCGTGGATTCAGAGTAGTTATCCTTGAGGAAGACGGTGATCGACCTCATCACGTTCATCCTTGCGTCAATACATCATGGTAGGGCCCACAGCTTTGACACCGGCTAGCTGGTTGGTGTCCAGGTCACCATCCAAACCACGTCCCCGTGATACACGCTATGTGGGGCCCATTTCTGCAACACTTATTCAACCGCACGGAAAAGTTATTCACATGCATGGAAACTTGGTTCACATCATCATGCATGGAAGTAATTCATCTTACTATGGGGTCGACTGTGTTGTTTGTATGCCTTCTCACAAGCTTATCTGGTGAGCCCTGCCATGATGATCAGCTTAACCCGAAAATCAAGTCGGTTCCAATCATCACGTGGGCTATGGGTTCGGAGGTTTTTTTTTGTGGTGTATTGTAGTTTTCTAAGGTGGCCCACCTGATGGATAGACCAGCTTGACTTTTGGGTCATTTGGTAGATATGGTTGTCACTATACCAAAAAGGCCATTTAGGAACGGGCACTTTTTTAGTTTTGAAACGGTTTAAAACCGTATCAAATGTGGAACTGTTTTATACCTTTCTGGAACCAACACGTACCTAATTCCAGCCCCAATCCTCTCACTCCCAACCCTCTCGGCCCTCTCGCGAGATCTCTCCCTCTCTCCCACTCCCTGTTCTTGACCCTCCCTCTCGATCTCTCTCCCTCTTATAGGACTTTTGAGGATCAATTCGAAGGGAAAATCCTTGGTGGAGAAGGATCTAGGGTTCTTTGAGAGGATCACGTCTTGATTTTTTTCGGAGAATCTCCAGATTTAGGGTCTCCGAAGCCAAAGGGAGATTCTTTTGCACCGCTAAGGATTTTTAGTGGAGATAATGCAACAAATGTTGTCAATGATCCTCCAGGTGTTATCGGAGTAATTTGTCCAAGGGATGGTGCGAATCTAGGGTTTGCAAAGAGGAGCGTGAAGAGATTCCATGCCTCAGAAGAAAAATCTCCTGCTGCTGAGAAGGATCTAGTGTTTTCAAAATCGAAGGTGAATTCTTTTGAAAAATCCATGGCTGCGGAGCTACAGAACCACCTTTATAGTGGAGAGCTGGTTCACTATATTACTGACCTCATTCATGTGCTCGGCCACACAACCACCATCCTTGAACTTGAAATTCACAAGTCGTCTTATCAAAAAATTTTTATTACCAGCTGTCTTCCTCTCATATAGCCTTTCTAATTTCAGCCATAGGCTAGCGGCTGAGGTTTTTATAGACACATGGTGGAATACGGAATCATCCAGCCATTGTCTAATAAACCCCACCGCCTTTCGGTCCATCTTCTTTCAATCATTATTAGACATATCCTTAGATTTTACTGATATGTCTAAAATTGGAGAATATAGGTCCTTGCAATAATGTAAGTCCTCCATCTTAGCCTTCCATATGGTCCAGTTAGAACCATTGAGGCTGATCATCCTTGATAAGCCACCTTCCATAATTCCAAACTGATCTTACCCGTTCAACGAACTTAGCTCTGATACCACTTTGTTATGGGTCTTGCACAAAACCTTAGGATCTATCCTCCTAAAACAAACCAGAATTATGGAATAATAATGCAATGAAGTAAATCAAAACATAAATACACGACACCAGGGAATTTTACGTGAAAAACGCTCAAAGAGGTAAAAACCACGGGACCTCGTCCAGATCAACAATCCACTATAAAACAGAATGTTACAACCGATCACAAGCATACGTCGCTTGGATCAAACCTTCTTCACTCAGGTAGGAGTGGACAAACAATGAGAGAACAAAAGAAAAATGAAGAGATCTCACCGATCACGAGGACGTGAAAGTGCTGAGATATGATAGATCACCTCTACGAGCATAGCCTCCCTTCCATAAGTTTCCTCTCTCTCTTTCTCTCTCTCTCTCTCTCACACACACACACACACATACACCTTTGATAGCCTTAAACCCTTTAGCAAACCCTTGCAAAGCTATAGAAAACCCTATAATGCCCTGAAATACACCCCAATCCCACATACACCCCTTTATATAAGAATAGAAAGAGGTAAAACTTAAATAGGAAACAAAATCCGCAGAATCTGCGTTTCCGCAATCACATTTGCGGAACTCTTCGATGATATCGACGGTCTCTCGATAACAGCCTTCGATATCATCGACGGTCCTTCGATGATATTGAAACAAGACCAAAACTGTTCAGCGACCAGGGTAAAATTTTCTAACAATTATTGATGTCATCGAAAGTCTCTCGATGATATCGACAGGACAAAAAATTGTCCAGCAACTGGCGGTGAAAAATCCGTCAATTATCGATGATATTGAAACTGGTTCGATTTCATCGAACCCTATAATGAGGAGAAACTCCCCATCAGTTTTTGGGCTCATGACCTAAAATATATAAGCTAACAAAATGGACAGAGAACTACATCGTGGTGGGGCCCATAGATCTTTAACACCAGCTATGTCATTTATGAGTGTTAACGGTCCAAAATCCACCAACACCTCACTCATCCGAACCTGGTGTGCATTAATTGCACCTAATCAACTCATGAGGGCCCTACAAAATTGGGTTGATCCAATCAAGTGGGTCATGCCACTGGGAACTCAAAGCCCCAGACCCTCAGCTTTGCCCGTTAAAGTTAAGCCATGAGCAGAAAAATTAATGTGGCAAAATCCAAAACTCTATCACCACACTACACAAAATAGTAGTGGGCCCAAAATACACATCATGGACACTTCCTTGGGCCCACTGCATTGTTTATATGGCATCCAATACTTCCAAAGGTGATGAACAGAAAACACAAATATTAGACCTTTTTTTTCAACAAAAAGAAATTTTATTCACAATATAAGCTATACAGCTGAGACCCTAGTATTAGCTTGATCCAGAACTTCATTGACCCTATGAAAGTTTCAATGGTAGGCATTTAATCAGCAATATTTCATGTGGGTGGCCCACTTATGTCTTAGATCGGCCTCTTTTATGAGTTCTCACATCCTAAGATGAGCTGGCCAAACTGCTGGACAGAGTAGATGTCACACGCATAGCATTGTCCCCATAACTTTTTTTTTACACGGGCTCCATATATAACCGCCGTTGTAGGTAGGGACTCTCTACAAGATCGGTTTTATAGGGTACTACAAAGCTTTGGTTTAGATAGGATCCCTACATGTGCCTAACATTAGAAGAAACTTGGTCTCTAGTTCACTCTTCAATAAGGCTGGTGTCAAGTTAGTATTTGATTCAGATAAGCTTGTAATGACTAAAAATGGAACCTTTGTTGGTAAGGGATACTGTAGAGATGGTTTATTTATTGTAAATGTATCCAATGATAATCATAAGAAGACATCTAGTTCTGTTTATATCGTTGAACCTTTTTATCTATGGCATAATAGATTAGGTCATGTGAATATAACATCTTTGAAGAAAATGAAAAGATTAGGTTTATTACCTAATATATCTAATGAAGAATTCGAAAAATATGAAACATGTGCAGAATCAAAATTCATTAGAAAATCTTTTAAACAAATAAAAAGATCATCTATTCTATTAGAGTTAATACACAGTGACTTAAGTGATTTTAGAAATCACATGTTTAGAGGTGGAAAAAGATATTATATAACTTTTGTAGATGACTACTCTAGGTTCACTAGAGTATATTTGTTAAGAAATAAAGATGAAACTTTAGATGCTTTTTCTAAATACAAAATTGAAGTTGAAAATCAGTTAAATATAAAAATTAAAAGATTTAAAACAGATAGATGAGGTGAATATGAATCTTCTCAATTTAAAGAATTATGTGAAAAGAATGAAATAGTTCACGAAACTACAACTCCTTATATACCAGAACAGAATGGAATAGCAGAACGTAAGAATAAAACTCTAAAAGAGATGATGGATGCCATGTTAAACAGTTCAGGCTTACCCTCAAATACGTGGGGAGAAGCATTTCTGTCTGCTTATTATATTCTAAATAGGGTTCCTTCTAAATCTTTTGAATAAACAACATATGAACTTTGAAAGAATCATGTTCTTAGTTATAAATATATTAAAGTATGGAGGTGTTTGGCTAAAGTAGGATTGTTTGAAACTGAGAAAAGAAAGTTAGGTCATAAAATAACTGACTGTGTATTTATAGGGTACGCACAAAACAGTGCGGCTTATAAGTTTCTAGTTTTAAAAACTAAGGATAATATTCTAAATCCTAATACAATTATAGAAGCTAGAGATGCAGAGTTCTTTGAGAACGTATTCCCTATGAAATTTAAATCTATATGAATAGAAGAAGTCAAGGAATCAGATATTGCGTCTACTAGTAAAAATGTTTACGAGAAAGTAGTAGAAGGGATATAACTAAGAAAAAATACTATGGTTAGAAGAAAAACTAACTCAGGAGATGGTTTTTTCACTTTCTTAGTAGAAGATGATCATACAACTTCTATATAAGCTATTAACTCTCCATACGCAACCTTTTGGAATGAAGCAATATATGATGAGTTAGAATCTATTATATCGAATAAAACTTGGAAACTTGTAGACCTACCACCTGGAAACAAACCAAAAGGCTGTAAATGGGTGTTTAGAAAAAAACTAAAATCAAATGAAACTATTGATAAGTTTAAGGCTAGGTTGGTAGCGAAAGGTTTTAAACAAAAGGAGAGAATAGATTACTTTGATACATAAACCAAAACTGTGAGAACATGTAAACCAAAGCTATGAGAACATGTAAGACCCGTGTTGGAGGGATCCTATCTAAACTAAAGCTTTGTGAGAACATGTAAAACGGGTGTTGGAGGGAGCCTATTCCTATAACTACCATTACATGGAGCCCATGTAAGCAGAAAGCTGTAGGGCCCACCACAATGTGCGTGTGACATCCACTCTGTCCATCAGTTTGACCAGCTTGCCTAAAAATGAGTTGGGCCCAAGATTCAAGTGGGCCATGCCTCTGGAAAAAGTGGTGATTGAACACCTACCATTGAAACCATCCCTGGGGTTACTGAAGTTTTGGATCAGCCTAATATTTGTGTTTTATGTTCATCCTTTTGGGAATAACTGTAACTGTACCAACAGTTTGGGTACCATATAAACATCAGGGTACTGAGTGTTTCCATCCCCACTGTTTTGTGTGGTGTGACGCACTAGAGTTTTGGATGCCTTCAATCTTCATTGTTTCCTGTGGTGTGGTCCACTCGAGGTTTAGGCTCGCCTCATTTTTGGGCTCATGCCCTAGAATAAGCTCGCAAAATGGATGCTCTCAGTCAATAAAACACAAATTATGATAGGGCCCACAAAGTTCCAACACCAGCTAACTAGCTAGGCTGGTGTCCGGGTCACCAGCCAAACTGCATCACCATGATACACACCATATGGGGCCCGCTTCTGCAACGCTAATTCCTCCCACTCCTTGTACCTAGCAGGACCCAACAATAAAGGACTTCAAATACTAAAAGTTGGGAAGACCTGACTGTAAAAGTAGAATCTGTGTCCACACCTTACACAATTATGAGCCCAACTCTTATGGCAGCACCAAATAAAAGAAGAAGACTTGACTTTTAAAAGGAGGAGAGAGTTAAGAGGGTAAAATGAAATCTGGCCCAAACTCATCCAGTCACAGGGCCCACCTCTTGGATTCTCAATAATGCTTCTTACAAAAGAGGAGGGCCTGAAGCCATCCAGTCCCATACCCAACTCCTGAAAATGTCACATCACCCAATTTAATAATTAGGAGACTATACTATAAACATAGAATACTCCTGAAAATGTCACATCACCCAATTTAATAATTAGGAGACTATACTATAAACATAGAATACTGTTCCAAAATCATCAAGTACTGGGCCCCACTCCTTGGAATATCACAGATGAGACTTCCTTGTTACTCGAGGTTATAGGAATCCCCTAAAGCCTTAAGCTCTATGGGGGTGTTGAGAAGTCTGTGTTATATCCCTTCCATTTATTGTTCCAAACTATGTCAAGAAGTGACATTAAAAATAAGGAAGATTTAAAAACTAAAATGAGCCCCACCACATGAATTTACTGGAGATGAGATCACCCATGTTGAAACTCTCCTAAGGCCCACCTGATATTTAAATGCCATCCAAAACCATTCATTCATAAGTTGATTCCTTCATGGATGAAGGGAAACACCAATATCATCCGGATCCAAAACTTGTGTGCTCGACATGAAGGTTTCGATGGTG
Source organism: Magnolia kwangsiensis (assembly GCA_037074715.1). NCBI lineage: Eukaryota > Viridiplantae > Streptophyta > Magnoliopsida > Magnoliales > Magnoliaceae > Magnolia > Magnolia kwangsiensis. The sequence goes on along the minus strand of CM073578.1, from coordinate 4,016,492 downwards.
GTTGGTGGTGAGACCAATTTGAGATTTGAATATGATAGATTTTGAAACCAGGTCCTAAAATAAGCTAGTGATTAAGATACGATTTTCCTGTGCCTCTACATACACAGAGCCCCATATGAAAGCAGCTCTGTGGGGTCCAGAGAAATGTCCATGAAAAATCCACTCGGTCACCCGATCAGGTTAGGAAGTAAGCCCAACCACTGCGTCCAGGGCTTTTCAACGGCGGACATCATTCTCCCCTGTTGTTTCCTCCTGTTGTATGGGTCATTTGAGGTTTGGATCTGCTTATTTTTGGGCTCAAGCAAAATAGATGGACTGTATAGATAAAACACATACATCATGGTACGGCCCACATATTTGACACCAGCTAGCTGGTTGGTGTCCGGCTCATATCATCGTGCGTTGGAACTGTTTCACCACTCGAAGTTATTCATCTTACCGTGTTGGGCGGACTGCGTTGTTGGTATGCGGAAGTGGATTGCGTCCTACCCCAAGCAGAGCTCTGTGGGGACACCATTATGCAAACGTATTATCCACACCGTCCATCCCTATTTACAGATCATTGCACGATAGAAGACTAAAAATGAGGCGTAACCAAAGCTTAATTGGGCCACAAAGTGGGGATTGAAGGGCCACCATTAAAAACTTCTTGGGAGCTGTAGAAGTTTCAGATCAAGCTGATATTTATGTTTTCACTTCATCCAGGCTACATGACCTTATGAATAGGTTCAATGGTATAAAAAACATCACAGTGGCCATTAGAGAGGTTTCAATTGTGCGTGACATTATCACCACTTCTTCCTTTGGTGTGGTCCACTGGAGATCTGGACCAGATTCATTTTTTGGATCATGCCATAAAATGATCTGGTAATAGATATGGACGGCATGGATAAGATGTTTACATCATGGTAACCCTCACAGAGCTCTGCCCAGACAAATTACCTCCGAGTACTACCATCCGCTTCCGTCGGAAGTAGATTGGCCGGTGTAACTCACACCAGCTATATAACTGATGTATTGACGTCAGCAAGTTCTGTGGGTCTGGTCATGAGGTATGTGTTATATACAAACCATCCATCCATTTGGATGGCTCCTCTTAAGGCTTTAGATGAAAAATAAAACAAATCTAACTATCAAGTGGACCACACTGCAAAAGCAGTGGGGGATAGAACATTTAAGTTTTGGATCAATATGAAATTTGTTTTTTCTCTTCATTCAGTTCTTTGTGACCTTATGAATAGATAGATGGAAAATAAGCATTATAGAGTGCCCTACAAAATTTTTAACAGTGAAAATCATTACCTCCATGGCTATTTGTTGTATGGTCAAGATGATCTTTGGATATGATTCATTTTTTGAATAATGCTTTAAAATGATCTCTAAAAATAGATGAATGGTGTAGATATAATAAATACATCACTGTAGGGGCCATGTAAATTTGATCTCCTTTGAACCGTTCGGACAACCGGGAGGAGCGTGAGTGCTCGTCCTCGAACATGTATCCACAGCAGTTATATAGCTCGTGTGTGGTACACCAGCCAATCCTCTTCGCCGTTGGTATGCCTTCCCAGGGAAGCTCTGGCTAGTGTACCACACCATCCACCTGGCTGCTGTGCTGGCGTCACCTAGTCATGTGGGTACCATAATGAGCTAAAGGTTATATCCAAACCAACCGTTCACAAGCTCTTTATAAGGATTGAAGCGAAAAATAAGATAGATCCAAAACATGAAGTGGACCACACTATAAAATGTAGCGAGGGATTGAATTTCTACCATTGAAACCCTTTTGGAGGTCACAAAAATTTTGGATCAATACTATGTTTGTTTTTCTCTTCATCCAGGTTTGTTTGACCTTGTAAACATATTAGATGAAAAATAAACACTACGATGGTCCCTAAAAATATTTTAAAGGTAAGAATCATTGTCCCACTGCTATTTGTGGTGTGGTCCACTTGATCTTAATCTGGACATGACTCATGTTGCGGATTAAGATCTAAAATGATAGGCGCGTCTTCGCATGACATACCCACACCAGCTAGGTTGGAATGGGGCAAGTACACGATATTTAAAATTTTCCTTCATCAATGCAATAATCGTCTTATGAACATGTTTGATGGCATACATGCATGAAGGTGGGGTGCAGGGAGGGTTCTGAGCAAGGGGCATTTCCATTTCCGTTGTTTCCTATGATGTGGCCTACTTGAGTATTGGATCTCTCTCCCCCATTGCGCCCAATGCCAAGATTGAGTTTGTGAAGCGGACGGACAAAGTGCATGTAACATAAACACTAAGCTGGCTCCCACAGAGCTTGGTATTAGCAGAGTCCTAGTCAAGGCATGCAGGGTCCGGATTTTTCACTGGAACGCAACTTGTCTGTGACCAGGAGTTACATGATCCTTGTGTAACCCTAAGCACTATAAGGCCTGCTCTGATGTCTATATCATATCCAGTCTGCCGATCCATTTAGGTAGCCCGTGTCAAGACATGTTCTCAAAAAATTATTCAGACTTATGCCCCATTTATTAAATCTGAAGTCTAAAGCCTGAATCTAAAATTTAAATTTGAATTCTGAAGCCTGAATCTAAAATCCGAAGTCAAAAAACTTGTTTAATAATTATGGCTGATGTTTGAAAATTAAGTACTGAATTTGAAATAATATGTTTGTTAACAAATATATGAATTGCCTGAAATATGTTGATTTGACACATTTGCTCCTATTTTCTTCTTGAAAATATTTTACATTGTAAAAAAATTATTTTTTATTAAATGAAAATAAAACTATTCTATTTAATTCAAATAAACTATAAAATACTTAATAGATAATTAAAATATCATTATTCATAAATACAAATTGCAAATTAATGATTTGTATATATAAGTGTGGTGGAATTTTTTAGAATAGAGATATAAAATAACATGTAAAAAATAAATGAATTGAATGGATGAGACACATACATGATGGCGCCTCACAAAACTGACCATCACCCACCAGGCTGGTGGCTGGGGGAGTAGCCAATCTGTTTATACCTGGATACATGTCGTGCGAAGACGCTTCTCAAGGTCCGCCTTGTATGAAGGTTTCAACGGAGATCAAAGTTACATGGGTCCGCCTTATTGACTAGCACGTAGAACTTATTCACGTGCACAGAAACTTGTTCACATCACCATGAGGTTACCCGGCCATTCCACGTCCCCATGATACACATGGTTTGGGGCCCATTTCTGCAACACTTATTCACCCGTGCAGAAAAGTTATTCATGTCCACAGAAACTTGTTCACATCATTACCATTGAAAACGTTTTCACCTACTGAAAGTTACTCATCTTACCATGTGGGGCCGATTGTGTTATTTGTATACCATCCCACATACACATTTAGTGAGCCCCACCATGGTGATCAGCTTGGCCCGAAAGCCAAGTCAGTTCCAATCGTCAGGTGGACTGCCGATGGTTGGACCAGCTAGATTTTTGGGTCATCTAGTCAAGTTGATCGTTGTAAAAGACTTTCCCTTTAAAAGGAGGGAAGACTTGACTTGAAAAGTAGAATCAGGGCCCAAATCCATCCAGTTAAGGTCCCACTATTCTTAATCTTGATACTCCTTGTAAAAGAATAGGAGACTAAGTCCAAAACCATCCAGTCCCACCCAAATCACACTCCATGGAATATCGTTGAAGCGAATCACCTCTAATTTAGGGTTACGAGAATCACATGTATGTGACTTTATGCCTCTTGGTTACACTTGGATGATAGGTCTGACAAAAGATACAGACTTATGGTTGGCATCCCTTCCATTATTCCATAGGGGTGGCCACTTGAGTTGTGGATCACTACTCTGATTTTTATTTTTTAAAATTATTTTTTTGGCCTCACAACCAAGACTCATGGATGAAACCTCATGAATGGAGTGGATTTTATATATAGAACTGGTGGGCCTCACAGCTCTTAGGTGTTTTATGGATTGTGTAGAACCGGCGCTGAGGGTCCCATGTAAACGAAAAGTTGTGGGGCCATTTAAAAACAGAGTTGTAGGGATCCCATTCCTACAATTGTGGTTACATGGGAGTCCGTGTAAGCAAAAAGCTGTGGGGTTCACCCTGATGTGCGTGTGATACTTTGGCTAGCTTACCCAAAAATGTGACGGACCCTAGACTGAAGTGGGCCATGCCACAGGAAAAAGTGATGATTGAATGGTTATCATTGAAACATTCCCTAAGGGTCATTGAAGTTTTGTATCAGTCTAATATTTGTGTTTTCTGTTCATCCTTACGGGTATAATTGAAACTGTATAAACAGTTTGGATGTCATATAAATATCATGGTGGGCCCAAGTAAGTGTCAATGGTGAGTGTTTCCATCCCCACTGTTTTGTGGCGAATTAGAGTTTTGGATACGCATTCAATACCCATGGTTTCCTGTGGTGTGGCCCACTTCAGGTTTGGATATGCTTCATTTTTAGGCTCATGGCCTAAAATAAGCTGGCAAAATTGATGGACTGCCTAGATAAAACACATAAATTATGGTATGGCCCATGGATTTTTGACACCAGCTAGCTGGCTAGTGATTGGGTCACTAACCAAGCCGCATCTCCATGATTCACACCATATGGGGCCCATTTCTGCGATACTTTATGCAGTAGTTATTAACGTGGACGAAAGCTTGTTCACATCATTGCCCGTGGAAAACGTTTTCACCTCCTGAAATCTTACCGTGTGGGACCAATTGCAATTGGATGTTTTTTTTTTTTTTTTTTTTTTTTTTTTTTTTTTTTTTTTTTTGGTGTATTATAGTTTTGTAAGATGGCCTACCTGATGGTTGGATGAGCTGGATTGGATTTTTGGGTGATCTGGTCAAGTGGGTGGTGGTACAACTATTGCAGGGGTTGCATCTAATCACTGTTTGGGCTTTACAATACTTGACTTCATCATTTTTTATGCATAAAACAGATTCTTCTATGGTGATTTAGAACGTTTGGATGCACTTCCACGACAGGGGGTTTTGTAAAAGGTGGTCCAAACCTGCTTTTTCGGATGAGTTGGCACTTGGCAGCCAACTTTTTTAATGATTTTGAGGTCCATTTTCATACATTTCCACAAATCAGTTTTGTTTTGTTTTGTTTTTTTTTTTTTTTTTTTTTGCCAGTTTGTTTTATAGTGTCTATTTTATCAAGCAGAAGAAGAGGATTTTGCAAAGTCACATCTCATTAATTACTGTTTAGAACAAAACTGCTCTTAGGGTTCAAACACGAGGGTGCATTCAAACAGGCCCTTGGAATCTAGTAGCTCCTTAAAAAGGTGGGGACGTGACTCAAAAGTAGGAGGATACTTGACTCTTAAACTATAATCTGGGATCAAACCCATCCCGTCATGGGCCCAAAACTATCAATATCTGCCATCACCCAACTAAAAGAGACAGAGACCTGACTCGAAAGTTAGAATTAGGGCTTAAACCTATCCAGTTCAGGGTTCCACTGGGAATCTTGAAAAGTAGAATCACAACCCAAATCCATCCATCAGAGCAATGGCCACTCCCAGAAATCTCACAGCACCCAATAAAAAAACAAAAGAAAAGAAAAGAAAGAAGTGACTATTTCATACGCAGAAGACAAGTCCAAAACCATCCAGTCCCTCCCTAATCGCATGGATCCCTTCTAACCCAGGCTTACGAGAATCAGATGTGACTTTAAGCTCTATGAGGGCAGCTGTGTCGTCAGCTTTACTCCATTCCTTGTGCCAGCCAATGCTAGGAATTGATGAAGACTCAGAACCACACCACGTGAAATAGTAGAAATAGAAATGCCCACGTTGAAACTTTCCAAAGACCCACCTTATGTTTATATGCCATCTAAAACCGTTAATAAGTTGATTCCCATGCAGATGAAGGGAAACACTAATATCAGACTGATCCGAAACTTCTGTGGCTCACAAGAAGTTTTCGATGGTAGTTGTTCAATCACCACTGCTCTTGTGATGTGGCCCACTCGCATTTTGGATCTTTAAAAAGGATGGACAGAGTGAATATAAGAAAAACATCAGAGGTTCACCCATTCAGCTAAAGTAGGTCGCTTCCCCAGTGTAGCACTGGCATTCTCCACTCTGCTGTACTGATAGAAACCACATATCAGCGTTAGGAAGATATTTGACATCAGCACTGATGTCAAAATAGAAAATCAGAAAACCAGAATGCTCTGTTAGACATTATTTCTCTGTGCAAGTGCACAGTAGTCATCCAAACCGTTAAAAATAAAATGGGCAGCACAATCAAAGCCATTTGTATCAACCTTTTCCTATAAATACCCATATCCATCATAAGTTTGTCACATACCATAAGCAACAACAGCCATGGCCATACATAAACCTCTCTCCCTCGCTTTTCTCCTCTTTTTCCTACCCTTTCTTTCTTCTTCCCATGCAACAATATCATCTGCAACAGCAGGACTGCCAGAAGCAGAGGCTCTCCTGAAATGGAAAGCCAGCCTCTCACCAGCACAAGCTCTCCACTCATGGTTACTTCCTCCTACTAATGCCAGCACCAACACCCTATCTCCATGCAAATGGACTGGGATCTCATGTAACAGCCTTGGAAGTGTAACAGAGATAAGCCTACCGAGTGCAGGCTTGCAAGGTAAACTCGACAACTTGAGCTTCCCCTCATTTCCAAACCTCGTTCATCTCAATCTCAGTGGCAACACTCTCACTGGTACCATCCCAGCTCATATTGGCGCTCTTTATAAACTCACATCGCTCAATCTGTCTGTAAATAGTATAAGTGGATCAATACCCCTGGATATAGGGAATCTTGTGAATTTGAATGAGCTAGACTTGTCCATTAACCATCTATATGGGTCCATCCCTTCCACTTTAGGGAACTTGTCAAAGCTTTCCATCTTGTTACTGCACCAAAATCGAATCTCTGGCTCCATTCCACCACAGATGGGGAATCTGCAAGATCTGGTTCTGTTGACTGTGTTTCAAAATAATCTGACTGGTCCGATCCCTCCGGCTTTAGGTAATTTAAGAAACCTTACACAGTTGTTCCTCAACAGCAATCAAATTTGTGGTTCAATTCCTTCACAATTTGGGAATTTAATGAATCTCGAATATCTTGATCTGTCCAATAACAGTCTAACAGGTTCTATCCCTTCCACTTTAGGGAACTTGACAAAGCTGACATTCCTCTCCCTCTTTCGAAATCAAATTTCTGGTTCTATACCTTCCACTTTAGGGAACTTGACAAAGCTGACATTCCTCTCCCTCTTTCGAAATCAAATTTCTGGTTCTATTCCTCCAGAACTGGGGAATTTAATGAATCTCAATAAGCTAACATTGAGGCAAAACAATCTGACTGGTCCGATCCCTCCTGCTTTGGGTAATTTGAGAAACCTTACAATTTTGTATCTCTACAGCAACCAAATTTCTGGTTCAATTCCTCTACAATTTGGGAATTTAATGAATCTCGAAGAGCTTGATCTATCCAATAACAGTCTAACAGGTTCTATCCCTTCCACTTTAGGGAACTTGACAAAGCTGACACTCCTCCACCTCCCTCAAAATCAAATTTCTGGTTCTATTCCTCCCGAAGCAGGGAATATGGTTAATCTCGAGGAGGTTGACATGTCCATTAACCTTTTAACAGGTTATATCCCTTCTACTTTAGGAAACTTGACCAAGCTTACTAGGTTGTCCTTAGTTGACTGTCAATTATCTGGTTCCTTGCCTCAAGAAATGACGAACATGAAAAATCTTTCTGAACTCTACTTGGATGGCAACAACCTCTCTGGCTATTTACCTCAGTTATGCCAGGGCGGATCTCTTCAAGTCTTCAATGCTTTTGGCAACCATTTCACTGGTGATATCCCAAAAAGCATCAGAAATTGCACTAGCTTAACAAGAGTGCGACTTAATGGAAACCGACTTGCTGCAAACGTATCGGAAGCCTTTGGTGTATACCCGCATCTCTCATTCATGGATGTCAGCAACAACATGTTGTTTGGTGAACTCTCACCAAATTGGGGAGAATGCCGAAATTTGACAAAGCTACAATTATCCGGGAACATGATCACCGGTAGAATTCCTCCTGAGATAGGGCAGTTGATGCAGCTAAGTGTGCTTGGTCTTTCTTCAAACCAGCTGGTAGGCGAGATTCCAAAGGAATTTGGGAGGCTGACTTCTTTGTTCAACTTAACTTTAAATGAAAACCAGCTTTCTGGTCAGATACCCCAAGAGATTGGAAAACTATCCAATTTGGAGGTTCTTGACTTGTCAATGAATCACCTGAGTGGTCCAATACCACCTCAATTAGGTGATTGCTTCAAACTCCAATATCTGAAATTGAGCGAAAATGTTTTAAATGGAAGCATTCCTTTTCAGATCGGTAACCTAGTATACCTACAAGGCTTACTAGATCTAAGTCATAACTCCCTCAATGGACAAATATCACCACAACTCACGAAATTGATTCGGCTAGAAAAGTTAAATCTCTCCCACAACATGCTGTCAGGCTCCATTCCACCTTCTTTTGAAGGGATGTTCAGCTTGCAATCCATTGATTTTTCATACAATGCTTTGGAAGGTCCTCTTCCCAACAGCAAAAGCTTTCAGAAGGCTCCTGTAGAGGCATTCATATATAATAAGGGCTTATGTGGTGAAGTGCAAGGTTTGCGACCTTGCAATGCCTCTTCAATCAATCATGGTGATGCAATGAGAGGTCACAGAGTTGTGATCCTCATTATTCTTCCTATCTCAGTGGCCTTGTTTCTTTTGTTTGTAATCATTGGCATTTCTTCCATTTTTTACCAAAGAAGAAGAAATATAAAGAAAGGGGTTCTTGAGAGCAGCAGCGGAAATCCATTTTCAATATGGAATTATGATGGGATTGCTGTGTTCGAAGACATCGTGGAGGCGACAGAGGGTTTTGACGACAAATACTGCATTGGAATTGGAGGGTATGGAAAAGTTTACAAAGCAAATCTACCAATGGGTCAAGTAGTAGCTGTGAAGAAACTTCACCCACTCGAAGGAGGGGATCAATCTGATCAAAGAAGTTTTAGAAATGAGATACAAGCATTAACCGAAATTCGCCATCGTAATATAGTGAAGCTTTATGGCTTTTGCTGCCATGCTCGATGCTCATTTCTCGTCTATGAGTACATGGAAAGGGGAAGCTTGGCAAGTATCCTAGGCAATGATGAAGGAGCTGCACAATTAGAATGGACTCTAAGGGTGAAGATTATTAAAGGTGTAGCCCACGCTTTATCTTACATGCACCATGATTGCACCCTACCTATTGTCCATCGAGACCTATCCAGCAACAATGTTCTGCTGAATTCAGAATTTGAAGCTAGTGTTTCTGATTTTGGCACTGCACGATTGTTGATACCTGATTCGTCCAATTGGACTATGCTTGCAGGCACTCATGGATACATCGCTCCAGGTTAGTCACTAATATATTCTCAACACTGAATAGTTTTATCATAAATTAGTCTTTATTTTTCTTAATATTTTCTATTTTTCGTTGAAATTATTTACTATAAAATTTCTGCATTAGTTACCACACTATTGTCAAATGGGGCAATCTAAGGCAACTGAATTATGAGAAAATTCATATTTGAAAATCTGAAGAAACTTTCACCACATTTTATTAGCTATTAAATTCATGTCATTGACCTTTTTAACCGTACATTTGTTGGTCACCAATTGGTTGGATAGAATCCTTCCATAAGTGTCATTTCCGGGAACTTCTCTATCTACAACAATATCGGTGATCATGTTTGCAGATGGTATGGATTGATTTACATGCATACCAAGTTTAGATAGATGGGTTACGGGTAGTTAATAATTGATTGAAAAGGCTCATGTCTTCTAGCCCATGCTAGTGAATCTGAAAATGATGCATCAGGGAAAATGATGCATCAGGGAATGTGGGATCGTGAAATACTCTACCAAGAGATCCCAGAGCATGAGCTTGGGCTTTCCCTACTGTATAAAGGTTGCACAGCTCTAAGATCCAGACTGTCCATGTGATGTCTCACACAATGAATGTCCCACACAACAAAAGAAATCGATTGAAAAATCCTAGCCATTGAATCTATGGTCTTTCTTTGTTGAATGTGCACAATTACCTTTTTTCCTTTCTTGATCATTTATCTGTTGGCTACTAAAATGGTTAGGATTTCCAATTAGAGAATTGCCAATGCATGAGCCATCCAAATTGGGGTCCACCATGTCAATGGTTTGGATCTTAGAACTATGGATCTCACTAGTACAGTCTTAAAACCTTAGATATACGCACGTTTTTGGGTTGTTTCCTTTACTTCCTAGAGAGAGAGAGAGAGAGATTCGGCTTATAGGTCCAGAATATTGATACAAGTAATTATGTTAAATACAACATTACCTATACACGCCATTAAAATCTCTAGTTCACACATGCCAACTTCGAACGTGTCTAGAAAATCTGAGGCATACATTAAAATAGGCCCAACCATCCAGATGACCCGACAATGATTAAGCTTGTCCTATTCTCGGGCAGGCCACCAACACATCAAAACAACGGACAATTTTGAGAAAAAAATAATTAATAAAAGGCCAACAATATGCATTCAATCTATGTAACATGCCTAATGAGTGGACGATCCTGACTTCCTAGCCAGATCATCAGAAAGCTTAGCTCATCTTATGTTCCTCCTAGATGTACCAAACACGTTACTTGGCACATGCTCAGTTTGTAGAGATGCCTTGGTATTAGCAAGCACCAAAGCCTAGAAGATATGAAACCTAGATTAAGAAACCAGGTTAGTTTGATATATGGATAAGAGTTTATCTATTAATGATTAGCAAAGACTAAAGAATCTGATTGAACAATTTTCTATCATGCAGAGCTTGCATATACAATGAGGGTGACTGAGAAATGTGATGTCTATGGCTTTGGTGTTGTGGCACTTGAAGTGATGATGGGAAGGCATCCTGGGGAGCTCATCTCCTCTTTGTCATCACCAAATAGAGAAGATATATTACTAAAGGATATGTTAGACCAACGTCTCTCCGATCCGACGGCGGAGGTTGCACAGGAAGTCATATTTGCAGTGTCCATGGCCCTTGTATGCATTCAGCTAGATCCAGACTCTCGGCCAACCATGCACCATGTGGCTCAGGAGCTATCTGTTGGCAGGCCTTCGTTCTCTCTACAGTCATTCGATGCACTTACATTTCGTCAACTGATGAATCTCAAGGTATAATTGTGAGTGTGTAGTGGCAAGAACATTATTACTTTTCTTGTTATGATGTGTACATAGTTCAGTGTGTGGAATTGATGTTTATATAGAATATGGATTTCTAGGATTGGTGATTAAAAATCCAAATGTAATAAGAATGGGTTGAAAGAATAAAAATATTTTCTTGTTTGATGGTTATCTTCTAACTGAAGGTTTTTATGCCCAAGAATTTACCTTATAGGGATTGTCATCAAAAGTAGAAGAATGGGTTCATTTATCTGTGAAAGTAGGCATAGACTTGCAGGGATCCTATCTAAACCAAAGCTTCGTAGGACCCTGTAAAACTTGTATTGAGCCCCTACTTACAACTGCAGTTATATGGAGCCCGTGTAAGCAAAAACCTGTGGGGTCCACTGTGTTATGGGTGTGACATCCACTTTGTCCAGCCGTTTGGCCAACTCATCTTAAGACATAAGAGCTCATAAAAGAGGCGGATCCCAAACATAAGTGGGCCATCCACAGGAAATAGTGGTGATTGAATGCCTGCCATTGAAACATTCCTAGTGTCACTGAAGTTTTGGATCAAGCTAATACTAGGGTATCACCTATATAGCTTATCTTGTGAATAAATTTTCTTTTTGCTGAAAAAAAAAAAAAAAGGCTAATATTTGTGTTTTCTGTTCATCCCCATCGGAATAACCGTATGAACGGTTGTATGCCATAAACATCACGGTGGGCCCAAGGAAGTGTCCAAATGTGTGTTTTGGGTCCCACTGTTGTGTGGTGTGGTGATAGAGTTTTGGATTTTGCTTCATTTTTCTCCCTCATGGTTTAACTTGAGCTGGCGAAACTGAGTGTCCAGGCTATGAGTTCCCAATGGTGTGACCCACCTGATTGGATCAACCCCATTTTGCGGGCTCACATGAATTGATTAAGAGCAATCGATGCACGGTTCGGATGGGTGAGGTGGTGGGGGATTTTGGACTGCTAACACCCGTAATAGCATTGTCCCACCTGTGGCTGTTGTGAGTGGAGGCTGTTTGGCTAGTGACCCAAACACCAGCCAGCTAGCTGGTGTCAATGGGCCTACCACAATGTATCTGTCCGTCCATTTTGTGGGCCCTAGGAAGGTTTCAAGGGTGGACACTAGTCTCCCTATTGTTTCCTGTGGCGTGGTCCACTCACGGTTTGGGTCTGTTTTTGGGTTCATCCCTAAAATAAGCTGGCACTCATTCAAATTGTAATTCAATTCATAAAGACTACCAAACACCAAATTGAAATTTAAAACATTGTGGTTTTGTACTATCTTTCCCCCTGGCATGCCACTTCTGTAGGATATTCTAGGTAAGAAAATTGTAAACCAGCTATGATGAATATACTCAAAATAATAATAATAATAATAATAAGGTTGATCTACTCATTAGGTGGGGCCACACCTGCATGTAGAGTTAGATTGACAGTTGTCCGTTGATTCCAACGGTCTGGTACATCTGATGAGTGGCCTGGCCTGATTTTGGGGCCAGGTGATCTTCGTGGTGGGGTGATTTGGGTGTGTGCCATCCAATCAAATTGCAGCTATTCACATTGAGGGTCTGATTGCCAAATTGCAATTTGTTACCTTAAAGTCAGAATAGAAAGAAACCCAACTGCAATTTGAGGGCTATTTCCTCGCAAGGATAATTTGATTGGCTTATGCATTCGAATGGTGAACTGTTTGGCACATGGACCAAAAAAGAGTAATTAAAGGAAACAGAGATATAAAAGCGATGTCGAGGAGAAACCATGTCATAGATATTCCAATCAGGTGGATCCCATGGCGAGCCATGAACTCCTTGGAGAACAATCCATATGATTTTTTCGTATTGGTTCGGACTTCAGTGACTGGTATGTCGGTCACAAGCACCTTCACCATGTCAGCTGCCGCCTTCTTCTAGTCCCACTCGATCAATGCCGTGATCCGGGGTGTCTCCGACATCTTCGTCCGCCAGTAGTATGTCAGAGCAGCTGGGATCGCTCCAAACATGAGAATAATTCACCAGACGAAGGCCCCATTTGTTAAATCTGAAGTCTAAAGCCTGAATCTGAAATCTAAAACTGAATCTGAAATCTGAAGCTTGAATTTGAAATCTAAAGTCAAAACACTTGTTTGGTAATTATGGCTAAAGTCTGAAAAATAAGTACTGAATTTGAAATAATCTGTTTGTTAACAAACATCTGAAATGTCTAAAATATGTTAAACAGTATCATGCTCGTAAATCCAGACAATAATTGAGTCTGATATGCAATATTTGAACCTCAACACCGAGGCTTCTGGTTCTCGAAGGAGGAAAGTTGCTCCAAAGGCGGAGGAGATGCTGAGGGCTGAGTCCCAAATAAAGACCATTGTTTGGATGAGGCAGGTTGCCCCTCGCTGGGAGGGCCCTTCTGGTCCAGTTTCGGTTATGGTGTCTGCCGAGATCCGGGTTCCAACAATCATTGTTCTGACTCTGGCAACCATAACTCCTTCCTCAGCTGCAACCATAACTCCTTTCTCAGCAGCAACCATAACTCCTTCCCTTCCTCTCACCGTTATAGCCCCCAAGCCCTGCATTATCGTGCCCTCTTCCTTTGAACAGGAGGAGGTCATTAAGATGACCAATGATATGCTTTCTCCTCCCAAAGCTAGGAATGATTTCGGGGCCGAGGTTCAAACCTTGGCAGGCAGCCGGACCAGGGCTAAGGAAGCAGTGGGCTAGTCCCAGGTGGGGACGAGCGGCGGGAGGTTCGAGCTGGGCTACTACTTATCTTGTTTGACGCCTTGGGCTGCCAAACATGCCCTCGAAGAGGAGATAGTCAAACTTCTCACCAAGTCGGACAACTCCTTAAACGACATGGCTTCCGTTTTCTACACGATATTGCTTGTTGCTTTTTTGCTTCTTTTTACCTCTGCCTCATCCACATGCTCATTTTTTTATCTCCGTTCGGACTGTCCCAAAGCTCCTTTTAACTTAGGAGAGAATACAGGAGCTCGAGAGGAGGGATGCCGAGGTGCAGGCACTCCGAAACGAGGTGGGGATTTGTAGGGATGAGGTTACCCTTTTCCAACTCGAGTTAGGTGAGTTGCATTGGCAACTTGAAGATGGGAAGACCAAAGAGCTCTAGCTGCAGAAGGTTGTAGGTGATCTCGAGGTCCGATGTGGGGTGGCAAAGGCCGAGCTGATGCGGGCTAGGGCTCATGCGGATCATTGGCCAAGGAGGTTACCCAGCTGGGAGAAGTCCTGGAACAGACTAAGGCCGAGGCGGTAGAAGAACAGAGCCGAGTTGTCTCTTAAGCGATGGAGGCTTAACGAGCCGAAGATGAGGCTTCCCTAGCAGGAGCAGTGGCTACTGCGATTGATGCCTTCGAGGCTTCAAAGGAAAGGAATGCAGAAGCCACCAAGTTTTATAACTGTGGTTTTCACGCTTGTATTGAAACGGTTCAAGATTTGTACCCGGACCTTGACCTTGAGCCTTTGTTATCTGACGATGTTGGAGAGAAGCCTACTGAAGATGCCTGCCCGGACCTAGCCCTTGATTCCCAAGTGCCCCCGACTACATAGCCTTTTTTTAATTATTTTTTTATGGATAATATCTTTTTGGCCCCCTGAAGAGGGCATGTGGATGATTATTTTTTGACCCTTTGAAAGGGCACTCAGATGACGATTTTCCTCGTGTTAATTAGTTTATTTTTGGATGTTTGATGCTGATTGTTGATTGCTGAATTGAATCGTTGACATGTTGGTTCATTTCGATGCATGGTCAAGCTAAGCCGATTCTTTAACGGGTCAACTCCCTCCAATGTTGTTTAGTAGATCTTTTAAGCCTTCCTGGCTTGATTATTGTTGAGTCTGAACCCCTAGGGGTTCGGCTCACCCCACGATTGGCGAGAAACCTCTGCTCCATTCGTTAGTCAGATGATGAGCCGATTACTCCGTTAAGGAGTCGGATCTAACCCCTTCTTTAAGGGATCATATTGTTCTGCTCGTGTCGGCATTTAAGAGGTAACTTAGTAGATAATCCGTTTGTGTGGAAGACTAGACATGAATCTTATTGAAAGTCTTAAAGGCTGGTCACTCAAAGGTGTATACTTTATTGGGGGCCTTAAAGGCTAGTACATTAGGGATAGTAGATCTTCAGGTGCTCGGCGTTCCAAGGGTATGGGAGTTGGCAGCCTTCGAGGTCTTCCAGATGATAGAAGCCTGGCTTAGTTGATCGGACCACTCGATATGGCCCCTCCCAGTTAGGCCTAAGTGCTCTAGCCCCTGGCTCAGTGGTGTTCTAGAAGACCCGGCAGAGGATTATGTCTCTTGGGCGAAACCGTCTGTCCTTGACTTTAGAATTGTAGAAACGCGCCACCTGTTGATGCCGAGTGACGACTCGGAGCCTCGAGATGTCTCTAACTTTCTCAAGCAGATACATGTTAGCTGCGATCTGTTCAGAGTTCTTACCCTCTTGGTAATTCTTTACCTGAGCAGTAGGAAGGCCAATTTCTACTAGCACATTTACTTCCGAGCCGTAGGAGAGTGAGAATGGAGTTTTCCCGGTTGAGGACTGATCTGTGGTCCTGTAGGCCCAAAGGACAAATGGAAACTCCTCGGCTCAATTGCCCTTCGCTTTTTCCAATTTTATTTTGAGATGGTGTTTGATGACCTTGTTGACCGCTTCCACTTGCCCATTGGACTGTGGGTGCCGAGGTGAAGAATATGCATTTGCGATGCCGAGACCTTGACACATGCCGCGAAACTTGTCGTTGTCAAACTGTTGGCCATTGTCTGACACAATGGTGCGCAGAATCCCGAACCATCAAATAATATTTTTCCAGACAAAGTCAATCACTTTTTGTTTGGTGATTTTCGTAACAGGCTTGGCCTCAGCCCACTTGGTGAAGTAGTCGATTGCAACAATGACGAACTTAACTTGCCCCTTCCCTGTAGGTAGGAGGCCGATGATGTCGATTCCCCACTAGGCGAATGGCCACAGTCCGCTTATGGGGGTTATGTTCACTCCCCAAGTGCAGGGTTGTGATGTAGTAATAACTCGGTAAAACTGAGGTCGAATCCCAAGGGACTGATACCTGTACGTAATCTAAAACTAACTAGAACTAGAACTAGAACTAGAATGAGATGAAATCTAAATCAAATAGAATTAAATGAAGAATTGTGAAATAATTATCTAACACTTAAGAGAATTCAAAAGAGAGAAACTACGGATTCAGAGGATCCACTTGTAGAGATCAGGGAGATCTTATGCGTGCTTCAAAAATCATGAAATCAAACTGAACTTACTTTTGATAGAGTATTCAAGAGATGAAAGGTATATGAATTAGAATGGATTCCATCACCAAACCATGCCCAGGAGACAAAGCAAACAATAGAATTAAACTAATTGCCAACTAGTCAACATGCTATGAACGTTAGGAAGGGTACTGACATCCACCATGCCCAGGAGATTATGGTGAACAACGGGGCTTCCTGACTTCATAAACATAAAAAGGGAAGGAACATGCTCAACGCCATTGCAGACCCATTGTAATTTCAGTCACAACAGACCATTAAAGACTAAAAAATATTCCCACAATCAAACTATAGTAAAAAAATCAATTTAGGCTAAATAAAAGACATAAGCAAAGGCTCCCATCATGCTACAAGCTTCACCTCTTAGCCCTAGCTAAGAGGTCTAACCTGACATGGATGGACTAGATCTCTCCATAAACTAAGAAAACAAATAAACAATAAAAAAAAACTCTCTAATCTCTCTTCTTCTTTCTCTCTCTTGCAATGTCCCAAGCTCAAGCTCAAGATTTTTTCTTCCTCTCTGCTCTCTCTCTAACTTCCTTTTATAACGCCAGAGGGTCGGTGGAGAGAGAGAGAGAGTCCTCGGGTGGGTGTGCAATAGAGGGTTGCGGAGGTGTTTACGCAGTTACCATTAAAAATAAAAAATTTTGCCTTCTTCTGGTGTGCAAAGCGTCCACGAGCGGCTTAAATAGAAATGTCACTTAGGACATTTTTATCTCCTCTATCAAATAGACGGTGCTGATCGGCCATCCGATCGTTGACGGCGGGCCAAGAAAATCCAGAAATCCAATTTTTGCGCACTGTGAAACAGAGCCTTTGCATCTTGCTTTGGCTGTCGGTGGGCCCATGATCAGTATCAGTGGTAAAATCCAGTCCGTCCATTGAATTTATCATGAAAAATCGGTTAGAAATGTATGATTTTGGATCCATACTAAGGTGTCTCACGGACGTTTGTTTAGCGCCATCCAACCTGCGTCGAAGACTACATGTACGTGTAATATTCGAGAAAGTCTAGTTGAAGATCAGCGCACGCTCGATTTGATCCCCTGGATGCAATGAATGGTTTGGATCATTAAATAGGATGATGGTTGTGGGGCCCACAAAGTAAAAATGGACAGACAGTCTGTCCGTTGTCTTGGCATGAAATGGGTTGATTCAGCAGCGCTGACCGACCTGCTCGGTTTTGGTGCACGGCGAGTGCACCGTCGCTGTGCACTCCACTGATGTAAATCAGGCCCCCCTTGATGCATATGCAACATCCGTTCCATCCATCCATTTTTAAATATCCTTTAAACCGTAGGGACCAATTTTAAAGTATACCAAAATATCAGGTGGGCCTAGAATCATGATTATGAGGGCTGATCTGTCCGTTAGGCCACTTTCAAGGGGACCCAACGGCTGAAATTCTACGTGTACGGTTAATTCATGGTTTTCAGGCCATGTATGTAGTTTCAAGCCAAACGGATGGTGGAAACCCCATGATCTTGCATTTTGGACCAGTTTCGGGCCATTTTTAACGTGAACGGTTTGATTTCCTCGAATTTCCAGTGTTTAAATCATTGATCTTGGTCTCATGGAGTCTCATCCAATGCCTTGGTGAATTCTGAATGTTAAATTCATGCTTTTAGCCTCTTATTTCAATCCAAGCTCATAATTACACCTTACAGCACAAACACAGTTAAATCGGACCATTAGATAGTACAATGTTCATAAATTTAGGAAATAACTGGGGTCTAATATGCAATATTTGACCCTCAACACAACCCCCAACCAGCATTTTGCTAGTCCTGAGCAAAGCATGCAAAAAATAAGTTGAGAGTTATAGGACAATTTCTATGAACTAGAGTGATTTTTGAAAAAATTAAATCAGATGCTAGAATTTTAAGATTCATCAATGTTGGGCATTAATTTCTCCTAAGCTCAAGTACATGGTAAACTTCATAATCAAGTTCAAGGTATTAATCCATCAATTAGAATAATTCTAAACATTAAGATCCATGGGTGTATAGTGTAATCTCGGCTTATCAACACTAAGATTCAATTCTCTATTTTAGGATATCATTGGTAATCAACAAGAGAATTCATGATGACCAAACTTGCCTCACAAATCATTCTTATCATTCTTCTTTTAACTTTTGATTTTTCCATTAATGCCAAGAAAGAGAATCAAATCCTCACTTATAGGGAGAAAACCTACGACAAAGATTGTACACCCAACTCTTTTCACATATTGTTCATGGGGAATCAAATCCTCACCTATAGGGAGCAAACCTATGGTGAAGATTATTCTCCCAACCCTTTCTAAGGTATCTATTTTTTTTCTTTTTTCTTTAATTGATCATGACGGGCAAATTTCAAGCTGTTTCCTTACATGCTTGGGGATCACCAAGTTAACCCTTCAATATCAGACTGAAACCTTAATGTGAAAGCGAGATGTGACATGTGAAATCATGACTCAATCAATGTTTACAACTTCTAATTAGGGATTAACAATTTCAAACTTAACTGTGAAATCTAACAGATACTGAATCCAAGAGTCATAAATCCAACATTATGTATCTTGAAATTCTAAGTCATAAATGAATGTCAAAATCACTTCGAATTTACAAGAATTTTAGAAAATTTTAAAAATTTTCTCAAAATTTTAAAATTTTCACCATTTTTGCTCAAGACTAAAAAAACACTGATTAGGGAACCTAATCTTCCACCCCCAACCAAAAATCTACATTGTCCTCAATGTAAAAGATATAACATGTAATGCACATGGGACAACGAAAGTAAAGTGATGGGAAGATAGTACCTGGATAACGAATCGAGAGAGAGACTTTTCAAGAGATCGCAGCATGGAAGCTGGTCAGAACGAGAGAGAAAATAAAATAAAAATAACAAAATAAAATTCTACCTATACCACTTTCACAGGTGCTCTCGATTGCATTTAATGTATGCAACAAGCCTTTAAACCCCTAGGTTACCCCTAGTGGACGAGTTGTAGTCTTGTGAGGGTTTGCAGTAATGTTACCCACAAACATTGAACTAACTAACTAGAAAAATGAAAATGGAATGAAAAGCTGGGTTGTCTCCCAGGAGCGCTAAGCTTACTGTCTTCAGCCAGAAAAATAAAGCAAACTGCCCTAGTCCTATGAAAGCGATAAACCTACCTATACCTCCATCAGACTAGGAGATCAATCCTAGTAAACAGGAGCGGTCAGAGGCATGGACATGTCCTCTGAATCAAATTTCTCGACAAATGATTTTAATTGATGTCCATTTACTTTAAACTCCTTGCCATTGTCAGGATCTCTTATCTCAATAGCCCCATGAGGATAAATAGTAACAACAATGCAAGGGCCGGTCCAACGAGATCGAAGCTTACCCAGAAAGAGATGTAGTTGAGAGTCATACAAAAGGACTTTCTGACCTAGCGTGAATGATTTTTTTAGAATATGTTGATCATGAAATGCCTTCATCCTGTCCTTGTAAATTCTCGAGTTTTTGTACGCATCGTTCCGGATTTCTTCAAGTTCATTCAATTGAAGTTCGGTAGCGAGCCAGTGTTGTCCAGATTGAAATTTAGATTTTTAATTGCTCAGTATGCTTTATGTTCTAACTCCACAGGCAAGTGACAAGCTTTCCCATAGACAAGTCTAAAGGGAGATGTTCCAATAGGGATTTTAAAAGCAGTACGGTATGCCCATAAGGCATCGGTCAATCGGATTGACCAATCCTTACGATCAAGTTTAACCGCTTTCTCTAGGATATGTTTGATCTCCCTATTGAAAATCTCAGCTTGTCCACTTGTCTGTGGATGGTATGGGGTACTTACCTTATGAGAGATAACGTATTTCTTCATTAAGCTCTCAAATGGTCTATTACAAAAGTGTGAGCCCACATCACTAATGATGGCTCGAGGCGTCCCGAACCGCGAAAGGATGTTCTCTTTTAAGAATTTAATGACCGTGTGATGGTCATTATTTTGGTACGGAATTGCTTCGACCTATTTAGTGACATAGTTTACGGTGAGCAAAATATACAAATTTCCAAAGGATTGGGAGAAAGGTCCCATGAAATCGATGCCCCAGCAATCAAATGCTTCTATGATAAGGATGAGATTCAAGGGCATCATATTTCGACAGGATAATGCTCCCAATTTTTGACAACGCTCACAAGCTTTACAAAACTTATGAGTGTCCCTGAACATGGTGGGCCAATAAAAGCCACACTGTAGAATCTTGGCCGTGGTCTTTTTAGAAGAAAAGTGACCACCACAGGCCTGTGAGTGATAGAAGGAGATGATACTCTGATGCTCATCGTCTGGCACACATCTCCTTAAGATTTGGTCTGACTAATATTTAAATAAATATGGATCATCCCAGAAAAAGTTGCGCACCTTGGTAAAGAATATCTTCTTATCTTGTGCAGTCCAATGCGTCAGTATAGAACCTGTAGAAAGATAATTAGCAATATCAGTGAACCAAGGTGAATGGGAGGCTAAACAGTTATTCATCAGGGAACATGTCGTTGATATGGGTCGCCTCAAGGGAATCAGAGGTATTAAGGCGAGAAAGATGATCGGCTACTACGTTCTCTACTCCCTTTTTATTTTTAATTTTCAAATCAAATTCTTGGAGTAGAAGGATCCATCGTATCAAGCGGGGCTTAGAATTATTCTTAGAAAGAAGATACTTAAGTGCCACATGATCTGTGTAGATAATAATCTTAGATATGATCAGGTAAGAGCTAAATTTATCCAATGTGAACACTACGGCTAAGAGTTCCTTTTCCGTACCTACTTGTATAATGAATGACGTAAGGTCGCTTATCTTTTCTCTAGCCTAAAACCGCTCCACGAGCATAATCAGAGGCGTCGCACATAAGTTCAAAAGGAAGACTTCAGTAGGGTGGCTGCATGATAGGTGCAGTGGTTAACCTTCCCTTAAGCTTAGTGAAAGCTTCTTGGCATTGTTCAGTCCACTCGTAGGGTACATCCTTTTGAAGAAGATTACATAAAGGATGAGAGAGGAGACTAAAGTCCTTTATGATTTGTCTGTAAAACCCTGTGTGTCCTAAGAAGGATCGCACGTCTTTGATGTTCTTAGGTGAAGGTAGGTTAGCGATAAGGTCGATCTTTGCCTAATCTACCTCGATTCCCTTGGACAAGATGATATGCCCAAGGATAATTCTCTTTTAAACCATGAAATGACACTTCTCCCAATTAAGTACCAGATTCTTTTCTTCACATCTTTTCAGCATATATTTAAGCCTTTCTAAGCATTCGCTGAAAGATGAACCGAAAACAGAGAAATTGTCCATGAAGACCTCTAAATATTTCCCCACCATGTCAGTAAAGATACTCATCATACATCGCTGAAAGGTGGCGGGGGCATTACATAACCCGAACGGCATCCTTCTATAAGAAAAGGTGTCGTAAGGACATGTAAATGCAGTCTTTTCCTGATCCTCAGGGGCAATTTCAATCTTATTGTAACCCGAATACCCGTCAAGAAAACAATAATAGAAATGACCAGCTAGCCTTTCCAAGATTTGATCAATGAAGGGCAAAAGAAAGTGGTCTTTCCTCGTGACGGTATTCAACTTCCTGTAGTCAATGCACATTCTCTAATCAGTAGTAACTTTGGTCGGCACGAGTTCATTATTGGCATTGACTACGATGGTGATCCCAGACTTCTTAGGAACCACCTGAGTTGGACTCACCCATTGACTATCGGATATAGGGTATATAATACCCACATCTAATAGTTTAAGAATGTCGGCTTTAACCACTTCCTTTATATTTGGATTTAATCTATGTTGTGATTGCGAATGGTTTTCGCATTATCCTCAAGATATATGCGATGAATACAAATCGAGGGTTTAATTCCCTTAAGGTCCGCTATCGTCCATCCAAGAGCTCTCTTATGCACAATGAAAGTAGATATGAGCATACTCTCATGTTCTTTCTCCAGGTGGGCAGAGATCACCACCGAGTATGTCTCGTCTTGACCTAAATAAACATATTTTAAATCAAATGGCAAAAATTTTAGGTCAAGCTTCGATGACTTGAGGTTAGATGGTAGAGGCACTACATCGGTTCGGGATAACTCTTCAAATTGTAGCCTCCACCGATTAACTTCAAGTACCGGTGTAGTATCAAGCATGACACACGTCTCCCTAATCATATCATCATCAAAATCATGGGAGTGGGCCAGGCATGTCTCTAGAGGATCAGAGGATAAGGTAAGAGGCGTTCTATCTTCCACAAAAGAATCAATTATGTTAATATTGTGAAAATCGTCATCATCCTCTAAGTTGCTGTCATTATAGAAAAAGATATTTAACTCCAATGTCAAATTTTTAAAAGACATACTCATAACACCATTCCTTCAATTAATAATTTCATTTGAAGTGGAAAGGAATGGGCGACTAAGAATGACGGGAATCTGAGTGCTCATGTCATTGATGGGTTCGGTATCCAAGATGATAAAATCTACAGGGTACTAAAATTTATCGACCTGGACTAACACATCCTCAATTATCCCTCTTGGTACACGAATAGTGCGATCAGTAAGTTGTATTATGGTTCGGATGGGTTTTAATTCACCCAAACGTAACTGTTTGTATACCGAGTAGGGAATCAGATTGACGCTCGCTCCTAAGTCAAGAAGTGCGTGATCAATTCGATAGTTCTCGATTACACATGATATGGTTGGGCTGCCAGGATCTTTGAATTTCTACGGCACCTCTTGTTTTAGGATGGCACTCACTTTCTCAATCAAGAAAATTTTCTTTTGAATACTTTGCCGTCATTTGGTCGTGCATAAGTCCTTTAGAAATTTGGCATATGAAGGTATCTATTTTATGACATCAAATTGAGAAATGTTGACTTTCACTTGTTTCAACACCTCTAGGATATCCTGAGAGTTAGAGAGACATTTTGGTGCAACCAACCGTTGGGGGAACGGAGCAACTGGTTTCTCTAGAGGTTCCGGTTCAAATTTTTATGGGGCATCATTAGATCCATCATTGTTGTCCTCTTCTAGTTCTTGAGGCTTTTCAGGCCTAACCGAAAGAGTTTTATCAATAACCTTTCCACTCCTAAGAGTGGTGATGGATTTAGCATGCCCCATTTGATTTGAAGAGCTGGGATCACCTATCTCGTATTGCGGTTTAGGATTGGGGAGTGGTTGTGCAGGAAGCATCTCCCTTTCTAGAGCCGTCATATGTGAATCTATTTTTTGCATAAAGTCTGACATTCCTCGTATTGTTTGAGCCAGCTCTTATATAGAATTTTAAACCGATTCTTCTTGAGATTTTCCCTGATTTGGATTTTGATTGAAGAAACCTTGAGGGATAGCAGTTTGTCCATTCCTCCAACTAAAATTGGGATGATTTTTCCAGCCAGGATTGTACGAATTAGAGGTTGGTCCATTGAAAGGTCTTTGATAGTTATTTACGGCATTGGATTGTTCATTCAATACTTCTCGAAAGGCAGGTATTGTAGGATAATTTTCAGTTGTATGAATGTTGCAATCACAGATCCCACAAACACTTTTATTAACCTTATCCTTCTTTCCTTCCATGGCGTCAAATTTTCTTATGAGTGTAGTCACTATATACTTAAGGTCATCCTCTTCTTTCAAGAGATATACTCTACCTTTCTCCTTAGATTGAGTCGGCCTAGACGTGGTATTTGAATTCGGGTAATAGTCTCATGCTTGTGTTTTTTCAGCAAGACTATCAAGGTAATCCCATACCTCATCAACATTTTTATTAATGAATTCTCCATTACACATTGTCTCGACCATTTGGCGCATGGAAGATGTCAGTCCATCGTAGAAAAAATTTGTAATGCGTCACGTTTCAAAGTCATGTTGTGGGCATGAACTGACCAAATCCTTGAACCTTTCCCAACATTGGAAGAATGTTTCATCTTCCTTTTGGGCAAAGTTCATGATTGCTTTTCTGAGGGTAATTATCTTATGATATGGGAAAATTTTCTTTGTAAATTCCCTCTGCATATCATTTCATGTGCCAATGGATCTAGGACATAGTGAATGTAACCACGTCTTGGCCTTCTCTTTCAAGGAAAATGGGAAGAGTTTCAGCTTAATTGTATCCACAGATACATTAGGGAAGTATAAAGTGGCTATAATTTCATCAAACTCTTTCAGATGTAAGTATGATTCTTCAGACTCAAGCCCATGGAACTTAGGAAGGAGTTGGATAACCCCTGGCTCGATGTTCATATATCCTGTATTCTCAGGAAAAATCATGCATGAGGGCGTACTCACCCCCACCAGTTGTAAATAATCTCGTAAAGTGCGAGGCGGGGGTGCCTGATGCACCTCATTCTCAACTTGTACTTCCTCTACCCTAGGTTGGGGTAGTGCTTGAGGTTGATTTTCAGCCATAACCTCAACTAACTCAGGGAAATTCAAGTGGTGTCTAGTCCTGCGATGGATAGTCAGCCCCTCAACTAATCCTCCTTCGGTTAAAAGACGTCGAGTGTTGTCACGAGCCCACTTGGGCATGAAACACTCGTAGCCCTCAAATTCTAAACCTAATCCTAAGAGAGGAAATAAAAATCTAGAAAAAGAAGAGAGGGTTGGAAAGAAGTTACCAAATCGGAGTCCCTAAATTAAAAACGTACAAAACAAATAAAATAAGTTAGTTTCTAGAAATAGAAAGTCTAAGAATAGAAAATTCCTAATTAGAAGTAAACTAATTTCTAACTAGAAAGAAGAAATTTCTAAAAAAAAGAAAGTAGAAAACAAATTAGGAAAGTCTTAAACTAGAAAGTAATAAAAAGGATATGAAAAAAAGAAAGTAGAAATTAGAAAGAGCTTACTGAATTAGAAGTTTCTATCTTAAAATCCTACAAGACAAATAGGTTAGTTCCTAAAAAAGCCTATAGAAAAATTCTAAAAATAGAACAAGAACAAGGTTAGGATTCCTAAAAGAATTAGAATTAGAAACTCACTAAAACGAAGAAATAAATCTTAATCTAGAATAGAAAGAAAGAATTTAAGAAAGAATTTAACAATTTAGAAACTATCTCAGAAGCATACAAAACAAAAAAAATAGGTTAGTTTCTATATATCAGAAAAATCTAAACCTATAGTTAGAAAAATCGTAATCTTAAACTAATCCTAAAACTAATTAATCTCAGAAAAACGTAGCTGTCAGTCCCCGGCAAAGGCGCCAAAAACTTGTTTACTCCCCAAGGCAGGGTTGTGATGTAGTAATAACTCGGTAAGACCGGGGTCGAATCCCATGGGACTGATACTTGTACGTAATCTAAAACTAACTAGAACTAGAACTAGAATGAGATGAAATCTAAATCAAATAGAATTGAATGAAGAATTGTGAAATAATTATTTAACACTTAAGAGAATTCAGAGGAGAGAAACTACGGATTCAGAGGATCCACTTTGACGCAGGGATGAACGTGATGAGGTCGATCACCGTCTTCCTCAAGGATAACTACTCCGAATCCACGGAGCTTCTCTGGACTCCTCATAGAGACTTCTCGAATCCACGAGGAAAGAAAGCAAGAGAATATGAATAAACTCTAATAAAATTTGAAATTAATTGTTGAATGACTAAAAATGAGTTTACACTCCTTTAAATAAGGGAACCGAGCAATAGGAAAGAAATCAGACTCAAACTACAACTAAAACTCCTAAAATTCGCAACTTGCTATAAATAGTAAATTACTATTTATAGACGGTCGTGATGTCTACTAGTGCACAAGGTTTTCGGCCAAAAATAGTAAGTGTCCTATTTGGCTTCACCAAACCGTTCTCCTAATTATTCTAAGAACTTTTCATGTTGGACACAACTCCTAAAGCCCAACGGATGAAGAGCTATAAGCAAACTAGAACTTACTATAAATAGTAAAAATGAAATTAAAACGGGGAAATGACCATCGATCAGGGGGTTTCTCGCAAATTCGGGCTGCGCAACCCGGCATAGGTGGATTGGTTGGCTAAAGTAGCTCGTTCTACCCCAAAATCATATATTTTACGTCGGATAACTCATTCCGGATTGTGAGATATGCCCGATCTAAAGTCTGATGGTCCGGATCACTTATGTCGTCGACCGTGCCTTTGTTGATTCGTCTTGGCCATAAAATTGTCCGCGACCTGCTCTACATCACACTTGTAGAGATTAGGGAGATCTTATGCCTGCTTCAAAAATCATGAAATCAAACTGAACTTACTTTTGATATAGTTTCAAGAGATGAAAGGTATATGAATTAGAATGGATTCCATCACCAAACCATGCCCAGGAGACAAAACAAATAACAGAATTAAACTAATTGCCAACCAGTCAACATGCTATGAAAGTTAGGAAGGGTACCGACATCCGACCATGCCCAGGAGACTATGGTGAACAACGGGGCTTCCTGACGTCATAAACATAAAAAGGGAAGGAACATGCTCAAAGCCATTGCAGACCCATTGTAATTTCAGTCACAATAGACCATTAAAGACTAAAAACATTCCTACAATCAAACTATAATAAAAAAATCAATTTAGGCTAAATAAAAGACATAAGCAAAGGCTCTCATCATGCTACAAGCTTCACCTCTTAGCCCTAGCTAAGAGGTCTAGCCTGACGTGGATGGACTAGATCTCTCCATAAACTAAGAAAACAAATAAACAATAAAAAAAACTCTCTAATCTCTCCTTCTTTCTCTCTCTTGCAACATCCCAAGCTCAAGCTCAAGATTTTTTTCTTCCTCTCTCCTCTCTCTCTAACTTCCTTTTATAACACCAGAGGGTCGATGGAGAGAGAGAGAGAGAGTCCTCGGGTGGGTGTGCAACAGAGGGCTACGGAGGTGTTTACGCAGCTACCATTAAAAATAAAATTTTCCGCCTTCTTCTGGTGTGCAAAGCGTCCACGAGCAACTTAGATAGAAACATCACTTAGGACATTTTTATCTCCTCTATCAGATAGATGGTGCTGATCGGCCATCCAATCGTTGACGACGGGCCAAGAAAATTCAGAAATCCAATTTTTGCGGATTGCAAAACAGAGCCTTTGCGTCTTGCTTTGGCTGTTAGTGGGCCCATGATCAGTATCAGTGGTAAAATCCAGTCCGTCCATTGAATTTATCATGAAAAATCAATTAGAAATGTATGGTTTTGGATCCATACTGTGGTGTCTCACGGACGTTTGTTTAGCGCCATCCAACCTGCGTTGAAGACTACATGTACGTATAATATTCGAGAAAGTCTAGTTGAAGATCAGCGCACGGTCGGTTTGATCCCCTGGATGCAATGAACGGTTTGGATCATCGAATAGGATGATAGTTGTGGGGCCCACAAAGTAAAAACGGACGGACAGTCTGTCCGCTGTCCTGGCGTGAAATGGTTCGGGTCAGCAGCGCTGACCGACCTGCTTGGTTTTGGTGTACGGCGAGTGCACCGTCGTTGTACACTCCACTAATGTAAATCAGGCCCCACCTTGATGCATATGCAACATCCATTCCGTCCATCCATTTTTAAATATCCTTTAAACCGTAGGGACCAATTTTAAAGCATATCAAAATATCAGGTGGGCCTAGAATCATGATTCTGAGGGCTGATCTATATTAGGCCACTTCCAGGAGGATCCAACGGCTGAAATTCTACGTG
The DNA here is from genome assembly GCA_037074715.1 of Magnolia kwangsiensis. Lineage (NCBI taxonomy): Eukaryota > Viridiplantae > Streptophyta > Magnoliopsida > Magnoliales > Magnoliaceae > Magnolia > Magnolia kwangsiensis. The sequence continues at coordinate 3,988,335 of CM073578.1, read as the reverse complement.
TACGGTTAATTCATGGTTTTCAAGTCATGTATGTAGTTTCAAGCCGAATGGATGGTGGAAACCCCGTGATCTTGCATTCTGGACCAGTTTCGGGCCATTTTTAACGTGAACGACTTGATTTCCTCGGATCCCCAGCATTTAAATCATTGATCTTGGTCTCATGGAGTCTCATCCAATGCCTTGGTGAATTCTGAATGTTAAATCCATGCTTTTAGCCTCTTATTTCAATCCAAGCTCGTAATTACACCTTGCAACACAAACACAGTTAAATTGGACTGTTAGACAGTACAATGTTCGTAAATTCAAGCAATAACTGGGGTCTAATATGCAATATTTGACCCTAAACAGGTTATTTCTTCTACTGGTTGCCTCGGCACGACTACATAACGTTGGCATTTATCGCATTTTTTAACATAGTCCTTTGAGTTCTGCTTGAGGGTCGGCCAGAAGTATTCTTAACAAAGTATCTTCAGGGCTAGGGCTCGGCCACTGGAATGGTTTCCGTAGATTCCTTCGTGAATCTTCTGAATCATGTAATCGGCTTCGTCAGGTTGGAGACACCTGAGGTAAGGCTGGGAATATCCCTTCTTATATAATATACTGTCTAAGATGACATATCGAGTCGCTCGGACTCTCAGTCGTCTCGCTTCAAATTTATCTAAGGGAATTTCGTCAGACGTGAGGTAGTTGAAGATCGGGTCCATCCACTCGGAGTAGCATGTATTGGATTAACTTTCTCCACTTGGGTGATACTCGGATGTTCTATGAATTCAATGAGGATAAATCATGGGATTTTCCCCTCTGCGATCGAGGCGAGCCTCGCTAGGGCATCAGCCTATGAGTTTTTCACTCTTGGGATTTGCTGGATGGTGCAACTCTAAAATTTCTCAATCAATTTCCTCACCTCGTCAAGATAAGCGATCATCCTTATTTCTTTGGTTGCGTACTTGGTGAAAATGTGGTTTACCACCAGCTGCGAATCGCACAGGACCTGAAGAGACTGAACGCCCAGACTTGTAGTCAACCTGAGTCCGGCTAATAATGCCTCATATTCCACCTCATTGTTCAAGGCCTTGAACTCGAGTCTGATCGCATATTAAATAGACATAGAGTTGGATTCAACTAAGATGATTCTGGCTCCAGCCCCTTTGGCATTGGATGACCCATTGACGTAGAGAATCCATCCCGAGTCCAACGCCGCCTTCTGGTCCCCCAAGGGGATAGGCGGAGTCATCTCGACTTCAGAGCTGATCTCCTCTTCACTCAGAGTGGTGAATTCGGCAATGAAATCTACTACGGCTTGGCCCTTAATTGTTGTCCTTGGACGAAATAGGAGATCGAACTCTCCGAGTTCAATGGCCCACTTGGTCATTTGACCTGAAACCTCTAGCCTCTGGAGAACTTGTCTCAGAGGAGAGTCGGTGAATATGATGATGGAATGAGCCTAGAAGAACGGGCATAACCTCTAGGCTAAAACAACAAGGCTGAGTGTTAGCTTCTTAAAGGATGAATATCTTGTTTCCACAGGTACCATTGCTTTACTCACGTAATATACGGGGTATTGCTTACTCCTGACTTCTCTGATTAGGGCCGAGCTAACAGCCAAGGCCGAGACCACAAGGTACAAGAACAGGGGCTCTCCTTCTTTAGGCTTGGATATGAGGGGGGTGAGCCTAGATATTGCTTTAGCTGCTGGAAGGCTTGTTCGCACTCTGACGTCAATTCTGTCTTCTTATGACCCTTCAATTGTTGGAAGAAGGAAAGACATTTATCTGTCACTCTGGACATGAATCATCCGAGCGTGGCGACTCTTCCTGTGAGGCATTGTATTTTCTTGATGGTCTAAGGTGAACTTATGCCGAGGAGCACCTTGATCTTGTCAGGATTTGCCTCGATGCCCCACTGGCTGACCTAAAACCTGAGGAACTTTCTTGACTCAACCCCAAAAATGCACTTTGCGGGGTTCAACTTCATCTGGTACTCTCGGAGGACATTGAATGTTTCTCTGAGATCTGTCAAGTGATCGGACGCCTTGATACTCTTCACCAGCATGTCGTCAATATATACTTTCATGGTGCGTCCGATCTGTTTGGCGAACATTTAATTTATCAGCCTCTGATATGTCGCCCCTGTATTTTTTAGGCCAAATGGCATGACCCGGTAATAGTAGAGTCCTTTATCCGTGATAAAGGTAGTTTTCTGCCTATCTGGGGGATGCATCGCGATATAGTTGTATCCGGAATAGGCATCTAGGAAGGAGAGTAACTCATGACCGACCGTATTGTTTACTAGTTGATCGATCCGAGGTAGAGGGAAGCTATCCTTTTGACATGCTTTGTTCAGGTCTGAGTAGTCTACATAGACCCGCCACTTCCGGTTAGATTTCTGACAAGCACCCAGTCGGGTTAATATACTTGCTTTATGAAGCTGGTATCGAGTAGGATAGAGACTTCCTCAGCAATGGCCTCGTAGCGCTCAGAGTCGAATGGTCTTCTCTTTTGTTTTACCAGTTTATGATCTGAATCTACGTTCAACCTATGGACCAAAACATCAAGGGAGATCCCTGGCATATCTATATGCGACCATGCGAAGATGTCCCTGTGTCGTGTTCACTCCCCAAGTGCAGGGTTGTGATGTAGTAATAACTCGGTAAGACCGAGGTCGAATCCCAAGGGACTGATACTTGTACGTTATCTAAAACTAATCAGAACTAGAACTAGATTAAGATGAATTCTAAATCAATTAACAATTTTGGAATAATTATGAATTAATTAATCTAAACTTAAGAGAAATCAGAGAAAGAAACTAGGGATTCAGATGATCCACTTGTAGAGATCAAGGAGATCTTATGCATGTTTCATGGAAAGTAACTGAACTGTCATTGATCTAGTTTTCAAGAGATGAAAGGTATATGAATTAGAATGGATTCCATCACCAAACCATGCCCAAAAGACTATGGCAAACAACAGAATTAAACTAATTACCACCCAATCACATGTATGAAAGTTAGGAAGGGTACCGTCATCCAACCATGCCCAGGAGACTATAGTGAACAATAGGGCTTCCTGACGTCATAAACATCAAAAGGAAAAGGACATACTCAAAGCCATTGCAGACCCATTATAATTTTAGTCACAACAGACCATTAAAAACTGAAAACATTCCAGAAATTTAACTAAGATTAATATCAATTCAGTTTAAACAAAAGGGATATGCAAAGTCTCTCCCATCACGTTACAAGCTTCACCTCTTAGCCCAAGCTAAGAGGATTAGCCAGCCATAAATGGGCTAGAATCCCTTAAACAAAGAAAAAGAAAAGAAAAGGAAAAAACTCTCTCTTTCTCTCTCTCTGTTCTTCCAACGTCAAGCCCAAGCCAAGATGAAGATTGTTTCTCTCTCTCTTTTTTTCTCCACTTATAGCCAGCTGTATGGAGGTCGGTTGCTGGTTGAGTCGGTGGATAGAATTCATGCACTTGCTTCGTAGGCAGCAGAAGAGAACGCAAACAACTTGTTTTGATGCTTGGTGGGGCCCATCTTCTATGGTTATTGAAGAATCAGTTCTGTCCACTAGGTTCATAGTATCGATTTAGGCCATTCTTCCAAGATTGAAGTAGATTCGAGTTCTGAATGGACCACACTATTATTCAACGTGGCAGCTTGTTCCTTACTCTGTGTGTTTGAATGACTGCATGGGTGCATGAAACTGACTGGGTTTTGGTCGAAACCCTCCCCTGGACATTATGGACGTCTCAGATCATCCATTTGGTGATCGTGATGGGCCACCTCAACTCACAGTGGACGTACAGCGTTAGGACGGGTCAAGGCTACGCAAATTTCTTGGTGGAGTCTACTTCATCTGTCCTTTGTGAAATCCAGGCCGTCCACTGGAATCACAAGAAAAAAACATGTAGAGATGGCTGGTTTTGGATCGAGTTAGGTGCAGCCCATATGATTTTCCATTCAGCCGTCTATTCTCTATCAGATGGTTGGAGATCATTCCAGTGGTTCTTTCTCAAAATTTCGACACATAGTCCATGATCAGAGGGGCCTTGGAATGCGAATGGACGGTTTGGATTATACATATGGACAATGGGTGGGGTCCACTGCAATGCCCGTCTTAGAAATCCACTCCCTTCATCAGCTCCTATACGTAATGTTAGCCCATGGCCTCCAGTTTGACGTCGATCCGACTTCAGGGTGGGCCACACGCTCAACCGATATATGGACAACATTCACCCTTAAAATTACAATCTGCTTCACGTGGATGCCATGCATGTACATATATTTACAGATTTTTCCTTCTCTTTTGTTATAACTTCTGCCGTCCGTATCTCTTGATTGCACCGTTCAAATGAAACAAAATTTCACCAGGGCTTGTTATTTTTCACGCTCTTTCTAACGCCTAATTTTGAGCCTTGATCGCTTATGGATTGCCAAGATATGCTTTAGTGGCTAACACCCTCTGATCTCTCTGTTGGGCCACTTTCACGTGGATCCAATGGCTGAAATTTGACGTGTACGGTTAATTTATAGTCCCCATCACGTGTATGAAGTTTCAAGTCAATCAGAGAGCGGAAGCCCTGTGATCTTGCATTCTAGACCAATTTTCGGGCCATTTGAGCTTCAGTTTCTTGGTTTTCTTCGATCCCTGACATGTGATTCCGTCGATTTTGGCCCCCTGGAGTCCCGTAACTTGCCTTGGTGCATCTTGAGCGCTAAAACTATGTTTTTAACACCCATTTTCAGTTCAAGCTCATAAAGACACCCTGCATCACAAACACAATTAAATCGGGCTATTAGACAGTACAATGTTCGTAAATTCAGGCAATAACTGGGGTCTAATATGCAATATTTAACCCTCAACATGTCGCCTTAAAAAGGTAAGCATTTCAGACCGTTGCTTGGGACTCAATGACATTCTAAGCTGAATGGTTTTATTTGGGTCTGCTTCGTTGAGGGGCACCTTCTCCAGGTCTTTTACAGATGAGTCCCTTATGGGTCCTCGGGGATCTAAGATGTTGACAACAAGTGCTTGCTTGATAGATCCTTTTTTGACCACTATCGCGTAACATCTCCGAGCTTCACGTTGGTCGCCTCGGAGGTAGCCTGTTCTGCCCTCAGCTAGGAACTTCATCATTAGGTGATAAGTAGAGACGATCGCCCTCATTGCATTGAGGGAGGGTCTGCCCAGGATGACGTTGTGCACCGATGGTACATTGACAACAAGAAAGTCCACCATAAGGGTGACTTAGTGTTGCCCTTCTCCCGCAGTTACTGGGAGGGAAATGGCTCATTCGAAGATCACTCTCTCTCTGACAAAGTCGTGCAGGAGGGTCTTCATGGGTCGGAGGTGTGATTAGGGAACCCCCATCCTCTCGAAAGCTTCAGAATAGATTACATCGGCTGAACTTCCGGTGTCAACCAGGATGCGGTATATCTTGTGGTTTGGTATGGTCATCGTGACCACCAGGGCATCGTCGTGTGGATGTTAGATTCCACGTGCGTCATCTTCCATAAAGGTCAGACTGCATGAGCTGATCCGAAGTTCCTTTCTAGGTCTCTCGATTTAATGGACATAATGTTCCGAATAGGTTTTTCGGGCCCTGTTTGAATCTCCTCCACCGGCCAAGCCCCCGAAAATAGTGCGGATTTCGGCTGGCTCTTCTGTGGGATTATTCGGTCGCTCTTACTCCCATTCTTCCTTCCAAGTGGCTCTCTCTCTCTCTCTCTTAGTGTATCGATGTAGATGTCCTTTACAGATAAGGGACTCAATTTCATCCTTAACATCCACACAATCATCCGGGTTATGGCCGTGGTCCCGATGGAAGCAACAGAATGTTCGCTTATCCTGATATTTGGGGTCGGCCTTTATACAAACAGGCCAATTCAGAAGTTTTTCTCCTCAGATATCTAACAGGATCTGCTCGGCAGATGTATTGAGGGGGGTATAAGAAGGAAATTTTCCTTCTGACCTTCGGTTCGGTCGATGATCGCGAGGGACGCGGTCATCCGATCCTTTGCCGGTCAGCTGAGACTCTTCATTCCTAGGCCTCTTTCCTTTGCCGGTTAAGTCGGTTACTTGTACACTTTTGCGGACGTTGGTAAACTCCTCAACATTGGTATATTTTTGAGCTCTTGTAACGAAGTCCGCTAACGTCTTCGACGAGTTCTTCCCAATGGAGAAAGTGAACCTTCCTTCTTTTAAACCACTGAACACTGCAGCGAGCACCTTTTTGTCATCGTAGTCCTCGACCTGCAATGCCTCCTCATTGAAGCGAGTAATGTAGTCCTTTAACGACTCCTTTGGTCCTTGCTTGATGGTGAGCAAGTGAGTGTTGGGTTTTTGACTTCTCTTACCACTTATGAATTGGGTAAGGAATAGTCGACTCAACTCTGCAAAGAAACCGATGGAATTAGGTTTGAGTTGATGATACCAACTCTAAGCGGATCCCGTGAGGGTGATAGAAAATCCCCTACACATCATTGTGTCCATTACTATCTGGATCTGCATCCACGATCGATAAGCTTCTACATGCTTGGATGGGTCACCAGATCCAGAATATTGGATGACGGGAGGTCTCCGAAATCTCTACGACATTACCTCATCCATGATGGTGGAGGTGAAAGGAAATTTGGTCTCTTCCATCATTACCTGAACCATGGCAGGGACTGTCGATAATTGCTGCTTCCTTTCCAGGGTTAAAAAACTTGTCGTTGAGTTCCGCAAATCGTGCTTCCCAGTGATCTTTGTTCTCAGCGACAATTTCTGGGGCATTTTCTATTTCTGAAGTCCTTCTTTCCCTCCTCCGCTCTAGCTAATGACGGAGGTCCGTAGGTGCCAGAGCTGAGGTGCCTGAATTGTTTGTAGGAGCCCGAGTAGTGGTATTCTGTGCCGAGACTCTAATTTGGACCAGAAGAGGATTCTGATCCGAAATCGACGCCCGAGAGTGTTGGGGTGCCTCGGGCCTTATACTCCTCGGCATAGAGTGAGCCTCGACGAACAGACCGACCGGCTCAAGGACGGGATTCTCCTGAATCGGGCATGGTTGTGGTTCCTGTCGTTGCTTCATTCTGTTTACTTCATCGCGTAGGGCTTGAATCTCGTTTTGCATGGCTCGATACTTACTCGCTCGGTTGTGAGAACACTGAGAAGGCCCCGACGCTGACTCGACTTAAAGTAGTGATGAAGAGCGAGTTTGCTCATTTGACTCTGGTTCCACAACTACCGCTTTCTTCTTTCCTCTTGTCATTGTATTTGAAAATAAGAATCTGACCTTTAGTATCAGATTCCTACAGATAGCGCAAAAAAATGTTGAGGTCAAAATCTGGACAGCTCTCCCCTCAATTTCCTGAACCTGGGACGACTCCAACGTCTTGATCCTGCACAATGTAAATGGGCAAAGGTGACCCTGGCTAAGCTGGGGGACCCTCCAATGCCTAAGTCAGGTCAAGGGAATCTGGGTCTAAGTGGGGAGTAGAGGAGAGTGCTATATATTACGTACTTGTAGCAGTGGGGTCACGATGTATTTATACCTGACTGTTGGATTGTTTGGGTCTGTTATCGTCGACACGATTTACTCAATCAGTGGGATACTAAGATTGTGAAAATATTGTACACAATCCATGGATGGTGTAGCGTATCAGGCGGATAATGCGTATCTGAGGACAAAGTAATTGGCCACATTTGTTTATGGCAGTTTCCGAATCTAACAAGTGGAGCGCCCGCCTTAATGTATGGCCTCGGCTCAGCGTAGTCCCTCTAGCCGTCAGGTCACTGATTAGCTTTTGCAGTTAACTTGCTAGTCAAGGATGGCGCTCTTAGCCCGAGCCAAGATCTGACCTAAGCTATTAGGCTAGGCCTGTCACTAAACACACTCCACACGCCTTCTTCTGGAGGTCTGAGGCGGTGCGTCAAATCTATCCCATCACGTCGAGTTTTTGGTCAGGTGGTGGTTGGACAACCTAGCATATTCAATCGAAGTACAACTCCTTTCCTGACTTCAAATTGTGTTAAGCCGCTCTGATCCGTAGCCTCGAAGTAGGAGCATCCTCATTTGAGACTTGCACACATCATGTCAGACGGGCATTACCTCGGACATTCGTATTCCCGATGGCCCAATGAACTTAGTACATCAACTATTCTTAGAACTATTAGAGGCTTGGATCTTCCCATAACAGTATACAAATAACATAGTCAGCCCCAAATAGTAAGATGAGTAACTTTCAGTAGGTGAAAACGCTTTCCACGGTAATGAACAAGTTTCCATGGATATGAATAATTTCTCTGCGTGGGTGAATACGTGTTGCAGATATGGACTCCAAACAGTGTGTACCATGAGGACGTGGTTTAACTGGGTGACCCCACGGTGATGTGAACAAGTTTCCGTGCACGTGAAAGTAAGTGAATAATTGCATATATACATGGATCCCACATGGTGTGTATCATAGGGATACCGTTTGGCCGGTGATCCCGTGATGTTGCGAACAAGTTTCAATGCACTTGCATTACTTCTACCCATAGGTGAATTAGTGTGGGGTCAGTTTGGCTGGTGACCCAAACATCAGCCAGCTAGCCGATGTCAAAAGTTTGTGGGCCCTATCATAGTGTATGTGTTTTATTCATGTAGTCCATCCATTTTGCAAGCTTATTTTAGGGCATGGGCTCATTTGTCCTACCGTGTATGTGTTTTATCCATGCAGTCCATGCATTTTGCCAGCTTATTTTAGAGCATGGGCACAAAAATGAGGCAGATCCAAATAAAGTTCACTATGACACAGGAAATAATATTTGAAATTACATGATCATAGCCTTCACACAGCTACAATACTTGAAATTACACATAGCCTTCACACAGCTACAATACTTGAAATTACATTATCATAGCCTTCACACAACTGATAATAATTGGAATTCCTCGTGAACTCTAGTAGATCGACCTAGGATCAAGATATGTTTAAGGTAAGAGCTACTTCCTCATCTTGTTTATTAACAACGGTAACTATTTCTTCTTTGATGAATGAAGTATGCCGTTTCATCTCAATTGTACATCCAAACACATACTAAAATCTAAAGTCGTCTCATGTCCAAGATGGACCAGAAAAGGCCCAATAAAAAACAAAAGTCATTAAGACTGTCGGAACCTTAAAACAAGCATATCTCACAAACCGGAATGAGTTACTCAACATACCAAATATGATTTTGGGGTAGAATGAGCTACTTTAGCCAACCAACCTGGATGTGCCGGTTTTCTCATGCCGAATTTGCGAGATTCCATCACATCGACGGTTGAATTCAACATTTATTTTCATTTTTACTATTTTTAATAGGTTTTAGTTTGATTATAACCCTTCATCCGTTCGGCTTTAAGAGTTGTCTCTGACATGAAAAGTGTCTATAAAAATTAGGAGAATAATATGGTCCAGCCACATAGGACACTTACTATAAATAGAAAATCTACTGTTTATAGAAAGTCACGAATTCTAGAAGTTTTAGTTGTAGTTTGATTCTGAAATCTCTCACATTGCTTAGTATCCGTATTTAAAGGGTTTTGAACTCATTTATTTCATCAATAAATCAATTTATAAATTTATTAGAATTTATTTCTATTTTCCTGCTCTCTTTCCTTGTGGATTCAAAAAGTCTCTGTGAGGAGTCCGGAGAAGCTCCGTGGATTTGGAGTAGTTATCCTTGAGAAAGATAGCAATCGACCTCATTATGTTCATCCTTCTGTCAATTGGTATCAGAGCGAGGACTCCCCTCGAGCCAATGACAAACAACAAAGGTATGAACCAAAACTATGTGGACGGTTCGGATTGTTTTTGCCTTTGATCAAGCTTTCTCTAGTCTATCTTTGCCATGAAAGTGTCTGCAACCCATTGTACACACACACACATATAGGGTGCTATGAGATTTTCAAGGTAGCTTTGGGCCAAAAGTTTACGTTTTTATAGTCAAGTCTCTTCTTTTGCAAAGAGCATCGCCATTCCAAGTAGGGGGCCTAATTCTACCTTTGAGTTAGGGTCCCTCATTTCTAGGCCAGAGGTGCATTTCTTTTAATGTAAGTACATCCAAATGGGCCCTATTTAAGCAAAGAAGAATCTATTTTATGAATCCCTCACTCATTATTTTTTTTTCTTTTTAAAGTGGTGTCCAGTTAAGTATTGTTAGGCCCAGACAGTGATTTTGGGATCCAATCCCCACAATATTGTACCAATACCATCTCGGCCAGATGACCCAAGAATCTAGCTGGTACAACCATCAGGTGGGCAGCCTTAAAAAACTATAATACACCACAAAAAACCTTGGAACCTGTAGCCCACCCAATGATAGGAACCGACCTAACTTTTGGGACAAGTTGTTCATCACTTCGGGGCTCATCAGATGCACTTGTGGGAAGGCACACAAACAACACAGTCGGCCTCACACGGTCAGATGAATAACTTTCAGTAGTTGAAAATGTTTTCCAGTACCATGATGCGAACAAGTTTCCCTGCACTTGAACAAGTGTTGTAGAAATGGGCCCCACATGGTGTGTATCACAAGGATGGGATTTGTCTGGTGACCAAATGATGATGTAAAAAAGTTTCCCGTGCAATGCGAGTTACTTCTACAGACAGGAAGTGTTACAGAAACGGCCCACATTGTGTATAAGGGGGACAGGTTTGGCTGGTGACCCAACACCAACCAGCTAGCTGGTTTCAAAGCTCTGTGAGCCCTATCTTTTTTTTTTTTCAGCAAAAAAGAAGTTTTATTCACAATATAAGCTATACAGCTGAGACCCTAGTATTAGCTTGATCCAGAACTTCATTGACCCTAGGAAAGTTTCAATGGTAGGCATTTAATCACCACTATTTCATGTGGGTGGCCGACTTGTGTCTTGGATCGGCCTCTTTTATGAGCTCTCACGTCCTAAGATGAGTTGGCCAAACTGCTGGACAGAGTGGATGTCACACGCATAACACAGTGGACCGCACAACTTTTTTCTTACACGGGCTCCATATAACCGCAGTTGTAGGTAGGCGCTCTCTACAATACCGGTTTTATAGGGTCCTACAAAGCTTTGGTTTAGATTGGATCCCTCCAAGTTCGGTTTTACATGGTCCCACAGCTTCTGATTACATGGGACCCTCAACACCAGTTCTACACAACGCATCAAACACCCAAGAGCAATGGGGTCCACCAGTTCTATACAATCGACTCCATCCATCAGGTTCTATCATTGAGTCTAGGCTGTGAGGTAAAAGAAATCATCCAAATCCATAACTGAGGCTGGCCACCCCTAGGAATAATGGATTGGATACCAACCATAGCTTTGGGTAGAGCAACCATGGTGTGTATGTGACCCATTCAATTCACTTTTGTTACTAATATATAGGGAACTGTTTTAAAATCTTGCTACCATTATTGTTCTTTTATAAAAGAGGTGAGCTACCGTGGTACGGGGTGGATGCGAGACCCATGTCATGTATATATCAAATCCAACCCATCCATCAGATCCCCAAGGTTCCAGAACTCAGGTATACCCAAGTATATGGAACAGTGGAGACCCTCACCCACCACTGATTTTCAATGGGGCCCACCTGTATTGCTGAACTACCGTATTTCAATGGGTTGGTTGAAATACACACCATGGAGTAGATGTCATGGACATTTCACCCAAGGCTTGATATGTAGAGACGCACCTGATCTATGGAGTGGATGTTACGGACAACACAGTGGCCCCACAGAGCTCTAGCGTCCGTAGTGCTGTACACGAGCAGAGTTAGCTCGTTAGCTCACTCGACTCTACTCGAAAAAGTACCATTCAACTCGGTTCAAAACTGTGCCCATGACGCATGACGCTTGTAGGATACTAGTTAGTTTTGGGGTGCACGGCTTCAGTGGATCCCTAACTTAGGGCCCACCTTGATGTATGTGCTTTACATCCATGCCATCCATCCATTTTGAAAGCTCATTTTAAGGCTTGATCCTAAAAATTAAGTAGATCTAAATCTCAAGAAGACCACACCAAAAGAAATAGTAGTGATTGACCATTTAAAACTTATTGTGGGCTACAAATGTTTTGGATCAAGCTGATATTTGTGTGTCTGATCCCTCCATCCAGATCTTTGTGACCTTATAAACAGATTGGGTTGACCCCAGAAAGTTTTTTAATGGTGGGTATTCAATCACAACTGTTTCTTGTGGCGTGGTCCAATTTGTGGACCCTGACTTATACAGGCAGGCACACAATCTAGACTACTCCAATTTGTGGACCCTAACTTATACAGACTGGCACACAATCTAGACTACCCCAATTTGTGGACCCTAACTTAGATGGAGAGTAATAGATGGAATCAGATCCATTGGACCTATCTCACCTCTGTATGATTTGCATTTGTTCATTGAACGCAGGTCCTTTCCTCTTTGTAGAACACATGCCGGCACACATCTAGACTGACCCAGCTCATAACTATGGACGTATTTTAGACATTGATATGATGGATGGAATAATTTATTTAGAGTCATTTTAAGTATATGGACTATCCACAGTTTCTAACATTATTTTAACCGTTTGGATTATCTGTATGTGCACTTGCGCAGAGGATTAACGTCTAACGAAGCATTCTCAGTTTCTGATCCATGTGCGACATCTGTGCATCAGTTTTGCGGGTTCATGTTAGGACTACTTCCTATTGTGTGATTCACTTGAGTTTTGGATATGTCTCCTGATTGGGCTCATCTCCTACGGTGATCCAGTGAAATCGATGAATAAAGCTTCTGCTTGGGGGACTCCTTTGTATGCTAGGGCACAGGAAAGTGGCATCAAATGTGAATTGCCTGTGATTAGAAGTTTGTAAATCTACTCTTATCCTACGCTCTATAAGGTCCACATGTGATGTTTGTGTTTTATCTATTGAGATTTGAATAAGGCATATTCAAATCTCAACGACTCACTTTAGTTACTGAATCTTCTTGGTTTTTAACGTCACCTCCTTATTGCGAGATGTCTTAAATCTGAGTCCTTTCGCAACTGAGATGCGAAAGGGTCCTTTCGCAACTGGGATGCAAAAGAGTCCTTTCGCAATTGGGATGCGAAAGGAAAGTTTCCTAAACTATAAATAGGTGTTCTTAGGGCTTTTCTAATGCATGAGAAATAATTCTAAAGCTTGTTAAAGGGGTTCTAGGGAAATTAAAGAGTGTAACAAGGGTGAGATTTGAGGTTTTTCGAATCGGGTAAGTCCTCTCTCTTCGTAATTTTCATTTTCATAGTGGAGATCTGTCGCTTTGTGCAATGGTTTTTTTCCCGCAAAGGTTTTCCACGTTAAATCTGGGTGTTCTCTGTGTTCTCTTGTGTGCTTGGTGCCATTGAATTGCAATCCTAGATCTAGATTTATGTGGATTTCGCGGGTCAAAATCCCCAACAAGTGGTATTAGAGCGAAGTTGCGGCACAGATATGAATCTAAGGGATTAGTAATAATGGCAAGTGCCAAGTATGAGTTTGAGAAATACTCGGGAAAAAATAATTTTAAGTTATGGAAGGTTAAGATGATTAGCCTGTTAACCAAGCATGGCGAGAATGGTGCTCTTGAGGAGCGAAAGTCTACTATGAATGATGCTGATTGGAATGCTCTTGATAAGAAAGCTTTATCATCGATCCGTTTATATCTTACGGATGAGGTTCTCTAAAATGTCATGAGGGAGAAAACTGCGACTAAGTTATGGGCAAAGTTAGAGGATGTCTATGCCAAGAAATCCTCAGAAAATCGCCTACACTTGAAGCGGCAGTGGTATAACTTCAAGATGGGAGAGAGTGGAGATCTGGAGGCTCACATCAGCAATTTTAATAAATTGGTTTGCAAATTGTTGGATATGGAGGAAGTGATGAAAGATGAAGAACAAACATGTATGTTGCTGAATTCTCTCCCGGCGTCCTATGAGGCATTCAAGGACACTATGTGCAATATGAATAAAACCCTAAGTGTCGACACAGTTATCTCAGCCCTTCAAGGGAAGGCTATGAGACAACTAAACAGGGACATGGGGACGTCTTCTGATGCACTGTTTACAATGGGTAGGAATTCTAGACAAGGTACAGATTCTTCAAGTTCTAAATTCAAATCCAAGGGCAAAGGCAAAGGAAAGGTAAAGTACTAGAATTGTGGAAAGGAAGGACATGTGAAGAGGGATTGTGAAAATTCTAAATTGAAGAGGAAAGATTCTGAGGCTTCATGCAGGGAGGCCAATGTTGCCACGTCAGATGGATCGAGTGGATGTGATGGTGATGTTTTATCTGTGTTTTCGCTCAGACGGTCATACGATGATCGTAAGGACGAGTGGATGCTAGACACGGGGGCATCTTTTCACATGACTCCTCATCGGAGTTAGTTCACCAGCTACAGGGAGTGCGATGGTGGACAGGTATTTATAGGCAATGACATTTCCTGTAATGTTGTGGCTATTGGTTCTATGCGCATCAGAATATTTGATAGAGTGGAGCGTACCTTAATAGATGTGAGGCACGTTCCTGATTTGAAGTAAAATCTGATTTCTCTTGGTGTGCTTGAGGCAAAAGGATGTAAGTACAAAGGTATTGATGGTGCTCTTAAAGTATTTAAGGGGACACGGGTAATCATGAAAGTGCAACGACTCGATAACTTGTACAAGTTGATCGGGAGCACTTTAAAAGGTGGAGCTATGGTGGATGTAGTGGATTCCACCTCTGTACGTGTGTGGCATGTTGGGCATGGCCACATGAGTGGGCAGGATAGGAAGGCTGAGACGAGCAGACAGGGATACAGAGTAGGTAGAGCAGCCACTTATGAGAAGAAACACACGGCATGATCGTGGAATATCGGTGAGGTACATGGACGACTCCAATATCGCATGAGTATTCATCTTCTATTCAGATGGCACTAGGTGAGTATGGTGCTGAGAAGTGAAAGGTGACTATGGGCGATGTGATGGATTCATTGTACTAGACCGACATATGAGAGCGGGTGGAGCTTTTAGTGGGACAAAAAGCAGTTGGATGCAGGTGGATCTTCAGGAGGATACAACATAGATATAGAGCGAGGTTGGTGATGATGAGTTATGCTCAGGGAGAAGGGATCGGCTTCTTAGAGATATTAGCGCCGACGGTATAGTAGGTGTCTATTAGATTAGTGATTGGCGTTGGTTGGCCAATGTGATCTTGAGCTAGAAGAAATGATGTGGAGTCTGTACTTCTGCAAGAGAAAGTGAAGAGCAGATCTACATGAAGCAACTAGGGTAGTTCCAAGTAAAAGGGGCTGAGAAAAGACTTTGCAGGAGGTCGTTGTTCGGCTTGTCGCCTAGGCAGTGGATTGATTCCTTCATGGTGGGTCAGGTATTGTATGTTGATGACGTGTGGATCGCCAATTGTGACATGTCTAAAATCAATGTACTGAAGACTCGAGACATCTACGATGAAGGATAGAGGGCTAGAAAGATGGTTCTTAGCATTGAGACTGAAGGAGGAGTAGGCTTTGGTAATCACAAGAGGAATACCTTGTGTGTAGGTATTGATCAAGGATGCGATGGGCTAGGTAAAGCCGGAGAGCGTTCCCTACGCATCTCTCCTCAATTTTTCCTCAGGACATGTCCCAAAACAGATGAGGAAAAGCAGGATATCTCATGAGCCTTATTCGAATGCGTTGGGCAGTGTATGCCATGGTCTGGTTTAGACCGGTTATTTCACAGGCTATCAGTGTTGTGAGCAAGTACCCCGACAAGCAATATTGGGTAGCGGTGAGATGGTAAAAAGACTACGTTTTCCTTTTATAAGAAGACAAGAGAAAAGGTGGTTGAGCACGTGGATCTTTGTCTGTGAAACTTCTCTAGACTTGGCGATGGCGGAAAAGAATGACGGAGTGTGCACAAGAAGTTATGATGTAATGTAGAAATAAGAAAAGAGGTCAAGAAGCTACACGGTTGAAGATTGAAGACATGGTAGAGATTGTTGCGAGATGTCTTAAATCTGAGTCCTTTCGCAACTGGGATGTGAAAGGGTCCTTTTGCAATTGGGATGCGAAAGGAAAGTTTTCTAAACTATAAATAAGTATTCCTAGGGCTTTTCTAATGTATGAGAAATAATTTTAAAGCTTTTTAAAGGGGTTCTAGGGAAAATAAAGGGTGTAGCAAGGGTGAGAATCGAGGTTGTTCGAATTGGGTAAGTCCTCTTTCTTTGTAATTTTTATTTTCATAGTGGAGATCTGTCACTTTGTGCCGTGGTTTTCTTCCCGCAAGGGTTTTTCACGTTAAATCTGGGTGTTCTCTATGTTCTCTTGTGTGCTTGGTGCCATTGAATTGCTATTCTATATCTAGATCTATGTGATTCCGCAGGTCAAAATCCCCAACACTCCTAACATGGGCTGGCACAAAGAATGGAGTAACACAGACGTTACAACTATCCTCGTAGAGCTTAAAGTCACATACATGTGATTCTCGTAATGCATCAACAATATTCCAGGGAGTGCCGCATGGGTTGGACTGGATGGATTTGGACTTGTCTTCCAGGAGTCAAATCTCTTCTTTTGCAAGGAGTATCACGATTCCGATTAGTAGGACCAGAACCGAATGCACTTTTCAAGTCAGGTTTTCCCTCCTCTTAAAGGCAAAGTCTTTTTTTTTTTTGGTTTTTGGGTGCTAGGCTGCTAGCGTATTTCAAGGAGTTGGGCCCATGACTGAATGGGTTTGCGCCCAGACTCTACTTTAAGAGTCAAAGTCTGGCATGACTTTTGAGTCACGTCCCCTTTTTTAGGGAGCTACTAGATTCCAAAGGGGGAGCGGATTGGGTGAGACCCGGATCCACCAAGGTGGGTGAGATCCCTGACCGTGGGGCTCATACTGATATATGTGCCTTAAGTCCACACCATCCAACCGTTTTGAAAGCTCAATATTTCGTAACATTAGTTAAAAAATGTACTAGATTCAGATATTATGTAGATCATACCACATGAAACAGTAGTGATTGAATCCCTACCACTAAAAACTTCATGGGGCCTACTGGAATGTTTATTTTCCATCAACCTGTTGATAAGGTCACAAAGATCTGGATGAAGAGACCACAAAAATATCAGCTTGATCCAAAACTTCTGTGGCACACGAGAAGTTTTTTTATTGGTCAATTACCACTGTATCTTGTATTATGGTCCACCTGAGATTTGGATCTGCTTCTTTTTTTCGATCATGCCCTGAAATGAGCTTTCAATAGGGATGGACGAACGGCGTGAATGTAGTCACATGCATTACAGTGGGCCCCAAGTCAGGGGTCCCACCAACCTCCGTGGATCTGCGGTCTCACCTAATCCGCTCCCATTCCAAGGGCCATTTTTGGATGCACCCTCCCAGGGGGTGTTTGAGAGCAGTTTTGATCGATAAAGCAATTGATGGTGTGACTTTGCAAAATCTCCTTCTGCTGCTTGAAAAAAATAGATGCTATACAAACAAAATTAAAAACTTTTTTAAAAAAAATTAAAAAAAAAAAACCTAATTTGTGGAAGTGAAAGAAAATGACCCCAAAATCATCAAAGCAGGCTACCAACTCAACCAAAAGGCAGGTTTAGAACCCCTTTTCCAAGACCCTATTGAGGAAGTGGATCCAAACAGGCCCTAAATCACCAAAGATGAATCTATTTTATACATCCCTGTATTATTTTTTAAAATTATTTTTAAAGTGGTGTGCAGCCAAGCATTGTTAGGCCCAGACTGTAATTATGAGATCCCACCCCAGCAATATTTGCACCATGCACGACCAACTTGACTAGATGACCCCAAAATCTAGCTGGTCCAACCATCAGGTGGGCCACCTTAGAAAACTATAATACACTAAAAAAACCTCAGCCTGTAGTCCACCTCACGATTGGAACTGACTTGGCTTTTGGTCCAAGCTGATAATCATTGCAGGGCTCACCAAATGTGCTTGTGGGATGGTATAAAAATAACAGTCACCCCACACAATAAGATGAGCAACTTTCAGTAGGTAAAAACCTTTTCAAAGGTAATGATGTGAACACGTTTCCATGGATACGAGTAACTTCTCCATCGTGGGTGAATAAGTGTTGCAGAAATGGCCCCAAACGGTGTGGATCACAGGGACGTGGATACGGGGACATGGTTTAACTGGCTGACCCCACCGTGATGTGAACAAGTTTCCATGCACGTGAATAACTTCTACGTGCCAGGGAATAAGTGTTGCATACATGGACCCCACGTGGTGTGTATCATAGGGATACGGTTTGGCTGGTGATCCTGTGATGAGAACAAGTTTCCGTGCACTTGCACAACTTCTACCCACAGGTGAATTAGTGTGGGTCGGTTTGGCTGATGACCCAAACACCAGCCAGCTAGCTGATGTCAAAAGTTTGTGGGCCCTATCACGGGGCCCTATACACTCAATTCCAGAGGTGTGGATCATTCTTCTCTGCATTCGGTCATGAACAAAAGGCCAAATTAATAGATGTGCAGTAAAAAAAAAAAAAAAAACAGAACCCGAGTAATGACTTTGTTATTTCTTAATGAAATTGAGGCCAAGATCAGTAATCAAGAGACCATTCAAACCGAGTCAAATAACATGCATTCTGAGTGAATCCATGATTCCTGGTGTTGAATCAATAACAAAGTTTTTGAAAGTTTTGGGCCCATGACTGGATGGGTTTGGGCCCAGATTCTACCTTAAGAGTCGAGTCTCCCACTACTTTTGAGTCACGCTCCCTGTTTTTTAGTGGAAACGGACTGGGTACTCCCCTGCCACCAGCCAATGGCTAGTGGTCGATGCTCCGTGGGCCCAACCATGATGTATGTGTTTCATCCATGCCGTCCATCTAACATGTTCATAAGGTGATTCTTACATGCAAGAATGGAAAATATGAATATCAGCCTAATACAAAACTTCTATGATCCTAAAGAAATTTTTTAACGGTGGTATTCAATTCCTTTATTTCTTGCCTGCTCTGAACTTCGGAGATGAATGGATGTGAATTGGCTGTGCCCCTGCATAGAAGATGATCCAGTAGGTGGTAGCTATATGTGGTCTGCCACAATCTATGTGCAACATCCATTCCGTCCATCCATTTTGCAGGTTCATCTTAGGACTATTTCCTATCATGTGGCCCACTTGAGTTTTGGATCTGCCTCAACATGATTGGGCTCATGTCCTAACGCGAATCCAGTGAAATTGATGGGCAGAGCTTCTGCCTTGGGAGCTCCGTGTATGTTGGGGCACAGGAAAGTGGCATCAAATGCAAATTGCCAGTAATTAGAGGTCATATAAGGAATCTACTCTTATACTAAGCTCAATGAGGCCCACTGTGATGTCTGTGTTATATTCACTTCATTTATCCATTGCATTTGCTCATTCTAGGAACTCATTTAAAAAATAAAGCATATTCAAATCTTAAATGGGCCACACCACAAGAAGCAGTGGTGATTGATCAACCACCATCAAAAACTTCTTGTGGGCGACATAAGTTTTGGATCCGTCTGATACAAGTGTTTCCCTTTATCTGCATGGGAATCAACTTAAATAGCCGTTTTAGATGGCATATAAACATAAGGTGGGCCTTTGGAAAGTTACAACGTGGGCATTTCTATCCCCACTACTTCATGTTATGTGGCTCTGAATCTTCATGAATTTTAACATCACCTCCTAGCATGGGCTGCTGGCACAAGGAATGGAGTAACACAGACCTCATAGCTGCCCTCATAGAGCCTAAAGTCACATGGGATTCTCGTAATCCTGGGTTTGGGCCCTGATTTTACTTTTCGAAATTCCTAGTAGGACACTGGACTAGATGGGTTTAAGCCCTAATTCTACTTTCCAAGTCAAGTCTTCTCTTTTAGAGTCTTAAGTCTTTTATCTCTTTTAGTTGGGTGTTGGTTCTTTTATCTTTTTTAGTTGGGTGTTGGTAGATTTTGAAATTTTTGGGCCCATGACTGGATGGGTGTGGGCCCAGATTCTATTTAAAAGTCAAGTCTTCCCTTACTTTTGAGACACGTCTCTCCTTTTTTAGGGAGCTACTAGATTACAAGGGCCCGTTTGGATGCACCCTCCCAAGGGTTGTTTGAGCCCTAAGAGCAGTTTTGTTCCAAACAACAATTTATGATGTGACTTTGCGTAATCCCCTTCTTCTGCTTGACAAAATAGACGTTATAAAACAAACAGTCAAAAAACACTAATTTGTGGAAGTGTATGAAAATGGACCCTAAAATCATCAAAGAAGTAGGCTGCCAAGCGCCAACTCATCTGAACAAGCAGGTTTGGACCCCTTTTCCAAAAACCCCTACCGTGGAAGTGCATCCAAAAGGCCCCTAAGTCACCAGAGAAGAATCTCGTTTTATGCATCCCTGTATCATTTTTTTTTTTTAAATAAAATAAAATTTAAAAGTGATGCAGTCAAGCATTGTAAAGGCCAGACGGTGATTATGAGATCCAACCCCTGCAATAGTTGCACCACGTCCATCTCGACCAGATCAACCTCAAATGGACCATACCATAGGAGGAAACAACAGGGGAGAATGATGTCCGCTTCCCAGGCCCATTAGAGGATCCATGGTCCTAGACAAAACAGGGATAGGCTTCATCACACACTATTGAGTTAACAAAGGGATCAATTGATCTGCCTCTGCCTGGCCCGTTTTTATTCATTGTTATATTGTAGTTGTTGCCTTCTTCTTCAATCTCTTTCTTTTCAACCATCCTTTCTTTTATATTTATATTGGTAAAACTCTTTTCCACGACATTTTCTTCTCTTTTTTGCATTACTTCTTCTCATCCATCTTCTCCTTTAGTTCTATTTTTGGATAATCTTTTAAGGGTTTTTAATTTTTGGCCCTTTTTCTTTTTATGCTTTTATTTGAAAGTCTGCCATATGAAAAGGAGATTGGTAACCTATAAATTGTATGCGGATTGCCTCGCCTGGAGATGCCCATAAGCTCTCTGGGACCACTATCATGTATTTGTTATATGTGTCATCTATCCATGTTGCCAACTTATTTGACTACATTAATCCAAATATAAGGCGGATACAAAGCTCAGGTGAACCATACCATACCAAACATTACAGGGTATCAATGGGCCCTAATGGTTAGGCATGGACTTAAAAATCAAGCCCATAAGAAAATCGGGCAGAGCTTGGAAGTAAATAAACGAAAGCCAATGAGCCCGACCCAGCCCTCCCCGTTACTCAATTTCTCACCTCTTACCTTTACCAATGCGAGTTGATTTCACGGATATGATCGTGGGACCTAAGTACTCAAGCATTGTACCTTGCACTCTCTGTACAACAGGGGTGGGGGATTTTGGTCTACGTCAGTCCTAGTGTCTTCATATGCCATTAGCTGGGACCCGAGTGAACTGCCGGGCCTACCTTGATGTATGCATGTACATCCATGCCGTCTAACAAATTTTCCAGATTATTCTATTGCATGGTCCCGAAAATAAAGGAAATAAAAATCTCAGATGGGCCACACTAATGGAAACTGCGGCTACCATTAAAAACTTCCTACGGTCTACCGTAATGTTTATTTGCCATCCAACCTGTTGCTAAGGTCACACTTAACTTAAATGAACAGAAAACACAAACATCAGCTTGATCTAGCATTTTTTGGCCCACAAAAGGTTTTAAATGTTCATAGACCACTATATCCAGTGGTGTGGTCCACCTGAAATTTGTATCTGCTTCATTTTTGGGACTATGTACTCGAATAATCTGAAAAAACGGATGGATGGCGTGGATATACAATGCATACATCTAGGTGGGCCCACGGTTTGGGATCCTATCCGCATGGCTGGTTTGGGGTCGCGGCGAAGTCCCGTACAAATGGGAAAGCCATCCGATCTCTTGCCACATTATCGATACGCGTCGACAGTGGAGAATGCACTTTCAAAGCTACCGATAATAACTCTCTCAGTTTCTATATCCGTCACTACTCTCTCTCTCTCTCTGTTTTATTTTTTATTTTTAAACAAAATATTCATATCCACATCTCCAACTCCATTTGGAAATTTCATTTGGAGAAATTGAGGGCTGGGCTTCCATAGAACTTGGCCCAGCCTAACCAGGCGGTTGACACCCCCAATTCAACACACTCTGATAGCAGAGCCTCCTCCCAGATCCAGGCACGACTACGGTGAATCCTTTATTGTGGGGCCCACTGTTTTATATGTGTCTTACATCCATGCCGTTCATCTATTTTAAAAGCTCATTTTAGGTCATTAATTTTAAAAATGAAGCAGGTCCAAATCTTAGGTGGACCACACCACAAGAAACAATTGTGATTGAATACCGGCCATTAAAAACTTCTTGGGGCCAATGTAACGTTTAATTGCCACCCAATCTGTTTATAAGGTCACAAAGATCGGATGGAAGGATCACACAGTTGGAAGGATCACACAGATATTAGCTTGATCCAAAAGAAATCATTGTGGGCCCAAGGAAGTGTCCATGATGTATATATGTTTCAGGCTCCACTGTTTTGTGTGGTGTGGTAATCGAGAGTTTTAGATTTTGCCTCATTTTGCGGCTCTTCGTGAGTTGATTAGGTGCAATTGATGCAGAGTTCGGATGGATGAGGTGTTGGTGGATTTTGGACTGTTAACACCCATAGTAGCATTTTCCCACCTGTGGGTGTCTTAAGTGGGACATGCTAGCTGGTGCAAAGCTCTGTGGCCCACCATGATGTAGCTGTCTGTCCATTTTGTTGGCTCATTTTAGGTCATGAGTTCAAAAAAAATTAGTTTGATCCATACTTGAATTGGACCACCCGACAGGAAACAGCGGGGATTGAAAGCATATGCTGGAAACTTTATTAGTGGCCATTGGATCCACTTATTTTTGAGTTCATGCCCTAAAATAAGCAGGCAAAATGGATGGACTGCAGGGATAAAACACATCCATCATGGTAGGGCCCACAGAGCTTTGACACCAGCTAGCTGGCTGGTGTTGGGTAATGAGGCAAACTGGTCCCCTTTGTACACAATGGGGGCCCATTTCTGTGACACTTTCTGTGTAGAAGTTATTCACGTGCATGGAAACTTTTTTATATCATCGTTTGGTCACCAGACAAATCCCATCGCTGTGATACACACCATGTGGGGCCCATTTTTGCATCACTTATTCACATGCACAGAAACTTTCGTATTGGAAGACATTTTCAGCTACAGAAACTTATTCATCTGACCGTGTGGGGCCGACCATGTTGTTTGTATGCCTTCCCACAAGCATCATCAGGTGGGCCACAGGTTCCAAGATTTTTTGTGGTGTATTGTAGTTTTCTAAGGTGGCCCATCTGATGGTTGAACCAGCTAGATTTTTGGGTCATTTGGTCGAGATGGTGGTGGTACAAGTATTGCAGGGTTTGGATCTCAGAATCACCATATAGGGCTAACAATGCTCCACTGCACACCACTTAAAAAAAAAAAAAAAAAAAAGATAGAGAGGGATGCATAAAGTAGATTTTTCTTTGATGATACGGGGCTTCTTTGGATGCACTTACTTTAAAAAATATTAAATAAATAAATGCACCCTTGGGCCTAGAATTGAGGGAACCATCAATTTCCAGACCCCACTACTCATTGGAATACCATAGATGAGACTTGCCTCTAACCCAGGTTTATTTGAGAATCATGTGTGACCTTGAGCTCTTTGATGGTCGTTGTGATATCTGTGTACTCCATTCCTTGTGCCAGCACATGCTAGGAGGTTGAGCTAAAGGTTATATCCAAACCATCCGTTCACAAGCTCTTTATAAGGATTGAAGCGAAAAATAAGATAGATCCAAAAGATGAAGTGGACCACACTATAAAATGTAGTGAGGGATTGAATTTCTACCATTGAAACCCTTTTCGAGGTTACAAAAATTTTGGATCAATACTATATTTGTTTTTCTCTTCATCAAGGTTTGTTTGACCTTATAAACATATTAGATTAAAAATAAACATTATGGTGGTCCCTAAAAATATTTTAAAGGTAAGAATCATTGTCCCACTGCTATTTGTGGTGTGGTCCACTTGATCTTAATTTGGACATGACTCATGTTTCGGATTAAGATCTAAAATGATAGGCGCGTCTTCGCATGACATACCCACACCAGCTAGGTTGGAGTGGGGCAAGTACACGATATTTAAAATTTTCCTTCATCCATGCAATAATCGTCTTATGAACATGTTTGATGGCATGCATGCATGAAGGTGGGCTGCAGGGAGGGTTCTGAGCAAGGGGCATTTCCATTTCCGTTGTTTCCTATGATGTGGCCTACTTGAGTATTGGATCTCTCTCCCCCATTGCGCTCAATGCCAAGATTGAGTTTGTGAAGCGGATGGACAAAGTGCATGTAACATAAACACTAAGCTGGCTCCCACAGAGCTTGGTATTAGCAGAGTCCTAGTTAAGGCATGCAGGGTCCGGATTTTTCACTGGAACGCAACTTGTCTGTGACCAGGAGTTACATGATCCTTGTGTAACCCTAAGCACTATAAGGCCTGCTCTGATGTCTATATCATATCCAGTCTGCCCATCCATTTAGGTAGCCCGTGTCAAGACATGTTCTCAAAAAATTATTCAGACTTATGCCCCATTTGTTAAATCTGAAGTCTAAAGCCTGAATCTAAAATTTAAATTTGAATTCTGAAGCCTGATTCTAAAATCTGAAGTCAAAAAACTTGTTTAATAATTATGGCTAAGGTTTGAAAATTAAGTACTGAATTTGAAATGATATGTTTGTTAACAAATATATGAATTGCCTGAAATATGTTGATTTGACACATTTGCTCCAATTTTCTTTTTGAAAATATTTTACATTGTAAAGAAATTATTTTTTATTAAATGAAAATAAAATTATTCTATTTAATTCAAATAAACTATAAAATACATAATAGATAATTAAAATATCATTATTCATAAATACAAATTGCAAATTAATGATTTGTATATATAAGTGTGGTGAAATTTTTTAAGATAGAGATATAAAATAACATGTAAAAAATAAATGAATTGAATGGATGAAACACATACATGATGGCGCCTCACAACACTGACCATCACCCACCAGGCTGGTGGCTAGGGGAGTAGCCAATCCGTTTATACCTGGATACATGTCGTGCGAAGACGCTTCTCAAGGTCCGCCTTGTATGAAGGTTTCAACAGAGATCAAAGTTACATGGGTCCTATAATAATATATTTATTATATTTGCACTGTTGATAAATTTTTCAAGATTATTTTAGAGCATTGTCCAAAAAATGAATCATATCCAAAACTCAAATGGACCGCACCAAAAATAGCAGTGGGATAATGATTTTCACCGTTAAAAATTCGTATGGCCCACTATAACACTTATTTTCCATTTAATATATTCATAAGGTCAAAAATATTTGGATGAAAAAGAAAAACAAATTTTATATCGATCCGAAACTTCTTTAGCCCTAAAAGGGTTTCAATGGTACACTTTCAATCCCCTACTTTTTTTGCAATGTGGTCGAGTTTCAATCCCCTACTGCATATCTCATGGTAATAGGGGCAATCCTTGCCGTGGATAATAATTTTGTTTTTGAATCGAATCCCATCCCACCTAATCCTTACCAATGCAACTGGCCAAACAGGCCCTCATGGCCTCCAAAAGGTTTTTAATGGTCAGACGTTCATTCAACACTATTTTAATGAACACTATTTTCTATAATGTGACTCACTTGAGATTTTAATATACTTAATTTTTTATCCCATATCATGAAATGATCTGAAAAAATAGATAGAAGGCATGGATGAAAAACATACATCATTGTAGGGCTGACGGAGCATCATTGGCCGGTGGCAGTGGAGTAGCCAATCCGTTCCCGTCCTGTGACGCGGATTGGATACCGACAAGTTGAGCAGCAGATCGGCTACTGAAGTGACGTCCTTAAGTTTTGTGGGCCCCACCATGATGTATGCAGTGTATCCACGCCGTCCATTCATTTGGAGAGATCATTTTAGGGAATGGACCTAAGAATGAGGCAGATCTAAGGCTGGAGTGGACCCCACCACAGAAAACAGTGAGGAGAGTGTCTGCCACGGTTCAAACCTTCCTAAGGTCAATCGTAATGTTTATTTGAGATCTAACCTGTTCATGTGTTGCTGCAGACATGAAAGAAGGGAAAAACACAAATATTAGTTTGATCGAAAACTTCCGTGGCCCTTAGAACTTTTTAATGGTGGGCGTCACTCTCCCCCACCCTTTTCTATGGTGTTGTCCTCTTGAGCTTTAAATCTGAATCATTCTCTGTATCACCCCCTAATATGATCTCTCCAAATGGATGGACGGTGTGGATACAAAACACACATTATGGTAGGGCTCACAGAACTTGATAACTTCACTTCAATAGCTAGTCCGGCCCGGCTACTCAACCTGTCGGTAGCTAATCCGCGTCCCCCGCGTCCAGGGTGAGCGAGGATTGCGTACTACCCTCGCCCGTACCTAGCTCCAAATGGGCAGTTCTATGGGCGGGCCCATCATGATGTATCTGTACATCCAAACTGTCAATCTTTTTTCTCATATTATTTTAAGGCATGAACACAAAAATGAGGCAAATCCAATGCTCAAATGAACCACACCAAAATCACCATTAAAAAATTCACAGGTCCACCGTGATGTTTTTTTACCATCCAACCTATTCATTAGGTCATGTAGACATGGATGAACTGAAAACACAAATATCAGCTTGATCTAAAACTTCTCGAGCTCTCAAGAGGTTTTTAACGATGGACGTTCAATCCCTACCTTATGGTCCAATTAATCATTGGACTTGCTTCTTTTATTGGATCACAACTTAAATTATATAAAAAGGTTGATGAACGGTGTGGATCAAACACATAAATCATGGTGTGAAACAAAGAAGCTTCACAGATTAAAGGTTTATTTTGTATTGTGCAAACAATTTAAAAGAAAAATATTCCGTAGTAACTTGGGGTACTTTTGGAAGTAAAAAATTTTTATTTAATGAAAAATCACGGAGCGCATTCCGCATTCACCATTAAGCCAGACTCCTATCACGGAAAGAATTAAGTGAAAAACCACTTAGTGCTTTCCGTCTTCTGTGTTAACAACGCATTAACAAACACCACTAAACACGAAAAATTCTCCTCATTCCATGTTAAGTGCAAAAATTCAACGTTAACAAACACGGCATTAGAAGTCAGGTAAGCCGCATCACTAGAAATAGCGGAGATTGAATGCCAACTTTTGAAATCATATTTGGGCTACAAAAGTTTTAGATCAGGATGATTGTATCTTTTCCCTTCAACCCCATTTCTTTGAAATCTGCCAGCCCCAACAAAATAATAATAATAATTATTATTATTAATAAATAAATAATAATAAAATTAATAATAATAATAATAAAAGAAACTTGACATTAAAAGGATTATAGAGTTGACTCTTAACGTAGAATTTGGCCCCAAATTCATCCCATCAAGGGCTCCACTCCTTGGAATATCATTCCTCCTTGCAGAAGAGGAGATTTGACTTTAAAAATATAAAATTTTAGTCCAAAGCCATCCAATCGCATGCCCAATTCGGGGAAATCTCGCAGATATTAAAAAGGAAAAATAAAGAAAGAGACTATACCAAATGAACGAGTCCAAAACCATCCGATCCCAGGCCCCACTCCTTGAAATATCAAGAGTGCGACTAGCCTCTTAACCCACGGTTCAGGAATCCCTTATTCCCTGAAGTTCTATGGGAGGAGTTGTCATGTCTTTGTTACTCCAGTCACTGTGCCACCCCATGTTGAAAATCAGGAAATGATACTGCTCTTAAATGTTAATCCTAGCCCCTCCAAGTCAGTTCCAATCGTTGGGTGAACTACAGGTTGAGGTTTTTTGTGGTGTATTATAGTTTTCTAAGGTGGCCCGTCTGATGGTTGGACCAGCAAGGTCAAGTTGGTCGTGGTGCAACTATTGTTGGGGTTGGATCTCATAATTACTGACTGGGCCTAACAATACTTGACTGCACACCACTTATATATATAAAAAAAAAATGATACAAGATGCATAAAATAGATTCTCCTACAGTGATTTAGGGCCTGTTTGGATCCACTTCCTTAATGGGGTATTGGGAAAAGGGTTCCAAACCTGCTTTTTCGGCTGTGTTGGTAGCCTGCATGGATGATTTTGGAATGATTTTCTCCCTCTTCCTCAAATTGGCTTTTTCCAGTTTGGTGTTTTATAGCATCTGTTTTGTCAAGCAGGAGGGGATCTGGCTAAGTCACACCCCTTGGGAGGGTGCATCCAAAGTGGCCCTTGGAATGGGAGCGGATTAGGTGAGACCTTAGATCCACCAAGATGGATGGGACCCGTGACTGTGGGGCCCACTGTGCCATCTGTCCATTGGTATTGAAAGCTCATTTTAGAGCATGATTCAAAAAATGAAGCAGATACAAATCTCAAGGGGACCATAATACAAGAAATGGTGGTAATCAACCAATAAAAACTTGTCATGGGCCAGAAAAGTTTTGGATCAAGCTGATATTTGTGTGGTCTCTTCATCTAGATCTTACGTGACCTTATCAACAGGTTGGATGGAAAATAAACATTCCTGTGGGACGAATGAAGTTTTCAGTGGTGGGGATTCAATCACTACTGTTTCATGTGGTATGGTGTAAGATCTGAATCTACTTCCTTTTTGGGATAATGCCCTAAAATGATCTTTCAAAACGGTTGGATGGTGTGGATTTAAGGCACATACATCATTATGAGCCTGACAGTCAGGTCCCAGTATCCACATTGGCAGACTTGGGTCTCATCTAATCCGCTCCCCCTTGGAATCTAGTAGCTCAGTGAAAAAGGGGGCCGTGACTCAAAAGACAGGGCGGATTTGACTCTTAAAGCAGAATCTGGGCCCAAACCCATCCAGGCTGGGCCCAAAACTTTCAAAATTTGTCAGAACCCAACTAAAAGAGACAAACTTGACTGGAAAGGTAGAATAAGGGCTTAAACCTGTCCAGTCAGTTTGGCGTCTGACATCCACTCTGTCCAGCAGTTTGGCCAGCTCATCTTAGGACGTGAGAGCTCATAAAAGAGGCCGATCCAAGACATAAGTGGGCCACCCACTGGAAATAGTGGTGATTAAATGCCTACCATTGAAACTTTCCTAGGGTCAATGAAGTTCTAGATCAAGCTAATACTAGGGTTTCAGCCGTATAGCTTATCTTGAGAATAAAAATTCTTTTTGCTGAAAAAAAAAGGTCTAATATATGTGTTTTCTGTTCATTACCTTTGGAAGTATTGGATGCCATATAAACATCGTGGTGGGCCCAAGGAAGTGTCCATGATGTGTATTTCGGGCTCACCACTGTTGTGTGTAGCGTGGTGATAGAGTTTTGGATTTTGCCACATTAACCTTTCCGCTTCTGGCCTAGAGCTGGCGAAGCTGAGGGTCTGGGGCTTTGAGTTCCAATCGCTAGGTGGACTATAGGTTGAGGTTTTTCGTGGTGTATTATAGTTTAATAAGGTGGCCCACCCAATGGTTGGACCAGCTAGATTTTTGGGTCATCTAGTCAAGTTGGTCGTGGTGCAACTATTGCTAGGGTCGGATTTCATAATTACCGCATGGGCCCAATGACACTGCACACCACTTTTTTTAAAAAATAAAAATACAGGGATGCATAAAATAGATTCTTCTTTGGTGATTTAAGGCCTGTTTGGATCCACTTCCTTAATAAGGGTATTGGAAAAGGTTCCAAACCTGTTTTTTTTTTTTGTTGCGTTGGTAGGCTACCTAGATGATTTTGGAATGATTTTCTCTCTCTTCCTCAAATTGGATTTTTCGAGTTTGGTGTTTTATAGCATCTATTTTGTCAAGGAGAAGAAGGGGATTTTGCAAAGTCACACCCCTTGGGAGGGTCACGAAAGTCTTGGATCAAGCTGATATCTGTGTGGTCTCTTCATCTAGATCTTTGTGACCTTATTAACAGGTTGGATGGAAAATAAACAATCCTATGGGCCCGAATGAAGTTTTTAGTGGTGGGGATTCAATCACTACTGTTTCATGTGATATGGTCTACTTAAGACCTGAATCTACTTCCTTTTTTGGATAATGCCCTAAAACGATCTTTCAAAACGGTTGGATGGTGTTGATTTAAGGCATATACATCGCTATGAGCCCCACAGTGAGGGGTCCCAGTACCCACCTTGGTGGACCCGGGTCTCACCTAATCCGCTACCCCTTGGAATCTAGTAGCTCCTACAAAAGGAGGGACGTGACTCAAAAGTCAGGGAAGACCTGACTGAAAAAAAAAAACAAAAAAAGACTTTCCCTTTAAAAGGAGGGAAGACTAGACTCTTGAAGTAGAATCTGAGGCCAAACCCATCCAGTCATGGCCCAACTCCTTGAAATCCGCTAGCACCGGAAAAAAAAAGACTTCCCCTTTAAAGGGAGGGAAGACTTGACTTGAAAAGTAAAATCGGAGCCCAAATCCCTGTCCCACTATTCTGAATCTTGATGCTCCTTCTAAAGGAATAGATTAAACTCTAAAGGTAGGAGACAAGTCCAAAACCATCAAGTCCCACCCAAATCACACTCCTTGGAATATTATTGATGCGAATCGCCTCTAACCCAGGATTACGAGAATCACATGTACGTGACTTTAAGCTCTATGAGGGCAGTTATAACGTCTGTGTTACTCCATTCTTTGTGCCAGCCCATGCTAGGAGGTAATGTTAAAAATCAAGAAGATTCAGCGACTAATTGAGCCGTTAAGATTTGAATGTGCCTTATTTTTTAAATGATGTCCAAAAAATGGACAAGCGCAATGGATAAAACACAAACATCAATTTCACCATATCATCTTTGGAGATGAGCCCAATTACGAGTCAGATCCAAAACTCAAATGGGTCACACAATAGGAAATAGTCTTGACATGATCACACAGATCAGAAAACAAGAATGCTCTGTTAGATGTTAATCCTCTGTGCAAGTGCACGTAGTCATAATCCAAATAGTTAATGTTAGAAACTGTGGATGGTCCATATGACTTATGATCCAAATGCAGCCTTAAAGCCTAAGACAGTAGTCTTCATACTTGAAATCACAAAAGAATATTATTTCATTTTAGCCCCAATTGGAGCAATGTTAAGCTTCTACTAAAACCTCAAAGTAGATAGAGAATGGACCACCTGAGTTTTTTATCAGGCTGTCTCTGTACATTCACTTTAGGCCTCTTGGTTACAATTGGATAATGGGTTTGACAAAAGACACAGACTTATGGTTGGCATCCCTTCCATTATTCCATAGGGGTGGCCAAATGAGCTGTGGATCACTACTCTGATTTTTTATTTTTTTTATTTTGGCCTCACAACCGAGACTCATGGATGGAACCTCATGAATGGAGTGGATTTTATATATACCATAGGGGTGGCCACAGCTCTTAGGTGTTGTATGGATTGTGTAGAAACAGTGCTGAGGGTCCCATGCAAACGAAAAGTTGCGGGGCCATGTAAAAACAGAGTTGTAGGGAGCCCATTCCTACAATTGCTGTCACATGGAGTCCGGGCAAGCAAAAAGCTGTGGGGTCCATCATGATGTGCATGTGATACTTTGGCCAGTTCACCCAAAAATGTGACGGACCCTAGACTGAAGTGGGCCATGCCACAGGAAAAAAGTGATGATTGAACTCTTATCATTGAAACCTTCCCTAGGGTCACTGAAGTTTTGTATCAGTCTAATATTTGTGTTTTCTGTTCATCCCCACAGGTATAATTAAAACCGTATAAACAGTTTGAATGTCATATATATATATCATGGTGGGCCCAAGGAAGTGTCAATGGTGAGTGTTTCCACCCCCACTGTTTTGTGGCGCATTAGAGTTTTAGATGCATTCAATACCCACGGTTTCCTGTGGTGTGCCCCACTTCAGGTTTGAATCTGCTTCATTTTTAGGCTTATGCCCAAAAATAAGCCAGCAAAATGGAGTGCCTAGGCTAAACACATAAATTATGGTAGGGCCCATGGAGCTTTGACACCAGCTAGCTGGCTGGTGATCGGGTCACTAACCAAGCTGCATCTCCATGATACACACCATATGAGGCCCATTTCTGCGACACTGTATGCAGCAGTTATTCACGTGGATGAAGCTTATTCATATCATCGCCGGAGGAAAACGTTTTCACCTACTGAAAGTTTTTCATCTTACCGTGTGGGACCGACTGCAATTGGATTATTTATTTATTTTTTTTGTGTATTATAGTTTTATAAGATGGCCTACCTGGTGGTTGGATGAGCTGGATTGGATTTTTGGGTGATCCGGTCAAGTTGGTCGTGGTGCAACTATTGCAGGAGACGGACAGAGTGAATATAAGAAAAACATCACAGGTTCACCCATTCAGTTAAGGTAGGTTGCTTCCCCAGTGTAGCGCTGGCATTCCCCGCTCTGTTTTACTGATTGAAACCATATATCAGCGTTAGGAAGATATGTGACATCAGCACTGATGTGAAAATATAAAATCAGAAAACCGGAATGCTCTGTTAGACATTAATTCTCTGTGCAAGTGCACAGTCGTCATCCAAACCGCTAAAATAATGTATACAACAAGTCAATACTCTTTTTTTTTTTCCAATCATAAAATTAAGATGGGCAGCGCAATCGAAGCCATTCGTATCAACCTTTTCCTATAAATACCCATATGTGCATCGTAAGTTTGTAACAGACCATAAGCAACAACAGCCATGGCCATACATAAATCTCTCTCCCTAGCTTTTCTCCTCTTTTTCCTACCCTTTCTTTCTTCTTCCCATGCAACAATATCATCTGCAACAGCAGGACTGCCAGAAGCAGAGGCTCTCCTGAAATGGAAAGCCAGCCTCTCACCAGCACAAGCTCTCCACTCATGGTCACTTCCTGCTACCAATGCCAGCACCAACACCGTATCTCCTTGCAAATGGACTGGAATCTCATGCAACAGCCTTGGAAGTGTAACAGAGATAAGCTTACCAAGTGCGGGCTTCCAAGGTAAGCTCGATAACTTGAGCTTCCCCTCATTTCCAGACCTCATTCATCTCAATCTCAGTGGCAACACTCTCATTGGAACCATCCCAGCTCATATCGGCACTCTTTACAAACTCATGTCCCTCGATCTGTCTGCAAATAATCTTTCTGGCATTTTACCAATTTCAATGGCTAATCTTAGCCGCATTTCAGAGTTAGACATCTCATCTAATGAAATTAGAGGCGAACTAGCTCCAATTTTCTTCACCAATTGGACCAAACTCATCTCCCTTCGGCTCCAATACAATCAACTCACTGGAAACATTCCATCTGAAATCAGGCTGCTTACAAATCTCCAAATCTTGTATCTCAGGGGAAATAAAATAAATGGATCAATACCTGTGGAAATAGGGAATCTTGTGAATTTGAATGAGCTACACTTGTCCATTAACCATCTAGATGGTTCCATCCCTTCCACTTTAGCGAACTTGTCAAAGCTTTCCATCTTGTACCTGGACCAAAATCGAATCTCTGGCTCCATTCCACCACAGATGGGGAATATGCAAGATCTGGTTCTGTTGGTTGTGTATCAAAATAATCTGACTGGTCCGATCCCTCCAGCTTTAGGTAATTTGAGAAACCTTACAGGATTGTCCCTCTACAGCAATCAAATTTCTGGTTCAATTCCTCCACAATTTGGGAATTTAATGAATCTCAAAGCTCTTGCTCTGTCCAATAACAGTCTAACAGGTTCTATCCCTTCCACTTTAGGGAACTTGACAAAGCTGACATTCCTCTTCCTCTTTCAAAATCAAATTTCTGGTTCAATACCTCCAGAACTTGGGAATTTAATGAATCTCAACACTCTTGTTCTGTCCAATAACGGTCTAACAGGTTCTATCCCTCCTGCTTTGGGTAATATGGTTAATCTCGAGAGTTTTCAAATGTCCATTAACCTTTTAACAGGTTATATCCCTTCTACTTTAGGAAACTTGACCAAGCTTACTTGGTTGTCCCTTATTTACTGTCAATTATCTGGTTCCTTGCCTCAAGAAATGACAAACATGACAAATCTTTCTGATCTCTACTTGGATGGCAACAGCCTCTCTGGCTATTTACCTCAGTTATGCCAGGGCAGATCTCTTCAAGTCTTCACTGCTGTTGGCAACCATTTCACTGGTGAGATCCCAAAAAGCATCAGAAATTGCACTAGCTTAATAAGAGTGCGACTTAATGGAAACCGACTTGCTGCAAACGTATCAGAAGCCTTTGGTGTATACCCGCATCTCGCATTCATGGATGTCAGCAACAACATGTTGTTTGGTGAACTCTCACCAAATTGGGGAGAATGCCGAAATTTGACAAAGCCACAATTATCCGGGAACATGATCTCCGGTAGAATTCCTCCTGAGATAGGGCAGTTGATGCAGCTAAGTGTGCTTGGTCTTTCTTCAAACCAGCTGATAGGTGAGATTCCAAAGGAATTTGGGAGGCTGACTTCTTTGTTCAACTTAACTTTAAATGAAAACCAGCTTTCTGGTCAGATACCCCAAGAGATTGGAAAACTATCCAATTTGGAGGTTCTTGACTTGTCAATGAATCACCTAAGTGGTCCAATACCACCTCAATTAGGTGATTGCTTCAAACTCCAATATCTGAAATTGAGCGAAAATGTTTTAAATGGAAGTATTCCTTTTCAAATCGGTAACCTAGTATACCTATAGGCCTTACTAGATCTAAGTCATAACTCCCTCAATGGACAAATATCACCACAACTCACAGAGTTGTGATCCTCATCATTCTTCCTATCTCAGTGGCCTTGTTTCTTTTATTTGTAATCATTGGCATTTCTTCCATTTTTTACCAAAGAAGAAGAAATATAAAGAAAGGGGTTCTTGAGAGCAGCAGTGGAAATCCATTTTCAATATGGAATTATGATGGGATTGCTGTGTTCGAAGACATCGTGGAGGCGACAGAGGGTTTTGACGACAAATACTGCATTGGAATTGGAGGGTATGGAAAAGTTTACAAAGCAAATCTACCAATGGGTCAGGTAGTAGCTGTGAAGAAACTTCACCCACTCGAAGGAGGGGATCAATCTAATCAAAGAAGTTTTAGAAATGAAATACAAGCATTAACCGAAATTCGCCATCGTAATATAGTGAAGCTTTATGGCTTTTGCTGCCATGCTCGATGCTCATTTCTCGTCTATGAGTACATGGAAAGGGGAAGCTTGGCAAGTATCCTAGGCAATGATGAAGGAGCTGCACAATTAGAATGGACTCTAAGGGTGAAGATTATTAAAGGTGTAGCCCATGCTTTATCTTACATGCACCATGATTGCACCCTACCTATTGTCCATCGAGACCTATCCAGCAACAATGTTCTGCTGAATTCAGAACTTGAAGCTAGTGTTTCTGATTTTGGCACTGCACGATTGTTGATACCTGATTCGTCCAATTGGACTACGCTTGCAGGCACTTATGGATACATCGCTCCAGGTTAGTCACTAATATATTCTCAACACTAAATAGTTTTATCATAAATTAGTCTTTATTTTTTTTAATATTTTCTATATTTCGTTGAAATTATTTACTATAAAATTTCTGCATTAGTTACCACACTATTGTCAAATGGGGCAATCTAAGGCAACTGAATTATGAGAAAATTCATATTTGAAAATCTGAAGGAACTTTCACCACATTTTATTAGCTATTAAATTCATGCCATTGACCATTTTTAACCGTACATTTGTTGGTCACCAATTGGTTGGATAGAATCCTTCCATAAGTGTCATTTCCGGGAACTTCTCTATCTACAACAATATCGGTGATCATGTTTGCAGATGGTATGGATTGATTTACATGCATACCAAGTTTAGATAGATGGGTTACGGGTAGTTAATAATTGATTGAAAAGGCTCATGTCTTCTAGCCCATGCTAGTGAATCTGAAAATGATGCATCAGGGAAAATGATGCATCAGGGAATGTGGGATCGTGAAATACTCTACCAAGAGATCCCAGAGCATGAGCTTGGGCTTTTCCTACTGTATAAAGGTTGCACAGCTCTAAGATCCAGACTGTCCATGTGATGTCTCACACAATGAATGTCCCACACAACAAAAGAAATCGATTGAAAAATCCTAGCCATTGAATCTATGGTCTTTCTTTGTTGAATGTGCACAATTACCTTTTTTCCTTTCTTGATCATTTATCTGTTGGCTACTAAAATGGTTAGGATTTCCAATTAGAGAATTGCCAATGCATGAGCCATCCAAATTGGGGTCCACCATGTCAATGGTTTGGATCTTAGAACTATGGATCTCACTAGTACAGTCTTAAAACCTTAGATATAAGCACGTTTTTGGGTTGTTTCCTTTACTTCCTAGAGAGAGAGAGAGAGAGAGAGAGAGAGGGAGAGAGAGAGAGATTCGGCTTATAGGTCCAGAATATTGATACAAGTAATTATGTTAAATACAACATTACCTATACACGCCATTAAAATCTCTAGTTCACACATGCCAACTTCGAACGTGTCTAGGAAATCTGAGGCATACATTAAAATAGGCCCAACCATCCAGATGACCCGACAATGATTAAGCTTGTCCTGTTATCGGGCAGGCCACCAACACATCAAAACAATGGACAATTTTGAGAAAAAAATAATTAATAAAAGGCCAACAATATGAGTGGACGATCCTGACTTCCTAGCCAGATCATCAGAAAGTTTGGCCTATCTTATGTTCCTCCTAGATGTACCAAACACGTTACTTGGCACATGCTCGGTTTGTAGAGATGCCTTGGTATTAGCAAGCACCAGAGCCTAGAAGATATGAAACCTAGATTAAGAAACCAGGTTAGTTTGATATATGGATAAGAGTTTATCTATTAATGATTAGCAAAGACTAAAGAATCTGATTGAACAATTTTCTATCATGCAGAGCTTGCATATACAATGAGGGTGACTGAGAAATGTGATGTCTATGGCTTTGGTGTTGTGGCACTTGAAGTGATGATGGGAAGGCATCCTGGGGAGCTCATCTCCTCTTTGTCATCACCAAATAGAGAAGATATATTACTAAAGGATATGTTAGACCAACGTCTCTCCGATCCGACGGCCGAGGTTGCACAGGAAGTCATATTTGCAGTGTCCATGGCCCTTGCATGCATTCAGCTAGATCCAGACTCTCGGCCAACCATGCACCATGTGGCTCAGGAGCTATCTGTTGGCAGGCCTTCGTTCTCTCTACAGTCATTCGATGCACTTACATTTCGTCAACTGATGAATCTCAAGGTATAATTGTGGGTGTGTAGTGGCAAGAACATTATTTCTTTTCTTGTTATGATGTGTACATAGTTCAGTGTGTGGAATTGATGTTTATATAGAATATGGATTTCTAGGATTGGTGATAAAAATCCAAATGTAATAAAATAGGTTGAAAGAATAAAAATATTTTCTTGTTTGATGGTTATCTTCTAACTGAAGGTTTTTATGCCCAAGAATTTACCTTATAGGGATTGTCATCAAAAGTGGAAGAATGGGTTCATTTATCTGTGAAAGTAGGCATAGACTTGCAGGGATCTTATCTAAACCAAAGCTTCGTAGGACCCTGTAAAACTTGTATTGTAGAGAGCCCCTACTTACAACTGCAGTTATATGGAGCCCGTGTAAGCAAAAACCTGTGGGGTTCACCGTGTTATGGGTGTGACATCCACTTTGTCCAGCCGTTTGGCCAACTCATCTTAAGACATAAGAGCTCATAAAAGAGGCGGATCCCAGACATAAGTGGGCCATCCACAGGAAATAGTGGTGATTGAATGCCTGCCATTGAAACATTCCTAGTGTCACTGAAGTTTTGGATCAAGCTAATACTAGGGTATCACCTATATAGCTTATCTTGTGAATAAAATTTCTTTTTGCTGAAAAAAATAAAAATAAAAAAATCTAATATTTGTGTTTTCTGTTCATCCCCGTCGGAATAACCATATGAACGGTTGTATGCCATAAACATCACGGTGGGCCCAAGGAAGTGTCCAAATGTGTGTTTTGGGTCCCACTGTTGTGTGGTGTGGTGATAGAGTTTTGGATTTTGCTTCATTTTTCTCCCTCATGGTTTAACTTGAGCTGGCGAAACTGAGTGTCCAGGCTATGAGTTCCCAATGCTGTGACCCACCTGATTGGATCAACCCCATTTTGCGGGCCCACATGAATTGATTAAGAGCAATTGATGCACGGTTCGGATGGGTGAGGTGGTGGGGGATTTTGGACTGTTAACACCCGTAATAGCATTGTCCCACCTGTGGGTGTTGTAAGTGGAGGCTGTTGGGCTAGTGACCCAAACAGCAGCCAGCTAGCTGGTGTCAATGGGCCTACCACAATGTAGCTGTCCGTCCATTTTGTGGGCCCTAGGAAGGTTAATTTCAAGGGTGGACACTAGTCTCCCTATTGTTTCCTGTGGCGTGGTCCACTCAGGGTTTGGATCTGTTTTATTTTTGGGTTCATCCCTAAAATAAGCTGG
Source organism: Magnolia kwangsiensis (assembly GCA_037074715.1). Taxonomy (NCBI): domain Eukaryota; kingdom Viridiplantae; phylum Streptophyta; class Magnoliopsida; order Magnoliales; family Magnoliaceae; genus Magnolia; species Magnolia kwangsiensis. Next base: position 3,949,863 of record CM073578.1, on the reverse strand, counting down.
CACTCACTCAAATTGTAATTCAATTCATAAAGACTACCAAACACCAAATTGTAATTTAAAACATTGTGGTTTTGTACTATCTTTCCCCCTGGCATGCCACTTCTGTAGGATATTCTAGGTAAGAAAATTGTAAACCAGCTATGATGAATATACTCGATGATAATAATAATAATAATAATAATAATAATAATAATAATAATAATAATCAGGTTGATCTACTCATTAGGTGGGACCACACCTGCATGTAGAGTTAGATTGACAGTTGTCCGTTGATTCCAACGGTCTGGTACATCTGATGAGTGGCCTGGCCTGATTTTGGGGCCAGGTGATCTTCATGGTGGGGTGATTTGGGTGTGTGCCATCGAATCAAATTGCAGCTATTCACATTGAGGGTCTGATTGCCAAATTGCAATTTGTTACCTTAAAGTCAGATTAGAAAGAAACCCAAATGCAATTTGAGGGCTATTTCCTCACAATGATAATTTGATTGGCTTATGCATTCGAATCCTGAACTGTTTGGCACAGGGACCAAAAAAGAGTAATTAAAGGAAACAGAGATATAAAAGCGATGTCGAGGAGAAACCATGTCATGGATATTCCAATCATGTGAATCCCATGCCGAGCCATGATCTCCTTGGAGAACAATCCATATCGGTTTGGACTTCAGTGACTGGTATGTCGGTCTCAAGCACCTTCGCCATGTCAGTTGCCACCTTCTTCTGGTCCTCCTCGATCAATACTGTGAACAGTGGTGTCTCCGGCATCTTCATCGGCCAGTAGTATGTCAGAGCAGCTGGGATCGCTGCAAACATGAGAATAATCCGCCAGACGAAGTCACCTTCTCGCTGAGTGGACAGAACGTGGTTGGTAACAAAGCTTGGTGCTGGGTATGCCAACCAGAATGCTTTGGAGACGGCCATCGTGACGGCTCCTGCCACCAAAATCCCAATCCCCTACATCGCGAAGACGACAGCGATGAACCCGCCACACGTTTTCTAGTTGGAGTGTAAGAACTCCATATGGTGGGCCTTATTGATCAGTGGTTTAGATTGATATAACTGTTGGACTGTGTGATTATGTAAACTAGTGGACCCCACTTCTATGTGATTTATGCAGATATTCTATATTAGGGGTGGCTATTTGAGTTGAACTAGGATACATCAATGTGGAGCAGTGAGAGAGAGAGTTATGATGGGATTCAAACTCTCATCTCTACAAATTCTATACAAGAGAGAGTTGGGTCCCCAATCCTACACAACGACATTTATTATTTTGTATACGAGTGTGAAGGAGAGGAAGATTATAGCATTAGATTTTTGGTATTCTAACTTCTATATCATCTTAGTTAAGTAAGCCGTCTAAACCCTAGATCTTCATGTCCTGTGGACACGCAGATCTCTAGGATTTTCACATCCAGATATTCTTACAGTTGGTATCAAAAATTAGACCCATATCAACAATCAGTAGATTCGAAATTCGAATCCCATAACTGCAATTAGGAATTTTGATATTTGAATTCCACATCTAGAGATTGGGGATTTCAAACCCTTAACTAATATGGGAATTTCGAATTTAGAAATCCCAAATCCAGATAGCACTTAGGATTTTCGAAATCTCAAATCAAATATCAGGAATTTTTGACTCCCTGAATTCAGAGGCAATTACAAATTAGGAATTTTGAATTCAAACCCCTGATCCAGTAATATTAGGGATTTTGAATTAGAATCTCCAAATCCAGATTCAGTAATTAAGGTTTTCCAATCGAAAACTCACATCTAATTACGGATTTTTGAATAAAATCCCCAAATACAGCAATTAAGGATTGTGATTCCCAAATTGAGATTGGATATTTCGTACCCTTACCTTCATCATCAATGATTATAACCATGTATACACTGTTCATCTACGACAACATCCTTAACTGGTAGCCAACCGCGCTTCTCCTTCGCTGTAGCCATGGATTTCGGTCATCCTTAACCTTATCGCCAACTGGGCTTCCATGGATGTCTAGGGTTAAAATAAAAAGCAGGTATCACTCTTCAGATGTGACCACAGCGTATTGAAACAAATGACTGGTTAGAAAGAAGAAAAGTTAACAGCTAACGGTCAATTTACTTTGTGTGCTGTGGCCCACTTAAAGAGTGGATTGTCTGAATTTATAAGAGTAATATCTAAGTATTATTTTAAACCTTATGAACAGCTTAGATCTCATACATATGCCTGATATTTGCACGTGTTTCCGTGTGTGGATGGATACAGCTCTACGTGCGCGTGTGGAATTATCGAAATCTAGCGTTTCGAAGTTCCGGGAGAAAATTACCACGGGTATATGCTACCTTTTATCCAGCATCTTTCATAAAGAGTTCAAAACTTACCTTTCCAACTTAGACCCTTTCCGTATGGGGGTAAAGTAGGGGTATTTTTATCCTTAAAGGCTCTGTCCCCGCATACAAGGTTTAAGTTGGGAAGGTAAGTTTTGTACGGCTCATAAAAAGACGCGGGATAGAAGGTGGTGTCTGCAGCGATAATTTTCCCAAGTTATGGTTCTGATTTGAGGAAGAAATTCCCTCTCAAAGGAAATCGAATTGCGCACTAACTCAGTACGCCTTGGTCGTACTGTGTAAAATCCGTTGGGCCCACCTTAGATATAAGTGGACTCTGTTCATCCGGTTTTTCAGATTATTTTAGGGGGATACAAAATTCTAAGAATATCCAATCTCAAAATGACCAGACTAAAAGAAACAGTGGTAATAATGATTTCCACTATTGAAACTTTCCTAGGTCCCACCGTGATGTTTATTTGTCATGAAAACTGTTCATAAAATCACATACACATGGATGAATGGAAAACACAAATATCAGCTTGATCCAAAACTTCCGTGGCCTCAAGAATTTTCAGTAGTAGACACTCAATTAACATTTTTTATCCTGTGGTGTGGCCCATCTGAGCTTTGGATATAATTTCTTTTTTGGTTTAAAACCTAAAATTATCTGATAATATGGATGGACGGAGTGTGTAAAGTAAATAAATAAAGGTGAGCCCCATGGAGCTTACTCGGTACGCAGTTGGCTACCCTTTCTTTGGGTGTTAGGATTTAGTTGAAAAGTTCGTCGTTACAACAGGGCAAAGTAACGACTAGAAATTTTTAGGCGTTTGACTTATTCCTGGCCAGTGACTTGACTCCGTGGGCTCCACAACGATACATGTCTTTTATTATCCATCCAGTTTATCAACTCATATAAGTACATGAATTTTAAATTGAAGTATATCCAAAGCCCGAGTGGATCACACATAGGAAACATCAGAGATAATTACGTCCACCGTTGAAACATTGTCTATTTTCCGCTTTCATGGCCCTAATCAAGCAAGAATATTCATTAAAATCAAAATGGAATTATAATTTTCAAGAAAACTTCATCTCTCGGGTCCTCAACTACATTACATAACAACCTTCAATAGCCTTTGGGTCCTTGCTCTTACTCGGGTGGTAGACTCCCAGGAGTTTCAACTCCCGGTCAAGGGTTTGAGTACCCATAGGTGGTGAAATTCCACTAGCGTGAGTGTGTGGGGGTGTATGTGCATGTGTAAAAATAAAAAAAAGTTTAAAATTAAAATTTTTTTAAAAAAAAAAAAAACAAACCTTCAGTAGCCTTTAAGAGAGCCCCTGATGTAGAGCAGGTCGCAGGCAGTTTCATAATCAAGATGGATCAAAAAAAGTCCGGTCGACGACAAAAGTGATCTAAACCGTCGGTGAATCTGGAATGAGTTATTGGGCATAGAATATATGATTTTGAAGTATAACAAGCTACTTTAGCCAATCAACCCTGCTACGCCAGGTTACGCAAGCCGAATTTACGAAATACTCTGAATTGACGGTTGTTTCCTTATTTTAATTCCATTTTTACAATAAATAGTAAGTTTTAGTTTGATTATAACTCTTCGAGATAGTGAGTTCTTGTTATAGGAAAAAAAAAAAAGCTCCTAAACAAAATAGCGAGGCAAAATATCAAAATCCCCTCACTTGGGCTCACACGTGGGACACCGGAGATGATGTGTTCTGGATTGAAAGTACGCTACTCATAAAATCACACCCTGTAGTGTTTGGTATGGTATGGTTCACCTGAGCTTCGTATCTGCCTTATATTTGGATTAATGTAGTAAAATAAGTTGGCAACATGGATAGATGACACATATAACAAATACATGATAATGGTCCCAGAGACCTTATAGGCATCTCCAGGCAAGGCAATCCGCATACAATTTATAGGTTATCAATCTCCTTTTCATATACCAGACTTTCAAATAAAAGCATAAAAAGAAAAAGGGTCAAAAATTAAAAACCCTTAAAAAAAATTATCCAAACATAGAACTAAGGGAGAAGATGGATGAGAAGTATGATGGGGATTTTTCTCCTCATTGGTGGAATCGATGAAATCGAATGGGTTTCGATATCATCGATAATTGCAGAATTTTTCAATCCTAGTCGCTGGACTGTTTTTTGTCCTGTCGATCTGATCGAGTGACCTGCCGATCATATCGAAGATGTTATCGAGGATGTATCGAGAGTGTCTCGATGACATTGATAATTGATGAAATTTTACGCCTGGTTTTTGGACAGTTTTGGTTCTGTCTCGATATGATCGAGCGACTTTCAGATGGCATCGACGCTGTTATGGAGTGACCGTCGATATGATCAAAGATTTCCGCAGATGCGATTGCAGAAGCGCAGATTTTACGGATTTTATTTCCTATTTGGGCTCTACCTCTTTTTATTCTTATATAAAGGGGTGTATCCAGGATTGGGGTATATTCCGGGGTATTCTAGGGTTTCCTAAAGCTTTGCAAGGGTTTGCTAAAGGGCTTAGGGTTGTGAGAGAGAGAGAAAGAGAGAGAGGAAGCTTGTGGAAGGGAGGCTATGCTCGTAGAGGTGATCTACCATATCTCAGCGCTTTCACGTCCTCATAATCGGTGAGATCTCTCCGTCTTCTTTGTTTCTCTTACTGTTTATCCGCTCCTGCGTGAGTGAAGAAGGTTTGATCCAAGCGGTGTGTGCATGTGATCGGTTGTAACGTTCTGCTTTATAGTGGATTGTTGATCTGGACGAGGTCCCGTGGTTTTTACCTCTTTAAGGGTTTTCCACGTAAAAATCTCTGGTGTTGTGTGATTGATGCTTTGATTTACTTCATTGTTTTTATTATCCCATAATTCTGGTTTGTTGTGGAGGGTTAGATCCTAAGGTTTTGTGCAAGGCCCCCAACAAAGTGGTATCAGAGCTAAGTTCATTGAACGGGTAGGATCGGTTTGGAATTATGAAAGGTGTCTCATTAAGGATGATCAGCCTTAATGGTTCCAACTGGACTATATGGAAGGCTAAGATGGAGGACTTGTTTTATTGCAAGGATCTATATTCTCCAATTTTAGGCATATCAGCAAAATCCAAGGATATGTCTGATGCTGATTGGAAGAAGTTGGATTGGAAGGCGGTGGGGTTTATTAGACAATGGCTGGATGATTCTGTATTCCACCATGTGTTTACAGAAACCTCAGCCACTAGCCTATGGCTGAAACTACAAGGGCTGTACGAGAGGAAGACAGCTGGTAATAAGATTTTTTTAATAAGGCGACTTGTGAATCTCAAGTTTAAGGATGGTGGTTTTGTGGCCGAGCACATGAATGAGGTCAGCAATATAGTGAACTAACTGTCCTCTATGAAGATAGTCCTAGATGATGAATTGCAGGCTTTGTTATTGCTTAGTTCATTGCCTGACAGTTGGGAGACATTGGTGGTGTCTCTAAGTAACTCCGCGTCAGATGGAAAGGTATCCATGAAACAGGTTACTAGTTGTCTCTTCAATGAAGAGACAAGGAGGAAGTCTCAGGGGTCTACTCATTAAGAGGCTCTTGTGACATAGGAACGGGGGAGAGGAAAGAACAGGAAGGGCCGGAAGGCTCGAAATAAATCAAGAGGCAAGTCGAGTAATAGAAAGATGTTGAATGCTGAAATTGTAGCAAGAAGGGCCACTATAAGCATGAATGTCGTAAGGTTAAGAACGACAAGAAAGGAAAAGGAAATGAGAAGGAAGATGAATCAGATTCTACTGCGGTCGCTTCAGATGGCGACATTGTTATTATTCTTTCCACAGATCATGATGTTTATCTCACAGCTACGGGTCAGGACACCGACTGGGTGATTGACTCAGGAGCTTCTTTTCACGCGACTCCACACAGGGACTTCTTCACAAGCTACAAGTCAGGTGACTATGGGACCGTGAAGATAGAAAATTCTGACGTATTGAAGATCGTAAGGGTCGGTGATATTTGTGTGAAAACTGATGCAGGCTGCACATTGGTTCTCAAGGATGTGAGGCATATCCCAGACCTTCGTCTCAACTTGATGTCGACGGGAAGGTTAGCTGATGATGGTTATGAAAGCCGTTTGCTGGTAGGCGCTAAAAGCTCATCAAGGGTTCGTTGATCGCAGCCAGAGGAAAGAAGTGTTGCACCCTATACAAGGCAAGTGTCGGTGAGTGTAAGGGTGGGTTGAACGCAGCGGAAGATTCGGCTATTGACATGTGACACAGGCGTCTAGGCCACATGAGTGAAAAAGGGCTTCAGCTACTAGCGAGGAAGCGGCTCCTTCCAGACGTGACAGGTATACCTCTCAAAACCTGTCTTGATTGTTTATCAGGGAAACAACATAGAGTTTCATTCGTTAAAACTGTTTCTCATGTTAATAAAGTGCATGCATTAGATTTGGTTTATTCTGATGTGTGTGATCCTATGAGGACAAAAACCTTGGGTGGGGCATTGTATTTTGTTACTTTTATAGATGATGCATCTAGGAGGGTTTGAGCTTATGCTTTGAAATCCAAGGACGAGGTCTTTGGTGTGTTTAAATTGTTTCATGCTATGGTCGAGAGAGAGACAGGTAGATCATTGAAGTGCATCCGCACTGACAATGGTGGTGAATACATCGGCAACTTTCATGAGTACTACAAGTCCCTAGGTATACGGCATGAACAGACGATTCCCAAGACCCCCCAGCATAATGGTATAATGGAGCGAATGAATCGCACCATTATTGAGAGAATCAGATGCATGTTATCCCATGCGAAATTGCCCAAGACGTTCTAGGGAGAAGCAATGCACACAGCGGTGTATCTGATAAACAAGTTTCCATCAGCCCCATTGAATGGAGAAGTACCCGAGAAGGTGTGGACTGAACAAGATCCATCGTACAGTCATCTCAGGGTGTTTGGATGCAAGGCATCCGTTCACGTACCAAAGGACGAGAGGTCCAAGCTCGATATAAAGATCAGACAGTGTGTGTTCTTGGGGTACAGTGATGAAAAGTTCGGTTACAGATTGTGGGATCCGACCGAGAGGAAGCTCGTCAGGAGCAGAGATGTGGTTTTCTTTGAAGATCAGTGTGTAGAAGACATTGGTAAGCCAGAGAAGAACCAGCCTAGTTCAGGTGAGCTAGAGGACATGGATTCGGTTATTCCTCTCGTGGTGCCTGATGACGGGGGAGTACAATAAGGTGCAGAAGATGAGGGAGTTCCTACAGAAGATGGACCGGGGGAGCAGCCCCCACTTGATCCACCTGCTGAGCCACAGGTGAGGAGGTCATTTAGGAACAGACAACCGTCCAAGAGGTACTCGCCGCATGAGTACATTATGCTGACTGATGGGGGAGAACCAGAAGACTATTCTAAGGCCCTAACCGACGAGCATAAGGAGGAGTGGTTGAAAGCTATGCAAGAGGAGATGAAATCCTTGCATAAGAACCACACCTATGACATGGTAAAACTGCTTAAGGGCAAGAAAGCTTTGAGCAACAAGTGGGTGCTCAGAAAGAAGGTTGAGCATAAGAATTCACAGACGAGGTTCAAGGCCAGACTTATGATAAAAGGGCTCGGTCAGAGGAAAGGCATAGACTTCGAGGAGATATTCTCACCGGTGGTGAAGATGACATCCATACGAGTGTTGCTTGGGTTGGCGGCTAGCATGGATCTAGAGATAAAATAGTTATATGTTAAAACTGTCTTTCTCCATGGTGACCTGGAAGAAGAGATTTACATGCACTAACCAGAAGGGTTCGAAGTTAAGGGCAATGAGCATATGGTGTGTAGGCTGAGGAAGAGCTTCTATGGGCTGAAACAAGCTCCACGGCAATGGTACAAGAAGTTCGACTCATTCATGTTACAGCATGGGTGTGACAGAACGGAGTCGGACCATTGTGTGTTCACGCGCTAGTTCTTAGATAATGATTTCTTAGTTCTGCTATTATACGTTGATGACATGCTCATCATGGGAAAAGACATCAAGAAGTTCGACAGGCTGAAACAAGAGTTAGAAAAGTATTTTGCAATGAAAGACTTGGGCCCAGCTAAACAGATCCTAGGAATAGAGATAACCCGTGACAGAAGCAGCAGGAAGATTTAGGTATCACAAGAGCGGTATATTGAGAAAGTCCTAGAGTGGTTCAATATGAATGCAGCGAAGCCGGTCAGTACTCTACTGGATGGTCACTTCAGATTGAGCAACAGGCAGTGTCCTAAGACGAAGGCAAAGGTGGAAGAGATACAGAAGATACCTTACGCGTCAACCGTAGGAAGTTTGATGTATGCTATGGTGTGTACACGCCCAGACATAGCATATGCGGTTGGTGTGGTCAGCCGATATCTTGTCAATCCTGGCAAAGACCATTGGACAGCGGTGAAGTGGATACTGCGGTATCTAAGAGGCTCATTCATGTTGAGCCTATGCTATGGTGACGGAAAACCTATGTTAGATGGCTACACAGATGCAGATATGGCAGGTGACATAGACTCCAGGAAGTCTATATGGGAGTTCATGTTCACGTTTGCAGGGGGAGCTGTTTCTTGGCAGAGCAAGCTCCAAAAGGTCGTAGCATTGTCGACTAGAGAGGCCGAGTACATTGCAGTCACTGAGGCATATAAAGAGATGCTTTGGATGAAGAGGTTCCTACAGGAACTTAGCCTGAAGCAAGAAGAGCACGTGGTCTATTGCGATAGTCAAAGTACTATACACTTGAGCAAGAATCCAAATCAGCACTCCAAGTCGAAGCATATAGAGGTTCGGTATCACTGGATTAGGGATACTTTGGAACAGAAGGTGTTACAGCTTGAGAAGGTCCACACGGACGATAATGGGTCAGATATGATGACCAAGGCTTTACTCAAGGGCAAGTTTGAGGTTTATAGAAACCGGACTGGCTTGAAGAAGGTGGATTCCTCCTGAGTCGAAAAGGGAGAGATTTGATGGGGATTTTTCTCCTCATTGGTGGAATCGATGAAATCGAATGGGTTTTGATATCATCGATAATTGTAGGATTTTTCAATCCTGGTCGCTGGACTGTTTTTTGTCCTGTCGATATGATCGAGTGACCTGCCGATCATATCGAGGATGTTATCGAGGATGAATCGAGAGTGTCTCGATGGCATCAATAATTGATGAAATTTTATCCCTGGTTCCTGGACAGTTTTGGTCCTATCTCGATATGATCGAGCGACTTTCAGATGGCATCGACGCTGTTATCGAGAGACCGTCGATATGATCGAAGATTTCCGCAGATGCAATTGCGGAAGCGCAGATTTTACAGATTTTGTTTCCTATTTGGGTTCTACCTCTTTCTATTCTTATATAAAGGGGTGTATCTGGGATTGGTGTGTATTCCAGGGTATTTTAGGGTTTCATAAAGCTTTGCAAGGGTTTGCTAAAGGGCTTAGGGTTGTGAGAGAGAGAGAAAGAGAGAGAGGAAGCTTGTGGAAGGAAGGCTATGCTCGTAGAGGTGATCTACCATATCTCAGCGCTTTCACGTCCTCGTAATCGGTGAGATCTCTCCGTCTTCTTTGTTTCTCTTACTGTTTATCCGCTCCTGCATGAGTGAAGAAGGTTTGATCCAAGCGGTGTGTGCATGTGATCGGTTGTAACGTTCTGCTTTATAGTGGATTGTTGATCTGGACGAGGTCCCGTGGTTTTTACCTCTTTAAGGGTTTTCCACGTAAAAATCTCTGGTGTTGTGTGATTGATGCCTTGATTTACTTCATTGCTTTTATTATCCCATAATTCTGGTTTGTTCTGAAGGGCTAGATCCTAAGGTTTTGTGCAAGGCCCCCAACAAAGTAATGCAAAAAAGAGAAAAAAATGTCATGGAAAAGAGTGTTACCAATATAAATATAAAGAAAGGATGGTTGAAAAGAAAGGGATTGAAGAAGAAGACGACAACTACAATATAACAATGAATCAATGGTCAGATCTTCACCAATGTATTCTTGATCTTGAAACATACACCTCTACACTATTGCAATCAATTCCGCTCTATCTATCGCTCATGGTGTGCAGTCAAAAAGCAAACTCATCTACCTCCTCAGCTCCCTTGGCTCATGTCCCACAGAGACTGTTCAAGCGAAATTGAGACTCTTTTATGTGAAGGATGGATATATGATATAAAGCTTCGTGAAATGAGTGAGAAACTTGTAAGGATGCTGGAAGTGTCTCAGCTGATTTTATATATATATATATATATATATATATATATATATATATATATATATATATATATATATATATAATCTGAACCGTTCATGTGAAGCAGCACCTCGTGAAACCTCCCAGGCCCAAGTTTTACTTTGATCTAAAACTTTGATAGGCCATGAAAAATGAAAACAGTTCCTCCCTTGATTTGCATTTCTCTTTGTTATGGCTCACCAGAATTTTAGATTAAGGTGAAAATTTTTCACATGAGGTTTCATGGGATTCCGCATCACATGAACTGTTCAGATTAGACACTTATGGCACGTGTGCAAAGGTGCGCACGTGTGTAGGTGCGCAGGGGAGCATGACTCTCTCTCTCTCTCTCTCTCTCTCTCTCTCTCTCTCTCTCTCTCTCTCTCTATATATATATATATATATATAGAGAGAGAGAGAGAGAGAGAGGAACGCTCACCTGCGAACCAGTTCGTACGTACTACGTACGAACTTTTTTGAGAACCCATCATAGGTGATGTGGATCCTAAATCTGAACCGTTCATGTGAAGCAGCACCCCGTGAAACCCCCAAGGCAGAAGTTTTTTTTCGAAAATGCTGGTGGGCTATAGCAAAGAGAAATGCAAATCAAGGGAGGAAACTGTTTTCATATTTCATGGCCCATCAAGTTTTGGATCAAATTAAAACTTCGGCCAGAGGGGTTTCACGGGGTGCTGCTTCACATGAACGGTTCAGATTTAGGATCCACATCACCTATGATGGGTTCTCAAAAAAGTTCGTACGTAGTACGTATGAACCGGTTTGCAGGTGTGTATATATATATATATATATATATATATATATATATATATATATATATATATATATATATATATATATATATATATATATATATATATATAAAGTGGGCAGAGCCACCATCTTTGAATTAAGTAAACAGAGTGTACAACCATTCTGGCATACCCAGATACAAAAAGGCGAACGGGTCCTGCCTATCGTATGATGAAAAAACTACAGAATGGAAGGAGATGGGGGCCAGGGGAACAAGAGAGGAGGGACATAGGGGCCAGAAACAATAGGGATCAACTGTAGAAAGGCGAAATCAGCAGCTGCAACAGATTGGAGCAGGAAGAGCCAGCAGCACCCAGAGATTGGTATTACCATGGTCCAAAAACATACAAGTGGACAACAGAAAATTTTGAACCAAAATTAGCAACGAGCAGAAGTGCAAGGAGCAAGCTGAGAAAAAAATGGGGCGACAGGGCCAGAAAAATTGGCCCGAAAAACGGGCAGGCAGAGTCAGATCGGTTGATCCCTTTCTTAACTTGATAGTGTCAGATGAGGCCTATCCATGTTTTGTCTAGGACCATGGATCCTCTAATGGGCCTGGGAAGCTCAGCGCTGTTAAGGAAGAGCTTGTCAGGGGCGCCACTGATTGCCATATTGGCAAGACCATCCGCCACAGAATTTCATTCCCTAAATGTGTGGTTGAATCTAAGATTGACACCTAGAGAGATCTGATGAATGATTTCTAGATGGTACCGGAGTTTCCAGCCGCATGAGTCAGAGTGGTTGGAGATTAATGCGAAAAGAGTCGGTTGGAAACTCCGGACAGAGCATTCGTGGACGAAAATGTCCCTGCTTACACTACCTATGGCTACGGTTATACTCCGTAGGCATACATATACAGAAGCGAAAAATCGACCGAATAGCAGGGGTATTTTTATCCTCAATTGCGTTACCCGCATGTGCAAGATCAGAGTTAGGAAGGTAAGTTTTGGATCCTTCATAAAAGACGCTGGAGAAAAGGTGGAACCTACAGCCGTAATTTTCTCCTGGTTAAGGCATGTAGGGTCCGGATTTTTCACTGGAACGTAACTTGCCTGTGACCAGGAGTTACATGATCCTTGTGTAACCCTAAGCACCATAAGGCCGGCTCTGATATGTCTATATCATATCCAGTCTGCCCATCCGTTTAGCTAGCCCATGTTAAGACATGTACTCATAAATTATTCAGACTTAGAAGTCAGGTGGGCCACATCACTAGAAACAGTGGAGATTGAATGCCCACTGTTGAAATCATATTTGGGCTACAAAAGTTTTAGATCAGGATGATTGTATCTTTTCCCTTCAGCCCCACGAGAATAACAAGGTTGGATGGCTTCTAAACGTCATGTTGGACCCAAACCCATCCCGTCATGGGCCCATTCTTTGGTATCTGCCGGCCCCAACAAAAAAAATAATAATAATTAATTAAAATAATATTAATAATAATAAAAGAAACTTGACTTTAAGAGCCTGTTTGGCCGGCCGGATTGAACGGGATTAGAGGTGATGTTAAAATTGATGAAGACTCAAAGCCACACCACATGAAATAATAGTAGAAATGTCTACGTTGAAACTTTCCAAAGACCGGCCTTATGTTTATATGCCATCTAAAACCATTAATAAGTTGATTCCCATGCAGATGAAGGGAAACACTAATATCAGACTGATCCGAAACTTCTGTGGCTCACAACAAGTTTTCGATGGTGGTTGTTCAATCACCACTGCTTCCTGTTTGGCCGGCCGGATTTGAATTTTTGAAATGACGTCCTAAATTGATCAGTTTAAGTAGGTTGTAAAAATAAGATGGGTAACGCAATTGAAGTCATCTGTATCAACCTTTTCCTATAAATACCCATATCCATCGTTAGTTTGTAATAGACCATAAGCAACAACAGCCATGGCCATACATAAATCTCTCTCCCTCGCTTTTCTCCTCTTTTTCCTACCCTTTCTTTCTTCTTCCCATGCAACAATATCATCTGCAACAGCAGGACTGCCAGAAGCAGAGGCTCTCCTGAAATGGAAAGCCAGCCTCTCACCAGCACACGCGTTCCACTCATGGTCACTTCCTGCTACTAATGCCAGCACCAACACCCTATCTCCATGCAAATGGACTGGGATCTCATGTAACAGCCTTGGAAGTGTAACAGAGATAAGCCTACCGAGTGCAGGCTTGCAAGGTAAGCTCGACAACTTGAGCTTCCTGTCATTTCCAGACCTCATTCATCTCAATCTCAGTGGCAACACTCTCATTGGAACCATCCCAGCTCATATTGGCACTCTTTACAAACTCACGTCCCTCGATCTGTCTGCAAATAATCTTTCTGGCATTTTACCACTTTCAATGGCTAATCCTAGCCGCATTTCAGAGTTAGACATCTCATCTAATGAAATTAGAGGCGAACTAGCTCCAATTTTCTTCACCAATTGGACCAAACTCATCTCCCTTCGGCTCCAATACAATCAACTCACTGGAAACATTCCATCTGAAATCCGGCTGCTTACAAATCTCCAAATCTTGCATCCCTGGGGAAATAAAATAAGTGGATCAATACCCCTAGAAATAGGGAATCTTGTGAATTTGAATGAGCTAGACTTGTCCATTAACCATCTAGATGGTTCCATCCCTTCCACTCTAGGGAACTTGTCAAAGCTTTCCATCTTGTACCTGCACCAAAATCGAATCTCTGGCTCCATTCCACCACAGATGGGGAATCTGCAAGATCTGGTTCTGTTGACTGTGTATCAAAATAATTTGACTGGTCTGATCCCTCCAGCTTTAGGTAATTTGAGAAACCTTACAGTATTGTCCCTCTACAGAAATCAAATTTCTGGTTCAATTCCTCCACAATTTGGGAATTTAATGAATCTCAAAATTCTTGCTCTGTCCAATAACAGTCTAACAGGTTCTATCCCTGCCACTTTAGGGAACTTGACAAAGCTGACAGCCCTCTCCCTCTCTCAAAATCAAATTTCTGGTTCTATTCCTCCAGAACTTGGGAATTTAATGAATCTCAACAATCTTTATCTGTCCAATAACATTCAAACGGGTTCTATCCCTCCCACTTTAGGGAACTTGACAAAGCTGACAGTCCTCCACCTCTATCAAAATCAAATTTCTGGTTCTATTCCTCCAGAACTTGGGAATTTAATGAATCTCGACAATCTTGCTCTGTCCAATAACATTCTAACAGGTTCTATCCCTTCAGCTTTAGGGAACTTGACAAAGCTGACAGTCCTTTCCCTCTTTCAAAATCAAATTTCTGGTTCTATTCCTCCAGAACTTGGGAATTTAATGAATCTCGACAATCTTGCTCTGTCCAATAACATTCTAACAGGTTCTATCCCTTCCGCTTTAGGGAACTTGACAAAGCTGACAGTCCTCTCCCTCTTTCAAAATCAAATTTCTGGTTCTATTCCTCCAGAACTTGGGAATTTAATGAATCTCGACAATCTTGCTCTGTCCAATAACATTCTAACAGGTTCTATCCCTTCCGCTTTAGGGAACTTGACAAAGCTGACAGTCCTCTCCCTCTTTCAAAATCAAATTTCCGGTTCTATTCCTCCCGAAGCAGTGAATATGGTTAATCTCGAGTTTGTTGACATGTCCATTAACCTTTTAACAGGTTATATCCCTTCTACTTTAGGAAACTTGACCAAGCTTACTAGGTTGTCCTTTGGTGGCTGTCAATTATCTGGTTCCTTGCCTCAAGAAATGACAAACATAACAAATCTTTCTAAACTCCACTTGGATGGCAACAGCCTCTCTGGCTATTTACCTCAGTTATGCCAGGGCGGATCTCTTCAATTCTTCACTGCTGTTGGCAACCATTTCACTGGTGAGATCCCAAAAAGCATCAGAAATTGCACTAGCTTAATAAGAGTGCGACTTAATGGAAACCGACTTACTGCAAACGTATCGGGAGCCTTTGGTGTATACCCGCATCTCTCATTCATGGATGTCAGCAACAACATGCTGTTTGGTGAACTCTCACCAAATTGGGGAGAATGCCGAAATTTGACAAAGCTACAATTATCTGGGAACATGATCACCGGTAGAATTCCTCCTGAGATAGGGCAGTTGATGCAGCTAAGTGTGCTTGGTCTTTCTTCAAACCAGCTGGTAGGCGAGATTCCAAAGGAATTTGGGAGGCTGACTTCTTTGTTCAACTTAACTTTAAATGAAAACCAGCTTTCTGGTCAGATACCCCAAGAGATTGGAAAACTATCCAATTTGGAGGTTCTTGACTTGTCAATGAATCACCTAAGTGGTCCAATACCACCTCAATTAGGTGATTGCTTCAAACTCCAATATCTAAAATTGAGCGAAAATGTTTTAAATGGAAGTATTCCTTTTCAGATCGGTAACCTAGTATACCTACAGGCCTTACTAGATCTAAGTCATAACTCCCTCAATGGACAAATATCACCACAACTCACGAAATTGATTCGGCTGGAAAAGTTAAACCTCTCCCACAACATGCTGTCAGGCTCCATTCCACCTTCTTTTGAAGGGATGTTCAGCTTGCAATCCATTGATTTTTCATACAATGCTTTGGAAGGTCCTCTTCCCAACAGCAAAAGCTTTCAGAAGGCTCCTGCAGAGGCATTCATATATAATAAGGGCTTATGTGGTGAAGTGCAAGGTTTGTGACCTTGCAATGCCTCTTCAATCAATCATGGTGATGCGATGAGAGGTCACAGAGTTGTGATCCTCATTATTCTTCCTATCTCAGTGGCCGTGTTTCTTTTATTTGTAATCATTGGCATTTCTTCCATTTTTTACCAAAGAACAAGAAATATAAAGAAAGGGGTTCTTGAGAGCAGCAGCAGAAATCCATTTTCAATATGGAATTATGATGGGATTGCTGTGTTCGAAGACATCGTGGAGGCGACAGAGGGTTTTGACGACAAATACTGCATTGGAATTGGAGGGTATGGAAAAGTTTACAAAGCAAATCTACCAATGGGTCAGGTAGTAGCTGTGAAGAAACTTCACCCACTCGAAGGAGGGGATCAATCTAATCAAAGAAGTTTTAGAAATGAAATACAAGCATTAACCGAAATTCGCCATCGTAATATAGTGAAGCTTTATGGCTTTTGCTGCCATGCTCGATGCTCATTTCTCGTCTATGAGTACATGGAAAGGGGAAGCTTGGCAAGTATCCTAGGCAATGATGAAGGAGCTGCACAATTAGAATGGACTCTAAGGGTGAAGATTATTAAAGGTGTAGCCCATGCTTTATCTTACATGCACCATGATTGCACCCTACCTATTGTCCATCGAGACCTATCTAGCAACAATGTTCTGCTGAATTCAAAACTTGAAGCTAGTGTTTCTGATTTTGGCACTGCACGATTGTTGATACCTGATTCGTCCAATTGGACTACGCTTGCAGGCACTTATGGATACATCGCTCCAGGTTAGTCACTAATATATTCTCAACATTGAATAGTTTTATCATAAATTAGTCTTTATTTTTCTTAATATTTTCTATATTTCGTTGAAATTATTTACTATAAAATTTCTGCATTAGTTACCACACTATTGTCAAATGGGGCAATCTAAGGCAACTGAATTATGAGAAAATTCATATTTGAAAATCTGAAGAAACTTTCACCACATTTTATTAGCTATTAAATTCATGTCATTGACCATTTTTAACCGTACATTTGTTGGTCACCAATTGGTTGGATAGAATCCTTCCATAAGTGTCATTTCCGGGAACTTCTCTATCTACAACAATATCGGTGAACATGTTTGCAGATGGTATGGATTGATTTACATGCATACCAAGTTTAGATAGATGGGTTACGGGTAGTTAATAATTGATTGAAAAGGCTCATGTCTTCTAGCCCATGCTAGTGAATCTGAAAATGATGCATCAGGGAAAATGATGCATCAGGGAATGTGGGATCGTGAAATACTCTACCAAGAGATCCCAGAGCATGAGCTTGGGCTTTCCCTACTGTATAAAGGTTGCACAGCTCTAAGATCCAGACTGTCCATGTGATGTCTCACACAATGAATGTCCCACACAACAAAAGAAATCGATTGAAAAATCCTAGTCATTGAATCTATGGTCTTTCTTTGTTGAATGTGCACAATTACCTTTTTTCCTTTCTTGATCATTTATCTGTTGGCTACTAAAATGGTTAGGATTTCCAATTAGAGAATTGCCAATGCATGAGCCATCCAAATTGGGGTCCACCATGTCAATGGATTGGATCTTAGAACTATGGATCTCACTAGTACAGTCAAGCACGTTTTTGGGTTGTTTCCTTTACTTCCTAGAGAGAGAGAGAGAGAGAGAGAGAGAGAGAGAGAGAGAGAGAGAGAGAGAGATTCGGCTTATAGGTCCAGAGTATTGATACAAGTAATTATATTAAATACAACATTACCTATACATGCCATTAAAATCTCTAGTTCACACATGCCAACTTCGAAAAGTCTCTAGGAAATCTGAGGCATACATTAAAATAGGCCCGACCATCCAGATGATTCGACAATGATTAAGCTTGTCCTGTTATCGGGCAGGCCACCAACACATCAAAACAATGGACAATTTTGAGAAAAAACTAATTAATAAAAGGCCAACAATATGCATTCAATGTATGTAACATGCCTAATGAGTGGACGATCCTGACTTCCTAGCCAGATCATCGGAAAGTTTGGCCTATCTTATGTTCCTCCTAGCTGTACCAAACACGTTACTTGGCACATGCTCAGTTTGTAGAGATGCCTTGGTATTAGCAAGCACCAAAGCCTAGAAGATATGAAACCTAGATTAAGAAACCAGGTTAGTTGATATATGGATAAGAGTTTATCTATTAATGATTAGCAAAGACTAAAGAATCTGATTGAACAATTTTCTATCATGCAGAGCTTGCATATACAATGAGGGTGACTGAGAAATGTGATGTCTATGGCTTTGGTGTTGTGGCACTTGAAGTGATGATGGGAAGGCATCCTGGGGAGCTCATCTCCTCTTTGTCATCACCAAATAGAGAAGATATACTGCTAAAGGATATGTTAGACCAACGTCTCTCCGATCCGACAGCCGAGGTTGCACAGGAAGTCATATTTGCAGTGTCCATGGCCCTTGCATGCATTCAGCTAGATCCAGACTCTCGGCCAACCACGCACCATGTGGCTCAGGAGCTATCTGTTGGCAGGCCTTCATTCTCTCTACAGTCATTCGATGCACTTACATTTCGTCAACTGATGAATCTCAAGGTATAATTGTGGGTGTGTGGTGGCAAGAACATTATTACTATGCGTGTCCATCGTATGAAAATAATCAATCACGGAGGTGTTTTTCTCGTTATGATCATGTATACATAGTTCAGCGTGTGGAATTGATGTTTATATAGAAAATGGATTTCTAGGATTGGTGATAAAAATCCAAATGTAATAAAAATAGGTTGAAAGAATAAAAATATTTTCTTGTTTGATGGTTATCTTCTAACTGAAGGTTTTTATGCCCAAGAATTTACCTTATAGGGATTGTCATCAAAAGTAGAAGAATGGGTTCATTTATCTGTGAAAGTAGGCATAGACTTGCAGGGATCCTATCTAAACCAAAGCTTCGTAGGACCCTGTAAAACTTGTATTGTAGAGAGCCCCTACTTACAACTGCAGTTATATGGAGCCCGTGTAAGCAAAAACCTGTGGGGTCCACTGTGTTATGGGTGTGACATCCACTTTGTCCAGCCGTTTGGCCAACTCATCTTAAGACATAAGAGCTCATAAAAGAGGCGGATCCAAGACATAAGTGGGCCATCCACAGGAAATAGTGGTGATTGAATGCCTGCCATTGAAACATTCCTAGTGTCACTGAAGTTTTGGATCAAGCTAATACTAAGGTATCACCTATATAGCTTATCTTGTGAATAAAATTTCTTTTTGCTGAAAAAAAAATAAATAAATAAAATCTAATATTTGTGTTTTCTGTTCGTCCCTGTCGGAATAACCGTATGAACGGTTGTATGCCATAAACATCACGGTGGGCCCGAGGAAGTGTCCAAATGTGTGTTTTGGGTCCCACTGTTGTGTGGTGTGGTGATAGAGTTTTGGATTTTGCTTCATTTTTCTCCCTCATGGTTTAACTTGAGCTGGCGAAACTGAGTGTCCAGGCTATGAGTTCCCAATGCTGTGACCCACCTGATTGGATCAACCCCATTTTGCGGGCCCACATGAATTGATTAAGAGCAATTGATGCACGGTTCGGATGGGTGAGGTGGTGGGGGATTTTGGACTGTTAACACCCGTAATAGCATTGTCCCACCTGTGGGTGTTGTAAGTGGAGGCTGTTGGGCTAGTGACCCAAACACCAGCCAGCTAGCTGGTGTCAATGGGCCTACCACAATGTGGCTGTCCGTCCATTTTGTGGGCCCTAGGAAGGTTAATTTCAAGGGTGGACACTAGTCTCCCTATTGTTTCCTGTGGCGTGGTCCACTCAGGGTTTGGATCTGTTTTATTTTTGGGTTCATCCCTAAAATAAGCTGGCACTCACTCAAATTGTAATTCAATTCATAAAGACTACCAAACACCAAATTGTAATTTAAAACATTGTGGTTTTGTACTATCTTTCCCCCTGGCATGCCACGTCTGTAGGATATTCTAGGTAAGAAAATTGTAAACCAGCTATGATGAATATACTCAAAATAATAATAATAATAATAATAATAATCAGGTTGATCTACTCATTAGGTGGGGCCACACCTGCATGTAGAGTTAGATTGACAGTTGTCCGTTGATTCCAACGGTCTGGTACATCTGATGAGTGGCCTGGCCTGATTTTGGGGCCAGGTGATCTTCATGGTGGGGTGATTTGGGTGTGTGCCATCCAATCAAATTGCAGCTATTCACATTGAGGGTCTGATTGCCAAATTGCAATTTGTTACCTTAAAGTCAGATTAGAAAGAAACCCAACTGCAATTCTCACAATGATAATTTGATTGGCTTATGCATTCGAATCCTGAACTGTTTGGCACAGGGACAAAAAAAGAGTAATTAAAGGAAACAGAGATATAAAAGTGATGTCAAGGAGAAACCATGTCATGGATATTCCAATCATGTGGATCCCATGGCGAGCCATGAACTCCTTGGAGAACAATCCATATGATTTTTTCGTATTGGTTCGGACTTCAGTGACTGGTATGTCGGTCTCAAGCACCTTCGCCATGTCAGCCGCCGCCGCCTTCTGGTCCTCCTCGATCAATGCCGCGAACCATGGTGTCTCCAGCATCTTCATCCGCCAGTAGTATGTCAGAGCAGCTGGGATCGCTGCAAACATGAGAATAATCCGCCAGACGAAATCACCTTCTAGCTGAGTGGACAGAACGTGGTTGGTAACAAAGCCTGGTGCTGGGTAAGCCAACCAGAACGCTTTGGAGATGGCCATCGCGACGGCTCCCGCCACCAAAATGCCAATCCCCTACATTGCGAAGACGGCAGCGATGAACCCGCCACACGTTTTCTAGTTGGAGTGTAAGAACTCTATATGGTGGGCCTTATTGATCAGTGGTCTAGATTGATATAACTGTTGGACTATGTGATTATGTAAAGTAATGGACCCCACTTCTATCTGATTTATGCAGATACTCTGCGTTAGGGGTGGCTATTTGAGTTGAACCAGGATACATCAATGTGGAGCAGTGAGAGGGAGAGTTATGATGGGATTCAAACTCTCATCTCCAAAAATTCTATACAAGAGAGAATTGGGTCCCCAATCCTACACAACGACATTTATTATTTTGTATACAGGTGTGAAGGAGAGGAAGATTACAGCATTAGATTTTTGATATTCTAATCTGGCATCTATGTCGTCTCAGTTAAGTAAGCCGTATAAACCCTAGATCTCCATATCCTATGGACAAGCAGATCTCTGGGATTTCTGCATCTAGATAATGTTACAGTTGATATCAGAGCCACTATGCAAAGACATGGATGATCGTATTCAGCTATAAAAGATTCAATTCTATCATCAAGGTTTTCCAAATCATAACCCATATGTCACGCCCCAAACTCGGAAACCGGGCTCACAAAATTCTCGATCGCCGAATCCAGCGCCGACAGCCTCCGTAGAACTCCATTCTCGGCACCTAGCTCTCATTCGCCAAGTTCCGATCCTGGGATGCTACGAGGAGGATTTTCAATGTCAGTTTGATTCGTAATAAGCATAACCAAAGGCATAACCCACAAACAACAACCAAGAACTCCATTACATTTCCACTATGATCAAAAACTTTACAAGTACAATGAGCATAAAGGGAAATACAATGGTAAAGAACTAAAACTCCAAAATGCTCAGCAACGTGCTCCTGTCTCAGCGCTGCTGCGATCCAACGTCACCTGCACGCAACGGTCGTGCATAAGCTTACAGAAAGCTTAGAGGGTGGTGAAAGTGTGTGCGCAAGGTAGTAATATGAACATGCAATGTCAGAGTAATGCGGAATATACAGATGGAACCATAACATCATGAGCCGTACCAAGGCTATGCAATGCAAGACATGAATGGTATCGGCCACCCAAGGCTATGCGATGTGCAATGCAACTCAAGCATACAGGTCCTCATCTATGTCCATACATCAATACAGCTCAAATATAGGATATCACCGGGGTCTAGTACACTCTAAACCAGATTGCCGCCACATCGCGCGCAATAAGGTAAGTGAAAGAGACCATACTATCCGTCTGCTAATATCGGGCGCGACTCGTCGATAGCGGACCCATTCCTCAAGCTGTTCAAACTCAGCCTAGCATTGCCCCCTACTCTCGGGCGAGTAAGGCCGCACCCCCTTCCAACCGACCACGACACAGTAGAGAGCGTAACCGTCTGGTAATCGGCACTCAACGCTCCTCTACCCACTCGGTCTAGACGTTAGAGCAACCTCTTGGTACCATAAGGGTTTATGGACTTTCACCCAGGGATATCAATAGCACCTCATGTAGAATAAGATTTTCGGTATCCAATCCTGTCAACCACGATGCATCTGCGGAGGCTATGGCCCTAATGTCGCTAGGGCGTACAATAACCATGTCACACAAATGCGAAATGCATGATTCACGCTATCCAGTCATGCAACAGATCCTGCGCTTATCGTGCGCTCATGTAGGGCAACACCGCCTAACCGGGAGCCCATAAACAACCTGCCGAAGGCAAATGCTATGATCAGACAATTCTCACGTCAAGCATACATATGATGCGTATGATCATGAGTCATGAAACTGTACTAAACATGTTATAATAAAATGAACTATCTTACAATGCAGATGGACCTGGACGGCCTATACACGATAAGTACGGCCCAGTAATGGGCCCTAAGGAGAGTCATAATGTGGACATCCAACCAACATTACACTCGCAATGTGGACGTCAAACCAACATTGCTCCCAAGGCACGATCTTTGTAAACATCAGTACTTAGTCTGTAATGGATTTTTGCAATGGACCGTAGGTTGTCCCCATTGGACCTTACATATATATCAAATGGGTCATATCCTATGGGCCTTTTATTCATCAGATGGGCCACATAAATGGGCCACACCAACGGGTCTTATGTACATTGCAATGGGTCAAAACCCTTGGGCCTTGGATTGCATCAATTGGGCCTAGTCACATGAATCTAATATGTATCAAATGGGCCACACCAATTGGGCCCCCATATGTATATCAGATGGGCCTCAACCCAGAGGCCTTATATGAGTCGAATGGGCCTAAATCCCTAGACCTTAATCAAATAAAATGAGCCTAACTCATGGGTCTCAAATAAATCCAGTGGGCCTAATCCCATGGACCCTTTTTATAATCAAATGGGTTTAGTCCTATGGGCCTTACAATATATCAAATGTCCTACTTCCATGGGCTTTAAAATTTCAACAAAAGGGTCCAATTACATGGGCCTTGAAGTACATCAAATGGGCCTAGTCCCATGGACTTGAAACATATCAAGTGGGCCTAAACCCGTAGACCTTAAATATCAAGTGAGCCTAAGCCCATAAGCTTTACATATCAAGTGGGCCCAAGTTCTTAGACCTTAAATGAATCAAATGGGCCTAGCCCATAAGCATTTCACAAATCAAATGGGCCTAGCCCATAGGCCTTTTGAAATTCAAATGGACCTAGCCCATAGGCCTGTTACAAATCAAATGGGCCTAACCCATATATGAGCGGCCCACCCAACCAACAGCTCATCTTTCTTTTTTTTATATATATTATTATTATTATTATTATTTTATTTTATTTAAAAAAAAAAAAAAAAAAACTTCACCAAGGGCCCCACCGTCCGCTAGACGGTGGGAGTACGATTGCATTAAGGTGGGTGCCACCGTCCGCCTAGACGGTGGACTCAAAAATCACCAATCATTGTGGGTCCCATGTGGAGCCCACAGAAATTCTTAGATGCCATCCAGTCCGTTCATGAGGTCCCTCGGGCCTGGATGAAGGGAAAAACATAAATTTCAGCTTGATCCAACACTTCCGTGGGCCCCAAACAGATTTCAACGGTAAATTTCAATTCCACTGTTCCATGTGGTGTGGGCCACCGGAGTCTTGGATCATTCTCATTTTTGGAGGGGGGCCCACCACTGGGTGGCCCACCTCATGAGCAAGTTAGATCGCAAATAAACATTATGGTGGGGCCCACACGCAGGGCCGTGGGCCCCTGCGTACGTCCGCCCGGCTGGCCGTGCAGGCGCTGCCAGCGCCTGACGCAAGCAGCAAATGCTGCCTCATTTTCCCTCTCTCCTTAATTTTATTTTTTTTACCAAAAATCATGCGTGGGGCCCGCTACCTGGAAATCCACTCCAGCCATTGCGTTCTGTGGCCCGCAACAGTCGAAATGAGTCCAGAGTTCGAATTTTTTTGATGATAGAAAATGAATAAAATAAGAAAATGGATCCTTGAATGGTAGTGGTACGTTCTTTGATGCTATGGCCCACCCGATCTTCCAATCAGTCCCAAACTTCTACCCAACGGCTAAAACACCGTAGGTAAGAGGATGGACGGCTTGGATTGTCTAAATGCGTCACAATGGGGCCTAAGCAAGTGGACACCAAAAGTTCCTCTTCTTCTTTCCCTTTTTTCTCTTTTTCCTTTGAAACGTCCAGCGTCCCAGACGCTGGACAGTCTTGGTCCCTTAAAGGAAATGTAATGTGGTGGGCCCTGATGGAGTGGGCCACCACGGATGAGTGATATGGGTACAATGTATATGGTGGACCCCACTTGAATACATCTTGAAAAAAAAATAATGTCAAGGTGGGATCCATTCAAGTGGGCCACACAATCATATAGCATAAAAATAAAATAAAATAAAATAAAATAAAAGAAATAAAAGAGAGAGAGAGAGATAGAGAGTGGGACACGCCTTGTGATGGAGGGCTCCGCCACTATAAGCCCTCCTTTGAATGAAATCATACAATAAACGGATCCCTTTGAACATGAGACCATCAAAAATGTAAATCAATGGTGGAGATCCATTCCCCACCGACATGGACGGTCTAGATGACCTTTTAAAATGAAATAAACATCATGATGGGGTCCATAGAGAATGGCCCCATCATGGAATGATCATGATGATCCAAGTAGTCCATCGGCCACATCTTATGGTCCCAAGTGAGATCCACATCATGGATCAGTGGGCCTCACTTGGCCCATCATAAAAACAAAGAGAAACTACCCTATAGAGGCACCCACCGTCCGATCTTCTTGCTCCTAGGGGTTCCTTGGCACCTTGGCTTCAACTTCAATGGATGAGATGAAGAATGGAAGGTTGAGATGGGAGATGATGGGGTAGGAAAGTGGGCCACTTGGAGCTTAAGAGTTCTTGCAAAATTCCATACGTATGGAGCTTGGAAGTTTGCTTGGAGGTTTGAAATGAGAAAGAGAGAAAGAGAGAGAGTGATGTAAGGGAGAGAGAGAGAGAGAGTGATGGATGGATGTGGTGAGTGATGGTTGCGTAAGAAAAGCTTGACTTTTGAGGCTTTTGTGTAAGAGAGGTGTGGGTGGTGTAAGAAAAGCTTGACTTTTGTGGCTTTTTGTGTGAGAGAGGTATGGTTTTGGGAGACTTTTGTGGTTGCTTCGGAAAATGGAATAAAGTGATGTGTACTTGACATGTGATGGCTTGATGGATTGATTGATTGATGGGATTGATGTGATTGATGTGACACATCGTAGAGATTCCCTTGGGTTTCGCAACGCGCGGCGTTTTCTCGCACCGAACGTTGGCCCACATCTTTTGACCAGGGTATCGCCTCGGCGCGCCAGTCGCGGTATCGGAACCGCAACGACGACACGGTCGCTATGGTATTGGTCGCGGGTTGAGTCGACTCGGGTTATCGGCATATGATTCAGGATCGCGCGTCGATATCGGTTAAGGGTCGAAGGTGGCCGGAATTCGACCGGTAAAACCGCGGAAGTCTACGGAAAGGTATGGACCAAGACACGGGTCTTACACCATATCAACAATTAGCATATTCGAAATTCAAATCCCATATCTGCAATTAGGGATTTTGATATTCGAATTCCACATCTAGAGGTTGGGGATTTCAAACCCTTAATTAATATGGGAATTTCAAATCTAGAAATCCTAAATCCAGATAGCAATTAGGATTTTCGAAATCCCAAATCAAATATCAGGGATTTTCAACTCCCTGAATTCAGATGCAATTACAAATTAGGGATTTTGAATTCAAACCCCTGATCCAGTAATATTAGGGATTTTGAATTAAAATCCCCAAATCTAAATCCAGTAATTAGGGTTTTCCAATCGAAACCCACATCCAATTAGGGATTTTGGATTCAAACCCCCAAATACAACAATTAGGGATTGTGATTCCCAAATTGGTATTGGGTATTTCGTACCCTTACCTTCATCATCGGTGATTATAGCCATGGATACATTGTTCATCTACGACAGCATCCTTAACTGGTCGCCAACCACGCTTCTCCCCCGCTATAGCCATGGATTTTGGTCATCCTTAACCTTATCGCCAATCGGGCTTCCATGGATGTCTAGGGTTAAAATAAAAATCAGGTATCACTCTTTAGATGTGACCACAGCGTATTGAAACAAATGAACGGTTAGAAAGAAGAAAAGTTAATGGCTAACGGTCAATTTACTTTGTGTGTTGTGGCCCACTTAAAGAGTGGATTGTCTGAATTTATAAGAGTAATATCTAAGTATTATTTTAAACCTTATGAACAGCTCAGATCTCATACATACACCTAATATTTGCACGTGTTTCCATGTGTGGATGGATACAGCTCTACGCGTGCGTGTGGAATTATCGAAATCCGGCGTTTCGAAGTTTTGGGAGAAAATTACCACTGTGAATGATACCATTTATCCACCATCTTTCAAGAAGAGTCCAAAACTTACCTTTCCAACTTAGACCCTGTCCGTACATGCAATGTTAGGGAAAAGCAGGGGTATTTTCGTCCTCAAATGCTCTATCCCTGCATACAAAGTCTAAGTTGGGAAGGCAAGTTTTGTACTGCTCATAAAAAGATGCTAGTTAAAAGGTGTTCCCCACAGTGATAATTTTCTCAAGTTCTGGCTCTGATTAGGAAGAAATTCCCTTTCAAAGGAAATCGAATTGCGCACTAACTCAGTAGGCCTTTATCGTACTAAGTAAAATCCGTTGGGCCCAGATTAGATATAACTGGTGTATCCACTCCGTCCATCCGGTTTTCCAGATTATTTTAGGGGGATCCAAAATTTTAAGAATATCCAATCTCAAAATGACCACACCAAAAGAAACAGTGGTAATAATGATTTCCACTATTGAAACTTTCCTAGGTCCCACCGTCATGTTTATTTGCCGTGAAAACTGTTCATAAAATCACGTAGATATGGATGAATGGAAAACACAAATATCAGCTTGATCCAGAACTTCTATGGCCTCAAGAATTTTCAACAGTAGAGACTAAATTTACATTTTTTTACTGTAGTGTGGTCCATCTGAGCTTTGGATATAAATTTTTTCTTGGCTCAAGCCCTAAAATTATATGGTAATATGGATGGACGGAGTGGATAAAGTAAATAAATCAAGGTGAGCCCCACGGAGTTTACTCGGTACGCAGTTCGCTTCCCTTTCTTTGATGTGAGTAAACGACTTACTTGAAAGTTCGTCGTTACAACAGGACAATGTAACGACCAGAAATTTCCAGGCGTTTGACTTACTCCTGGCCAGGGCCCAACAATGATGTATGTCTTTTATCATCCATCCGTTTTGTCTACTCATATAAGTACATGAATTTTAAATTGAAGCATATCTCGAGTGGACCACACATAGGAAACATTAGAGATAATTACGTCCACCCTTGAAACCTTGTTTATTTTCCGCTTTCACGGCCCTAATCAAGCAAGAAAATCCATTAAAATCAAAATGGAATTATAATTTTCAAGAAAACTTCATCTCTCGAGTCCTCAACTACATTACATAACAATCTTCAATAACCTTTAAGAGAGTCCCTAATGTAGAGCAGGTCGCGGACAATTTCATGACCAAGATGGATCAGAAAAAGCCCAGTCGACGACAGAAATGATTAAAACCGTCGAACCTTTGATCGATCATATCTCACAATTCGGAATGTGTTATCGGGTGTAGAATATATGATTTTGGAGTAGAACGAGCTATTTTAGCCAATCAATCCCGCTACATCGGGTTACGCAAGCCAGATTTGCGAAATACTCCTGGATCGACAGTCATTTCCTTATTTTAATTTCATTTTTACTATAAGTTTTAGTTTGATTATAGCTCTTCATCCGTTGGGCTAGCTTTAGGAGTTGCGCCCAATGCGAAAAGAGCTTAGAAAAATTAGGAGAACAACTTGGTGAAGCCAAATGGTACACTTACTATTTTTGGACGAAAACCTTGCGCACTAGTAGACATTACAACTATATATAAATAATAAGTTTACTAAGTTATGAATTCTAAGAGTTTTAGTTGTAGTTTGCTTCTGATTTCTCTCCCATTGCTTGGTATCCCTAAGGGTTGTGAACTCGTTTATTTCATTTGTTAATTAATTTCAAATTTTATAGAATTTATTTTTTATTTTGCTTGCTTTCTTTCTCGTGGATTCGAAATGCCTCTATGAGGAGTCTAGAGAAGTTTGGTAGATTCGGAACAGTTATCCTCACGAGGGAGACGATGCTTGACCTCATCACGTTCATCCATGCATCAATCTCCGCTCTTAGGCTGTGTTTGTTAACGCTGAATTTCCCCACTTAACGCGGAATGGGGAAAATTTTTTGTGTTTAATGGTGTTTGTTAATGCGTTATTAATGCGGAAGACAGAAAGTGCTAAGTGGTTTTTCATTGAATTCTTTTCGTGATAGGAGTCTTACTTAATGGTGAACGCGGAAAGCACTAAGTGATTTTTCATTAAACAAAATTTTTTTGCTTCCAAAAGTACTCCTTTTCAAGTTACGATGGAAATTTTTTCTTTTAAATTGTTTATGCAATACAAAAACAACCATTGAAACTTCTTTATGCCCCACCATGATATATGTGTTTCATCCATTCCGTTCATCCATTTTTACAAATCATTTTAGTGCTTCACCCCAAAAATTAGAGGGATATAAATCTCAGGTGGACCACACCATAGGAAAACAATAATGATTGGATATGCACCATTAAAATCCTCCTAAGGCCCATTGTACTGTTTATTTGACATACAATCTTTTTATTAGGTCATACAGGCCCAGATGAAGGGAAAAAACAAAGATCAGTTTGATCCAAAACTTTTATGGCCCCCAAAAGGTTTTTAATGGTCAACGCTCATTCAACATTGTTTCATGTAATGTGGCCCACTTGAGATTTTGATATACCTAATTTTTGATCCCATGCCATGAAATGATCCAAAAAAATAGATGGATGGCATGGATGAAACACATACATCATGGTAAGGCCCACAGAGCACCGACCACCAACCATTGGTCACTGGCAGTGGGAGTAGCCAATCTGTTCCCGTCTTGTGGGCCGCAGATCTCCTGCGAAAGCCTTTCGGGGGAAGTTCTTGCGCTGGGAATGCAGGTGGCCATTGGGATGTTTGTGAGAAATCCTCCCCATCCATCCATTCTGTTCCCCGTCTTCAGCTTGCTGTGTGAGCTCATGGCCTCAAGTTTAAAGTAGATACAAGCTATGGGCGGGCCACACCTCGCAAGAACATATGAGTGAAATCTAATGAAAAACCTCCGATTTCACGTTGTTGTTTGTCACGCCCCAAACCCGGGAATCGGATTCATAAGAATCCCGATTACCGAATTTGGTGCCGACAGCTTCCGTAGTACTCCATTCTCGGCTCCTAGCATTCATGTGCTAGATTTCCGATCCTGGGATCCTACAAGGAGGATTTTTTTTTTGTACATATAACTAGTAAGAAGCATAACCACAAGATTACCTAATTCACAAAGGTAACATCATCATCACATATCCACTAATATAATCGTTTGAGTACAATACTGAAAGGGAAATACATAAATAAAAATCAAGCTTCTAGAAGACTACTGCACGCTCCAAGCTCAACACTGCTGCAACCTAACATCACCTACACGCATCTATCGTGCATAAGCTTATGGAAAGCTTAGAGGGTAGTGTAAGTGTGTGCACAAGGTAAGTGTCAAGTATTCAATACAATGCTATAATCATACAATACCGAAAAATTGGTAATCTATAAACCATACAATGTCTGAATAAGCAGAAATACTGACAAGAGCAGGAATTATCAGAGTAAGCAGGAATACTGACAAGATATAAATCATACGATAATAGAGTAAGCGAAAGTATGGACAAGTCTATATGTCAATCAATATCAGAATACGTGATATAGAACAGCTATGCGATGAGGGGTCATAAAGAGCCAAATATCAGATGCTGAGGATGCAATGCAATATACAAATCCTGCTAAATCTGTCTAGGCCATGTAAGTGTAGAAATAGCAACCCAAGATGTCATATGCTTGCGGATGTAATGTAACATGCAATGCGAATGAAATAACCATGCTGGAGTGTGAAGTCGGGATAATAGTACGTAGTATCGCAGGCTATGGGGTCCACCACAAGGGACTCCTATCCAAACCAGTCTCATACCTAAATTTGGATAGTCAGACTCAACGTGGTAAACTCCTGGTCTCAGGTTAGTCGCGCGCCTAACCGAAATCCATGCCATAATGAAGGTACACAACAATTAGTTGCGCACCACCAGCCCGAGTAGATAGTGAATGGATGAATGAATGAGCATGCATCTCCTACTCAATAAGTCCACATATCAGTACGGTTCCTCTTTGGAAAATCATCGGGGTATATTACACTCCAAACCAGATTGCCGCCCTATCGCGCGCAACAAGGCGAGTGGAAGAGACCTCACTATCCGCCTGCCAATATCGGGCCCGGCTCGTCGATAGCGGACCCATTCCTCGAGCTCGTCAAACTCATCCTAGCTTTACCCCCTCCTCTCGGGCAGGTAAGGTCGCACCCCCTTCCAACCGACCACGACACAGTGGAGAGCGCAGCCATCTGGTAATCGGCACTCGGCGCTCATCTACCCACTCGGTCTAGACGTTGGAGCAACCTCTAAAACCAAGAGGGTTTAGGAATTTTCACCCAGGGATATCTATAACACCCCATGTAGAACAGATTTTCGGTGTCCCATCTGGCCATCCACGATATGCCTATGGAGGCTACAACCCTGATGTCGCTAGGGCATACAGTAATCACAGCACACGATGCAAGATGCATGAGTCATACAATCCAGTCATGCGTCAATCCTGCGCAAACCGTGCGCTTATGTGAGACAATCTCCACCTATCAGGGAGTCTCATAACAGCCAACACTATGACATATGCAATGGTCAATCATATCTCATAACAGACATACAGATGATGCATATGGGCATGTATCATGATGCTATACAGTCACATACTCATAATTGGTATCAATAACCGGCATCAACAATCGGCCTCGACAATGTGGACATCTAACCAACATTGCCCCCCCAAGGAACGGCCCACAAAAAGCGTAACATATAGTGAACTCTTAGTCGCACACAAGGGCCAAATATACAACAGCATGGGCCTCACTCAAGAGTTTAATATACATCACGATGGGCCTTTCACATGGGCCTAACATACATCACAATGGGTTCCATCGCCTGGACCTCAAATGCATCATAATGGGCCTCATCACATCGGTCACATATGCATCACATCGGGCCTCAAACACGGGCCGAATGCACATCACAATGGACCTCAAGTATGGGTCGCATATACATCGTATAGGTCTCGACAATCGACCACGATCGGTAATCGGTGACGATAATCGGCCTCGATCAATAATCGATCAATCGGCCACGACAAACAGAATCAAAAATTGGCCACGTCAATCGACAATCGACCACGATCGGTAATCAGTCATGATAAACGGCCTCGATCACTAATCGACAATCGGCCTCGATCGTTAATCGATAATCGGTCGAGATAATCGGCTTCGATTACTAATCAGTAATCGGTCGTGATAATCGGCCTCGATCGTTAATCTGCAATCGGTCATGATAATCGGCCTCGATCGCTAATCGGCAATCGGTCAGGATAAACGGCCTCGATCGCTAATCGACAATCGGTCAGGATAATCGGCCTTGATCGCTAATCGGCAATCGGTCAGGATAATCGGCTTCGATCGCTAATCGGCAATCGGTCAGGATAATCGGCCTCGATGGCTAATCGGCAATCGGTCAGGATAAACGGCCTCGATCGCTAATCGGTAATCGGTCAGGATAATCGGCCTCGATCGCTAATCGGCAATCGGTCAGGATAATCGCCTCGATCGCTAATCGACAATCGGTCAGGATAAACGGCCTCGATCGCTAATCGACAATCGGTCATGATAAACGGCCTCGATCGCTAATCGACAATCGGTCAGGATAATCGGCTTCGATCGCTAATCGACAATCGGTCAGGATAAACGGCCTCGATCGCTAATCGGTAATCGGTCAAAATAATCGGCCTTGATCGCTAATCGGCAATCGGTCAGGATAATTGGCCTCGATCGCTAATCGACAATCGGTCAAGATAATCGGCCTCGATCGCTAATCGGTAATCAGTCAGGATAATCGACCTCGATCGCTAATCGGCAATCGGTCAGGATAATCGGCCTCGATCGCTAATCGGCAATCGGTCAAAATAATCGGCCTCGATCGCTAATCGGCAATCGGTCAGGATAAACAGCCTCGATCGCTAATCGGCAATCGGCTTATACAATCGGCTTCGACAATCAGAATCGGTAATCAGCCTAATCAAAGGCCTAAGGGAAGGTCACAGTGAGGACTTCCAACCATCATTGCCCATCAATGTCGACATTTAACTAACATTTCTCTCAAGAAGTGGCCCATTCAAGGGATTCATACCCAAGGTAACGACCATACATACATTGCTTTGGGCCTCATATAAAGGTTGCATACACATCACTATGGGCCGCATCACATGGTCCTAATACACGCACGGTGAGCCGCATCTCATGGGCTTAATGCATTATATCGGGTCTCATCATATGGACCTCATACACATCAAGTGGGCTGCATCAATGGGCCACAAACACATCAAAGGTGGGCCTCATGGATGGGTCATAAACACATCAAAGGTGAGCCTCATGGATGGGCCATAAACACATCAAAGGTAGGCCTTGCACATGTATCAAGTGGACCCTAAAAACTGATGGACGACGAGGATAAAACATACATCTCATGGTGGGCCTCATGGATGGCCCAAGGCCCTAAACGAATGAATAGTATGTATATAACACATACTTCATGGTTGGTGTTGATATGCACGGTTGCATATGTATAGCTGGGAGGCCCCACGTGCTAGATGTAGCACACGTGAAAGGTAGGCGAGGTATCACTGTGCATCCCATGGATGGTGTAGACGTGCAACACATTGCCAAGGTAGGGCCCACCCCACACGTGCAACACCTGTGGGTGGGTCCCACATCCCTAAAACAGTGGATGACGTGGATATAAACCACAAATATCAAGAAGGGTCCCCACAACACCGTCCAGAAATCTCTGGACGGTGGGGATACAAAATACAAACGTCAAGGTGGGTCCCACGAGCGTGGCGCACCAACGATTTGAATCCACTTCAATCTTGGGTGGTGTGGAATGCACCACACGTGTGGCCTGGCTCCACCGTCTAGAAATGGTGGACGGTGTGGATATAGATGCATCAAGGTGGTTGTCACCATCCACTGTCTAGACGGTGCATAGATCCATTCATCATGGTGGTGTCCACCATATAGTGATCTGGATGGTGGAGATAAGACACGTATCGTAGTGGGTGGACGGAGGCATACATCACGGTGGGTCCCACTTAATATAATATTATAATATATTATTATTATTATTATTATTATTATTATTATTATTATTATTATTATTATTATTACAAGGCATAACATCCAGGACATCAGACGTTGTCTGGCCAGGACGGATGAAAGGCGTACATCATGGTGGCCTGCGCATAGCACCGTCCAGATGGACGGTGCAGATTACATACATCAAGGTGGCCACCCACCGTCCAGAGAGAGATGGACGGGGTGGATAAATACATCACGGTAGGACCTATTGTCCGAACGATGAGGGTGGGTACTACACAACATATATCACAGGTGGGACCCACCTGCCCACACGTGTCACACGTGTGGGTGGGTCCCACGTCCAAAATGTTTGGACGGTACGAATAAAACACATATGTTACAGTGGTCCCACCGTCCTGGGCAAATGGACGGTGTGGATGTGGAGTAAACACATCAAGGTGGTCCCATCCCACACGTACAGCACGTGTGGGTGGGCCCCACGAGCTGCCGTGCAGATGGATGGCATGGACGAAATACATACAGTAAAGGTGGGTCCACACGTGTGGGACCCACCGTCCTCCCCTTCCAAATGCTGCTGGACGCCCTATAATTGGACGGTTTGGATGGTCCGTCCTGAAGGTGGGCCACGCCATGGGGTCCACGTGTATGGTCCGTATGGATAAAAGACATAAGCATCACGTGTGGGCCCCACCTGAATAGACGACACGAATATACAATGCATGCATTAAGGTGAGGCTCACGGTCCACGCGGGACTGAATAGTATGGATCAAAATCACAGTCCAGCCGTTACTGTTTGGGAAGGGTTTTCCCTTCAAATAGCCCTATCTAGGGTTGTCAGCAAGAAGGCCGTTGAACGGTCTGTCCAGCAGCAAGATGGACCCTTGATCATTGTACGGACGACATGGATGGTAGATACAATGTGGTGAGGTCCACGAAAGGGTGGGCTGCCCCACCTTAAATCAAGGTGGGCCATCAACAAAGAAAAGAGGAAAAAAAAGAGAGAGAGAGGACATATGGAGGGTAGGGGTTCCACCACTCTGAGCCCTCCCTATACATGATACGATGCATAAATCAAATGGGTCCCACCACAAGTGGGCCCTTAATCACATAAATCCATGGTAAAAATTCTAGATCACCCACAAAACAAAAGAAAAATAGCGGGAGAAAGAGGAAAAGAAGCACCCACATTGATCGCCTATTCCTTCTTCCGCCTATGCACTCTAGAGCTCCAAGAGGACATTTTCAACGGTTGAGATGATGGTCTAAGGGTTGGATTTTATGGTAGGAAGGTGGGCCACGCTAGCTCTCTCATGGGGAGCTTGGACGTGGCTTGCTTCCATGGGAGTTTTCTTGGAATGATAAGAGAGAAAATGAGAGAGAGAAGGGTGAGGTGGAGTGATGGGATGAGAGGGATGGTGAGTGATGTAAGGGAGTACTTTTGTTGTAAGAAAAGTTGACTTTTGGGGAGGGTGGTTGTACTTGACATTAATTGGTGATGTGTACTTTGATTGATAGGATTGATGGGATGTTTCGTAGAGATTTCATTGATACTTGTAACACGCGGTGTTTTCTCGAACTGAACGCTGGCCCACATCTCCTGGCCTGAGTATCGCCTCGGCGCGCTAGACGCGCCATCAGAACCGTGGCGACGACGCAGTCGCTAGGGTACAAGTCTCGGGTTGAGTCGACTCGAGTTAACGGCGTGTGAATCCGGGTGGCGCGCAAATGCCGGTTAAGGGTCGAGGTTGCTGAGATTCGACCGGGAAGACCGCGAAAGTCTACCGAACGATACGGTTTAGGATACAGGTCTTACATTGTTGCTGTGTATTAGTTTCAGATTGTATTATTACAATTATACCCTTATCCTTTATTACAACTTTCGCAGTAAGTATCTCCTAGCTGGATCATACAAATAAGATCAAATTTTTTGTTAACATTTGTTATTTTTCACACTCTTCCTAAGGTCTAAATTTGAACCTTGATTGCTTATGAACGATCGATATACCACTTCAATAGAGTAGTCTTAATACGATGTTTACATATGTCTAGTTGCAATATTATCTGGTAGTTTAGACCTGTGTCCTAAGATCTTCAAATTGAGTGGTTTATCCCAATGTTTGAATGACCCATTAATTTGACGGATCCCGATACGATGGGTGGTCAGATGACCTGCTAAAAATATGAAGACTTGATGGTTGGTACTCTAACGGTGTACATAGATATATGTACGATCATTTTTGTAAATGGATGGTCATAAAGCAGGTTTCTTGAGTGATTAAGGGTAAGACATATATACCGTTAAATTTGAGTGACTTGTTCATATATGTAAATTCCTTAGATTTCAGTTCTAATGGTGGATTAAGCATATTTATAAGTGATGAATAAAATGAACGGATCAGAATCTTGATTTGATAAGTGTACGGATGGATGTAGAAATCAAGTAACTAATTTATGTAAATAAATATTATCTGGTTGATGCTGCTTACACTCACACAAGAGGATTTATGGAACCATACTGTAATGTTCGGTAATGTTCGGTATTACTTACATGTAAATCATTAATTTTTTATCTATTTTTATGAATAATGATATTTTAATTTTTTATTAAATACTTTATAGTTTATTTAAATTAAATAGAATAATTTTATTTTCATTTAATAAAAAATAATTTCTTTATAATGTAAAGCATTTCCAAACATGAGATAGATAGGGACAAATGTGTTAAATTAACATATTTCATACATTTTTAACAAACAGAATGTTTCAAATTCAGTACTTAATTTTCAGACTTAAGCCATAGTTATCGAACAAGTTTTTTGGCTTCAGGTATCAATTCAGGCTTCGGATTTTAGATTGAGGCTTTAGACTTCAGAGTTAACAAACGGGGCCTTAGATAACCCAAAAATACAACACACACACACACACACACAAGTGAAATGCAAGCATCAACAAAGAAAAATAAAAGTTTCTCATAGAAAATTTAAATAAATAAATAAATAACTCACAAACCAATACTTGTAGCCGATTTCCAACAAATTTGGAGATGTGAATGAAGAACTCACTATCTCGAAAATAAATCTTCTCTTGAAAACAGACATGAGGCTTGAATCCGGGGCTATACAGAGAGCATAGCTCTTCTTCCTCACAAAACCCTCTTTTCCTCCAGGAGAGCAAAAGAAAAACTCCAAATAGTCTCTTGTTGTAGGGAAAAAAAAAAAAAATTCCTAAACAAAATAGCTAGGCAAAATATCAAAATCCCCTCACTCGGGCTCACATGTGTGGGACACCGGAGATGATGTGTTCTGGATCGAAAGTACGCTACCCAGAATGCCTTGGAGACGGCCATTGCACTGACCCCCACCAGCAAGATCCTGGTCCCCTGCATCTTGAAGACAGCTGCAATGAATCCTTCCCGCGTATTTTGGTTGTTGTACTCGGACATGATCAAAGCTGAGAGTGGATTGTCACTTCCAATGCCAAACCCAAGCCAGAATCGGAAAAAGCACAGCCAAGCTATCATAGTCTTGGAAGCAGACCTCATCTTGAGAATCCAGATGCGACTCCGCATCCAACCATAGTAATGAGAATGTTACTGTAAACCTTCTTCCTCCCAAGCTTATCTCCAACCCACCCAAAAAGTAGCTGGCTCGCAAGTGTCACGCACAGCACCATGCCAGTGATTGCATTGTTCCCTTGATTTTCTATCTTTGGATTGCAGTAGTAGAGGCAGGCCATCAACATACTGACTGCTGTGATGAAGAAGAGAGCGTCAGTGAAGAATCCAATCCCGGCTATCATGATTGCTGTGAAATGGTAGAGATGGGTCTTTGCATTTTCGAGTGCCGAGAAGATGGCGAGCGTCCTTTGTCGTCGAGACATTGCTAACCAATCTCAAATGTCCGATTGTCTTACTGAGCTGGGCCAAATGGGTGTCGAGGATTGTGTGTTGGAGATGGAATGGTGGTGTTGGAAGGGTGTTTTGCATGGCAGAAATTGTAGTTGGAGGTGATAGGGCGCGTTTGGGTGCTAGTTTCCGTTTTATCTGGATTGCGTTTAGGATACGTGGATAATTCCACACGCGTGTTGGAGCTGTAGGCGCATCTGTCTAACTGTTACACATTTGTGAGATCTCAGCTTTCAATCAGGTGATCTACACTGTTTAGATGTTCTGTTAAAAAAAAAAATCAGGCTAGTTTACACCTTAGGTGGGCCACAGCATACTGAAATAAATCAACCGTCAATTTACTTTTCAATTGTGGCCCATTTGAAGAGATGAATTATTTGAATTTTCAACTAGAAGATCTAATCGTTATTTTTAAGCTTATGGAAAGCTCAGATCTCATAAGTCCACTTCATATTTGAACGTGCCCGCGTGTAGATATTACGGCTCTATACACACGCGTGTGGAATTAGCAAACTTCCGGGTTTGGAAGTTCTGGCTTTGATTTGAGCAAGAAATATCCCCTCTGTGAGTAACGACTTTCATGAGAAGTCGTAATTTCCAACAACACAAATGTAATAGCAAGAAATTCCCAGCCGTAAGACGTACCATTGCCTCGGGGACACTGTGGGGCCCACCGTGATGTATGTGTTTTATGACTACCGTTCATCCGTTTTTCCATCTCATTTTAGGTCATGAACCTAACATTGAAGCATATCCAAAGCTTAAGTAGACTACACCACGGAAACAGTGGGATAATGGCGTCGTCCACCACTGAAACCTTCCTAGGTTCTACCATAATGTTTATTTGAGGAAAACATACATCAGCTTGTCCCAAAACTTCTGTGGGCCCCAATAAATTTTCAACTGTAGTTGATCAATCCGCACTGATTCCTGTAGTCCACTTGCGTCCTGGATATGGTTCAATTTTGGGAACATGCCTTAAAATGAGCTGTAAAACCGAAACAACGGCGTGGATAAAACATATATATATATATATATATATATATATATCACAGTGTGCTCTACAGAATCTGATCACCAAGAGAGATATCAGTGGTGTTGGGGTTACCATGCAATCCGCTTCTATTGGAGACAATGGATCAGTGATCGAGACCGTTGATCTGACTAGGCAAACAGCATCATAAGTTCCTGCCCTGCAGCCACTTTCCTATACATGTGGGAACATGGATCAGCGATCCAGACGGTTGATCTAACTAGGCAAACAGCATCATAAATTCCTTCTCATCAGCTAATTCGCTATACATGTGGGATATGGATCAGTGATCCAGACCGTTGATCTGACTAGGCAAACAGCTGATGGTAGCTGCCTCGGAAATCTTCAACATCGGTAGTTCTTATCCTTCCGAGTGTAATTTGAATTACCTGTATTCCACATATGCAATTTTAAGTAATTTCTAAGTGCCTGTGTATCATTCATCGCACTCTGCCACATTATCAAAGTTTTTCTCTTCCAAAAAAGATTACAAGCGATTTGAGCATTGTCCATCCATGATAGGGGACCATCAGATCAATGGCTTTGATGAACCAAACATGGGCCACACACGAGGGAACTTCCCTGTTCCATGAAAACAGGCAAGTTGACCTATATATATATATATATATAATGGCTTTGATGAACCAAACATGGGCCACACACGAGGGAACTTCCCTGTTCCATGAAAACAGGCAAGTTGACCTATATATATATATATATATATATATATATATATATATATATATATGTGTGTGTGTGTGTGTGTGTGTGTGTGTGTGTGGGAAAAGGTAATATGCGCTCTAGCTCGCGGCTACGTTGCATGCGGTCCAGCTGTGTGGCCCCCCATAATGCGTTTCGAACATCTACCCCATCAGTCATATGCATCATTCCATCGTGGACCTAGGTCTCAAAATCAAGTCAATCCGTGACTTGTTTGGACCACAACACATACAGAAGTGGAGAGGGACCATGCACCATTAAAACATTCATAATCATTTTTTGGGTCCCACCGAGATGTGGTTTATAAATCCAACCCATCCATTATGTGTGTCCCACTAGGATTAGGGATCATAACAAGTTTCAGCAGTATTCAAAACTCAAGTGGGCCTCACCAAGTGTTTTTATATGTTTTAACGGTGTCTTCACATTATTTTAGATGGTATGGCCCACCTGAGTTCCTTTTATGGCTGATTTTTGGGTTATCCCATAATTTAAAGGGGACCCATCAAATGCACGGTGTTGATCGTCGACACGTATCACGTTAGGGCCCACACAGCTCGACCTCACGATAAGCTTATCGTGAGCTCGAGCGCATAGTAACTATATATATATATATATGGGAAAAGGTACAATGCGCTCCAGCTCACGACTCCGTCCCATGCAGTCGAGCTGTGTGAGCCCCATCGTGATGGCTTTCAAAAATCTACCCCATCAGTCAGATGCACCATTCCATCGTGGACCTAGGTATCAAAATTCAAGTCAATTCGTGAATTCTTGGGACACACCACTTACAGAAGTGGAGAGGAGTCGTGCACCATTAAAACATTCATAATCATTTTTGAGGACCATAGAAGATGTGGT
Organism: Magnolia kwangsiensis; assembly: GCA_037074715.1. Lineage (NCBI taxonomy): Eukaryota > Viridiplantae > Streptophyta > Magnoliopsida > Magnoliales > Magnoliaceae > Magnolia > Magnolia kwangsiensis. The sequence goes on along the minus strand of CM073578.1, from coordinate 3,909,627 downwards.
TTCCAAATCCAGCCCATCCATCATGTGTATCCCACTTTTATGAGGGTTCAGACCAAGTTTCATCAGAATTCAAAACTCAGGTGGGCCCCACCAAGTGCTTTTATATGTTTTAACTGTGTTTCACATGATTTTAGATGGTGTGACCCAGCTGAGTTCCATAGATAGGTGATTTTTGGGATGTCCCATAATTTAAAGGGTACCCATCAAATGCACGGTGTTGATGGTCGACACGCATCACGGTGGGGCTGGAGTTATCGTGAGGCGAGCACATTGTACCTTCTCCCTATATATATATATATATATATATATATATATATATATATATATATAGGCGTACATCCCCGAAATTGGCAGATTATTACTATTTATTATTATAATAATTTTCTTGTTAGGGAGCGTATGGTTGCACCAAATATCCTGAAATTTCAGGATTAATCAATCCAATTCAGTGCAAAATTATTTCATGATATTTCATGTTGGTCCAACCAAACACAACTTCGACAATAGATAACTCAAAATTAAACAATTCGTGGAAAAGCAAAGATGCGGCCAAACCATACTCCAAACTACAGTATTGTTGGGGTGGTTTTCCCATTATGTACATCGTATGTACAAATCTGAACCGTCCAACAGTAGGACAGACTGTAAATATGTCATATGCAGGAAATCAGATTGATCAGATAATACCACATCCGGTTAATAGATGTTGATTTGTTGAATTTAGGAACTCATTAGATGCCCCATCATCAGGCAAGCTAGGATCGTACTCTCTTTTTTTCTTTTTTCTTTTTTTGTAATTTTTGCCTCTAATATATCTACAGTAGCCCCACTATAATGGGTGTTTCGGATTCGACACACATGCTAAATGCACATCAAGCGCACTGCCGGCCCACCAGCTTAGCACCCTTAAATCAGTGCCATTAACTTAAACCATTTCCACAATAGGGTAGATCTCAGCCGTTGAATTCCTCCCATTCTCTTCCCCCCCGCCGCCGAGATCCTTGTCCTCGCCTGAGATCTCCTCGAGCGATCGGCCGTTGGTCTCCGGCAACATGAAAGTGAACAGACATCCGACGAAATTCACCACCGATAGGCCGATAATGGCCCGCTTGATCTCATAATCGTTCTCGTCCGCATGGAGTGTGTATCTCTGGATGACGAAGGCACTGATAATGGCCCCCGCCTTCCCGGCGGCTGCCGATATCCCATGACAGGTGGACCGGAGCCTCGCCGGGAACAGCTCAGCTGGCATGATGAACGTCGTGCTGTTAGGCCCAAAATTCGCAAAGAAGAATGTAAGCCCATAGAACACCATGAATTGGCCCATGCTCCCGCCACAAAAACCCGACGAGGATTGGCTGTCGCAAGGTTTGCCCCTTAGCTCACTGTACCGGAATCCAACAACTGCCATGAAAACGGACATCATGAAAAACCCACCGAGCTGGATCGCGAACCGTCCAATCCGATCAATGAGGAAGACAGTAAACCAGTACCCCGGGACAGTGGCAAAGAGCGCCACAAAGAACATGGCCTTAGAGATCCTATACACCTCCTCAATTGCATTCATCTCCGGAGCTTTTGGCAGTAGCCCCATAACTGGGTAGATATCCTTCTGCATGAGGTTGAGGCTGTAGAAGGCGATGTCGAGGAGAAACCATGTCATGGATGTTCCAATCATGTGGATCCCATGGCGAGCCATGAACTCCTTGGAGAACAATCCATATGATTTTTTCATATCGGTTGGGACTTCAGTGACCTGTATGTCGGTCTCAAGCACCTTCGCCATGTCAGCCGCCGCCTTCTTCTGGTCCCCCTCGATCAATGCCGTGAAACGAGGCGTCTCTGGCATCTTCATCCGCCAGTAGTATGTCAGAGCAGCCGGGATCGCTCCGAACATGAGAATAATCCGCCAGACGAAGTCACCTTCCAGCTGAGTTGACAGACGGTGGTTGGCAACAAAGCTCGGTGCTGGGTAAGCCACCCAAAATGCTTTGGAGACGGCCATCGCGACAGCTCCAGCCACCAATATCCCGATCCCCTGCATCGCGAAGACTGCAGCGATGAACCCACCACGAGTTTTCTGGTTGGAGTACTCCGACATGATGACGGCCGAGAGCGGGTAATCGCCACCGATGCCGAACCCAAGCCAGAAGCGGAAAAAGCACAGACAGCTCATCACGGCCTTGGGGGTGGACCCCATCGAGAAGCCGGATGCGATCGCACATCCAACCATCATGATGAGCATGATACCGTACACCTTCCTCCGGCCGAGCTTGTCTCCAAGCCACCCGAAAAACAGCTGACCGGCGAGTGTACCGCACAGCGCCACGCCGGTGATTGCATTGTTCACGTTGCCTGGTAGGGTCCCTGGGCTTTGGACCGTTGGATCGTAGTAGTAGAGGCGGCCCATCAGCTTAGTGATGGCTGTGATGCAGAAGAGATCGTAGGCGTCGGTGAAGAATCCCATCCCGGCTATCACGATCATCATGAAATGGTAGAGCTGGGTCTTCGCATTGTCGAGCGCCGAGAAGAGTGACATCGTCCCTTGTCTTTGAGACATTGTTGATCAATCTCAGCCGTCCGATTGTCTGACCGTCTGGAGCGAAATGGGTGTTGAGGTTTGTGGGTTGGAGATGGAATGGGGGCGTTGGATGGGTGTTTTATATTAGCAGAAATTGTAAGCAATCCGCTTCTCTTTCTTTCGGTGTGAGTAACGACTTACTTGGAAAAGTCGTCGTTTACTAACAGGACAATGGAACGACCCGAAATTTCCAGGTGTTTGACTCAATCCTGGCCAGTGACTAGACCCTATGGGCCCCACAATGATTTGTGTTTTATCGTCCATTCGTTTTGCCAACTCATACAAGTACATGAATTTTAAATTGAAGCATATCCAAAGCTCGAATGGACCACACGTAGGAAACATTAGAGATAATTACGTCCGTTGAAACCTTGTTTATTTTCCACTTTCGTGGCCCTAAGATGTTTTCAACGGTAGGCATTCAATCCCAGCTGTTTCTTATGGTGTGGTCCACTTGAGTTTTAGATAGGCTTCATTTTTTTGCTTGCACGAAAATGAGCTGTAAAAAAGGGTGGACGGCGTGGATAAAACACATTCATCATGGTGGGCCCCACAGAGTCCAGTCATCATGGATATTGTGGTGAATAATAAGTTTATGCTCATCATCAAACTTCCCGTATATGTAGGACCATGGATCAGTAATCCAGACCATTGATCTGACTAGGCAAACAGCTAATGGTGGCGGCCTGGGAAATCTTCAAGATCGGAAGTTCTTATCCTTTCGAGAAATGGCCCATGAAATAATGGTTAAGGAGTCGTCTCATTATGCAGGATACACCATTAAGAGCTAGCTCTTTCACTCGATGTTCAGGCCACACAATCAGATCAATGGAAAGCCAATGCTCTGGCCCATAAAATGAGTGGGTCGCCTAGATTTTTCATGGGGCTTGATTTTTTAATGAGACCTACTTTCACATGGTTGGGATCTCGTACACGTGTGATACGTTCGCAGAACAAAAGGTGCTGGATGTGAAAGCCACGTACGGTGGTAGTTTTTTTGAGTTGTAAGTTTAATTATGTTGGAGATTTTTTTCCAAAGGCCACCCATTTTTTTAAACTATTTTCCAAAAATCACTTATTTTATTTACGAAAGATTGAGATTGGGAAGTAGATTGAGATTAGGTACTACTTCACCGGTCCATTACTAGGAACAGGCAGAGCTGGGAGGGGCCACCGTGGTATAGAGCAAGCCACGGGCCTATTCTTTACATGGATGGACCAGAAGAGGCCCGGAGTATAAGTGGATGTAGTCTGTTAGCAAGCCAACTCCTGCGTAGGTAGGGGTGTACATCGAGTCGAACCGAGTCGAGCTGGCCTCAGCTTGACTCGGCAAGGCCACTAGCTGACCTCGGCTCGGTTCGATCCTCAAGCCCGACTAGCCAACTCAACTCGGTTCGGTCAGCACCTCAAGCCAGTTTGAGCCAAGATTGAGCCAAGTTCGCATGTACAACATTTCCACAAATACCTAGACTACACTTTCAAAATTTCATTATTTATAAAACGAAAACAATGGTCTTACAGGTATTTTATCAAACACCTTCTAGGCAACATAAAAACTAAGAAAAAATGAGTATTTATTTCATGTACATATACCTTCCTTATCACCCGCCACACTTCATTGAGTCATTTTATCAAAAACTTGGTGAGCAACATTAATATCAACATAACCAAGTCATCGAACTGGTTCGATTCAAGCTGGGTTTGATCCGAGTCGAGTCAAGCTAGGGCCAGCTCAAACTCATTTTTAAGCTCAAAAAATCAACTTGACTCGGCTCGAACTCAGCTTCTAATCGAGTCGAATCAAGCTTTTTCGAGTCGAGTCGAGTGAGCTAACTGAGCTAGCTCAATTCGTGTACACCTCTATACATAGGGCATGTTGGAACTTAGGCATGTTTGAACAGTTAAAAAATTATTTTGAAATAATAATAAAAATTATTGTTCAACGTGTGAACAATAAATCAACCATAACTTTTGATCCAATAATCATTACATGACACATGAGTTATAGTTTTTTAATAGAATAAGCTATTCAAGGCCAACAAACCTTCACAAGTGAGTCACATCGCTCCACTTTTGAAAAAACAACTCATTTATATTTAAAACTGTTGTTTTTTGAAAAATTTATTATTTTTAATAAGTTTTAAGATGCAGGTATCTCTTTCATTTTAGAGTTTCTTATCATACTAAAACCATCTTACATAATTAAATTAAAACTTTTTATTTTTAATAAATTATACTATTTTGAAAAAGTTCCAATTTATACATATTAGAATTCTTAATTAGAGTTACGTTGTATTAGTTAAAGTCTTATAATCTCATTTTAAGGATGGACTTCAATAAAATATTTTGAATTTACTTATTTCTTATAAATTCAAGACCCATTATATGAATTCAAGATTAATATCATATAGAGAAAACGGTCTTCATCCGCTTTCATATTCCACGCTCTTTCCTGCATCACATTCCATTTATTTTGTCAATTTTGAGAATGTAAGTCCAAAAATAAAATATATCCAAAGCTTAAGTGAACCATACCCTAAGGAATAAAGTGATATTGACTCCCACCAATGTTAGATACAAATATTAGCTCCATACAAAACTCTCGTGGGTCTCAAGAACTTTTCGCTGGTAGGTGTTTGATCTTCACCGTATGATCTATTTGAGCATTGGATTTGTCTAATATTTTATCCTGTATCCTAAAATGATATGACAAAATAGAAAAACGGCATTGATAAAATCCCAAGCAGTGGCCCTTAAGTGCCCCAGCTCGTTCCTAGCCTGGTGCGGATTTATCATAACCCCAGCGCAGGGCTGTGTGGGGCCATAACAAATCCACTCCGCTCCTCTGTTTTGAAAGATCACAATGGAAAGGATTGGCTACTCCCCATGACATAAGCCAATGGCTGATGTCAGTGCTCTGTGGGCCCCACTATCATGTATATATTTCATCCATGCCGTCCACTCATTCTTCTATATCATTTTATTCTATGAGTCTAAAGAAGAGGTTGATCCAAATTTCAAGTGGACCGCACAGTGTTGATTGAACGCCCACATTTAAAAACTTCCTAGGATCCACAAAAGTTTTGGATCAAAATGATATATTTCTGTATGACTTAATCAACAGGTTAGATGTCAAATAACCATTACAGTGGGCCCTAGGAGGTTTTTAATGGTGGACATTCAATCACTACTGTTTTCCCATGGTGTGGTCCACTTTAGATTTATATCTATCTCATTTTTAGGATCAAGATTTAAAATTATATTTCAAAATGGATGGACCGTGTGGATAAAACACATACATCGTATGAGGCCCACATATCACCGACCCAGCGTCACTAGCCAAACCGCGTCGGACGCCAACAGGACAGAATTTTAAAAATCAAGTAGATATAGATGTAATTTTTCAATATAGACATTGCCTTTTATCCTCCTCTCCTTTGACAGCCGACCTTAAACTTACGGTTTGGATGGCATCTAAACATCAGGGTCATCTCTATCAACACCACACAGCCCCGGGCACATAGATACCTATGTCTGTGTGCCCACAGAAAATCCCCTCCCGTTTCTCATGGCTTTATTGTTGCCAATTGACGGTAATGCCCTCCCCTTTAGTTTCCATTTGTTTACGATTGTATGAACCTCATTTCATGAGGATCCACGGGAATAGGTGGGGTCCACACGGATAGGTGGGGTCCACGTGAATGTCGGTACATGAAGAAATGCTCGCACACCACCATGGAATGGTCTTATAATCAGCCAATACGTCACTTCAGTGGAACATTCAAGTCGTGGAAATCGTGGAGCTGGAAATTAGAAAAAACTGCTCATCAGATGGGCCCCACACGATAATTGAGTCAGACCATCAGCTGTCCATTTATTTGGACTACATAGCAACCCCGATCAGTAAACCCATTATATGTTTTTCATCCCAAATGATCTGTATGATGTGGCCCACCTCTTTAACGGTTCAGATGTTACATAAAAGTGACACGTCAGCAGGAAATAAAAACACAAGGTCTCTCTTGCAACTTCGGCTGTCAATGAGTCGGATTCGGGTCTTGGTGGATCCGAGGCCTCTTATGTCCTTTATGGTTCTTAAAGACCCTGACCCATATCTAATCAGGTCTGGTATCTGTTCGGTCTTTAAATCTAGCTTCTACTTGTTGTGGTCAAAATACGAGCAGTTACATGGTCTGGCCTACCTGATGGTTGGCTTAGATTACACGTGCGTGCGCTACTTTGACACATGTATGGTGTCTGAATGGGCTCCCATGCCAGGTGGACTTAACCGGACTTGATTTTAACTGGGTCCCAAAAGCTGAGATCCGTATCCAACTCGATTACCTAACGGGTTTAAAAATTAGACCTGCGCCCATTAAAAATCGGGTCGGGTTCCATTGACGACCGTCTCTGTTCTCAATTCGTTTTGTCTCTTGAGTCGACTGACCCCTGCAGCATGTGTACTGCTGTTAGGCCCACATGCTGAGATGGTTCGGAGATCAGAACCGTCCATGTTCTGGATTAGCTACATGGGCTATCATATGAAACTTACGGTGATAACTTAGATGATGGACGATAATTGGGACTGTCAATATATAACCTTTAAGGGCTCAAATTCAACTCCAAAAATCAAAGGATAAGATCATCGTTGAATCTTGATTATCAGTACATAGCTTATCCGTGGTATCTATGGTGGTGCAGAGAGAATGGACGGTTCAGATCATCAGTCACTCTCAGCATGTGGGCCCCACCCGGGCAACCCTATAATTGGATTAGGTTACCCAGACCATTAGTGTGTTGAGCCCCTTGTGATCTTTTAATCAGGGTGATATTGTATCCATCTGCAATAGTGGATCCCCCAATCCAATGGTTGAAGTGGGCCCACTTGGCCTCATCTATAAATTCCCTTCATATTCCATACTCCACCATGATTCCATAAACACCTTTGAATAGAGCCAGCCGTTGGATCATCCTGATGTTTGATCTCATGGGCCATTCTATGGATGGGAGATGTCTCAAAAATCCCCATACTAGAGGTTTCCAAACACTTTCATCATGGTCTATAAATGGACGACTGGGGAAAAAAAAAACCAAGATGATCCATAAAAGGCCAAAGATCTGACGGATGGTGAATTTAATCTGAAATCTTTTTCGATCTTCCCCCATCTAGAGTGTCCCATAAGATCAAAGGGATTGGATCAATGAGAGATGGACCCCACTTTATAGTTATCTTTGGATTTTATAACCCTAATTGAATTTAGGTAATTTATTTTTATCGGACAGATGAGTGTGTAATATAGCAAAAAAAAAAAAAAGAAAAAGAAAAAAAGGGGTCATTGACCCAACACACGACATTATTCTAAGCCCGTTTGATGAGTTGAGAAGAACTCACCAACACTTGCAAAATGTAAAATTATCTTCTCTCTTTTTTTTCCCCATTTATTTGATACTCTGGTAGAGCGTGACAATTGATACTTGGCATTCTGAAATTGTACACATAAGATACATTAACTCTATTTTAATTAATAAAATTAGACACCAATTCAATCTTTAGATTTTCATAATCTTCTTGAACATTATAGTCTCTCAAATGTCTTTGAAAAAATCTCTCATTTTGAAAGGACCGTGAGAATGGCCTCACTAAGAAAATCATAATTACATTCGTCATATATTTTGTTCTGTAAATAGGTCTTTTACACACATGGTAGACCCATTGTGTCATATGGCAATGTACTCTCCAAAAGGAAGGCACAAGGGCTTGTGCCTATGCACTTATAGCTGAATGTGTTCACCAAAGGAAATGTGATGTAGAGCGGGTTGTAGATAGTTTCATGGCCAAGATGGATTACAAAAGGCCCAATTAGAGACAGAGGTGATTCGGACCGTCAGAACTTAAAATAGACGTATCTCGCAAATCAGAATAAGTTACCAGACTTTCCATATACAATTTTGGGGTAGGACAAACTAGTTTAGCCACCCAATCTAGTCAGGCTGAGTTGCCTATGCCGAATTTGCGAAATACCATTAGATCACCGATTGAATTCCCTTTTTAATTTCATTTTTACTATTCATAGTAAGTTTTAATTTGAGTATAACTCTTCATCGGTTGGGCTTGCCTAGAAGTGCCTAGAATAGTTACAGGAATATCATGGTTTGGCCAAATAAGACACTTCTTATTTTTGGCTGAAAACCATGCACACTAGTAGGATCATGACCGTCTATAGATAGTAAGTTTGTTATTTATAGTAAGCTACGATTTCTAAGAGTTTTAGTTGTAGTTTAATTCTAAAATTTGTTTCATAGCTTAGAATCAATATTTAAAGGGGTGTAAACTAGTTTTTCAATCATCAATCAATTTGCAAATTTTTTAGAATATTATTTTTATTTTCTTATTTTTTACTCATGAATTTGAGATGTCTCTACGAGGAATCCAAAGAAGTTTCATGGATTCCAAGTAGTTATTCTCAAGGAAGACGGTAATCGACCTCATCACATTTATCTCTGCATCAAAATGCAAGCGCCAGTACACATGGGTGACTTGTAACGGGCCTATGGGGAGGAAAAATAAGAGCGTATTTGAATCGCAGGCCCACAGCGTACAGTATTGTGTTATTATAAAATATTACATTAACGTCCGTTTAAATTGAATTTGAAATTTGATATATAGTCGTCGCCCTATGTACGTCTCCGAACTGAAACGAACGGGCACGCGTCACTGTGCTCACGTCTTCTCAAACTCGGACAGTGCAACCGACTTCATTGCACTGAGACAACAGTGAAGAAAAAAATCCCATGTATGGTGGTCGGTGCTCTGTGGGCCCCACCATGATGTACATGTTTGATCCATTCCGCTCATCCAATTTTACAGATCACTTTCGAGCTACATACAAAAAACGATAGGGATGTAAATCTTAGCTGAGCCACACCGCAGGACATAATTAATGAATGGATATTCACAATTACAATAATTAATGAATGGATATTCACAATTACAATCCTGTTAAGGCCCATTGTACTGTTTACTTGACATCTGATATGTTGACTTGGTCAAAAAGACCCAGAATAAGGGAAACAATAAATATCAACTTGATCCAAACTTTTACGACCCCCAAAATATTTTTATTAGTCAAAATTCATTCAACACTATTTCCTGTAATGTGGTCCACTTGAGATTGAGATGTACTTCATTTTTTCTATCATATCATAATTTGATATATAAAAATAGATGGACAGCGTGGATGACACACATACATCATGGTGGGCCCCACAGAGCACCGACCAGCAGCCAATGGCTAGTGTAGGGGGAGTAGCCAAACCGTTCCCTCACACGAGGGAATCAGTTCCTTGAACAAACAGTAAATACGGATCATCCGCTGAATACATATCCACTGTCACTCCATACCAAACATTCTACATAATACATAGAATACTCGAGTCTACAATGTACAATATTGGGAGTATTTGCATTGTATTGTATTACATCGCAAAATAATACAATACCCGAATCCAAACACGCCCTAAGTGTAAATGAAGCTTATGCTATAAAATAAGTTAGCAAAGCAGAGGAAGGCAGCGTAGATAAAAGAATCTTGCCGTACCAGAGAAGTCAGCCCCCATCCAAAAGGCATGCCACGTGAAAAGGTTAGGCAGCAACGACCCGTGAGTCATACACGTCAATTCCTTTTATCAATTTACTCGCGCAAGCGTAGAAAATTGTTCAGATGGAGACCATAAAAAAATCTCCATCCATCGAAATGTGGACCGCACCTTTTTCCATTAATGTTGCTGGAATACATTGGCATTATTCCTTGGACCCATATACATAATAGGAATTGCTTGGATGAAACAACAAAAGCCTCTACTTGATGAAATAGTGAAAGAATAGAACTGTAGTGTCCAGTCCAGTGCATGGCACTAACAAAAACATAACTGGGGGAGTATTTCTTTCCCCATGGTAATAGTTTTGTAGCATCCAAACCGTGAATTCACTAGGGCCCATCGTGAAGATGAGACATACTAAAAATCATATTGATCCAAAACTCACTTGGCCCACACCATATGAAACAGTGTGGAAGTATGTCCAAACCTCCAAAATCAAGTGGTGTGGGCCACTTATATTTTTAATTGGTTATATTTTTGGTGCATCCCATGGATTTAGAGACCCATCATTATGAATGGTGTTTTTATTTCTGAACCATCCCATAGATCTTGAGGCTCATTATTATAAATGATTTAAATTACTGAAAAGATCATGATCCAACCGTTAAAGTCCCAACATATCTTATTGGGACACATGGAAAGGTATTCTATCAAACCTTGCGTGTTGAATCTTCTGGCTCTTCGTTTTTTGTCTTCTTTCTTGTAGATGAGAATGCATGACTTCAACTACGTGTTGGGTGCGTTGCATTCAAGAGGTGGAGTCAACTACACGTGTGGTAGGGCTGATGTGGTTTGTGCATTACATCCAATCCATCCATAAGGTTCGTCCCACCATGATGACCAAATGTCACCAAAATTTAGGCTGGTCCAGTTATTAGCTGGGCCACACGTGGAACTGAAAATTTTTAAGAGCCGAGTGTTGTTTCCTAAGATGTGGCCCAACTAATTATGCGATTGCACTGATTTTTGTTGATATGATAATCATCGTGGGGTCCACCTTTTTGACCGGTTGGATTTCATAAACACATCACATGGGCTCCACAACGCTTGGCTTTTTCGTCAATTTTCTTTATGCAATACCCTTATGAAATTTCTGAATAGCCAAGGCTTTTCAATAAATTTATCCTTCCTATGTGGTCTATATGAGATGTTTAACTGCTTCATTTTTAGGCCCATGCCATAAAATGAGTTGTCATTGCAGATGGACGGCATAGATATGCAACATAACACATGGATCGAAATGGGTTCCATGGTTAGGGAGGGTACGAGTTTCCAAAAGACATTCGATGACATGAAAAGAGAGACAATGCAATGACGACCGGACGAGTCATGGAGGTCAATTCCTTCTATCAATTTAATCCTTCTGGTATAGAAAGTTGTGCAAATAAAATCCATGGAAAAACATTCATCCCTTTTAAATTAATGTTTGCGAAATTAACGTTTTCACCCGTTCCTAAATTGAGATTTTGGTATGGTGTAGATACACGACGGCATTAGCCTTTCAACCTGGGTTCATCTTTAAATGCTCCCATCAATGGATTTCACTCAGATCAAACAACAAAGGCCTCTCCTTAGATGAAATAATGAAAAGATAGAACTCTTATAAAATATAAGGTAGTGGTCCAGTCGAGTGCATGGTACTCGTAAAAATATAGCCGTAGGAATATTTTTGTGCCCATGGTAACAGATGTGTAGCATCCAAATCACAAATCCATTGAGGCCCATAATGAAGGTGTGGTGCAGGAGAGAACGTGATGAGGATGATCACCATCTTCCTTATAGATAACCACTCGGAATCCACTGTCTTCTTTAGGGACAGCTACTCCAAATCCAATGAGTTCTTTGGACTCCTAATAGAAATTCCTTGAATCTATGAGTGATGAAAATAGAAAATAATTTCTAATAAATTTGAAATAAATTAATTGATGATAATGAAAAAATTACAATCCTTTAAATAGTGAATTTAAATCTAGGACGGAGTTTCAGACTCAAACTTCCTAAAAACATGACATGCTATAAATAGTAAACTTATTATTTATAAATTATTATAATTCCTAATAGACTTCATGGTTTTCAGCCAAAAATAGTAAGTGTCCAATTTAGCCTAATCACATTATTCTCCTAATTTTTCTAAGCTCTTTTCATGTTGGGCATGACTCTTAAACTTGAAAGGATCGAAGGTTACAGTTGAATTAAAACTTAATATATTTGTAGGAAAAACAGAAATAAAATGGACTTTCGACCATCAATCTTATGAAATCTCGCAAATCTGGCATGAGAAACCCGGTGTAATGGGTTGGTTGGTTTAAGTAGTTTCTACTATCCCAAAATCATATATGATTTGTCGAAAAACTCATTCTGATTTGTGAGATATAACTAATTTAAGGTTTTGATGATCCTAATCACCTCCTCCTTCGATTAGGCCTTCTTTAGTCCATCTTGATCATGAAAGTTTTCACGAACCGCTCTACATCAAGATGAGATTAACCAAAAATTATGCTAATCCAAAACTCACATGGGCCACACAATATGAAACAATGCAAAAGTATAACCAAACCTCCAAAATCAATTAGTGTGGCCCACCTATATTTTCATTGGCTTTATTTTTTAACCATCCTTAAGGCCTATTATTATAAATGATTTTTCATTGGAGCATCCATGGATCTTGAGGCCCATTATTACTGAAAAGACCACGATCCAACCGCTAAAAGTCTCAACATATACTATTTACAACTTAGGAGAGACTATACTCTACTGATTAAATCTTGTGTTTTGACTCTTCCAATCATTAATTTTCTCTTTTCCCAATTAGAAGAGTATGCATGACTTCAGCTAGGGTTCCTTAAAAGTGGCTTGAAAAGTCTAACATTGGAATAAAGAGGTATCTAGGGTCCACATAAGGTAGATGTATGTCTTTCTATAATCACCATCCGACCAACTTTCCACACTGATATGATGATTAGTGCTTGACTTGTTGATTATCAAGTCCTAATTATATAATATAAATTCTTGGATTCCTAGCAGCAGCAGCATATGGTCATGGGTTTGGTGATTCTCATCCATCCATCCATCTGGCGCATTCGCTGCCATAGTTTCATGGTCAACATTCAAGGCTAATTTTTAACATCAAAAGGAATCAAAAGTTAATTTGGTAGACTATAATGGCACTGTATATATCTATATAGTCTAACGCAAGCTAATATAAGTATAAAAATTTAGAAATAATTCAAAAATTATAGACATATATAACATACAAGTAATACCAATTATTATGGGTCTCAATTTAGATGTATCAAGAATAAAAATTTAGACTTGTTTGGTTGTCCAACAGTCGGATTGGTAAGCATTTATTAGACCAATAAAGTGAAAAATATCAAATGTTTTTTTATTATGGGATGATCCGAGCTCCTAATAGAGATAAGAGCAATTCAATCAAGAGAAAGAACCGCGAGGCAATGCCATCCAACTTGATGTGTAAGCACCCCTGAATAGGTTACACACTACGTAAGTTGCAGGTCGGAGTAACTTCTCACTCTGATTAGTAACCACATGCCGCTTGCCACCCTTGACATCAACTCCAAGGAACTTGGCTCGGCAAGACAGCAAGACGGATCCAACTCCCAGCCTCGGGTCCTAAAGCGATAGTTTTCAAAGCCCTCTTGGACAGATCTGTGGGCTCGGCTCGGACCTGAGGGAGCGTTTATGACCGACAGTTAATAACGAAGGCTAACTGAGGTGTTACGATCAAGCGAGCCAAGTTAAGGCAATATGTGATGGCGGATGTCTCGTCTGCTAAACACGGAAACTACCATATACGAACGTAACCGATTACTTCGATCATGATACGCATTATCCGCCAGATTTGTTGTACGATCCATGGGTTGCACATAATATCTCCACGATCTTAGAATCTCACTGATTGAGTAACTCGTGCCCATAATAACGAATACAAAACACATAACAGCCAGGTATAAAGGCATTGAGACCCCACTGCTATAGGAACGCAACATCTTAAACTCTCTTTTACTCTCCACTTAGACCCAGATTCCCTTGACTTGACTTAGGCATCGGAGAGTCTCCCGGCTTGGCCAAGGTCTCCTTTGTTTGTTTTCATTGTGCAGGATCAAGATGTTGAAGTGGTCTACGGTTCGAGAAACTGAGGGGATGACCAACCAGATTTTGACCTCAACACTTTTATTTCAAAAACAGGTGTTCTAGGTCAACCAATATTCTGATTTTGGAAGAGTGCATGTACCATACTAGTAAAAAATCATCAAGAGAGTATTTATGTACCCATGGTAATATTTATGTATCATCCAAAACATTAATCTGCGAAGGCCTGTCATGAGGATGGGCATGCCAAAATTCATGTTGATACAAAACTTATATGGGCCACACCATATGAAAAGTGAAAGCATGCAGAAACCTCCAAATTCAAGTAGTGTGCGGACCACCTATATTTTGATTGGCTTCATTTTTGGAACATCCCATAGATCTTAAGGCTCCTCATTATATATAAATGATTTAGATCATTGAAAAGACTATAATCCAACCATTAAAGTCCTAACTTATCATATTGCATGCAATATATATATATATATATATATATATATATATATATATATATATACACACTCTAGCAAACCTTGCAAGTTGATTCTTCAATCCACTCGTTTGTCATCTTTTATTTGTCTTCTTTCAAATAGAAAAGCGTGCTTGACTTTAGCTATACATGTATATTAGTCCTCCCAATTGGCTTGAAGAGTCAACATTGGAATAAAGAGATACGGTCCATGTACAATTTGATAGATGGATGTTCTTTTCATGGTCCCCATATGAACAATTTTCCAAGCTAGCATGACTAAGTGGTGTTTGACTTGCTAATTATCATATATATCCTTATCATATAATATAAATGCATAGGTTCCTAACAACAGCAAGATAGTCATGGGTTTGGTGATTCCGATTCTTCCATCTGGCATTTGCTGCCTTAATTAGTTTCATAGTTAAGATTTTATGCTAATTTTTTACATCACAAAGTATTAAAAATCAATTCTAGTGTATGTATGTGTACTATGTATTATATATCATCCAAAGCAAGCTACTATGAGTACAAGCATTTAGAAATAACTTAGAAATTATAAATGTGAAATACAAATAATTCAAATTAAAGCAATAATTTGGTTTTTTTTTTTGGCTTTTTTTTTGCCATAAGGTTAGTGGGCATTTACCGGACCCATAAAGCAGTGTGTGTGTGTATATATATGGAGAGAGAGAGAGAGAGAGGCATGCTCACCTGCGCACATGTGTCATGGGCCTCTAATCTGAACAGTCTATCTGCTGCATCATCCCATGAAAACCCCACAAACCAATTTTCACCCTGATCTAAAAGTCTGGTGGACCATAGAAAAAATAAATGCAAATCAATGGAGGAAAATATTTCCTTTTTTCATGGCCCACTAAAGTTTTGGTTCAAAGTAAAAGTTGGGCCCTATGGGTTTAATGGGGGTGATGCATCACATGAACCGTTCAGATTTTGGACTCACATCACGTTTGATGAGTTCTCAAAAAGTTCTATATATACATGTGTGTGTGTGTGTGGAGTGGTTTTATTTCAATCACTAAGTTTTTGAGAATCAGATGTTAGGATTGTTCACTCAATAAGGATGGATACCAAAATTTAGCCAGTTCAATATGAGTTAATATAGTCTAATATAATGCACATGTACAGTTTACAAATGCATGCTTGTCGGGCATGTTGCTTTGAGTATTGGGTAGTTTGAAACTCAAAACCAAAAAATTATTGATTTTGTGTCAATATGTTGTACTTTTAAACATATGGTTAGGGGAGTGATTTTTATTCCGTTGAGGCCCATCATGAAGATGGGACACACCAAAAATCTTGTTGATCCAGAACTCACAAGGGCCACGACATGTGAAACGGTGTGAAAGCATGAATAAACCTAAAAATTCAAATGGATTCGGCCTTCTTATATTTCGATTAACTAATTTTTAGAGCATCCCATTGACCATGAGGCCTATCATTATAAAAGGAATAAATCCTCGAAAAGGCCATGATCCAACCACTAAAATTCCAATGTATCTTATTGCAACACATGGAAATGTATTCTAGGAAACTTAATCTCTTGATTCTTATAACAGTCACTCTTTTAACGTCTCTTGAGTGGGAAACCATGCATGACTTTAGCTGTGTTTCTTAATATGCGGAAGTGAGTTGAGCGACAGCATTGGAATAAAGAGATGGGTCGATAAAAGGTCCATGATTTGATGGATAAATGTTGTCTTTTCATGATCACCATCTAAACAACTTTCCACGTTGGCATGACTGAGTTTGTGCTTGACTTGCTAATTATGGTCCATAGCAACCACAAGATGGTTGAGGGTTGGTGACAATGATCCGTCCTTCTGACATTCCTTACTTGGTTTTGTATTCAAGATTTTAAGCAATTTTTTGTCATCATTGAACATTAAAAATTAATTTTGGTGTACCCTATCTGTTACCATGTATTTGCATATCATTCAACGTAAGTTGATATATAAGTAGAAGCATTTAGAAATAACTTAAAGATTATGGGCACGACATAATCTAATAATCTAAATTATGGTTCCAAATTGGATGTATCATTGATAAAAATTCGAGCTTGTTTAGTTTTCTGGGTTATGGCTTTTAGTATATTGTTGATGATTATTTATTTATGAATGATGATGTCTCATGATAAATAAAGTATCCTTTAATTTCAAAATAAAGCTGAAGAAATGTCACTAATGGTAGAACGAAGTTATTAATAAAAAGTCATGACCTTAAAAAGTGATGTATAAAAGAAAGGTATGTACTTTTTCTTCTTCTTTTTCTTTTTTTCTTCTTTGTTTTTTTTTTTAATGTCCCTTTATAATCTATATTAACCATTTTTTGGATAATTCTAAATCAGAACAGTAATTCCAACAATTTCCTCTTCTTCTTCTTTTTCTTCTTTATTTTCATTTTGGTTGTTTTGAGAAGTTGTAATTTTTTCATACATTAAATTTTGCAAACAATTTTTTTAAGCAGTAAACTGCCAACAAATTTATAGTAGATAAATTGTAACAGCATAAAAGTCAAAAGTGTACACTAAAAAATTGTATTCGAAGTGCAATTATTTAGTTTTATAAGTTAAAGCTCACGTTTCTCTGAGTCTGAAGAATAGGCTTATTATATCTTATAGGTGAATTTGTTGTAATGTTCTTATAAATTTATTTAATCACCAGTAGCGTAAAAATATCACCTTAAAGATAATGACATCGTAATACACCTTATAACTATCTTTTAAGTGAGTGTTTTTCTATCTTTCTACCTCTATTATTATATTTTTTTATTTCAATTATTATCATGCTAAATTATTAATTATTCAATTACTTAATTGCAGTGAGAAAAAGTATTTCAACTGAAAAGCAAAAACAAACTCTTTAAAAGGATATCCCATCTTTAGTAAATCACCGTGTCTTCATTACACATGCTATATAAATGGTTGAACTACCAAGTTCTTGCGCGACACTCAGGAACAAAGGCTTTTGGGTTCGAATCAAACCACATTAAGCTCTAGCACACCCGACATTACACACGCATAATACAACAAAATTTCGAGCCAAACAGTAGCCCACAATGTTTTTTGGCCCATATGATCTTTATGATGTAGCCCACCTATTCCACAGCTCAGATCTTATTCAAGAGTGACATGTCAACAAGAAATAAAACCATAGTATACATCGTTGTACATTGACATTTCCCATATTTTATTGAAATTTCTGTCTTCGATTTCTCGGTATAAGTGAGAATAGAAATATTCTGAGCATATTTTATAAACAATAGGAATAAAATAAGACCTTATTTTGTAGTTTTATTGTCATTTGAACCGTATTTATGGAGTGGGGTTGTAGAAATGTTTACCTAAGATATCAAAACTTACAAGCTTTGGAGGGGATTTTTAGGAAGGATAGACAAAATGGGCAAAGATGGGCTTCTTGGGAGTATTTTCGTCATTTTCCTTCTTCTTGGCTGCGCCTACGCACAAGGTCTCTCTCTCTCTCTCTCTCTCTCTCTCTCTCTCTCTCTCTCTGTGACAACTTTGGCTGTAAATGAGTCGGATTCGGGTCGGGTCCTGTAGCACCCGTATCGCGGCTAACTGGGTTTTGGGTCTTGCCCGGACCGAGTCGTCCAATGTCCGTTCTTGTTTTTGAAGACCCGACCCAGATCCAAGAGGGTCCAGTTTCCTTTCGGTCCTTAGATCTAGTTTCTACATGTTGTGGGTCAAATAACAGTATTTATATGACCGGGCCCGCTTGATGGCCCACCGTCATGTTTTGAGAAATCCACCCCGTCCATCTGTTTTTTTAGCTCATTTTAGGAGCTGAGAGCAAAAGTGAATGGTATCCAAGACTTAAGTGGGCTGCACTAAAGGAAAAGGTGGGTGAGGAAATTCCTACCATTGAAACATCCTTGGGTCGACAGTGATGTTTATGTGACATTCATACCGTCGATAACGTCATTCCTACTGGAATGAACTGAGAACATAAATATTAGACTGATTCAAAACTTCTATGGCCCGACGTTCAATCCTTACGTTTTCGGCCCACTTGACGATTGGATCTGGTTCATTTTTTGTCTCATATCCTAAAATGCGCTCACAAAAAGGATGGACGGAGTGGATTTCTCCAAAACATGACGGTGGGCCCGACCTGGGTTTCCGGCGTAGGAACTACCGGCCTGGCATGAAATCCGCGGCCTCCTTGGACTTCACCCGACTCGGTTTTAACCGGGTCCCAGTTGATGGACCCGACTTGAAACTGACCGGATCTGATTTTGCCGGGTTCGATTGCACCCATATCCTGGTTAATTAGGTTCGGGTCTTGCCGGGTCCGAGTCCTTTTCGTTTTGTTCTGTTCTTGTAGACCCTGACCCAGATCTAAGCAGGTTGAGTACGCTTTCGGTCTTTGGATCTAGTTTCTACAGCCAAATAAGAGCATTTACATGGGCAGGCCTAAAGATGGACGGCTTTAGATTACTCCTACGTATGCTACTTCGAGACATGTGGTGCCTAAATGCACTCCCTTGTTCGGAGGACCTGACCCGACTTGATTTTAGCTGAATCCTAGTTAATGGACCCGACGTGAACATGACTGGACCTGAATTTAACTGGTCCCAAAAGCTGAGATCCGGATCCGACCTGATTACCTAACAAGTAAAACATATGGGACCTGCACCTATTAAAAATCGGGTCGGTTCCATTGAGTAGCAGCGGATCCAGGTATTCACATTTGTACCGCTATCAGGGCCCACCTGCTGAGATGGTTCGGAGATCAGAACCGTCCGTTTTCTGGATTAGCTGCATGGGCTATCATATGAAACATACGGTGATAATTGGGACTGTTATTGTGTCCATGGATTAAGAATCTTGGAAAATTTACCTTCAAGGGCTCAAATTCAACTCCAAGAATCAAAGGATAAGATTATCATTAAAGCTTGATTATCATAGCATAGCTTATCTATGGTATTGCAGAGAGAATGGACAGTTCAGATCATATATCAATCTCAGCATGTGGACCCCAACTTACCAGGACCATTAGTCCGTTCAACACCTGTATCGAATGGTTATGATCTTTTAATCGGGTGATATTGTTTCCACATGCATTAATAGATCCTTCCAATCTATTGGTTGAAGTGGGGTCCACTTGGCCCCATCTATAAATTCACTTCATAGTCCATACTCCATCATGATTCCATAAACACCTTTGAAGAAATCCCAACTGTTGAATCATCCAGATGTTTGATCTCATGGGCCACTCTACGGATAAGAGATGTCTCAAAAATCTCCCATATTAGAAGTTCCCAAACCCTTGTCTACAAATGGACGGCTGAGAAAAAAAAAAACGGTGATGGTCCATAAAAAGACCATAGATCTGACTTCAATCTGGAATCTTTTTGGATCTCCTACATCTAGAGTGTCCCATAAGATCAAAGGGATTGGATCAATGAGAAATGGGTCCCACTTTATAGTTCTCTTTAGATTTTATAACCCTAACTGAATTACCTAATTTATTTTTATTCTACAGATGGGTGTGTGATCAAACAGTTCACTGATAAAGATGACCCAACAGGCAACGTTAATCTAAGCCCGTTTGAGCAGTGGGGAAGCGCTCATCAATGCTTGAAAAATGTAAAATTATCTTCTCTTTTTATAATTTTTTTTATTTAATACTCTGGTAGTGCACTACACTTGATACTCAGCACTAAGAAATTGTACACGCAGTGCGCACTAACTTAATTTAAATTGACTAAATTGTGTTAGCAAGTCGTAGTCCCAGAATCAGATTGTCTGAACATTCATGACCTCTGATTAAAGGACACTTGTTTGTTGAATTGGGACCGTTGGATATTATTCATTTTGAACCATTAAATAAATCTCCAAATAATAAATAAGAATTTATTTTTATTTTTATAAGATACGTTACAACATAGACGTCTTTCCAAAAGTATTTCTATTACACGTGTGCAATTTTTAGATAATTTCTAATCGCATGCCTATCATCCATCACCCTTTGCCCGAGCATCAAAATTTTCGACCTTTTACAAGGAAGTGGATTTCGTACTGAGTAAACTATGTGGGGCCCACCGTGATTTATGTATTTTATCCACTCCGTCCATACATTTTTAGAGATAATTTTAGGACTTTGGACCAAAAATTAAGAATATTCAATGCTCAAGTGGACCACACCACTGGAAACAATGTGAATTGAACGTCTATGGTTGAAAAATTCTTGGGGGCCACGGGAGTTTTCGATCAAGCTCATATTTAATTTCTTTTCTTTCATCCATGTCTTTGTGATCTTATGAACATGTTAGATGACAAATAAACATCACTGTGGGCCCTAAGGAGGTTTCAACGGTCGAAATCATCATTCCCGTTGTTTCCTGTGGTGTAGTCCACTTGAACTTTAGATATGCTTCAATTTTGGTCTCAACCACTGAAATTATCAGGAAAAACGGATGGACGGCGTGGATAAACCACATACACTCAAGGTGGGCCCAAGCGTACCCATTTCCTTTTACAAATTACAATAGCTTCTTCAAGTGCGTTTCAGCGTTTGGTTGCACCAAACACCAAATGACACTGATTAATCAAGAAATATCATGATATTTAATGCACCCAAACGGTATGCATTCAATGCCCACTGTGGATAGAGCATATCTCTAAAATAACACTAATCAAGCAACCCATACCACCCAAGTAATGGCTCTTAAATGGATGGCTAATAGCAAATTAGTGAGTGGTCCAAAATCAAAATCAGACGACTAATGTTATCTTCTCACTGAAATTTTCACAATATACTCCATCCACAGTTAGGTCATAAATTTGGACGGTTTGGATCTCCCTACAACCATTCCACGTGTACGGTTGAAGAGTCTCCGCCAAACATAGGAGTGTAGTACATACAACGCTAAGGGCAATATCGTCTTTTTACAATGCCTATCGTAATTTTATTTCTTGCAGCAATCGTGCAGCTGCGGCGGAAATTTCAATCTTACTGAAAAGGGTTGGGTGAACGTAGAATTCGGTGATACCGTGGACTACTGTACTAAAGGTTGTGCGAACCACACAAGAGCGGTGCTCCTCTGCCTCCATCGGGTGCACCGTCACTACGTATTCATCAGCGGAGCTACCGTGAAAGATATCAATGACACCATCAATGATGGGTGCGAGAGAGGTATAGATTTCTACGTATGCATGCAATCATGTATGCATGTATAAGGGCCAGATGGGAAAGATCTGGACCGTGTTTAAGCACGTCCAATCAAGCCCATGATCTAAGAGATTGAGATCGGGCATGGGTGACCGTAGAATGGTCAGATCGTAGATGGATCCCACTTGTGGTGGTTTTGATCAGATGCATGTGAAGGTCCAACCTAATTCGTTACTGGGCTCAATACATTCATGGGCTTCATGGTCCAGATCGATCAAGCCCAATTGTAATCCTAATGGCACGTGTGCATGCGCATGTGCACGGTCTACTGGTTTGTGCTTGCGTTTCAACGTGATTATGTTTGTAGACGAGAAATTGACCACTGTAAACGTAACCTTTTACCCAGCGTCTTTTTCCCAATCTAAACCTTTTATGTACGGACAGACTAATTTGAGGACAAAAATACCCCCGCTTTTTAAGGCTATTTCTTTGAAAAGCAGGGGATATTTTCGTCCTCAAATTAGTCTGTCCGTACGTGAGAGGTTTAAACTGGCTCAGAAAAGACGCTGGTTAAAAGGTGGGATTTACAGTAGTCAATTTCTCGTTCGTGGACGATTTTGCACCATTTAAAAGAGATCCACACATCTTCCTCAGATGTGTGGCACTGATGTAGAGGTAAGTCCACACCATATAAATGGTGGGTCCCATATTGGACAAGCGCATATCTGAAATCACATTAATCAAGCATTCCTAACCATCGATTCATGGCTAGTAAATGGATGGTTAGAGAGTATGTGGCCCAGACTTAGAAAACTTTCGGATGTTTCAAAGTGCAATTTTTCAGTTATGCTGAATCCACAGGTGGGTCAGCAATTTGGACGGTTTAGATTGCCGTAAAATCAAGCCATGCGTACGGTACAAGAGTCAATGCCATTTTTTAAATTGTGCAGAACAAACATTGGAGTTTACCCCACGCATGTATTGATGCATGCATCTCACGTGCGAGTCTATATATGTACCTGCACGTACGCATGCATACATATTCGGATAAAAACGGCAGGGGCAAATGTCATGCACTTGTTCGAAGATCGATCTGGTCCGTCCATTCACTCTTGGTGGGCCACCATTCTAGAAGAACTCACTCTCACATACTATACATGAGTGTGTACACATACCCATGGTTTAATCGATCCAGACCGATGATCTGTTGGGCCCAACCATGGATGGACCAGGCAACAAAACATATATCATTGTTGAAAAGGAAAACACATAAACGGTCCACATCCAAGTAAATGAGAAAGGCCCAAGATCAGTGGCTAGGATGTAGCAATCAGTGAGATTTTTGGGGCATGGGCCATCCACGGCAGCATGCATAAGACCAACAGTCTGGATCATAGAATCATGAAACCTATAGCTAGTCATGAATTAAAAGTTGAAAACTCTCTTTGCCTCCTTTGCTTTTTGGTGCATGCAGGTTTTGATGGCAAAACAAAAATCAGTAACAGCAGTGCATGGAAAATGTATGACGGCAAGATCACCACATTCATCTCAGCCCTTGCAGCTTGGATTTTCATTTCCTTCATGACCATCTGAGAGAGAGAGAGAGAGGGAGAGAGAGAGAGATGTAGGGCTGTATGTCTTTTCTTATAATTATGAAATAAAACTTGCAAATCTACAACAGCTTATGTATATTTATTAAATAACCAAAAAGTATATAGAATTTTTTTATGAAAAACCTTCAAAAGCTGAAATCATGAAACTGCCTTGAATTTTTTGTAATTTTCAAAAGGTTCTCGGATGAATGGCACAATGACCAAAATTGTCTTGGCCATTTTCAAATTGATGTGGCAGAGCGTTGTGGGTCAGACGTGGTTTGTGCATTACATCCAGTCCGTCCAAATGGTTCATCCAATTGTGATGATCAAATCCTGCCAAAAGTTATTTGATCCAGTTATCAGGTGGGCCACATGTGGAATTGGAGGGTTTAAGAGGTGTGTATTGTTTTTTTATGATGTGGCCCACCAGATGATTGATTTGCCTGATTTTTTAGTAGCTGGTAATCATGGTGGGGTCCGTATTTTTGAACGGTTGGATGTCATAAACACATCACGTGGGCTTCACACTGCTTGCCTTTTTGGTCATTTTATATTCTGTCGTTAACCTTTTAAAAATTCTAAATAGTAAGGCTTTTTCAATAAATTCAGCTTTTTTGAGAATTTTTTTAATAACATCTCTTCTTTTGTTGCTAGATAGATCTGATCCATATTGGCACTACCACTAGCTATCATATGCACTCCACCCAAGTACACGTGGCATCCATGTACATGATCCAAACCGTTTAACTGATGGGCCTAACTTGGATAGCCATACCCAGTAAAAATATGTCGCCAGCCGGACGATCCTAGCCGAAGATCAGAAGACTTACATAAGAATACTCTTCCAATAGGCAATTAAGATCATCCAACCGTTGATTCTCAGGCTATGACCCATCCCATCAACCCCAAATGAATAAACAGCCTGGATCTCATACACGTATCCCACCCATACCAGGTCTATCATCTTATAGCTCATCATGGTACATGAATCCCTCAAGAGGATTCTTCTTCTTGCAACCCCAATGGCACTTCCAAGAACATAAGGAATTGAAGAGCATGAGCCTTGTGGATTGGAGGGAGATGATGTTGGAGGTTGATGGGGCCTTTGAGAGGACAATGGCATATCCATCGTCCATGTAGTCTGTACCATCTGGGAAGATCTGCCACAAGAGGCTGCCCCCACCACTCCCTCCTTTCCTTGAAGAGTCCAAGATGGATTTATAGACTGTGTTGATGAAGTTGTCCCGGAAAGATGCATTGTAGCCGTTGTCTTTGGTGGACACACCAAACTCGCCAAAGATGACCGGCATCCCGAGTGTCTTGTCGGCATCATCGATGTGGGCTTGCATCCATGACTTCACGAACTGGATGTAAGCGTCCGAGATCGATTGCGATATCCTTGAAGTGTGATGAGATTGGACGGATGATGGCAGTCAGGATTGCATAGAAGGTATGTGATTATGTAGCATGCATGTAGTTGAATGTATATGGGCAATCATTAGGCTTGTATACCTGTGACGTTTATGTGGAATCCAAATCATGCATCTGGTGGACCACCTCATGTCCACGGTCCAAAATAGACCCAAAGAATTGTTCCGATGTAAAACTCAGGAGGGACACACCGCAGGGGGCAATGTACAATCACAACTAAAAATTATACATTCATTTGTTATGGCCCACATTGTAAGACTCTTATCAGGTGGGCCGCACATGATCATAGTTTAGATTTGACCATTGGATTATTTAGATCGGGCAATTCAGTGGGCCCCACTATAGTTATAATCATTGCAAATAGATTTGGAGTAGGACGCTTGAACAGTGATCCATATACATGGTTATTAAGCCGGATATAAAAACCTACAGTGTAAAGACCCTAAAGAGGAGAAGTGTGATAGGTAAGCTTCTCTTGCCCTCTTTCTTATAAATACATGTCTTGGTCCTCTCACCAACATAAGAAAGATAACCCTAGTCCCCTTGAAGGTTCTCTTAAAGGTGTGAGATGCAATTTGGGAATGTCTTCCCAATCAAGTACACCTCTAGATTATTGTGTTGAATCTCCATTATTGATCCATAAACGATCCATCAATTCCACAATACAGTTATAACACACCTCAATTTGGAAGAGCTTGAATTTCATATTGTCCCTTAATCATGGTGGGGTGCACCTGATGAATGAGTCGGATGACATATACAACACGCTGGACCCCACACTCCATCTGGAAGTTTCTATGCTAGGAGTCACCCTCAATATCCCTCATTGTTCCCTTCAGTGTGGCCCATCAAAGTTACAAATCAAGCTGATTTTGGGATCCATGGGGGTGGATCTAACAGACAGTCTGGATGGCAAACATTTAAGTGGGCCACACACAGCTAAAACATATTTGAAGACGTTATCATTCCCCATGTAATCTGTGTATACTGTATGTGGTGTATGACTGGATGGAAACACATTTACATAAGGTTTTTAACCATGTATGAATGCATGTATGTATGAACATGCAAGTTGTAAGGTCTTGAAAATACTCACCAGGAATCGGCGTAGATGTGGACAGAAGCAAAATCGATGCCGAATGCCTGATGATTCCTCATGAAATCGGTTCCTACTTGTGTCGAGAAGGTGTTGGGATTGAATTGAGCTCTGTCTGGTGTCGAAGGGCCATAGAATCCTTCTGATCCAATCTCTAACAGATGGACTGGATCGATGGTCTTCACATGGACCGCCATTTCTTGTATCCATGCCTAGAAACACAATTCACGCAACCATACTTAAGACTGGCAGTTGCCAATGTTGATCTATGATCAGAGCAGCAAACTGACTGGACACATGGTGATGCAGGGAAGAGCTAAAAAAGGTGAGGAGGAAGATCACCATCTTCCTCGAGTGATTAAAACCTTGAATCCACGTGAGGTTATTCTTGAATCCAAGAAAATGAAGAGAAAATTCGAAATTGTATTACTCAATAATGTCTCAGAGTTTCCGATTACATCAATTATAAAGAAAAAGCAAAACTCTAATTTGTAATTACCAACAATAAAAAATGCTATCCCTAAATAAAAGTCCTAATTCAACTAGAATAGAACTAACCCAAAATTGTAAGTTTTTCAAAAAATAAAAAGTCTTAAATTAACTGTGTTAGATGATTCCTAGCATGATTACAAGCAATTCTTAAGAAGACTATATACTACTACTCCAAAATGAAGGAAATGCGTAAAAATTAAAAATTACGAAAAAGAATAAGTTTTTTTCTAAAATCGTGATTTTAAATCAGAAGGGAACCGTTTTCTTGCAACCCACTATGGAAGTCAGTTGAATGGCCTGTTACAGTAAAGATTGATAAGTTGTGCATCCCATAATGAAACCAGATCAAAAGGTATAGCCGATTTACGATTTACACTTTGAATGCCAATTTCTCCATATCTGAAATGAAATTCTTCGAACCGGATGTGTCTGAGACCCAGTTACATCATGCCCTATGTAGAACTGGGCCTGGACATGATGGACTACGTCCACCTCTGTTTAGGCTTCTTTCAATTCAGCTATGCTAAGAATAGGTCTACGGCCCACTCTCCATCACATGGTGTGATGGGTCCTTGATTTGAACCCTTCATCAGTCGAGTCCGTGTTGTGGATGGACGATTTATGCAGTTACCAGACAATCCTACGCACATACAATTTGGGGAACTGGGACTGTTAGGTTCATGGATTTAAGACAAGGTGATTCCAGCTGACTCATCTGATCTTGAGTTGAGCCACAAGGCTAGGTTGATGCAAGGTGTCGAACTCGATCGGGTGAGTCTGAATCAACTCGGACAAGTTACGGACAAGTTACATCCAACTCGTCCAAGTTGCCAATCCATGGTTAGGATTGTCCAATCAGCCAGATTGTCTAAGACAGCCAATGCATTGGGACCCACCTGTAGATGGTGGGATCATGGAAGGTCATGGCATGCGTCCAATTTAAGTGCTGTACAGAGGGCCGAGGTTCTGTCTCCTCAATAAAAATAAGCTAGTAATGGTTTAGTGGTCCTTTAAGGCACTAGGTCAGGCCACATCTCATCAAACAAGTCTCGAACCAAACCCAACATGGGGGGCCACTATAAAAGCATATCAGTCATTGATAATACCAATGGTATTGATGAGGACAATAATGACAACGATGGTGGTGATGGTGAAATCAAACCTGTAATTTCTGCCCTGAGGGATCCGAAAGGCACCGCGGCTCATTCATCAACTCCCAAGCAAAAATTGTCGGATCATCCTTGTATGTCACGTTCGTGAATGTATTGACTCGAGCAAGAACCGTCTGCCAAGGAAAGACAAATCACAATCTTGTAAAATCACAATCCATAAGTTCGAGATTCATCCAAACACATCACAGTGTGATCTCGGCATAGTTTTGTGAACAACCAAACTCAGAAATATATCCTCAGAAACTTGAAAATATGGTCAAATTCCAAATTTTCAAATTCATTCATTCAACGGTAGAAAATTTTTGGTTTGGATGTTCTAGTCATATGTCCAAAAACTCAAGCAATTGACTAGAAATCCTTCTGAGTCAACTCAGTTCCAGCCAAGCTTTCTAGGACTGAGTCCCAACTCCAATTTTACCCAATCTCCAATAACCCTGTCATTGGCTCGCTCTGAAACTGGGCCATGTGATGAAAGAAGCAGATGATCATCATTCATCATGCTGACTGGCAACTTTGGTTCATGCTAAGTGTATCATCATTCAACACCCGGTGCACGTTAGTACCTGTACATACTACTTAGTAATTCACAATAAGAGATAGACACCAAGGCCGCGTTTGGATGTTCAAATCCAATTGAATCAAGTTGCAATCATTCAATTCAAAGTGAGGGGCTAGGAACAATAATGCAATTACTAGCACTTTCAAGTCCAACTTGAAGCATATGGAATTGCAATTACGGGTTCAGATCATCCTTGTGGATTAAAATGGTCCACCTGCACAATGGGTCTTAAATCATTTTCTCTATTATGAATTGAATGGATTGTAATTCAGTTTAATTGAGCATCCAAACGCAGCCTAACGAAACTTGCCTTGACATGTGCCTTGTAGTAGCTTTTGAGGGTGGGATGGGAGAAGAAATCATCGTCATTGGTCAGATTCAAGCCGGCAGCTTTTCCCCATTTCACGTATTGTGCTTTCCCTCCATAAGCTTCCCAGTTGTTGGCTAATGACAATATAAGCCTGATTTTTTGCTTCTTTGCTTCACTAATTACAAAATCCAATCCCTGAAAACAACCAAAAAGAGGGATGAATTTGTCAATAATCCACCATTTTTTCTTGTTCATGAAGCTATTTTTCGGAGTTTTAGGGGTCGTTTGGCTCCATGGATTTGGATTCTGACTTCAGAATCCAAATTCTGGATTTTCAATCTCATGGAATCTCAGAAATTATGTTTGGCAGCATGGCAAGGGGGCCTTAAAGGAGAAAAGTGAGCAGAGTTATGCCAGCTGGAGAGGATTGAAAATTCTAGATTTTACACCCCACCTCTCTCTTCGATTTTGAAATGAGCCCTTTGGAGGGTTTTCAATCCAAGATGGATTTGAAATCCATGATTTTGGTGATGCTAAACATGATTTGGATTGAAAATCCAGGATTTAAGATTTCCAATTCCTAACACAAAATCCATGCTGCCAAAAGACCCATTAAGGTTGGAAATTTCTTCATCGCTGCTTATAAATAGACTATCATCAGGGATAGCCTTGTGCAACTAGCACTAAGATCAGCAATTGCTTCTCTCCGGATGTTTCACCATCCACAGCAATCCATAAAAGATCAACAGTCAACATGGCCCGGCCCACCCCAAAACCTGTCTGATCAACTCATACCAGTGTGCTCCTGATGGACGGTTCAGATGTCCAACACCAACATGAGTAAACACTCGTGGGCTTAGCAAAACTAGTTTTTTAACCAATCAAAACCACAGGTAGAACAGAACAGAGCCATTTAGAAAGTGGAAAGTACCTTGAAGACTTCCTCATCATAAACAGAAGGAGATTTTTGAAGAGCTCTCCACCCTCCATCATTAAAGGCCCATGTCCTACATACAGTGAGGCCCACCGAAGACGCCTGCTGAAACACTTCAGTAACCTTTGATCTTGTCGATTTATCAACAGCAAAGACCATCAGCCAATAGGTATTGAAGCCATTAACATAGAAAGGCTGGTTTTTAACAATGAATTGATTTCCTTTCTTCTGCACCATACCCCATTCTTCACCTCCATCAACACCATCCATTTCATGTATTCTAAAATAAAATAAAAACCAAATTAGCAAATATGTGACTACATACTCAAATGCATTATTCAACAATATATATATATATATATAGAAAATTTTCAAGAAAAAAAGAAGAAGAAAATGCTTTTTTCTCTAATGGGTACCCATGATTTCTCCCAAAAAATGACAAATGATTCTTCAATTCGTCTGCGATTCCTGTGTGCTGTTGATCTCCATTGAAATTGAAACCCTGGGATTTTGAATTCCCAATGAAAATCATAAAAATGGAAATTGAAAAAAGAGTTTTCGATATAAGAAATGGGGATAAAATGGTTTTTCTTATGTGCCTTCCCATTGTTTCAAATCATTTGAACGGTTTTCTAATGTTTCAGAACCACATATATATACATATGCAAATGAAGCTTGTGTTGCTTTGAATAGAAGAGTATTGAGAGGGAAATGATATCTATAGCTTTGAAGCAAAGAAATGAATTGCTACTTTCTGTATTTGAAAAAAAAAAAAAAAATGTATAAACGTATGGAAAGAGGTTAGGTGTGAAGTGGCAAGCATCACACTTCAAATAAGCTAAGGTTGGTTTGGTGGGCACCACTGTTCTTGAGAAAGAAGTAGGACATCACACATCTAGGGCCCTGTTCACCTACAGCCTGTTGTATGCTAACCTGTCATGCAGCCCAAACAGTAGGCCTGTCCTGAAGATCACCCATATCTACGATTAGGTTGATCCACTCATTATGTGGGCAGTGGGCCACACAATTGTCTTGAGTTACAATGTCGGTTATTGATTGATTCGAATGGTGTGGCCCACCTGATGAGCAGACTGGCCTGATTCTCGTGCCTACGTGGTAGGGCCCACCATTTGCACGGTGGGGATGTCCTGTACAAGTAGAGGTGGGCATCAAGTCGAGTCGGACCGAGTTGGGGCTGATCCAACTCGATCCGGTTTTGAAATAGGCTTGACCCGAACTTGACCCGACTCGGTACTGAGTCCAGCATGCCTGACCCAATCCAAGTCCGGGTCTAGCCTGGACTAAGACTAATCCAAACTGAGTCTGACCCGGTCACAAGTACCGAGTCGGGTTGAGTCGGCACCAAGTCGGGGCACCGAGTCAGGTTGGGTGCAACGGTTATCCATGGCCTGAAATCACAACTCAAAACTTAGGTGGACTTGTGACCGGATCTAAAACGTAAAATTTAAGTTTTTTATATATATATATATATATACACACACACACAAGTCGAGTTTCGGATCGAGTCGAGTCAGTATTGAGTTGGATTTCAAGTTGAGTTGAGTCAAGTTATTGGGTGACTCGAACTCAACTCGGTTTGAGTTCGAATTGGACGAAGTCAACTCGATTCAACTCGACTCGCCCACTTAGTTCGGATCGAATCGGATCTAAATGAGTCGGACAAGTCGAGTCATCCCGTGCCAACTCTATGTACAAGTGGCAGGTTTTCATGAAAGATAGGGCTGCATGACAAGTTCAAATACAGCCGGCTGTAGGTGACCATGCCAATATACAATGATAGGGCCTATAGGATGTACAATGGTTGCAGTTTTCAGTTTTTACATGTGGGGCCCACTGGTTCAGTGGTCAACAGTCGATATCATGGGCCCCACTATGAGTAGTCATGCACCAAAAATCGAGCAGATGGAAAAATCATAAACATCTCGGTAGGTGGCCAGTGAAGAGACGGTCGAGAAAAAGAACATCAACAGCATCCATTCAACTAATAGAAGGAAAAATATTCTATAGTTAGGATCTTCCAATTGAGATGATTTTTGGTGCAGGGCCATCCATGGCGGGCCCCACCATATCAACGTTTCAGATTACTTAACTTGGGCCCCACTTATACAAACTAAAAGCCCGAATGCATTCTATAATCTCTGGGGCTGAGCATTGTATAATACCTTTTTTGGTCTATGCTTTGAAGTGGGAGAAGTGTATCTGTGTTTAGCTTTAAAAATCATAACACCTCTCTAGTTTATGCTTTAGGGAGAAGAGTGTGTATGCTTAGCTTAAAAAGTGTATTTGTATGGACTACTGAGTTAGTTTACCACCATCTGAAAAACAGTGGTGATTCTTAAAATATACACATGGCATAGTTGTAATGCAATCTTAACCGCCAATTTGCTAATCAAAACCAAGGATGGAGCATAACGCAAAACTTGTACTAGGAAGATAAAAATAACAATCTATTTTTTTACATTTTTAATTTGGACTGCTCCACTTTTAACCATCCATTTCATAGCCCATGAATGGATGGTTAGGATTGCTTTTGGAGATATGCACCATCAGACACCTATTGCCTGTGAAAGGCTTTCACACAACTTCTTGCAACGCCAAGCTAGGTGGGGCCCATTGTGATGTTTGTTAGAAATCCACCCCGTCCATCCGTTTTTCCATATCATGTTACGATATGGGCCCAAAAATAAGGCAGATCCAAAAATCGAAGTCGGCCACATGAAAGGAAACAGTGAAGATTGAAGGTCCACCGGTGAAACATTCGTGGGGCCACAAAAGTTTTGGATTAGGCTAATATTTTTGTGTTTTCAGTTCATCCAATAGGAATGACCATATGAATGGTACGGATAGCATATAAACATCAAGGTGGACCGCAGAGAGGTATGAAGGACATGGATTTCCTGCGAAAGCCTTTCGCAAGAAATTCCTGTGCAAGGATGTTGGGTGAGACCCATTGCAATGTTTGTGAGAAATCCACCCTATCCGTCCATTTTGCAAGCTCAGTTTAATACATGCGACCAAAAATGATGTGGATCTAAAACTCAAGTGATATTTATTTGTCATCCAACCTTTTTGTAAGATCACACAGACATGGATGAAGGGAAAACACAAATATCAACTTGATCCAAAACTTTTGTGGCCCCCATTCAACAATAGACATTCGAGTCACTGTTTGTTGTGGTGCGGTCCACTTGCGCTTTGGATATGCTTCATTTTTAGGCTCAAGCCCAAAAATTATATGGTAAAATGGATGGATAGAGTGGATAAAATACATAAATCACAATGCACCCCACAGAGTTTACTCAGTACGCAACTAGCTTCCCTACGCCATGCTCTATCCACAATGGGACCAACATTGGGATTAAGACTCGCACGGTCTGGTACAACTCGTATGAGTCTAGTCGGACCCAACACTATCGATAAAACGAGTCTTAAAACCCTACAATGGACTGACTCGGGCTAACTCAGATGAGTTCATACCTAAAAAACCAATACGCCCGAGACACACTGAGCTAACTCGAATGACTCGTCAGGCCCAGAATTTATACAATGCATTCAGGTTTTTTGGGCCATGTTCCGTCCAAGATGTGAATCAACAGATCAATGGTCTGGATTACCGAACCACAGGGCCATCTATCGAAATTGGGACTATGGGGGTGACTCGGACGAGTCGACTCATCCTGACTCGGCCGAGTCACCTCGACTCGGCCGAGCCACGTGTTAGGAGGATGAGCCACCACCGTTTCCATGATGGTACTAAACTAACATAGTAGTCCAGGCCTAGTTCGAGTCTGACATTTGAACCTCATCATACCAATCTGCACCGTCCAGATTGTGGCCCAATTGTAGTTGAATCACAGTTTGATAATCACACCGATCAAACGATGTCAACCGTGTGATTTCGAGGCCCCAGCATGGACGCATGCCACAGCGTGTTACTCTGCGGCAAACGCACTGGGTTGGAAACGGATTGCGTACTAAGTAAACTCTGTGGGGTCCACCGTGACTCGTGTATTTTATCCACTCCGTCCATACATATTACCAGATAATTTCAAGGCTTGAGGAAAAAAATGAAGCATATCCAAAGCTCAAGTGGACCACACAACAGGAAAAGGTGTGAATTGAACATCTACCGTTCAAAACTTCTCGGGGCCACGAAAGTTTTGGAACAAGCTGATATTTCTTTTTTCCCTTCATCCATGTCTGTGTGATCTTACGAACAGGTTGGACGACAAATAAACATCACTGTGGGCCCTAGCTAGGTTTCAACGGTAGAAATCATTATTCCACTGTTTCCTTGGTGTGGTCCACTTGAGCTTTGGACATGCTTCAATTTTGGTCCCAACCCCTACAATGAACTGGAAAACCGAATGGACGGAGTGGATAAATCACACACATTCATGGTGGCCCAACAGAGTTTACTCAGTACGATAACTGAGTAACCCAAAGGATTATATTCCATCCATTGGATTAGAAACTGGAAATGACACCGACATTTTTTTTACTATTAACATGTCATATGTAGAACATCTAATCCGTTAAATAGGTGGGCCAAATCATGATAATCACCCCATTTGAAAAGCAGGCCGATCTAATTATCGATTTGGAAACAAATTCAAAATCAATGGAAAGCAGTAGTATGACTCAATGCACTGATGTGGCCCACCTAATAAATTTATAGGCCTACTTTTCAAATCAAGTGATAATCATGGTACAGCCCACATTTTTCACGGATTGAATATTCTACAAATATGAAATGTGGGCCAGAAAAACTAGCTGTATAGAACTTAAGGTACATACGCTGAATCTGACCATTTCTCATCCTAAAACAAGTACGGAATTCTAAGTTACACATGGGTGCGCGATACGCACACTTCGTTTATGCCGGCGCAGCACAGTACCAAACATCTTGAAAGATTGAGCTCCCAACACGCCATGAGAGAGAGGAGATATATGCCTAGCATACTCGGCCGATAGATCAGTGATCCAGACCGTTACTCTGTTGGGCCATAGCTTAAGGTACTAATCCCTAGCATTTTTTCAGTGGATCGTTGATGTTTGGTGTATTTCACTTCTGACCCGTTTATCTGCGGACGAAAAAACTGTTAAGGTAATGATTGTCATGAAGATATTTTGGGCTATGGCCCATCGACGTCCGCCCAACAGACCAACGGCCAGGATCATTTCATATTTAAAACGGCAAAGAAAGGAAAGTTACCTGATTATAGGGATCCCCAGAGAAGTCGATTTTCTTCGCGAGGAATTCATGTCTCCGTCTATTTGGGCCTTAAATATGGGGAGACATTTGATACTCTGGCGGCCTATGATGCGTGATACGCAGGTATAAGTACACATGGCATATGTTCACTCAAAAGTAAACCGTCGAATCGACAGTTGCTAAGTGTGGTTGATAAATCCCAACCTCTGATTCGCGGAAACTTGTTCGTCGAATATTTGATACTTTCATTTTTGACCGTGAAAAAAAAAAATTGTCCACCAATCTGATAATCTGATCACCAAATTTTCGTAACTTTTTTTTTTTTTTCATGATACATATAAACTGATAAACCTGGCTTGTACGGTTTAATTTGGATTACTTGTATGCCACGTATGCAATTTTTGAGGGCCTGCGCATCATCCATCAGACTGCCAGAGTATCTCTTTAAAGACTGAGAAATGAGCGATGACGAATTAATAATTATACGTTGGTGATGGATGGACCATTATGCACAGATGCAGTCCATGGTTTGGACATACAGACGGTTGATCTTATGTTCCGTACTCTAGATGGTGGATTCCTATATAAGTTCTTATAGATTACAGGTCACTACGCCATTGATCACACGACTAGAAATAAAAGGTTAAGCTGAAAATGCAGAAACGGTATGGAAAGGGAGGATAAATATTTGACGTCCAGGATCTACGAATCTGGAAGGAAGTGTATCCAATATAATATTGACGGTATGGATCAGTAAATTGAGGCCCACAGCTTCTACGAAGCAGGAGCATAAGGAATGGATGGCGTGTATAAATTCGTCATGGAGAAGAGAGTATTGAGTACATGAGATTTCCAGGTGGAAAGCCACGATAGATGCACCGGGTCCTCCTTCAGTGAAGGAGACTGCGTCCTACCCCCGCCCGGACGGAAATCTGAGTTCTGTGGGGGCTACCGTAATGTAAACGTATCATCCACTCCGTCCATCACTATTTAAAGATCATTTTGCAGACAAGGATTAAGTGGGGATTGAACGACCACCGTTAAAAACTTATCGAGAGCTAGAGAAGTTTCGGATCAAGCTGATATTTGTGGTTTCACTTCATCCTGGTCAACATGACCT
This sequence comes from Magnolia kwangsiensis, assembly GCA_037074715.1. Taxonomy (NCBI): domain Eukaryota; kingdom Viridiplantae; phylum Streptophyta; class Magnoliopsida; order Magnoliales; family Magnoliaceae; genus Magnolia; species Magnolia kwangsiensis. Next base: position 3,873,706 of record CM073578.1, on the reverse strand, counting down.
TAATAGGTGATGGCAAAAAAATCATCACATTGGCCTTTAGAGAGGTTTCAATGGTAGATGTCATTATCCCCGCAAAGAAAAGGTATTAATGGAAATCAAGGTGGACCCGACAGAGCCCTGCCCGGACGGTAATCCGCTTCCTCCTTCCGTAACCTGGAACTGGAAAATTATCTTATAGATCCGACTCTATAAGATAATTCATCCACGTGGCAGAGTATAATTCGCCCACCGTACGGCACGGTCAGCCCAGGATTTGGGTATTTGCATTGATGTACAAGTGTGCCCTGATGTACGGTGGGAAATTAACCCGACATGCTGCAGCCACCGAATGGGTCACCGTGATGTCTGTGTTTTATCCTTGTGGTCCATCTGTTGTTTTGTCAGATTATTTTAGGAGATGGCCCAAAATTGAAACACATCTAAAGCTCAAGTGAGCCGCACCACAAGAATGAGTGAAACAGTGGGGTGGGGATAATGACTGCCCATAATTCACGTCAACCGTTGAAACTTTTCTCGGGCCCATAGTTCAATCTAACATATGCATTAGATAACGTTCTTAGTTAGAAACACGTGTTTCATGGCCTATCATGCAAACATTGCACCAATGCAACAAATATCAACCATATCTGGTCAAGATTGTTTACACAAAAATGGATCCAATCAACAACCCGATCCATCTATTTATTAAGGCCCGTTACGGATTGATTCTGAAAATTCAGTTTAGTTGGTCATCATAAATCATTCCATAACTTTGAAAAAAGATGCTACAGAAAATTGGACATGATCATCAGTGAAATTTGAAATATGTTATGTACTCAATAGACGATTCAGATTGATTGATTTAACTCTCAAAATGGACCAATACAGTGCTCTAAAATAGATGGAGCATTTCTCAATATGAATAACAACAAACAACGACATTCAAATCTGAATCCGGAATGAATTCACTCTTAATATAAGATTACCAAATGCATAGAAAATCGCAAATACGCTTACATTGACATCTCAAACAAAATTGGTCCACTCGAATCCAAAAGGCCAGAATATGACAATAATTAGTTTAAACTTATCATTGATGCTATGTATTGTAACAGAGAGAGAGTAATAGAAAGCACAATGGGATATCATGTACCGGCCTTGCGACGTCCAACACGAGCCACAAAACCAGCCTTGATGGGTGCAACGGACCGCGAGCAACCACACTGGTAAGAAAGAGAATGGTCAGCCCAAAGAATAAAAAGAGAAAGAAAAGCCTAGAAGAACCAAATGAATATGAAAAGGGAGAAAAATATTCCCACATCGTATGTAAATTTACAACATGGGTTGGGTTGTCCTGAGTTTGGGTTGAGTTGTCAGGGCCTCAGGTCGTGTTTGGGTTTAAAAACAATTACATTTGTTGGGCAAATTCAGGTTGGGTTAGGTCAGATTGGGAACGATAACATGTTTTTGGGTGAGGTTGGGTCACATCATGATTGAGTATATAGAGATATTCACTTGGTTTGGGTTTAGGCTGTGCACATTGGGTGGAAAGCCAAGTCATGTCAGGTTGCGGGTTGGGTCCTCTTGAGCTTGGCTTGTACTCAGGCTGACCCTCAACAATGCAACCTGCCAATGTTTTCTTCACCGCTGGCACCTGTGTATGATGTGGGTTGCTGCACTAAAAAGATCAAAAACCAGGGTGGTTCCACTCACCAGAAAGGGTATACCATCAAAGTCAGTTGGCAGCCACTGGCCCAACAAATGTATGTGCATACAGAGCACATAATAAATCAACTGATCAGATTCTCTACCCAATTGACCTTTATGGTGCGGCCCACCTTTTGAATGGAATGATGATGGCAGAAGGTTGTCATACGGCAAGGCTTGCTGCCATATAATGTGCTTCTTGGGATCAGTGAGAAAACAACACTGCTAGACTATAGAACGAGACTTCCATGCTATTCGATCGGAATGGATTGCCCAGGCTTGAGCATAATCCATGTGAGTTATTATAGCCTGCCTGGGCCCAGATACTATACAATCAGTTGGGGCCCACTGTGAATGGTCCATGCTCATTCACAGTGGGGCCCATGATATCAACACACTAGACGGAGAAACCCGGTTAAGAAAGAAAATACAGCACCAATAAGAGAAAAGTAAGAAAATGCAGCAACCATTCCCATTCAACCAATAGAAGGGTAACTATTCTTATCCAATCTAGGGGACTTTTGGTGGACAGGCCATCCATTGCGAGTTCCATCAACTCAATGTTTTCTATCACTGAATTCATGGGCCCCACTTGAACAAACTAGAAAACCTGAACATGCCACACAATCTCTCGAGCATTCCTTCATTTGCAGAATTTTCAAGGTTAGCATGTGGGCATATAGCCATGTCTTGTCTTGAATAATATGATCCACGCAGGATACGTGTAGTATCGAGTCTTCATTTTGCATATGTGGGGACCACAGTTCAGAGATCCAGATGGTGGAGCTGATGGGTCATGTGGTGGATTTCCCATCGAAAATCTCCAAAATTGGACATTCCTAATCCTTAGATCAGTGGTATGCAAATAGACAAGAAATAAATGATTCAGCAGCAGCACGAAATGGAAAGAGCCAAAAGCAGTTCACGCCGTGGTCCACATGGACAACACAGTCCAAAAAATGGGCCCCACTTGTACTGAGATGGTATAATTTCCCTTTGTTTCATCTCAAAGAATTGTATCAGCCATTCGACCCATGCCCAACCATTTAGGATTACAAACGTGAGTTCTTTTAAGGAGGCCTCAGAACGGTCACAGATTCTTATCATGAATGAGAATCAACCAATGTAGGCAAATTTTGACAGATCATCATAGGTCCCATCAGATTCGGAGAGGAACGCCCAAAAAAAAAAAAAACCACCAGCAATACGAAAACCCAAAATAGATTCAAGCAAATGTATTAAAATGATAAAGTTTATTAGAATCACCTGCTCGCATCGGAGAAAGAATAGACGGTTCTCCTTTGAGAGTATGGTGTCTGGACTTTTGCAGCCATTGCATATGACGTATTCATCTGCAATCATAATAACAGCACAGTCAGAACTCTTTTTTTCTTTTTCTTTTTTCTTGTTTTTAATGACGAGAGGGTGTCCTCACCCATTTTTAAGGCAAGATTATTCCCTGCGGATGCAGGCAATCACCCGTCAACCGCATGCATCATGTAATCCACAGGGAGGGGAATTGAACTCATGTATGTAGGAAGCAAACCCACACCCCAAGCCATTCGCCCAAACCGTGACAGGTTGAACACGGTCAGAACTCAAATGGCTTATACTGATAAACAGGAGAGACAATATCCCTGGCAATTAAATGGAGCAGCTTTATCAAGTGATTGGGTTCAAGTAGAGAAAAGCAAAATACATGTGATAAGGTTCATGCAAGTAGAGAAAAGCAAAATAGACCAGGGGCCCATCAGGAAGTACTCGTCGGATAGGGTTTCAGTCCCACCACTTGATCAGATGCCATCTGTTCTATGTTTGAGGCAGAGCATGGACATAGCATGTGGTTGCTTGCCAAAAATAAACAGATGGTCCAGATTTAACATATATATGTTGCAACATACAGCATAGCAGCCACATTTCAAAGCTGTGTAGTTGTAATCGTACGACCCACCTGACGAATTAAAATTTTTTTGAAAGGTCTAAATAAGTTAAATTGTTTTTTTTTTCCTTTTGAAGAAGATAATTTTAGCAAAGTTAAATAGTTTTTGAAGTTCACTAAGAGGTTAGTTGATTCGCATAATAATAATAATAACAGATTTGCTAACTCCACATTAGCATATGACCTGTATATGTACACATCCACATGCAAATGTGAAACACGTTTTTGGAGATCTGAGATTTCACTGATGTTGGAAATAATTATCAGATGTTCTTCCTAAAATCAGACAATTTCATTCATCAGGTAGGCCACAACATACAAAGTAAATTGACAGTTCCAAAGATTGTTTCTAGCCATTCATCTGTTTTGATATGTTGTGGCCCACTTGGAAAATAGACATACTGGGAAAGTTTAAGGGGGGGGGAAGGGTTCAGTTTTCGGGCAAGGTTGGGTTGGTTGGGTTTGGTCAGGCTTTAGCCTGCTATGCTAGACCCATGCCCAGCTCAAGCCTTGGGTCTCAAGTGTCAGGTTGGACCCAGGCCTATCGTGGCCTGGCCCATTGCCACCCCTATGTGCACCTAACTAGGGACAAGCTTTCCTCGCCTTTGTACTGCTTCCCCTATTGGAAGCCCCTACAAAATATTAGTTAAGATCTTGAGTCAGAGGCTGAGGGTCATACTTCCTGAGGTCATTTGTCCTTTCCAGAGCACTTTTATATATGGGCAACAAATCCTCAAATGCTCTAATTGCTCATGAATGCTTGGATTCACATCATCAGGTGGGAGGGCAAGGAATCGTTTGCAAATTAGACTTGGAAAAAGCCTATAATCATGTTGATTGATCCTTTTTGGACTATATGCTAGAAAGAATTGGGTGTGGGATTAAATGGAGAAACTGGATCAAGGCATGTGAATTCTCTGCTAAATTTTCAGTTCTCATCAATGGTTCCCCATTTGGCTTCTTCAAAGCCTCAAGGAGCCTTCAGCAAGGGGATCCCCTCTCTCTGTTCTTGTTTGTCAATCTATGGGTCTGTTTGAGGGTTTTGAAGTCCTTAATATCCTTCATCAAGTTGGTCACCTCCAATTTGCTAATGATACTCTCATTTTTGTAAGTCCATGGTGGATAGCCCAAGGAAATTTGTCATATGTTTCAAGGTGGTTTCAGGTCGGAGTAATTTTGGATAAAAGCGAGTTGTTAGGGATCCATTCGTCCAAGTATGAGGTATCCCGGCTGGCGGGTATCTTCAAGTATCAAGCTGGCTCTCTTCCTTCCTCCTACCTCGATCTCCCTCACTATGTTGAGATAAGGTGATTGAGACAATGGAAAAGAAGCATTCTCCTTGGAAAAGTAAGTTTTCATCTCTTGGAGCCATAATCACCCTTATTAAAGGCATCCATGTCCAACCTTCCTCTGTATTTTGACTCTCTTCCGTTGTCCTATGTCGATCATCATCAGGATTGATAGATGGATTTTCTTTGGCAAGGTGGTGCAACTTCAAGTAAATTTCACCTGTTGAATTGGAAGGAAGTGTGTAGGCCTATTCAGAGGGGATTAAGCATCTCAATTTGGTTAATATGGCCTTATTGAGAAAATGGGTTTGGAGATTTGGTGTGGATGAAGGTAGTTTCTAGAGGTCCGTTGTGGGCAAATATGGATACTCTTCTATGGGTTGGTGGATCAAGGACTCATCCATCTATCGTGCTTCTCCTGTCTGGAAGGCTGTTGCTAGGATTGACCCAAGGTGTTTGATGGGTTGGGTTCTCTGTCGGGGATAGTGTTCGGATTAGGTTTTGGAATGATGTTTGGTGCAGGGAATCATCACTTAAATCAGTTTTCCCTAAGATGGCAGGTTGTCCTGTCTCTGATATTCGATTGCCTCATAATTTTTCGGTCTCTAGGGATTGGGGTGTGTGGTTCCTTCTCGCCAGAGAAATCTCTCGAATCTAGAGACCACGATTTGGTCCACCTTCTTTCCCATCTATAGGGGCTCCAACCTAATCCAAGCATGAAGGATTGCCGGTTTGGCATTTTCACAAGTCTAGATTTTTTTTTGTTAAGATTGTTCTATTCTCTAATCCCCCTATCTATGATTCAAACTCCCTGCAGTCATACTAACGTTGTGTGGTTTTATGGTGCTCATTAAGTCATAGCTTTCTCTTGGCTGGCTAGAAAGAACAGGATCCTGACCATTGAAAACCTTCACAGAAGAGATGTTATGGTGCACCCTAACATCTATCTTCTCTGCTGCCTATAGATTATCTATTCATTCATTGCCTCCTAGTAAGAGAAGTTTGGAGCAGTGTATGCTGATGTTTGGAGTCCACTGGGTGATGCCTGGTTCTATTGTTGATTTGTTTTACTCCTGACATGCAAATGGACCGAGGAGAAAGAGAACATCTAAATGTAGAGTTGTGCTTGCGAGCATCTGGACTCTTTGGGGTAAGAGGAAGAGATGAGGAAATCCGAGCAACTTACAGGGTATATCAGAGGAAGAGAGCAGCTCCAATTTCACTTTGGCTTGGTGACCACTATATGGGCCTGGGTGGGCCACAGTGAAGACCCCATGTGCATGATCGTGCATCTTCGAAGACCCTATACTAGGAATATGCATGTGGGTTACTTATTTAGGAGTTTGGACTATTGGATTGCAAGAACACATCGATTGGACAGTTGGATCTAGAGGACGCTTTGATCACATTGATCGTAGACTTTGGGATGTTTTAAATTTATTTATTTCTATTTAGTTAATTATTCATGTTGGATTTAGGTTGATATTTTATTGAGATTAGGGGTTAAGAACAAATGTTATTTCATTGAGCGTTCTTGTGTGAGGATTGTCATCTAAGAACGCATTTTATTTTATTTTTTGTAAAAAGTCCTTCTTGAGACTACAAAAGGCTTGGACGTCACATTTTGAAAAAAAAAACTCTTGTTGAGGGTCAAATAATGCATAGTAGACCCTAGTTATTACCTGAATTTACGAACATTGTACTGTCTAATAGCCCGATTTAATCGTGTTTTGTTGCAGGGTGTGATTAGGAGAGTTGATTGAAAAGGATGCTGAATGCATGAATTTAACGCTCTGACGACACTAAAGGTACGAGACGGACCCCCGGGGACTAAGATCGACGGAATTTATACGCCAGAGATCTGCAAAAATCAAGAAACTGAAGCTCAAGTGGCCTAAAACTCATCCAGAATGCAAGATCACATGTTTCCTACCATCCGTTCGGTTCGAAACTTCATACGTGACCTGAGGACAAGAAATTAACCGTACAAGTCAAATTTCAGCCATTGGATCACTCTGGACAGATCAACTCATAAAACAGTGATTTGGGGCCCACCTGATATCTGGATATTCTTCAAAACTGGTCTCAACAGCTTAAATAATATGAGAAAAGGGATGGACGGATTGGATCTCTCATAAGAAGTACAGTGGACCCTACGTGAGTTGAATGTGCATAGTGCACAAGTGCACTAGCTGTGCACGATGACAAAGGGACGGTCAAACCATCCCTTGACCGATTCCTCTTCTTAAAAGAGCTCCAGCGGACGTCCAGCGTCCGTTGATTCCTCTTTGTGGGCCACCATCATGCTTTGAAAGTTCGATCCGGACCGTCCATCAGATCTTCATGGATCTTATTAACACTGCCTAGGTGGCAAAATTCTAAAACATCACGAGGAGCGAAATCTGGCCGTTCGAAGGGAAGATTGACGGTAAAGTAGAAAGAATGGTGGACCACACCAAATCCGATTTCAATTCGTCTATTTTCAATTTATTTTCGAGTGGATCACACTGAATGGAGTGGATTTCTCACACGTTGGAGTGTGGACCCCACAAACATCACCGACTCAAATAGCAAGTGCGTCTTCTGTGCTCTGTCGCAACAGAGACCGTCGGTTCTCAGTAGTGGGTCCCATACATTGGCAAAAATGGTAATCCAAACCGTTCATCCGTCTCCTGGGGTGGCCATAATCCATGCCTAGTTGCTGGAATTTGGATGTATCAAGTTATCGTTTTGTTTAACCGTTCAATAGCACAACGAACGGTGGGTCTAAAACTCTGTGGGTCACACTAAATGTGAATATAATCACGTCATTCCAACCCGAAATCTCGCCACAAAGCTAATGGACGGAGTGGATTTCACAGATAATGGAAGGAGTGGGGCCCACCAACAGCCAGAGCTCCTCACGTAAGCTCTGTTACGCGTCCGGAAAAGCCGGACGTTCCGGATCTTCTTGGCCCACCATCTTTGATCGGATGGTTGATCCGATCCGTCCATCATGTAGGCCATCGGAAACAGTCCCAGGGGACGTTGATTTTGTGGGTAACATGCACAGAAAATGAGAGTTTGGAGGCTCCGAAGTTAGCTGCGTAAAGGAGTTACGCGGCTGCCGCTGCGTATTGTTTCCACCGACCGACGTAGCTCTACTTTCCACCGCCCTAACAGCTATAAAAGGGTCTTGGAGGCTGGGGGAGAAGGGAGAGATCAGTAGGGAGGCAGCCTCGGCTAGGAGCCTGACGTGGAGCAAAGAAGAGAGAGAGAGAAGAGCTTTGTATTTTTCCTTTCTTTCACTTTTCTTTTCCTTCTCTTTTTCTCTTTAATTATTTGGATTTTAGCCTAATTATGTTATCAGGCTAAACCTCTTAGCTAGGGCTAAGAGGTGAAGCTTGTAGTGAGATGGGAGATTTGATTTTATTTAAATTTTAACGCATGAATTGACGTTGATTTTAGTTGATTATTATGGGAATATTTTTAGTTCTTAATGGTCTGTTGTGACTGAAATTACAATGGGTCTGCGATGCTTTGAATATTTCTATTTCCTTTTCATGTTTATGACGTCAGGACGTCCTGTTGTTCACCATAGTCTCCTGGGCATGGTTGGATGACGATACCATTCCTAACTTTCATACATGTGATTGGGTGGTAATTAGTTTAATTCTGTTGTTTGCCATAGTCTTTTTGGGCATGGTTTGGTGATGGAATCCATTCTAATTCATCTTCCTTTCATCTCTTTGAAAACTAGATCAACGGCAGTTCAGTTAATTTCATGATTTTTGAAACAGGCGTAAGATCTCCCTGATCTCTACAAGTGGATCCTCTGAATCCCTAGTTCCTATCTCTGATTTTTTTTCCTAAGATTTAGATTAATTATTCTACAAGTATTCCACCATTGCTAATTGATTTAGAATTCATCTTAGCCTAGTTCTAGTTCTATTTAATTTTAGATAACGTACAAGTTTCAGTCCCTTGGGATTCGACCTCGGTCTTACCGAGTTATTACTACATCACAACCCTGCACTTGGGGAGTGAACAACTCTCTTTTGCTTTGAGATAGAAAATCTATTGTGAATAGAAATTAATGGTGTGATGCTAAGGTGTGAAGCCTAATCTATCCTCTTTGTTTTTCTTTGAAAAGGTATTCCTCTCGTCTTTCCCATCTTCTTCTCAAATCCTTCTTTTCTTCTTTAGACTCTAAATCCCTTTAGGGCCTCTCTGGGAGCGTGGATTTAGAACACCTAGATTAGACGGTTGGATCTAGAGGACACTTTGATCACATTGATCGTAGACTTTGGGATGTTTTAAATTTATTTATTTCTATTTAGTTAATAATTCATGTTAGATTTATGTTGATATTTTATTGAGATTAGGGGTTAAGAACAAATGTTATTTCATTGAACGTCCTTATGTGAGGATTGTCATCTAAGAACGCATTTTATTTTATTTTTTGTAAAAAGTCCCTCTTGAGACTAAAAAAGGCTTGGACGTCATATTTTGGAAAAAAAAAAAAAAAAAATTTCTCTTTTGCTTTGAGATTGAAAATCTATTGTGAATAGAAATTAATTGTGTGATGCCAAGGTGTGAAGCCTAATCCATCCTCTTTGTTTATCCTCTTTGTTTTTCTTTGAAAAGGTATTCCTCTCATCTTTCTCATCTTCTTAAATTCTTCTTTTCTTCTTTTAGACTCTAAATCCCTTTAGGGCCTGTCTGGGAGCGTGGATTTGGAACTCCTAGATTGGACGGTTGGATCTAGAGGACGCTTTGATCACATTGATCGTGGACTTTGGGATGTTTTAAATTTATTTATTTTTATTTAGTTAATTATTCATGTCAGATTTATGTTGATATTTTATTGAGATTAGGGGCTAGCAACAAATGTTATTTCATTAAGTGTCCTTATGTGAGGATTGTCATCTAAGAACGCCTTCTTTTTTTTCGGGTAAAAAGTCCCTCTTGAGACTACAAAAGGCTTGGACATAACATTTTAGAAAAAAAAAAATCTCTTTTGCTTTGAGATAGAAAATCGATTGTGAATAGAAATTAATGGTGTGATGTCAAGGTGTGAAGCCTAATCCATCCTCTTTGTTTATCCTCTTCGTTTTTCTTTGAAAATGTATTCCTCTCGTCTTTCTCATCTTCTTCTCAAATCCTTCTTTTCTTCTTTAGACTCTAAATCCCTTTAGGGCCTGTCTGGGAGCATGGATTTAGAACCCCTAGATTCAGAACCCCCTGGATTTGAAATCCTCCTATTGTGTTTGGCACCCTTGATTCATAATCAACTTTAATCCAAAAGTCGCTATGCATAGTATATTTACAGGGGTTTGAATTTAATTACTGAATCAACTTTAATATCTCTAATTAGTGAACTTATGTAATGTTTGACACAATGGTTGTAATAAGCCCATTGAAATATATACTTGGACCGAAAATGATGAAATTCTAAGTCACGAATGGGCCACAAACACAAGATCACGTCTGAGTAACTAACCAACGATTTTTAACCACCGTTCACTTACATGGACAATGTTTGGACAGCGTTGATCATCGTATTAAAGTAATTATAGTGATGCAATTGATAATCGAATTATTTTGGGATATCATTAGTGGGACATGTGTCCAATAGATTAATAGTCTAGTGACACACATGTTACACATGCAACTCTAAGAAGGATTTTAGATGTAATCCAAGCTCTCACCGTAGATTTGAAACCCCCCCTCTTTGAGGGGATTTGAAACTCCCTGGATTTGAAACCCCCAATTACTTTAGGGCCTGTTTGGCCAGGCAGATCCCACGGTATTAGGAGGGATGGGATCGGCAATATCCTTGGATAGGCATGACGAGCCAAACAGGTCTAGTGAACTTGTCCCGGGATATAAGCCATCCCATGGATCTTAAGACAATCCACTGACATCACCATCATTACCTTAAAATTGATCCTATCCCTTGGTTGAATGGATTGGCAGGTAAAATCCTAGGATATGGGGGACGTACCAAACAGACCCAGTGAACTTGTCCCGGGATATAAGCAATCCCATGGTTCTTAAGACAATCCACTGACACCACCATCATTACCTTAAAATTGATCCCATCCCTCCTAATACCATGGGATCTGCCCGGCCAAACAGGCCCTTATGGTGTCTAACAACCAGGGGATTTGAAATCCCCCCAAATCCATGGTGCCAAACGATCCCTTACTCTTTCCTTCTAAACCTAAACCCATTACCCCAAACCCATCTTTCATATTCCTCACAACACCAAATCCAACCCCTCACCATCAAACCCTACACGTACAGACCATCTATACTAGTCAGTCTGTATGGCTATACGGACAAGTCCGTACAACTATACGGTCAGCCCCTTCTCTCTGTTTTTCTTAAATTTCTTCAATCCGTTTTCCTATCCCTTAAACCCTAGCCTAAAACCCTATTTCCTATCAAATCCTAAATTCTCAAATCCTTCCAAAGCCCTAATTCCTTTCAAATCCCTAATCTTACATACTCAAACCTTAAACCCTAGATTATCATTATCCTTAACCCTAGAGGGAACGAATCAGCCCTTTTGAATTAGGCCAAAGCCTATGCTAAAGTGAAAGTTCTACCTTCCATTGATCCTCTGAAAGTCATTTTTTATATGGTTTAGTTATTGTGGGATTGTTATTTAGCTTGAAATCTAAATTTTATTGTTAATTTGATTTCTTAGATTTGTGGTAGGTTAGTATAGTTTATGCTTTGAATTGCTCTTTAATCCGTTTATAATTTCTTTGCATCATAACTAGTCTAGATCATGCGTCCTGCATTAGGAATGATCGTGGCTTCTAGAATATGAGCTATTCTTCCCTAAGGATCGGTGTATTAGGGATTGGTTGCCTTCAGTGGCTTTGTTGGTCATAGACCTGTGGGGCCCACTAGTAAGCAATCACTAGTGTATGGTCTCATGAGTTTAGGCCTATTCTGGCCTCTTTTGTTAAGAGATAGTTTTCAAATTCAAGTTTGAATAAGATGAGGAGATGTGGATAAGACCAAATAACTTTTGGTCTCAACCAAACTCTCATCCCTTCCTATAAATAGGATGAGTCTCTCTCTTGAAAAAAAAAAAAAAAATCATTGAGGAATAACGAGAGTAAAAGAATAGGAAAAGTGGTATATCGAAATTTGTCCATTTAGCTTGTCTTTAGGATGATCTAAACCATAGATTGTGATTTGTGGCCATCTATACCGTTGAATCAGAGGGCTAATTAGACTCATCTACTCTAGTAGTGAATAGGCAGGCCACTGGATCTGGACCGTTCATCTTCGGCTTCGTGAAGGTTCCATATCGTTGAGACCATCAGATCTTGAGGGCTCACACTTCCGCACTCCCTATTAGTGGTATCAGAGACACTCAACGGAAGATCTCCGATTTATTATTTTCATCACGAAAAGTGGCCCGTAAAAATTCCTTTCAGATAATCTGCTTTGGACAAGATTCTTGTCCATGGCTTTTGAAGGGTATCAGATCACTCAGTGTGTGCACCATGACTCTTGATGTGCACATATGCACCGACTTTGGGCCCACACAGATGCATGTGCATGTGTAAAATATGGACTCATGGATGTGCATGTTGTGGACAGTGCCCACAATCACGGCCTAACAATTCAGATGATTTGGATTCCAATTTCTATTTTTTATACATCAAATAGACGTGGCATGCATGTTTGGTGTCCATGACTGTTAGTTTGTAGCCCATCAGGTGGATGGGCCATGTACAAAATTGAACTTGATTTGTGGATGACACCCATTTTATATAGTAGACCGTCCAAATGTTTTCCCCAGCTGAAATGGAGATTAAACTTCTAGCCGTTCATCTTATTTGGCTTAGACTATGACTGTTGGCTATTTTATTCTTAGCCATTCATCAGATGGCCCCCAGTAGCCTGCAAATGTTCTGTGCAGTGCTATATGTTTACATAACAGAGGGAAGAAGTCCATATATAGATGGTTAAGATCATTCCAATCAATGGAAGTTTTGAGTTTTGGTACACACGCTTTGGGGACCACGGTCACGATCCAACATCATGGATGGAACCCTTCCATCAAGGCCAAAGATTGGATGGTTGGGAGTAATATGGGAGATTTTGGGGACATAAGTTGTTCATCCACTATGGCCCCTACCTGTGAACGGCTTGGATCATCATAGCATACCTATTCAAAGGGTATCGATAGAGAAAGATATTTAATGACGTCATGGGCCCCACTAAGCTTGCGCTGGCTGTGGTAGGCAATCTGCGTACAGACCATCCAAATCATAGGCTTCAATTGCACCGTCAATATATTTTTATAATCGCACTTCACCAATTGAATTTGGATTGTTGACCCTTCTAAAATTTTCAATCGTCCATATGAATGCCATTAGTTGGACGGTTCAGATTGTATAATTGGTAAGAATTTTGGGCTTTGCGCCATCCAAGGTAGGCCATAAAATTTAGATGGCCTGATCTATGAACATTTTCCATGTTAGTCCATTTTCCAGTTGAACATTTTCCCCACCTGTATGGTGGATGGATCACTGCCATTAAAAAATGGGGGTAAGCATCACTGTAATCTGGTCCTATTTTGGGCCAGCCCTACATGCACACCCATCTACACGCAACTTTACATGTAGCACACGTGTGAACTTGCCACGTGTGTCGAAAAATCTTACTTGTGTATGAGGTGGCTGTCATTATTTTTTTTTTTTTATGAAAAGAAAACCAGGCTGATCCGCTAATCAGGCCGGCCACGTGTGTACATTTGATCTGGACCATTAGCAGTTTTATTCGAACCGTCCATACCTTAGGTATATGTGTGGTCCACCTGGCTGGTTGACCAGCTTGAATTTTACAGATGGTCTTTTTTTTCGGATGGGAGCCACTTTAAGATTCGTACAGACGTCTCGGACGACTATAAGGTTGGGACGTCTGCTGCATACAAGGACGTGTGCGGAGGGGTGCGTGTGAGACTGGAATGGCATACAACATCAGTTTTAGGCAAAAGCTAGGTGGGGCCACCGTGATGTTTGCGTGACACCCATGCATCTGTTTTGCACGCTCATACAACGACATCGGAGCTGCTGCCAGCTCATAGAATGTTTAATATCATTCAATTCACTATTGATCAAGAGATCATTAGCGATCGAAGTGATCATTAACCATGATGATCGATGTTGATGATAGGATCCATCATCAACAATGATCAATAACGGTAATGATCGGATCCATCGCTAATGGACATGATCGATGGTGATGATAGAACTCTCTTTATGACTAAGCACTTCATTTTTAAATCTAATGCTAATGTTTATATGTGTGACATAATTAGGCTTGATGTGATTAGATCTAAGCCCTTTTTTCATTGGAAAATAGAAAAATTAGTGATAGAATGTTCCTTAAATAGAGAGGTTGTGCATAACCTAAGTGGGAGTTAATTCTCCTCCAACAAATGATGCATGCAATCTGTAATAGAAGGTGCACGTTATACAAATATATTCTTATTAAAGCATCAAATTCATCTTAAAAAGAGAACTTGATTGATCTACACCGCCCATTCGAGTATGTGGACTTTCAGATCTCGTTAAGATGTGTTGACGACTTTTATACTTTGAAATTTTGAATAACACATAAAAATGTTAATGATTAGTATCAACACCTTAGATCATAGTTAAGTAGTGATACTTGATGCAATATAGAGATGGCCACCAAAGCATTAATCGCTGAATAGCTCAAAGGACAACAATTCGACGGTAATAACTACGAAGACTGGTCTCGCGCGGTGCGAAGCCTTCTAAACGAGGATGACATATCACACACACTCGATGTCTTCTGAACGAGGACGACATATCGCACACACTCGATGAGGTTCAAGAGGAACCCATATTGGCTGAAAACGGAAATTTAAGAGAACATAGGGCTGCAATGACCCGCTACAATAAGTGGCGTAAACAGAATCGTTCAGCCCGTCATGTCCTAATTAGCAAGATGCACAAAAAACTCATACCAACATATGTAGTGCATAACACCGCTAAAGGTATCTAGGAAGCACTGACAAATGCCTACGTGCAGAAGTCAGATGCAAAAGTTCGGGCAATTGAATTAAAATTCTAAAAGTGTAGGATGCCAGTCGGCTGCCCCATCAAAGATCATATCCAAAAGATGAAGCAGATGATAGGTGCCCTTAGGAATGTTAGGTGTAAATTGACTAAAAATCAAAAGATAATAGCAATGCACTGTTCATTGCCCAAATCTTGAGCCTCAATCAAAAGAATTCTAAACCATACTAATTCTATCACTACGTTCAAAGACTTTTGTGGTCATTTGGTACAAGACGTTAAAATGAATGCAATTCAATCAGGTTCGGCAAAGGCCTTTACAGCAGAGACTCATAAGCAGAAAGCCAATAAAAAACAGTTTAAAGCTCTTAAGAAGGCGAAAAAGAATTATCAAGAACATAAGTCCACAACATCTCCTCCAAATCTAAAGAAGGAGAACGGAAAGAAGAAGCGGAAAAAGACTAACATAATCTGCTTTGTCTGCAGAAATTCCGGCCATTATGCCCGGCAGTGTGCCCATAAAAAAACAGTAATTCCTAGGTCACTAGATACTGTATGTAATGCGTTTGTTATGAAATCATTTCCGTTGATATTATATCTAACGAGTAGATTTTGGATTCAGGCGCAACAAAGCACGTGACACGAAATCATCGAGGACTCGAGGAATTCCGACCTGTAGCCAAGGGAAGTTACAAGGTGTATATGGGAAATAATGTTGTTGAAGACGTACTAGGGATTGGCATTTCCCATCTCCGTACGCGCATAACGCGAACAATAACCCTCCGTGATACTCTTTATGCACCGGACATGCGTCGAAATTTAATTTCTATTTCTAGATTATTATTTGATAGTTTTGATATTCGTTTTTTCGGAACACAAGTTTCTTTGAGACTAAATAACCTCATCTTTGCATGGAGAAATTTAATTTTAGATTTATTTATTCTGGACATAAATGGTGATAATACACCTCTTGCTTTATCTGCTATGTCTATAGTATCTGAATCTCAAAAATGGTACAAGATTAGGTCACATCGGAAAGGATCGTATGACAAGGCTAATTCATTTTAGTCTATTAGATTCATTATCCAAAGTTGATTTGTCATTTTGTGAACATTGTACGTTCGGAAAGACTTTAAAGAAACCATTTCCTAAAGCAGCTAGGTCCAAGGGCCCACTAGAGATAATTCATTCGAATATCTGTGGACCCTTCAATGTACATGCCATTAATGGATGTCAATACTTTGTCACTTTCATTGACGATTACTCGCACAATGGATATGTGTATCTCATCTCACACAAATCTAAGGCTTTTAATTGTTTTCTTAAATATAAAGCTGAAGTAAAAAATCATCTTGAGAAAAAGATTAAAATCCTTCAATCTGATAGAGGCGTCGAGTATACATTTGAAATGTTTAAATCATATTGTGAAAACGTTAGCATTGTTAAGCAGTACACAATGGCTTACACTCCACGACAAAATGGTATTGCAAAGAGAACGAATAGGACATTATTGGACATGGTTAGATCGATGATAGCACAAGCCAATCTCTTTACCACACTCTGGGGAGATGCACTGTTACCAGCCGTCTACGTCCTTAATAGAGAGTCTCATACAAATCCATTCCTAAGACCTCATATGAGATGTGGTCTACGAAGATTCCTTCTTTAGCCAACCCACGCCCTTGTGGATCTTTGGGATGTGTTTCGTTGCCTACTCCGCATAAAGGCAAACTTGACAGTAAAACCATTGAATGCGTGTTCATAAGGTACCATATGCATTCTAAGTGATATGTTCTAGTTTATAAGGACCATGAGGACCATGGACGATGAATTGAGATAGAATCTCGAGACGTGACCTTCGTCGAAGATAGATACCCCAGCTAAATGAAGTAAAAGGTTCCAATAGAACTCTTTAAAATACCCGATGTATCTCAGAAGAGTGGGAGTTCTACTTCTCAAAATGATGATGCTCCGATAGTTCGCCAAGACAGTGGGAGGACATCTCAGCAGGCTCCTGAGTTGCGTCAAAACAAAAGATGATTGATTCCCCGAAGATACTTCGATATTAAGGGGCAAACATTCTCTTGTGTTGCGGTTGATGATGATGAACCTGATTCGTATCAGGATGCATTATTATCTTCTAACTCAGCCGATTGGGTGACTGCTATGGACGAAGAGATTGCTTCCATAAAGAAAAATAAAGTCTGGGAACTTGTTGATTTGTCTTTCAATCGCAAAGCGATAGGTAATAAGTGGATACTAAAGATCAAAATAAAGGTGGATAGTACAGTGGATAAGTATAAAGCACGATTAGTTGCTAAAGGTTTCACACAGAAAGAAGGCATTGATTACGAGGAGACTTTTTTACCTGTTACAAAGTTTTCCTCAATCCGCATGATCTTGTCCATTGTCGCAAGTTTAAACTTAGAGTTATATCAGATGGATGTAAAGACCGAATTCTTAAATAGTGACTTGAATGAGAAGATACACATGCAACAGTCGATGGGTTATGTGGATAAAAAGCATTCAAAGAAAGTCTACAAGTTGTTAAAATCTATCTATGAGCTAAAGCAATCTTCAAGACAATAGTACATGAGCTTCCACTTAGCCATCACCACTTTTGGATTCACAATGAATGAAGAAGATCATTGTGTATACATGAAAGTCTAGAAGATCTCTTCTGATACTATCTCTATATGTAGACGATATCCTGCTAGCTGGTAATGACATGCAATTGTTGAAATTGACTAAAGATTAGTTATTCTCAAACTTTGAGATGAAAGACCTCGGTGAAGCTAACTTTATTCTTAGGGTAAAAATCATTCTAGATCGCCCTAAGAAATTTTTAGGCTTGTCTCAAACCACCGAGATATAAAAGATCTTAGAGCAGTTCAGGATAAAAAATTCAAAAGCTGTTAAAACCCCTATGGATAAATCTACCAGGTTAGATACAAAATCGTGTCCCCAAACTTAAGCAGAGAAATTGGTTGTCCTCAGTACCTTACTCAAGAGCAGTAGGGAGCTTAATGTATGTTATGTTTTGTATCAGAACGGATATTAACTATGCAGTTAGCATAGCCGTTATCAGAGTAACCCGGGACAGTCTCATTGGCAAGCCGTCAAACGTATATTTCACTATCTCAGAGGAACAAAATGCCTAATATTGTGTTACGAAGGCACAAGCCTTGAACTCAAAGGATATTCTGATGCTGCTTGGGGTAATGACACCGACGAGGAAAAATCTACTTCGAGATATGTATTCTTACTCGGAGGAAGAGCTATCTCATAGTCGAATAAGAAACAGACATCCATAGCTCTTTCATCTATGGAGGCCGAGTACATTGCATGTTGTGCTGCAATTCAGGAGTATATGGGTTCGCAGATTTTTACTAGGTCTGTATGTTGTACCGAGCGTTCGTCAACCTATATCGCTGAAGATAGAGGATACTTCTCTCATTGACTTGGCAAAGGACCCTAAACACCACCAGAAGTCCAGCGCATTGAGATCAAGTATCATTACGTACGCGATCAAGTGAGAGATAAAAAGATCGCCATCAGCTACATTCCTACTAAGGAGATAATGGTTGATCCGATGACAAAACCTATAACCAAAGATCTATTTCAAGTAGGCAGATGGGATTGAGGAAAGCTTGAGTGATATACTTGTTTTTAGTACCTTTGATCTTTCATTAATGAATAACACATTCCATTTATTTAGTATTGAACACTAATATAAACTAGATAAAGTAAATCATCAGCATTTACCTTGAAATCATGTAAGATTTCTATTTTTGTCAACAGGCCAGTCACCCACTTGCACGGGTTGACCAACCTTGAATGTACGAGAGAGGTACATATGGGGTCATGTTCATACACTGAGGTATGGAGTTCTCTTTATTGTGAATAATAAAGGGTAAGGATATGAGTAAGTCATATCCGCCTATAATCTTTTAAGATTGAAGATGAGATTGATCAAGTCGAATAACATAATCGCACCATTCCTTTTTTTTTGCGATCAATGTTATGGCCTGAATTTATAGCCAGGTTATCAGGTTATGAGATGAGTCGTACCTCATGTAAAATGACCTATGTATTGTAGACCCAATATACACCTAGTATTGTCTACTTTACGACGTGGATTGTAACCACGTGCTGGGACCTGTTTACCTACAGAGTGCTTTGATTCGATCTAATCATTGCAACGTGCGAGTAGCCAATCCCGTAGGTGACTCTTTGTCCTTAGCTACCCTCCTCTTGTGTATAGGAGGATAAGATTGAGTATCGCTACTTTAGTGTACTATGACGAAAGGTCCTTGATTGGCCAGACTCAGTTACGCTACAAAAGCGGCTTGATTGATTCCAAATTACACATCTGCATGGGAAGATCCCGTGACAACTACACCAAGTTTATAGAACTATAAATATGCACTTAAAGACTTATCCGTCGACAGCATCGAGTTGTTTTTATTAAACTTTTACAAACAATATTTTTTTTCTTAAAAGCATATATACAAGTATTGTTTTAAATTGGTTTTAGTTTGTGAAAATTTGAGTTTTCAGAATAACTTGATAAGTTGGATAAGGGCATATGTTGGCCGAGTACTCCAGATCGGGAGTTCTCCATCCGATGTGGTCATGCGGATTAGGACAGGCATTGCAAAGCTTGAGTTATTGAGTACTAGTTGGGTGGTCACTTAGTACTTAAATACCTGTGAGAAGATTACAGTAATCCAGCTAGTCTCACGCCTCTGATTCTTTTGATCGCGATGTTTGGTTTTTTATTGTTATTAGGCGAGTTAGATAGACAATTTTTTGTGCCTATCCCATAATGTGATTGAGTGGGAGATGTTGGTCATAGGCCTATGGGGCCCACTAGTGAGCAATCACTAGTGGATGGGTCTCATAAGTTTAGGCCTCTTTCGACCTCTTCCGTTAAGAGATAGTTTTCAAATTCAAGTTTGAATAAGATGAGGAGATGTGGATAAGACCAGATAACTTCTAGTCTCATCCAAACTCCCATCCCTTTTTATAAATAGGATGAGTCTCTCTCATGAAAAAAAAATCATTAAGGAATAACGAGTAAAAGAATAGGAAAAGTGGTATATCGAAATTTGTCCATTTAGCTTGTCTTTAGGACGATCTAAACCATAGATCGTGATCCGGGGCCATCTATACCGTTGAATTAGAGGGGTGATTAAACCCATCTGCTCTAGTAGTGAATAGGCGGGCCACTAGATCTGGACCGCTCATCTTCAACTTCGTGAAGGTTCCATATCGTGTAGACTGTCAGATCTTGAGGGCTCGCACTTCTGCACTTCCTATCAAGCTTGTTGTATTTTTTCCTTTTTCCCTTTTTTCTTTCTTTTCTCTTTTCCTTTGCTTTCTTATTTTCCTTTTCTTTTGGCCTACTTGGGCTAAATAGATTATCTTTCCAAAAAATACAAAACATCATACATCGAATGTCTGAATCTACCATTTTAAGTTGTAATTTCACTTTATTTGTCAAATAAAGATGCATCCAAAATGGAGCCCACCATTTGGACGGTTTAATTTTGAATTTACATGTTTTCCGCATGTAGTTGTGGGTGAACACTAAAAATGTTCAATAGTATCATTTTTTTCGTCAATCATCATCTTTGTCTCCAATCTTGAGCGGACATTAAAGTAGGATCTCCAACAATTGAAGGGTGGTGGTGGTGTTAAGGTTTAGAGGGAGGAGACGTAAACAATTGCTAATAAAATAACTAGCTAAAAAGAAGGGTGGGGGAACTTTTTTGTTTAGTACGCAGAAAACTATTAGCGAACCAGTAAATTGTATAACCAAAACGGGGTCCATTTTTCTTCTTCTTCTTCTTCTTTGACTTAAAATCTTAATGGATTAAAAACTTTTCCACTTCCCATGCGTTTATCAGGGTTTTTTTGCATACACGGTTCAAGTTGAACTTAGCTGGTTATCCATGTATCTGAACAGCTAGTATTTTTTTCTTGGTATCCTAGCTTGCACATAAAATATCATTCCGTCTTCCTCAGTTTCCACGTGATGTGTACTTCTGTGCTTAAATTTAACAAAAGCCGTAGCTTTAAAATGCACATATCACTTGCATTCGGTTTTTTACTACAAAATACAGTTACGGTTTCCAAGTACATAAAAGCAGTCCTCTAGAAACCCACTGATCAATTAAAATATTTCACTTTCATTTCAGCAAGCATGAATTAACTGCAAACATTAAATGGACTGTTTGTCGTACATCATGTGCATCGATGCCCCCACATTTCAGGGGAGCATGATGTCTACCCTATCAGGCAAATAGCAGATGGATGGATGCGCTAGGCGCTCCTCTCTGCAAGGAGGGCTGCAAAGATCACCATATTTACATTTTGGGCAGCCAATATAAACAACAGACCTAGCATGTGATCATGATTGTAAAAACCACAAGCACGAAAAATTTGGTCAAATTATAAGGCAACGTACTATTTAATACTGAAAGCTAATAGAAATATGGGCTAGAAGGAACTTACTGACGTATCTTCGAAGTATCCCCTCAAAATTTTTAGGAGCAAACCTTCCCTTAACAACCAATCTTTGCTGCCCATCAAGAGATCCACTCGTTCCCATTTCAGCAAGTAAGAAAGTCATAACATGCTCCGGCTGCCTATGCATCCTGTAAATCACAGTTCTGTTAACAACTTATATTTTAAGGAAACATAAAAATTTGAATTTCTTTTTCCTGGGAGAAGAAACAGAGGGATTCTTTGCACACATCTTACAACTACAATGATAGAGCAGTGAGCACAGACAAGGAAATGAACACAAGGCATGAGTCATTTATATATCCTGAAAGGCTAACCACAGCACAAAATTGCATTAACTGCCAAACCCTCCAGGATATTGGATACACAAGTTTTGATGTAAAACATAAGAGATGTAAACCAAATCCATCAATAAGAAATTCAATTTTTTATTTCCATCAACACATGACTGGTGGATAGCATTCATACTTTGATGAAAACACATCTAAAGGATACAAAACGCTCCAACCAATAAAGACAATGTAATGTGGAAGGGATGCAAACCAACAGGTTGAATGAAAGAGATCCTTGCCATTTTATTTTATTCTCCATACTATCTCTAACATGGGTGTAAGTTAGAAATTCAACCTCCCCAAAAGACCAGCTTTTACAATCTTAATAGAAAAAATCATACGGAAAGTCGTGGCCCTTTTAAGCTTTACTCAGCACCATTTCTACCATTTGCAATTTGACTTAGTAAACTCCGCCAACCATTGGCCAGGGATTTCTACTATTTGTAAGTTAGTGATGAGCTCTTAAACATAGTAGACACAGTTGCAAGAATAAATGCTACCATGCATATAAAACATGCCTATCAAAGCCTTAGTAATCTTCATAAAAAAATAATAAACAAAATTTAAAAAAAAATTAAAAAAAAAAAAAAAACAAAGAAGAAACAAACAAACAAAGCTAAATAATCTTGCAAAAAGATAAGTGGAAAAGATAAATCATACGTCTTGCAAAGATCCATAAAGTTCACAAAGACTGTCTTTTTCGTGCCTTCCCGGAGAACCTGTGGTGGCCTCATCACTGTCCTGCGCCTATCTCCTGCTAGCTCTGGATTATTCTCACGCAAGATATTGAACACTCTATCTAGGAGCTGCATGGATATTAGAAACACTAACATCAAAATCAACCCAATCACTACCAAGCACTGACGGCTCAAAATCCAACTGAATGGGGATATAAAGTATAAATCATATTGGAACAGTGAGAGAGAAATTATACACATGTACTATATGAGGTCAAGTGTGATTCTTTTCTAAGCTCACTAACACAAGCTTTGACATCAAAGAAGAGAACTTAAGAAATATAATTTTCTATAGAATTTGCAAGTTGCAACTATAAAGGATGCAGTTGAGAATGAATCCCTCAAATCACAACCAGAAGCATGTGAAATTGCATGATGACATAAGGCGAAATTGGAAGGCTTTCAAAGTATCTTTTCACATAAAAAGAAGATTAAAAAAAAAACTTAAGGCTTTCAAAGTATCTTTTCACATAAAAAGAAGATTAAAAAAAAAAAACTTGAAACTAGAAAAAAATATAATAAAAATAGCTGATTGTCAAATTTTATTCTCTTTGTTTTTTCTTTTCCCTTTTTTTGGGGTATAGGTGGGTGGTAATGACATATGGAGGATGATCCTTCCAAGAGACCATAAGGATGGGAGAAATGGACATTTAAGCCTAAGCATCACCTGTCTGATTGGCTTCTCTAAGTGCATGAGAAGCCCTATGAGAGGGAAAGATCAGAGTTGTTCTCCAGAGTCTGACAAAATCAGCTCCTCTCCAATGCCAATGTTTCAGGAGCAATGAACCAATATAGCCATGATAGTTGTAAAGGAATAACCCTCTACTGAATTGTATGGATCAGAGACTCTGTAATCCCAGGGACCTTTGACCCGAGTAAAAGCCCTCCTGCTTCTCCAAAACTATGATACTTGATACAAAATTTTGATAAGCTGACAAGTGGGGATATGAAACTAGTTTATTAAACAAGGAACGTTACTACGTCCAGGCCTGCTTCTCCAGAGCTACAATACCCTGATCCCTGATACAAACATTGATAAGACGAGATGTGAGAACTAGAGTGACCATATGAAACCAGTTTTATTAAACAAGGATGCAATGCATCCAGGCCACCCGATCATCCATCGAGGCCCAAATATTGCTGCTTGTGTGATTAGGCCCATTTAAGGGTTAAGGTTACAGATCAAGCCGTGTAGGGCCATCCTCTAAAGCTTGGTCATGCCTAATGACCAATCTGGGAAAAATAATAACAATAATTGCCAAATTGGACAGTGGGACCCACACCATCTAATGGACCAATCAACCTATGGGGCCCAAAGGGTCAATTGAATGCCTTTAAATTTAAAGTGCTTTGTGTGCAGCCTGTATAGAGTTTTAGGCCGGTTGATCATCAGGCGGGCCACATTGCAAGGAACATTTGGATGGGACGTCCACCATTAAAAACCCTCTGCGTTGTGTGTATGGGTGCATTGTGATGAGTGCAAGACATCTAATCCGTCCAAAATATGTCCCTTAATGATCTCCTAGGGCCCCGAAAAATAAGCCCATTGTAAGTTGGATATTTTGTTGGGGTTTACCACCCCAAGTTCTCTTTGGGTGAATCCCCACTGTATATATTGTAAACACTTTGCAAGTTGGCCAAACACATAAATTCTTTACCTGTAAATGTTTTACCTATTAAAAGCCAAACAGAATAGCATGTAATCGGTTTATAACTGAAATTCTTTTCTGGTGTAAAGTACTTAAAACTTAAATTCCATAGGCATCCAAACGACCCCTAGAGAATTCTAGGTCATTTCAACTTCTACTTATTTTTTCCTATTTGTTGATCCTTTCTTTTTGTAATGAGAAAATTTAGGAAAGGTTAATTTTTGGACCAATAGAGTTCAAAACCCTGGATTCTTTCAACTTAACTGGGATTTTGTAAAAGCCTACATAATATATACAGCTCCTTCAACTTGAGTAGGATTTTGTAAAAGGTTATCATCATAATCATCTAAGCCTTATCACAAGTCAACTAACTGGGGTCACCTACATGAATCTTGTTCCACCATTCCACTCTAGCAAAGGTCATAATTTGATTTAGACAAAGTTCATCAAAAGTCTTTTCTTACTACCTCCACCCATGTCCTTTTGGGCCTCTTCCCCTTGCCCTTTGAGAGCATCAACTTGTACCAACTTCCCCCACTACTTTTAGAGCCTTCAATTTGTACCCACTCACTCCTTGCTACCTACCTTGCTATTTGGGAAGAAAGGAATGGAAGATGTTTTAACGGTATATCAAATTCGGTTGATTGTATTGTGCAAAGGGCAATCTATTTCATAGCGGAATGGACCTCTTTCATTGATAAGTTTTGGAGTCGTAGTCTTTCCTTTTTGGGTTCCTAGCTTTTCCACTACCTCAGCGGTCAAGTAGACCTGTTTTGAGTCCGTATGTTTTTCCTTTTTCTAATAAAATTAAAGTTGCCGTTCGAAAAAAAAAAAACTTGTAAAAGGCTATGTAAATCTTTTTAACAGTATAAAAGGTTTTAGGCTTTATAATAAAAACAGACATACTCATGAGACTATAGTCTCCCGCTCATTAGATGAGCGAGTAGAGACAGCATAGCGTGTGTGAGTGATCCAAGGTTCAATTCCTGGTAGTGTTACCTTTCCCAAAAAAAAAAAAAAATCATGAGACAATATGGAACAATGATATGATATTTTCTATTGAATGGAAGTTCCTTTTTTAGGTGTATGAGAGTGATTCTCTTAGAATTCAGTTGTGAAATGCCTCTAGTTTTTCAAAAAAAAGAAAAAAACCTCCAAGCCCTATGGTGTGACTACCTAGGTTTTTTTTTGTGGTGAGCAAGCCTTCAATTCCCTTTGTTGGACTCCCTAGGATATTCTTTCTTATGCCACTCCGCAAATGCATCATTTTTCCTTTGTTACTTTCTGGTGCGTCTATCTTTAAGGATGTCAATGAGAGGCAAGGAATGCCAAATCGGTTACGTATCGGCCGATACAGCCGATACGTAACGGAAACGGTGGTGACCGTTACACATTACGGGGTCGTATCGGCCGATACGGTTTTTTGTAGCCGTATCGGCCGTTACGGGGGCGTATCGGCCGTTACGGGCCCGTTTACCGGCCCGTAACAGGCCCGTATCGACCTTTTTCCATTTTAAGCTTTGTTTTTGCTGTTTTTTTGAAACTTCTTGCTTCCAAACTGTTTCTTACTCCTTTTACTACTAATTTCGACCAACTTTGGCTGAGTATTTGAGATAAAAACACATTATATTATGAATTTTCTTGAATCAAAGCTCGATGGGCCATTTTTCAGAAATTTGTCAAAAATATGTATTTATAAATTTTTAATACGTTTTGTTGTTTTAATCATACCATATGATGTGTTAATCATAGTAAAACATGTTAATGTGCATTTTACAGATTTTGGGTGTCATTTAATATTTTTTTTATATTTTTTTCTATTTACGCATGAATTTTGGCCCCTTTTTTTAAAATTTGAAAAATCAATTTTTAATGGTTGTATTGTTGTTTTAATTATGCCATTTGATGTGTTAATCATAGTAGGACATGTTAATGTGCATTTTACAGATTTTGGGTGCCATTTTATATTTTTTTTATATTTTTTTCTATTTACGCATTTATTTTGGCCCTTTTTTTGAAAATTCAAAAAATCATTTTTTAATGATTCTTTTGCTGTTTTAATGATGCTATATGATGTGTTAATCATAGTAGAACATGTTAATGTGCATTTTACAGATTTGGGGTACCATTTTATATATATTTTTATATTTTTTTTCTATTTACGCATGAATTTTGGCCCTTTTTTTTAAAATTCGAAAAATCAATTTTTAATAGTTGTTTTGTTGTTTTAATCATGCCATATGATGTGTTAATTATAGTAGAACATGTTAATGTGCATTTTATAGATTTGGGGTGCCATTTTATATTTTTTTTATATTTTTTTCTATTTACGCATTTATTTTAGCCCTTTTTTTGAAAATTCAAAAAATCATTTTTTAATGATTCTTTTGTTGTTTTAATGATGTCATATGATATGTTAATCATAGTAGAACATGTTAATGTGCATTTTACAGATTTGAGGTGCCATTTTATATTTTTTTTTATATTTTTTTCTATTTACGCATTTATTTTGACCCTTTTTTTGAAAATTCAAAAAATCATTTTTTAATGATTCTTTGGTTGTTTTAATGATGCCATGTGATGTGTTAATCATAGTAGAACATGTTAATGTGCATTTTATATATTTGGGGTGCCATTTTATTTTTTATTTTTACATTTTTTTCTATTTATGCATGAATTTTGGCCCTCAAAAATAATTGCAAACACCTAAATGTAAGATATTTTCATATTACATTCATTCTAATATATCTATCATTGATAGTAGATAGTTAGAAAATTAAATACATGAATTTTGTAGTCAAATTCAGGTTATCTGGTTCATAAATTCATCAGACAGTCCGATACAACTTCTGACCAAAGAGTGGACCGTTACACCACCATAAACATGTTCCAATTTATAAATGAATGCATATTTGGAATGCTTAGAATATTTCGGATTTAATCCATATTTTTTCATATTTTTTTGGCAAAAAAAAAATTTTGCGCCGTTATGGGCCGTTACGCCCCCGTATCGCCGTTACGCCCCCGTATCTGTATCGGTTTCAGAGGGCACCGTTACGCCAACCGATACCGATACGGGACACCTTGATGAGAGGCCTGGGTTTGTTTTGGGCCCAGATCTTGAACTGACAATCCTGGCCCCTGTTCAAAATTTTAATTACTCTTGGCCTTGGACTATTCAAAATTTTTATTTTGCTTGGCCTTGCCCTGCACATTGTCACTCCTAATTCGTATCTGATCTTTTCCTTAACGACAAGGATACTTTATCTGAAACAAAGCCCAAATTATTTTTTCCTAATCTTGCTAGCATGGCCAATTTTAAGAAACTGTTAAGGTTCACAGTGTTCTTACAGGAAGACTCTGGCAAATATTCTCCTTTTTTCCTGAGAGGTAGCTGCAAACATTCCTTACATGTGTGAAATATGGATACAAGATTTTTTCTCAAGGATCATGATTCACGATGGATAAAACAAAGTTTCTAGGATTTAAAATAATGAACCTAATACAACAAGATTCAGTTACAGGTGCAACATACCATGGTATCCTAGGAGTACCCTGTACCAGTACAGTATCTTAGTATGAATGAGACAAGTCAGACAATATATTGAGCATACACGAGTATCTGGATATCATAGAGCCTTGGAGGGCCCCGCTACTCCATAGTTAACTAAAAGAACTGTAGGATCAACTAACTCATTGTCGGGGGAATTCAACAAAGCATGCGTAAACAAATGTTTGAATAAATGATCTTGAAAATAGAATCGAAACTCCACAAGTCATAGACATTTCACCAAGATCTTCATAGCCACAAATCCATCACTAAATAGCTCATGCAATATAAGAAATTGTTTGCCGAATCTTCTACTACGATTTGCTAACCAACAAATGACATAATTTAGTTGAAAGTTTAAAATTTGAATTACAGCCATGCCTTAACAGCCATGAGATGAAAATATTATACAGTAAATAAGAACTGTATAACCCCCAAGCATAGATAGAAGAACACACCTCTTCATACTTATAATCCCGATCACTGCCTTCCCAAGGATATCGACTTCGCAGGACAATGCCCTCTGCTTCTTCTTCCTCTCCTATATGCTCTAAAAGATGAAGAGAACAACTCATTTTTTTAGTTTTATAATAGGATAATATCCTATTAGAAAGACAAAGCATTCCCACAAATAATGGACCCTCAAAGTTTTTAGTCCCTAGTGAAAAATAAGTTAGAATGGAAGTTTGTTCCTTTTTTCTTTTTCTTTTTCTTTTTTTTTTTTTTTTGCAATAATCATATACAAAAAGGGAGTTTCTTCCGTTGAAATAGCTAGAAATCTTACCATCAATATCCTCTCCACCCTCCCCATTCTCCTCATTCATGAAGTCAGTTTCCACCTGAAACAACAAGACATCGCATGATTCATATCTTTCCTGGCTTGAGATGTTATTTCGGTGAAACATATTTCATATTGCATGACGAGTTACCGGTTTCTTCTTCTTCTTCTTCAAGCCAGCAAAAGAAGATTCGAGCCCATCAGCAACTGAACAAGTGAAAACACAAGCATCAAAGATAATCACACGCTTATCAATGTCATGTGCCATCAACATAATAACAGATGGATGATACAGTTATTGAAGGGTTTGGATGCTTGTTCAAACTAAATTGCAAGAAAATTCGATCTAGAAGTTACAAAGTGGAGTCACCGTTTTCAGTTCATAATGATGCTAGCTTCATTTTGGTCATTTCCACTTTATACAAATCAATCATTGCAATTCATCTTAATAGAGCATCCCAATGCTGCCTTAGGCAACCACAAATGTCCTTCTCTTCAAAGATTACCTGACAAGCTCTCTGTTTTTTCAGCTAGTTTATCCACAGGATCATCAGCAGTTTCTTGACTGACAACCTTCTTCTTTTTCTTCCTCTTTGTAGGATCGAATGGGGCAAGCTGCAAGATAATGATCCATAAATGATATGTAAAAACTAGCACATGCACCTACCTAACCTACCTAAGCTTGTTTTCCATAAATATGCTGGTGAGGAAGTTAACAACCTAGAAGACGCTTGGTCGTAAATCTGGTAAGAGATTCCATCAACATACTTAGATCTCCCCCCTAGTATTGGAAAACCAGCAAAACACGTAATATGGTCCTAGCATGATGTTTCAAGCACATGCTAGGACACTAGACATAGTCCTTGATAGGGTGTTATGGCCGGAACAGGATTCATGTAGCCAGACCCCATATGTGACAAGCTGGCACATGCTACATCTGAGTTTCTCATCAGGTTGTCACATTGATGTAGGCTCATCCACTCATCAGGCAGGCCATAGAGTACAAAACAAATGTCTCTGATATAAATGGAAATTTTTATTTTAGCCACCATTTGTTTCATACATTGTTGTAGACCTGACATGATGAGTGGCCTCCTGATTCAGGCCAGCGCATCTGACAACGAGGCCACACATGGACGGCTCACATGTTCAACCATGCCATGTTGTCATACGAGCTTGAGGGATCAGCAAACCTCCTACAGCCCATGAAAGATCAGAGCTTGCCAATCCCACACACTTACAGACATAGTCATATATGCCTGTCCAAACAGGTTCATCGAGTTGGGCAACAGGCGGGGCCAACCATGCACATGGCCCAGCCCAAAAAACATGCCAGATCACAAAAGAGCATCAAATTGGCCAGCTTCCAGCCATCGGTTGTTTCCCCCCATCTGCTCAGTGTGCCCCACATCTTGGAGGCTTGGATGCCAGATTCTCAAAAACATTTCAACCGGATTACCAAAGAAAGCTACAAAATTACCAAAAACCAAAAAGAAAAGGAGAATAAATGAAAAGACAAAGATCGTACATCTGCAACATCCTCCTTCAGCTCAATCGAAGCTTCTTCGGCCATTTTCCCTTTTTCCGAGTCCACGCAGCGAAATCGAACGAAACCCTAATTTCAGTAAAGGGTTGAAAAAATCAGAAATAGATTCTTGGAGAGACTAAAAGATTCAAGAAATCGAAATATCAGTAACCATAAAAAAAAAAAAAAAAAAAAAAAAAAAAAAAAAAACTAACTATAGAAAATATTATTCAGTATCGCTACGAATTTAAACAACAAAAACTGAAGAAAACGATTTTTTCTCCCTTTTTTTCGCTTTGAAAGAAAGCAATCAAATATTCTAATAAATCAGCAAAAATAGAGATAATATAAAATAAAATTCAAGAAAATGAAGAATCTAAGATACCTCCTCAGCTCTCAGAGAAAGAGAGAAGATGTTGAAATGGCGTTTTCTTTCAGCTTAATAGAAAAGGGGGCTGTTGTGCGGTTGTATTTATAGGGAAATCGGATTGCGTACTGCCTCAGTGCGCTTTATCCTACGGGGTAAATCCTACTGGGCGTGAATGTATATC
Source organism: Magnolia kwangsiensis (assembly GCA_037074715.1). Lineage (NCBI taxonomy): Eukaryota > Viridiplantae > Streptophyta > Magnoliopsida > Magnoliales > Magnoliaceae > Magnolia > Magnolia kwangsiensis. The sequence goes on along the minus strand of CM073578.1, from coordinate 3,843,081 downwards.
GTCCATCCACTCCGTCCATCCGTTTTTTCACCTTATTTATTTTAGCGGTTGATCCAAATCTCAAGTGTACCAAACCACGTAAAAAAGTGACAATTATAATTTCCACCGTTGAAACCTTCCTAGGGCCCACAGTGATGTTTACTTGTCATCCAACGTATTCATAAAATCACACAGACATGGATAAATGGAAATATTAATATAAGCTTGATCTAAAAATTCCTAAGTCCCTGAGAATGTTTTAACTGTAGCCATTTAATTTACGTTGTTTCCTTTAGTGTGGTCCACTTAAGCTTTAGTTATGCTTTATTCTTAAACTTAAGAACTTAAATTATCTATTAAGATGGATGAACGGATTGGATAAAATACATAAATTAAGGTGGGCCCTACAGAGTTTACTCAGTGCGCTTGGCGTGCGAGTTACTCAGTAGGCATTCCGTTCATATCTTTTATCAGAGCCTGTGAGGCTCTCAGTAATGTGAGTGTTTTATCAACACTGTTTATATCTTTTATCAGATCATTTTAAGACATGCACAGCAAATTGAAGCAGGTAAATAGCACTAGTGAGCCACACCAAAGGAAATTGGTGCGATAACAACATCCACGGTTGAAACTTTTCTAAGCCATACAACCTATTCATTAGGTCATGTATACGTGGATGAAGCGAAAATACAAATATTGGCTTGATCCGAGGATGCAATCCGCGTCCTCGGCATTCATGACCACATAGGACAAGAATTCCGGGGAATGCCTATTGGAAGCAAGTCGGGGACTATCATGATGTTTGCGAGAAATCCACTCCGCCGTACATTTTTTGAGATCATTTAATGACATGATGCTAAACTGAATCCAAATTAGAGCATGCTATACGAGAGAGGGAAAATTGGAGAAAGAAATTCTCACTGAGGAAACCATCTTCTGGCCTACCTTGATGTTTATATACCATCGAAACCGTTTATAAGGTCATTTCTGCTGGGATGAATTGAAAAAATAAAAACGTTAGCCTGATACAAAACATCATTGGCACATAACGTTTCAATGAGCTCAATCTCCGATGTTTCCTGTCATATGGTCCATTTGACTCTTACATCTGGATCATTTTTGTTATCATGTCCTCTCAAAACGGATAGACGGGTGAATTTCTCACAAACATCATTGTGGCCCACATAGCTTCCCGGCCCTGGACCTATCCGCCTTTCAAGGAAATCCAAGTCCCGTGACGAGTACTCGCAGAATAAGTTTATATTCTACAACTGCCGTAAATGGGGTCCACTGGGTTGTTTTTATGGAATCCAAACCGTTCATTACGTGAAGCCCATCATTAATTTTATACGATTAAAAAATCAGGCTCATATAGCCATCATACTTCCCTCGCATTATTTTGGAGATTTTTGGATGGTTGTGGATTGTTTTCTTAGATAGGTCCCTCCGTGTTGTTTGCATGCTATCCACGACGTTCACTATGTGAGACTCATGGTGAATATGGGATTTCCAAAAAATCATTTTCGTACAATTTTTATGTTAATCACACCATAGAAAAGAAACGACAACCGTCTGAAATACTTCAAGCTTATGTGGCGGCTCATTTGACGGTTGGATCGGCCTTATTTCTAGCACTATCAGTTTTCGTACTGGGAAGACCCTGAAGGACGGGTTTGATGTCATACAAATACCCAGTGGGCCCCACACGCAGTCTTTGTAAAGCCTAGGGAGTTATAGAGGAACCGAGGCAAAGCTTAAATGACTAAAATGCCCTTACCATGGATGAGGGTTGGGTTTCAACTGGGCTGGAAGTCCTATGGGTTGGGTTTATACGCTTTGGGTTCACTTCCACTTTAGGCAGTGACATTGAACAGGCCTTTTTTCCTGATTTTAATCACGTGGGGTCCACTCTATGTAAGTTGCCTTGGAGTTAAGCTATTTGTGGCCTGCTGTGATGTGTGTATGCCATCCAACCCATCCCACATGCCCATCTAATGATCACATGTGTATGCCTCAAAAATCAAGCCAATCCAACCATTAAGTGGGCCACGCCATGCAGATCAATGAACAAATACCCTAGAGTTCTAAATTCAGTGCAAGGCTAGCCATGGTGTGTGAGGTGCACTCAACAGGTGATGGGACGATCCAATAATTGGGCTTTAAATCTTCAGTTGTGGCCCACTGACTGAATTTAAATGTTTGATGGGCAATTATATGTGCCCTGGTCTGATTATTGGTTTGGCTTGATCTTTGATTTCTATGAACTTTGTCATGGTGTACACTTAATGCACCGTTTGGATGCCATACACACATCAGCGTGGGCCCTACAAACCACCATGAGGGAAAGTCGAGTAGTTGTTGCACTGCACTGGAGTATGTACGTGGCGCGCATGCAAAGAAAATCTGCAGTCCTCGACCCCCATGATGGTACTAACAAGAGAAAATGACCACGGTAGACAAAACCTTTTACCCAGCGGTTTTTATCGCGGAATACAAACTTAAGTTACCAACTTAGACTAGCACGTGCGGACAGCGACTTTGAGGACGAAACTACCCCCTCCCTTTTACTGTCGTTGCTTTTCCTCTCCCTCACTTCTCTCGCTCCATTTTTTTAAAAAACAAGGACGAAAACTCCACCGCTACATCTGTTGCTTGGATCGCACCACGCTCTAGCTGGATCCCACCTTCTCTATTCATCAACATTAGGGGTGTACACGAACCGAGCTAGGTCGGTTAGCTCGCTCGACTCGAGTTGAAAAAGCTTGATTCAACTCAGTTCAAAGCTAAGTTCAAGCTGAGTTGAGCTGATTTTTTGAGCTCGAAAATGAGTTCGAGCAAGCCTCAGCTCGACTCAACTTGGACAGAATCCAGCTCGAATCGGACCAGTTCAGTGAATCGATTACTCTGCCATTGATGCTGCTCACCAACTGTCTGATAAAATGACTCAACGAAATGTGGCCAGTGGCAAGGAAAGTATGTACATGAAACAAATACCTTTTTTCTCTTTGTTTTTCTTGGTTTTTATGTTGCTTAGAAGGTATTTGAAAAAATACCTATAAAACAATTGCATTTGTTTGTAAAATAATAGAATTTTGAAGTTGCAACTCAGGTGTTTGTGAAAATGCCTCAATGGTGAACTCGGCTCGAGCTGCTGACTAAACCAAGCTGAGATGGCCAGTCAGGCTCAAGGACTGAGCCTAGCCGAGTTCGAGTTGAGGTCAGCCAGTGGCCGAGCCAAGCCGACATGAGGCCAGCTTTACTCGGTTTGACTCGATGTACACCCCTAATCAATATTATCTCATTTTTCCTGAAAATGTTCCCTCCACGGAAGACAATATACATGACAGGTATGATATACATTTACCTAAATGGCATAAATTTTTTGTGGGCCATTGAAATGCCGAATGAAGCTCCCATCTTGGTTTTCGGTTCATCCATGCGAAAATCACCCTATGAACATGATGGATTACAAGTAAAACATCATTGTAGGGGCATAAAAAGGTTTCCACGGTGGAAACAATGTTTCCTGTGGTGTGATCCACTTGATATTTCAATATGCCACCATTTTGGGCTGAAACCCTTGCTTTAGATGGAAAAATGGATGAACGTCATGGATAGTCCACATACATTCAAGGTGGGCCCAACTCAATATTTTTAATTTTTTAATTTTTTTAATATTTTAGTTTTAATTTTTTTAAAATTTTTTTTTTAGGTTAGCTTGTTAGTACACACCCATGTCAATACACACACTCCATGTTAGCCACCCCCGCTAGGAATCGATACCAGGACCTCAAGTGTTGACATGAGGTATCTCTACTCAGTCTGCCAATTGAGCTATGGATCTGGGTGTGTCAAACTTAGTTAATTCAGCACTATAAGTGCATACTGAAAATTTTATGAACCGCTCGGTCAATTTCATTAATTGCTCGATCAAATTCACCGAAGAGAATTTCATGTAAATCTCGGTCAATTTCATTAAATGATCGGTCAAATTCAACAAAGCAAATTGTTAGGCTAGGTCAATTACATTTAAAGTTCATTCCAATTCATGATAGCCTCACCTAATTTCAAGCTTGTCTCGCTCAAATTGATGTTTTCCTTGCTCAATTTCTCGGTTGCTTCGTTGAATTTTTTTCATTGCCTTGCTCAACTCGTAGGTTGCCTCGCTCAATTTCTAGGTTCCTTTACTCAATCCTTGCTCCAATTTCTACGTTGCCTCGCTCACCTCGCTCAATTTCTAGCTTCCCTCGCTCAATTCCTAAGTTGCCTCGCTCCAATTTCGATGTTCCCTCGCTCAAATCTTAGGTTGCCTCGCTCAATTTCTAGCTTCTTCTCTCAATTCGTAGGTTGCCTCTCTCAATTTCTAGGTTCCCTCGCACAATTTGTAGCTTCCCTCGCCTCGTTCAAATCCTATGTTGCCTTTTACAGTGTGGTCCACTTGATATTAGATCTATCTTATTTTTCATCCCAAGCCTTAATATGAGCTCGTAAGATATATGGACAGTTTTGGATATAACACATACATCATGATGGGACCCACAAAAGTAGCATAGCAAAAAAAAAAAAAAATTCAGTTTGCCCCGCTCAATTTCCAGTTTGCCCCGCTCAATTTCCAGTTTGCCCCGCTCAATTTCCAGTTTGCCCGCTCAATTTCAATTTTCAGTTTACCCCGCTCAATTTTCAGTTTGCTCCGCTCAATTTCTAGTTTGCCCCGCTCAATTTCTAGTTTACCCTGCTCAATTAAGCGTTTACCCCGCTCAATTGAGTCAATTGAGCGTTTACCCCACTCAATTTCCAATTTGCCCCGCTTAATTTTCAGTTTGCCCCACTCAATTTCCAGTTTACCCCACTCAATTGAGCGTTTACCCCGCTCAATTTCCAGTTTGCCCCGCTCAATTTGCCCTGCTGAATTTCCAGTTTGTCCCGCTCAATTTCCAGTTTGCTACGCTTAATTTCCAGTTTTCCCCACTCAATTTTCAGTTTGCCCCACTCAATTTTTACTTTGCCACGCTCAATTTCCAGTTTGCCCCGCTCAATTTCCAGTTTACCCCGCTCAGTTTGCCCCACTTAATTTCCAGTTTGCCCCGCTCAATTTCCAGTTTACCCTGCTCAATTTCCAGTTTGCCCCGCTCAATTTCCGTTTACCCCGCTCAATTTTCAGTTTATCCCGCTCAATTTCTAGTTTGCCCCGCTCAATTTCCAGTTTACCCCGCTCAATTTCCAGTTTACCCCACTCAAACTGAAATTTTTTTTCTTTTGTGGGTCCCATCATGATGTATGTGTTATATCCAAACCGTTCATATATGAGCGGGGAAAACTAAAAATTAAGCGGGGCAAACTGAAAATTGAGCGGGGCAAACTAAAAATTTGGTTATATGTTTTGGTTTAGGTTTAAGTTAAGGTTTAGGTTTAGGTTTAGGTTATAGGTTCTAGGTTATGGGTTAAAGCTTTAGGGAATTGAGAATAGGTTAAGGTTTAGGTTTAGGAAATTGGGTTCGGGTTTGAGATTAGGTTTAGTTTGGGTTTTCAAGTTTAGGTTTAGGTTAAGGAGTTGAGATTAGGATTAGGTGTAGGTTTAGGTTTAAGGATTTGAGAATACATTTAGGTTTTAGGTTTAGGTTTAGGTTAAAGTTATAGGTTTAGGTGTAGGTTATAGGTAATAGCTTTAGGGAATTGAGAATAGGTTAAAGTTTAGGTTTAGGAAATCAGGTTCGGGTTCAGGATAATCCCTAAAAAATAAAAATAAAAAAATAAAAAATAAAAAATAAAAAATAAAAAAAGTGCATTGCATTGACCCGGTCAACCCCAACTCGCTAGCTTCTTTTTCATTTTTTTTTTTCCTTTTCCCTGTTGTAATCCCCGCTGGGATTTGAGTTTAGGTTATAGGTTTAGGTTTAAGTTTAGGTTATAGGTTTTGGGATTTGAGAATGGGTTCGGATTAGGTTATAGGTTTTGGTTTTGGTTTAGGTTATAGGTTATAGGTTTAGGATAAGGTTTAGGTTTAGGTTTAGGTTATAGGTTTGGGGATTTGAGAATGGGTTCGAGTTTATGTTATAGGTTTGGGTTTCAGTTTAGGTTATAGGTTTTGAGATTTGAGAATGGATTTGGGTTTAGGTTATAGGTTTTGGTTTTGGTTTAGGTTATAGGTTTTGGTTTAGGTTATAGGTTATAGGTTTAGGATAAGGTTTAGGTTTAGGTTTAGGTTATAGGTTTTGAGATTTGAGAATGGGTTCGGGTTAGGTTATAGGTTTTGGTTTTGGTTTAGGTTATAGGTTTTGGGATTTGGGAATAGTTTTAGGTTATAAGTATAGGTTTAGGTTAGGTTATAGGTTTTGGGATTTGAGAATGGGTTCGGGTTTAAGTTATAGGTTCTGGGATTTGAGAATGGATTTGGGTTTAGGTTATAGGTTTTGGTTTTGGTTTAGGTTTTGATTTTGGTTTGAGTTTTGGGATTTGAGAATGGGTTCGGGTTTAGGTTATAGGTTTTGGAATTTAAGAATGGGTTCGGATTTAGGTTATAGGATTTAGTTTTGGTTTAGGTTATAGGTTTTGGGATTTGAGAATGAGTTCGGGTTTATGTTATAGGTTAGGTTTTGATTTAGGTTATAGGTTTTGGGATTTGAGAATGGGTTCGGGTTTAGGTTATAGGTTATAGTTCTGGGATTTGAGAATGGATTTGGGTTTAGGTTATAGGTTTTGGTTTTGGTTTAGGTTATAGGTTTAGGTTTAGGTTTGGGTTTGAGTTTTGGGATTTGAGAATGGGTTCGGGTTTAGGTTACAGGTTTTGGAATTTAAGAATGGGTTTAGGTTTAGGTTATAGGTTTTAGTTTTGGTTTAGGTTATAGGTTTTGGGATTTAAGAATGGGTTCGGGTTTATGTTATAGGTTTGGTTTTGGTTTAGGTTTAGGTTATAGGTTATAGGTTTTGGGATTTGAGAATGGGTTCGGGTTTAGGTTATAGGTTTTGGGATTTGAGAATGGATTTGGGTTTAGGTTATAGGTTTTGGTTGTAGTTTTGGTTTTGGTTTAGGTTATAGGTTTAGGTTTAGGTTTGGGTTTGAGTTTTGGGATTTGAGAATGGGTTCGGGTTTAGGTTACAGGTTTTGGAATTTAAGAATGGGTTCGGGTTTAGGTTATAGGTTTTAGTTTTGGTTTAGGTCATAGGTTTTGGGATTTGAGAATGGGTTCGGGTTTATGTTATAGGTTTGGTTTTGGTATAGGTTACAGGTTTTGGGATTTGAGAATGGGTTCAGGTTTATGTTATAGGTTTGGGTTTCGGTTTAGGTTATAGGTTTGGGGATTTGAGAATGGGCTTGGGTTTAGGTTATAGGTTTTGGTTTTGGTTTAGGTTATAGGTTTTGGTCTAGGTTATAGGTTATAGGTTTAGGATAAGGTTTAGGTTTAGGTTTAAGTTATAGGTTATAGGTTTAGGATAAAGTTTAGGTTTAGGTTATAGATTTTGGGATTTGAGAATGGGTTCGGGTTAGGTTATAGGTTTTGGTTTTGGTTTAGGTTATTGGTTTTGAGATTTGAGAATGGGTTCTTGGGCTTCATGCACTCATTTATAGCCTGATTCATCAACTCATTTGTGTAACTGATTGACTTTTCCTTATTGCAATAGATCCTAGACTTTTGTAACTAATGCACATGCTTGTGAAGTGATGCAGATCGATCGATGGTTGTGAAGTGATTCATTGACTTGTTCTGTGATTGCAGTGATGGATTGTAGGTTTTTGTGAAGTGATGCATATTAATGGGTTTTTTTCCAAATCAATGATTACTTTTCTTTCTTACACTCATTTGTAAACTGATTCATGCACTCATGTGAACTGGATTATATCATGTGATTGCAGCAGATCCTAATCTAATTTGTCAACTGATTCATAGACTAAACTCCAGACAAATCTGTGAACTGGAACTCATTTGTGAACTGAACTTGAACTGGAATGCGGACTGTAGCTTGAACTGAACATTTTGTTGAAGTCCATACCATTGGAATTTCAGGTGAATGTTGCATGTGGGAGGATTGAAACTGCATATTTCAGATTCAAGCATCTGGTACGTCTCTTGTCAAGAATGCACATGTATAGTTATCATTGTGGTTATAGTTATTCATTATGTGACAGGTTTTCAGGTGAGATAAACGAGTTTCAAAAGAAAACAGTCTGCGATTTTGAGAAGCGATTTCCAATGTCATTTTATGTTTAAATGCATATTTCAGATTTAAGCATCTGGTACGTCTCTTGACTCAAGAATGCACATGACTGGAGTGGTCTGGCCATTTGGACAGACCGTGTTTATTATTTGCTCGAAATTGATGGAGCAGACCCGGATGTGCGTCGGAGCTATCCGGAAGAGCGGGGGTCTCTAAAAGGTGGGAACCGCTGTTATGACCATGATGAAGTTGTCCATTTCCTATGGACAGCATTGGAAGGGCCTGACCATTTGGACAGGACGTGTTTATGTATTTGCTCAAAATTAATGGAGCAGACCCGGATATGCGTCGGAGCTATCCGGAAGAGCAGGGGTCGCTGGAAGGTGGGAACCGCTGTTATGACCATGATGAAGCTGTCCATTTTCTATGGACAGCATTGGAAGGGCCTGACCATTTGGACAGGCCATGTTTATGTATTTGCTCGAAATTAATGGAGCAGACCTGGATGTGCGTCGGAGCTATCCAGAAGAGCGGGGGTCCCTCGAAGGTGGAAACCGCTGTTATGACCATGATGAAGCTCTCCATTTACTATGGACGACATTGAAAGGGCCTGGCCATTTGGACAGGCCATGTTTATATTTGTATTTGCAGGTACCATACCCTTAACCTAAACCCGAACCGATTCTCAAACCCAAAAACCTATAACCAAAACAAAAACAAAAACCAAAACCTATAACCTAAACCCAAAACCTATAAACCTAAACTAAAACCAAAACCTATGACCTAAACCCGAACCCATTCTCAAATCCCAAAACCTATCACCTAAATTAAAATCATAACCAAAACCTATAACCTAAACCCGAACCCATTCTCAAATCCTAAAACCTAAAACATAAACCTAAACCTTATCCTAAACCTATAACCTATAACCTAAACCAAAACCATAACCAAAACCTATAACCTAAACCCGAACCCATTCTCAAATCCTAAAACCTATAACCTAAACCAAAACCACAACCAAAACCTATAACCTAAACCTGAACCCATTCTCAAATCCAAAAACCTATAACATAAACCTAAACCTTATCCTAAACCTATAACTTATAACCTAAACCAAAACCTATAACCTAAATCAAAACCAAAACCAAAACCAAAACCTAAGACCTAAACCCGACCCATTCTCCAATCCCAAAACCTATAACCTAAACCGAAACTAAAACCTATGACCTAGACCTAAACCCAAACCCATTCTCAAATCCCAAAATCTAAGACCTAAACCCGAACCCATTCTCAAATCCCAAAACCTATAACCTAAACCAAAACCAAAACCTATGACCTAAACCCGAACCCATTCTTAAATCCCAAAACCTATAACCTAAACCTATAACCTAAACCCGAACCCATTCTAAAATCCAAAACCTATAACCAAAACCAAAACCAAAACCAAAACCTATAACCTAAACCCGAACCGATTCTCAAATCCTAAAACCTATAACCTAAACCAAAACCATAACCAAAACCTATAACCTAAACCCGAACCCATTCTCAAATCCAAAAACCTATAACCTAAACCTAAACCTTATCCTAAACCTATAACCTATAACCTAAACCAAAACCTATAACCAAAACCAAAACCAAAACCAAAACCTAAGACCTAAACCCGAACCCATTCTCAAATCCTAAAACCTATAACCTAAACCAAAACCATAACCAAAACTTATAACCTAAACCCGAACCCATTCTCGAATATTCCAAAAACCTATAACCTAAACCTAAAACCTTATCCTAAACCTCTAACCTATAACCTAAACCAAAACCTATAACCTAAACCTAAACCAAAACCAAAACCAAAACCTAAGACCTAAACCCGAACCCATTCTCCAATCCCAAAACCTATAACCTAAACCGAAACCAAAACCTATGACCTAAACCTGAACCCATTCTCAAATCCCAAAACCTATGACCTAAACTCGAACCCATTCTCAAATTCAAAACCTATAACCTAAACCAAAACTAAAACCAAAATCAAAACCTATAACCTAAACGCGAACCGATTCTCAAGTCCTAAAACCTATAACCTAAACCAAAACCATAACCAAAACCAAAACCAAAACCTAAGACCTAAACCTGAATCCATTCTCCAATCCCAAAACCTATAACCTAAACCGAAACCAAAACCTATGACCTAAACCCGAACCCATTCTCAAATCCCAAAACCCATGACCTAAACCTGAACCCATTCTCAAATCCAAAACCTATAACCTAAACCAAAACCTATAACCTAAACCCGAACCAATTCTCAAGTCCTAAAACCTATAACCAAAACCAAAACCAAAACCAAAACCAAAACCTAAGACCTAAACCCAAACCCATTCTCCGATCCCAAAACCTATAACCTAAACCAAAACCTTATCCTAAACCTATAACCTATAACCTAAACCAAAACCTATAACCTAAACCAAACCAAAACCTATGACCTAAACCCGAACCCATTCTCAAATCTCAAAACCCAAACCCAAACCTAAACCTAAAGCTAAAACCTAAACCAAAACTAAAACCTATAACCTAAACCCGACCCATTCTCAAATCCCAAAACCTATAACCTAAACCAAAACTAAAACCTATAACCTAAACCTGGACCCATTCTCAAATTCCAAAACCTGTAACCTAAACCCGGACCCATTCTCAAATCCCAAAACCTAAACCCAAACCTAAACCTAAACCTAAAACCTAAACCTAAACCTATAACCTAAACTCAAATCCCTAAACCAAAACCTATAACCTAAATCCGAATCCATTCTCAAATCCCAGAACCTATAACCTAAACCAAAACCTATAACCTAAACCCGAACCCGAACCCATTCTCAAATCCCAAAACCTATGACCTAACCTAAACCTATACTAATAACCTAAAACTATTCCCAAATCCCAAAACCTATAACCTTATCCTAAACCTATAACTTAAACCTAAACCTATAACCTATAACCTTAACCAAAACCTATAACCTAAACCAAAACTAAAACCTACAACCTAAATCCGAACCCATTCTCAAATCCCAAAACCTATAACCTAAACCAAAACCAAAACCTATAACCTAAACCCGAACCCATTCTCAAATCTCAAAACCCAAACCCAAACCTAAACCTAAACCTAAAACCTAAACCAAAACCTATAACCAAAACCAAAACTAAAACCTATAACCTAAACCCGAACCCATTCTCAAATCCCAAAACCCAAAAATCAGTGGGGATTACAACAGGGAAAAGAAAAAAAAAATGAAAAAGAAGCCAGCGACTTGGGGTCAACCCGGTCGACCGGCCTATCGCTACGGATTATAACCGTAGCCATAACTATAATGCTCTGCACTTTTTTTTCTTTTTTATTTATTTTTTATTTTTTACATGGAGAACTTTATTGTACCTACTTTTTTCTTTAATACATGTTTATATAAATGTGTGTGTGTGTGTGTGTGTGTATATAAATATAAATTTTTCTTTTTTTTTTTTTTTCATTTCTTTCTTTATTCATTTAACAAGAATATCTTCTAAACTAAAATTAGTTACTTGGCGTACCACATATGATTTTGGGGTAGGAGAAGCTATTTTAGCCAACCAACCTAGTTATTTTTCAAGATTCCATCAGGTCGATGGTCGAAAATACATTTCATTCACTTCACGGTCAATTTCAATCACTTCATGGTCAAACTAGAAATTGAGCGAGGCAAATATGAAATTGAGTGAGTAAATTGAAAATTGAGCAGGACAAGGTATGAATTGAGTAAGGGAAGCTAGAAATTAAGTGAGGTTTAGGCTACGTTGAAATTGAGCGAGGTTCCCTTGCTCAAATCCTAAGTTGCCTCGCTGAATTTCTACGTTGCATTGCTCAATTGCTAGGTTGCCTCGCTCAATTCCTAGGTTCCTTCGCTCAATTTATATATTGCCTCACTGGATTTCTATCTTCCCTTGCACAAAAGCAACATAACAAAAATAAAATAAAATTCAGTTTGCCCCGCTCAATTTCTAGTTAAACTGGAAATTGAGCGGGACAAACTAGAAATTAAGCGGGGTAAACTGAAATTTTTTTTTTTTTTTACTTTTGTAGGTCCCATCATGATGTATGTCTTATATCCAAACCGTCCATAATTGAGCGGGGCAAACATGAAATTGAGCGGGGCAAACATGAAATTGACCCCACTATTAATATCTAGTTTTCCCACCTTTTATTTCAGGACATTCATGTTTGCCCCGCTCAATTTTTAGTTTGCCCCGCTCAATTTTTAGTTTGCCCTGCTTAATTTTCAGTTTGCCCCGCTCAATTTCCAGTTTGCCCCGCTTAATTTTCAGTTTGCCCCGCTCAATTTCTAGTTTTCCCCGCTCATATATGGACGGTTAGGATATAACACATACATCATGATGGGACCCACAAACGCAAAAAAAAAAAAAAAATTCAGTTTGCCCCACTCAATTTCTAGTTTGCCTCGCTCAATTTCTAGTTTACCCCACTCAATTGAGCGGGGCAAACTGGAAATTGAGCGGGACAAACTGGAAATTGAGCGCGGCAAACTGAAAATTAAGCGGGGCAAACTGAAAATTAAGCGGGGCAAACTCGAAATTGAGCGGGGCAAACTGAAAATTGAGCGGGACAAACATGAAATTGACCTAAACCTATAACCTAAACTAAAACCAAAACCTATGACCTAAACCCAAACCCATTCTCAAATCCCAAAACCTATAACTTAAACCTAAACTTAAACCTTATCTTAAACCTATAACTTATAACATAAACCAAAACCAGAACCTATAACCTAAACCCGAACCCATTATTAAACTCCAAAACCTATAACCTAAACCTAACCTTAACCTAAACCTAAACCTATAACCTATAACCTTAACCAAAACCTATAACCTAAACCAATACCAAAACCTATAACCTGAACCTGAACCCATTCTCAAATCCCAAAACCTATAACCTAAACCTAAACCTAAACCTTATCCTAAACCTATAACCTATAACCTAAACCAAAACCAAAACCTATAACCTAAACCCGAACCCATTATCAAATCCTAAAACCTATAACCTAAACCTAACCTTAACCTAAACCTAAACCTATAACCTATAACCTGTAACCTTAACCAAAACCTATAACCTAAACCAATACCAAAACCTATAACCTAAACCCGAACCCATTCTCAAATCCCAAAACCTATAACCTAAACCTAAACATAAAACTTATCCTAAACATATAACCTATAACCTAAACCAAAACCAAAACCTATAACCTAAACCCGAAAACCTATAACCTAAACCAAAACCAAAACCTATAACCTAAACCTAACCTTAACCTAAACCTAAACCTATAACCTATAACCTTAACCAAAACCTATACCCTAAACCCGAACCCATTCTCAAATCCCAAAACCTATAACCTATAACTTAAACCAAAACCAAAACTTATAACCTAAACCCGAACCCATTATCAAATTCCAAAACCTATAACCTAAACCTAACCTTAACCTAAACTTAAACTTATAACCTATAACCTTAACCAAAACCTATAACCTAAACCAATACCAAAACCTATGACCTAAACCCGAACCCATTCTCAAATCCCAAAACCAAAACCAAAACCTATAACCTAAACCAAAACCAAAACCTATAACCTTAACCCAAACCCATTCTCAAATCCCAAAACCTTAACCTATAACCTAACCTAAACCTATAGTTATAACCTAAAACTATTCTCAAATCCCAAAACCTATAACCTAAACCTAAACTTAAACATAAACCCGAACCCATTATTAAATCTCAAAACCTATAATCTAAACCAAAACCAAAACCTATAATATAAACCCGAACCCATTCTCAAATCCAAAAACCTATAACATAAACCTAAACCTTAACATAAACCTATAACCTATAACCTATAACCTAAACCAAAACCTATAACCTAAACCTAAACCAAAACCTATAACCTAAACCAAAACCCATTATCAAATCCCAAAACCTATAACCTAAACCAAAACTTATAACCTAAACCCGAATCCATTCTCAAATCTAAAAACCTATAACCTAAACCTAAACCTTAACATAAACCTATAACCTAAACCAAAACCTATAACCTAAACCTAAATCAAAACCTATAGCCTAAACCAAAACCAAAATCTATAACCTAAACCGAAACCTATTATCAAATCCCAAAATTGAGCGAAGGAACCTAGGAATTAAGCGAGACAACCTAGCAATTGAGTGATGTAACGTAGAAATTCAACGAGGCAACTTAGGATTTGATCAAGGTTCCCTCACTCAATTTCAACGTAGCCTAAACCTCGCTCAATTTCTAGGTTCCCTCGCTCAATTTCTAGCTTTCCTCGCTCAAATCCTAAGTTGTCTCGCTCAATTTCTAGATTCCCTCGCTGAACTCCTATGTTACCTCACTCAATTTCTAGCTTTCCTCACTTAATTCATACCTTGTCCTGCTCAATTTTTAATTTACTCACTCAATTTCATATTTGCCTCGCTCAATTTTTAGTTTGACCATGAAGTGATTGAAATTGATCATGAAGTGAATGAAATGTATTTTCGACCATTGACCTGATGGAATCTTGGAAAATAATTAGGTTGGTTGGCTAAAATAGCTTCTCCTACCCCAAAATCATATGTGGTATGTCAAGTAACTAATTTTAGTTTAGAAGATATTCTTGTTAAATGAATAAAGAAAGAAATGAAAAAAAAAAAAGAGAAAAATTTATATATATATACACACACACACACATACACAGACACACACACACATATTTATAAAAACATGTATTAAAGAAAAATGTAGGTACAATAAAGTTCTCAATGCAAAAAAAAAAAAAAAAAAAGTGCATAGCATTGAAGTTATGGCTACGAATTATGGCTACGGTTATAATCCGTAGCTATAGGCCGGTCGATCGGGTTGACCCGATCGGCCCCAACTTGCTGTCTTCTTTTTCAAATTTCTTTTTTTTTCCCTTTCCCAGTTGTAATTCCCACTGATTTTTGTGGGTCCCATTATGAGGTGTATGTTATATCCAAACCGTCCATCTATTCGGTGAACTTGTATTAACGCTTGAGATGAAAAATAAGACAGATCTAGCTATCAAATGGACCACACAGTAAAAGGTAATGGGGAATTGAATGTGTACCATTGAAACTCTTTTAGGGGTTGCAGAAGTTTTGGATCATAATGGAATTTGTTTTTCCCCTTCATCCAGGCCTTTGTGACCTTATGAATAGATTGGATGGAAAATAAATGTTACGATGGGCCTTACAAAAATTTTTAATGGTGAAAGTCAATTTTCCCGCTGCTCTTTGTGGTGTGATCCATTGATTTATGGATATGATTTTTTTTTTTTTGGATAATGCTCCGAAATGATTTTGAAATATGGATGAACGTTGTGGATATGATAAATACATAGCTGTGGGGCCATGTAACTTTATTCTTTCCTAAGCCGTTCGTACAACTCTCAGTTGGAGGAGCGTTAGCTCTCGTCTTCGCAGTGAAAAGGAGGGGTAGTTTCGTCCTCAAAGTCACTGTCCGCACGTGCTAGTCTAAGTTGGTAACTTAAGTTTGTATTCCGCGATAAAAACCGCTGGGTAAAAGGTTTTGTCTACAGTGGTCATTTTCTCTACTAACAATGGTAAGAAGATCAAAGTTTTGTGTGCCCATCATGATAAATTTATTATATACACCTTCTTCTATTTGGCTAGATTATTTTAGGACGTGTAAAAAAACAATCATATCCAAAGCTCAAGTGGACCATATCACAAGTAGTTGCACAAAAAATGATTTACACTATTAAAACATTCATAAGGCCAGCTATAATGTTCTTTTTTAACCATTTAATCTATTTATAAGCTCACACCAACATGGATGAAGAGAAAAAACAAATATCAAATTGATTCAAAACTTATGTAATCCCCATGAAGGTTTCAATGGTAGATGTTCAATTTCTTGTTGATTTTCTATAATGTGGTCCACTTGATTTTTAGATCCATCTTATTTTTAGATTTGACCCTTATAACAATCTCACAAAATGGACAAACAATTTAGATATGACATGTAGCTCATGGTGGGACCTACAAAATTTGATGATGTCAACACACCAGTGAGGTCGTTGGTGTGCAGTATACTATCCAATCCACTTCCCCATGATGTAGATTATTTATGGCCATTCCTACTGGTGGACCTACCTGGTGCCTTTTTATCACCATTGGTGCGATTCGATCAAGTTGACTCAAATTCAACACTACCTAGCCAAGTTTAATACTAGAATTGGTTTTTAGATTCATCCCAAGCCAAGTGCAGCTTAGCTGATCCGACTTTGATTCATCACTACTAAGTCTTGTTCAATACCATGAGTCTCATTTCCTTCCTTAAATCAATCTCAACTCTATACGCCTAACTCAGGCAAGTTGCAACTCAACTTAAGACTAGAACAGTTGATGTGCATCTCTGAATCTCAAAATCATACATTATTTACATTATTGATATTAACTATTATATAAGAAATCACATTGATCAAATAATCCGAACCATCATTGTGAACATTCCGACCATTGAATGTTGTTTACTTTAGCTTTAATGATATGGTTGAAGTCCCCTAATTAAGCGGTCTCTATTATATTAAGAAGATTTTGTTTCTTTAAATGTCGATCCTCCAACACAAATCTATGCAGACTCTCTAATCAAAGTTTTCATTGTTATTGTAAATGTGATACTCGACTCTCGATATTCCGGGTGTCGCTTATGCTTTGCGGAAGCGAAATTATATAGTTCGTTTTACTTGACATTTGAACATTAATAGAATTAAAATAGACTATGTGATATACTATGAAATAAACGTAAATTTTAACGCAAGTAAATCAACTAACACGTAAAGCATATCTATCCAGAGTATGGGACTACAACTGAGTAACGTATACAGTTCCAACAAAAAATATAAAATGTGTAGACCTTAAAATCTCATTGACGACCCGCATGTGTCCTACATTAGCCCACCCAATAGCTGGAAGTAAGAGAACTCCTCCGAGTCTATGCACGCCTCCTCTAACACATCAAACTCCATGGTACTTATATTTACAACGGTGTCTTATTGGTGTTTTAAAACACCGTTTCAGAAGTGAGAGTGAGTGATCAACTCATTAGTTCAATTAATTCTAAGTTACACATGTTATCAATTCCACTAGCACGAGTAATGATAAAAGCAACTTAAACATCAATTTTCTAAATGCTCTTATTAATGCACGTGCATACTGTCATGAAGTGATGCATGCCCTCACAATCCAACACTCCCTCGTAAGCGACTCCAACACAACATTCGTAAATGTCAATACTCCCTTAATACGCGACCACAACGCCTAAGTCACCACGGCCTAAACTAATGTGATGCGATGAATGTTCGTATTGGCCAAGTTAATTAACCAATCCATTTATTCAACAAAATTGAAGAAACTAGAACACCTCCATTTAGTCAATAGCTTTATCCAGATTGCTAGGCCCGGGGAAGCTGTAGAGCCAATCCTTGATTCGTATTAAGGTCTATTTAGATTCACGTATAGTACTGTACTGGGAAGTAAAACTGTCCTATCAAGGTATTCATGGTATTGTAGCATGATAACGTTTGCATTTTGAAAACCACCCACAATGTTTGGGTTAGAGTACAATTGTATACGCAAATATTGTGAATTTTCAAAATCAATGTTGAGGAGTGGAGTCTTCTTCGTGCTACACTGGTTGAAGTGATGAAGTATGGAATTAATGTCCACCCACCCATGAATTGAAAGTTGTTGAAGGACATTTGGGTCATCAATGGACTAATTACTGTCCACACTATGTGGGCCCCACCATAATGTTCTAAGTACATCCATGTCGTACGATTATTTTTATATATCATCTACATTATCAATACGATCAGAGATATATCCAAAGAACATGATTGACCACATTACAATAAGTGTGGCTCATTGAGGGTCGATGATTTCAGTTACGATTCCGAGTCACAATGGTTATGGATCATTATTAATCAGCCACTTTTTTCTCTTCACTTAAGCCTTTACGACATAATCAACAGTTTGGATGTGAAATAAAAAGCTTGAGATGGCTTCGGGTGGATTTAATCAGTGAATATTTGCTGAGATACGTCATCACTTGGAGTGGTCCACCGGAGACTTATATCCCTCACAGTCTTGGTATCCAGCCTTAAAGCGACATGTTAAAATCGATGAATGGAATGGATGTGAAACATACGTCATGGTGGAGCTTACAAAATATGGAGGCATATAAATCTTCTACATCATTTTGTAATTAGATTAAAACCAGAATCTACAATTACTAAAAAACAAACATAATATTATTGGAAGTAACAGACAATATTATGTCTGAAATATTTTTAACAAAATGAGATATAATAAAATTACAATCGTACTTAAATTAAGATAAATATTTTGACTTCGAAATAATTGTAAAGGATTGCGACATAACCCAGCAACTACAGTTTATGATATAATAGAAGAAACAATCTAGACAACTACTACATATATCAACAACACCCCAATCACAACTTTGAAGAGAGCATTCATCATTCCAGAAGAATCATATCCTCCTCTCACGTAAGTGTATGATTCTCATGTCAAGTGCATCCCAACAAGATCCTCTTGCACTTGAGCGGAACCATGAGGAGGAGAAGCATCAGTCTCAAATCTCCTAGAGGGTCTATCACAATTTTGGCTTGTAGCCTGCAGACATTATAACAATAAAAAAAATTAGAAGGAATATGACTGCAATGGGTTATAAATAGTAGCAAATCCAAAAGGGCTGTGGATTCCAAGTGACCAAAATGACATAACTTATATATCTACACCTGATAATTCTGTCAAGCTGTCGCAGCCTAATCATGTGACTTATAGGATTAGTGCTTACGTCCGTTATAGCGATCCATATATGCTTGTGTATCCTCCCACCTGTAATATAAGCTGAGATGTCTGTCCACAAAGATCGCGTAATATTTCCGCATACGTTTCTAAAAAAATATTCAGAGATCAGTCGTTAATAATATCAAGTAAAAAAAGCATCGACAGCAATTGCGATCATGTAAACTATTAGCATATTTTACAGTTTATGAAGTAATAAGTCAGAAAAGATAACTGAAATTTCTTCCATGCACATTCATGCACAAGTCTTACCTTATCAATAGATTTTATTCACTATCAAAATGACATTCAATTCCATGAAATCATGAAATTTGATATTTTCCTGTAATAACATGAAATATATATTCTCTCTTTGTACATTTATAGGTGACGCTGCATCAATGATCAAGTGTTGACTTTTTAAGTATCAGCTAACAAAACAGATAGTGAATATATATGAAATTAAGTGATGACATTTTCGTAGATTAGGTATCAAAACAGAAAATCAATATATAACATCATAGATATGTCATAATAATGAACATATCAATATAATTCGTCTGAATATTCATAACAAACGAACATATAATGGAGTATCAGTCAACTGTTCGTGCAATCAGAAGCAGATAATCAGGTGTACTTGCACATGCATTTCACTCTCATATTACTTACATGTCAAAGATAATCCTATTACCAAGTATCAAACAGTAATTATAGTGTCAACATTAGTAGAGCATTATCCAAAATATCCCAAAAATAGGATGTCATCCTACCCAAAATATCCATTAAAAAAAACTACTTGTTTAATTTACAAAAGAAGAAGAAGAAGATAGTTTAATAGTTTAAAAGTTCCAGTGCAGCCAAGGCAGAAATGTTTTAAACAACAGCATTACGGTTGAGGAGCTTCTGTACCCATTCCTTCATCCTTTTATGTCTCATCTTTAAGAAAAAATCAGCACTAACAATATCATCCTGCATCAGCAGAGCAACCCGGACCTAATTCTTATGGCTGAGTCCATCCACTTCCTCTAATATGCCTAATAGCTTTTGGAGTCGGGTCATTGTTATCCCTTATGCCATTGTAATTGTTAGGGACCTCACAGCCTTAGCCATTTCACCCATCTTATCTCCAATGTGGTCACTTGGCTTACCCCTTCGTTGTCGGGTCATGCCACTAGCAGGGCTATTACTGTTTCTAGATTCTCTCGATGTCTCCATATGGCCTGTATGAACCCTCTTTGACTATTTCTGTGAACCCTCATTGAGACAACGGGTCGAGCCACTACCGTTTTCATCATCTGAAGAAAGACGTACTGTTTCATTGTCATTCTCTTCAGACTCATCGTCTGAATGAACCTCATCTCTTTGGCGGCGGCGTCCAAAAATGGGTGAAGAGTACGCGGTACTGACATATGATTCACAGGCACAATCATTACCAAACATAAAAGTCAGGTCATTGTACTTGTCAATATATTTTCCTTGTATCCTTTTTGCATATGAATGAGACTACGAAACCATAACACTAAGTCAGCATGGTAGCAACTATATAGTCAGATATGCTTAGCTGAAAAAATCAAAATCAACAAATATTTTAAAATCAGATTTGCATAGCCATTAACACCAACGGCTTCAATCATTTTTTAAAATCAAATATGCATGGTGTAATAAATCATTAGCAACATCTATATTCTCAACGTGGATATGCATAGCTGATAAAAATTAGTAGATACAACCATTTTAAAATCACATAAATATGGTTTATAAAATCAGTAATAACAACCATTTATGAAAATTAAATATGCATAATTTAATAAATTATGCCAGTAGTGGATAAAATCATTAGCTACCACCACTTTTAACTCAGATATGCATAGCTAGTAATCAATAATATGAACTCTATTTCATTTTCAGATACACATAATTGAAAATATCAGCATGCAGAACTATTTTCATGGCAGATATGCATAGCTAAAACAAAGTGATGCATCAAAAATATTTCCAAACAGATATGCATAGTTTACAAAATCAGCAACAACTTCTATTTTTTTCATCAGATATGCATAGACTAGAAAATCAGCAGTAACTATAATAAACATTTTACATACCGCAATTTACCCCTCCCATACATATCGGTAACGATCACCATTTTTGAATTAGCATCCCAACCAAAACAACTCGCGTTCAACATATCCTTCACAGGCTAATAGAATTTTTTCAGAGCGTGGAGACGGTTAGATATATATTTGTTCTCTAGTTCGACTCCACATCAATCAATGATTTTAGTTATAGTTGCCTTATAAGCTTCAGGCTTGAAACCAACATCGCTTTTTTGACCAAGATTTATCTGCTCGACCAATGCATTATCCATAACATCAGTCCATTATATGCGAATAGATTTCTTGGGCCGTGCAGTCCTTCGATTTTGTGCCGTCGGAGATACGGGTGATGGTGCTGTCAATTATGTTGTCGAGCTTTTTGTATCTGGTGTACCAAATATTTTTCTGGATGATGACAGGGCCTTGTTGGGGGAGCCTTTACATTTGGAAGGAGATGCAGTCACCTTCTTGTCTCGAGCTACCTTATTGGAACTCCGTGTGAAGTTTATTTTACCTATGAAATAGTAACAATCAATGGAAAGAAGTCTGACACAAACCAGTATAAGACAAAAAATAGGAGGATGAGGCATATCTATAAGATTAAACAGTATGACCTGAACCATAATAAAATATTAATTATGAAGTTTCATGAAATTTATGTAAAAGAAATTAAAATTTTTAATGATCCTGACATCCTAATAGTACACCAAAATATTGTTGTCTAAAATTTAACTGTTACACAAACAATTTAATACATTAAATAAAAAATAAAAAATTAACTTTGCTGTCAGGTACAAGGAAGACTGTCATTTCACATCCTCTCTGCAATATCATTTCATTTTTTGACCCACTCCTCTCTCGCGCGGTCTGTCAAACAAGACAAAGTGCGATCTTTATCAATATTATTAACCTCAATAGGAGATGACGAAATTTTCTTTGAACTGCCTCCACTATCCTCAACCGTTTCATTAAAATCGTCTTTACCAGAAACATGGATGAAGTTGTGCACGACATAGCAAGTTATAACAATTTTTACTAGCGTTATAAACTTGAATTGTGATGTTATCCGTAATATAGAGAATCAACCCCTTAAAAGATCGAAACACCGTTTGATAACATTTTGTAACTGGGCATAACGATAATTTAAGAGTTCTTTCTTATTAGTAGGTTCATTTTTGTATGAAATTCATTCAAATGATATCGAATACATTGATAAAGTGGCATAAATTCAAGAGAGTGAGCATATCCCGCATCCACAACATAATATTTTCCTATACAAAACAATATATGAAAATTAAGTGTGTAAACAATCGCATGCTACATATGTACATGAATCAGTAACAGTCATTCATTACCATGAGGTATAAGGAAACAATCAAGGCGACGAGTAATGTATTTTGCAATACACGAGTATTGGAGGCAGAACCATCCCAACCTGCTAGTACATATACGAATTTCGTATCAAATGTACAGGCTACCATTACGTTCTAGAACAAAAACCCTTTTCGATTTCGAAATGTTGCACTTGCGCCTTTCGACAAATAGGCTGGAATGTGTGTCATCGAGTGCCCCAATGTAATCCTACAAGCAACATTGATCTTACATTTAGGTTGTTATTTTGTAAACATCAATGTAATTGTATCATAATTACAACATTATGGGATTGTAATACTTAAAAGTAAGGGCTCCACAATGGATTATCAGATATCTTTTTTGGCGTATGTAAACTCGTGAACTTGACATATTCCGGATAAAGACCAATTATAACATCAAGAATTCTATTGAAGTGTCAACTCACAGTTTCTCCATATCGTGAAAATTGATGACCAATGAGATGGTTTCGCACATTATGGTTAATTATATGCAGGAACATGATGACTTGTTCCTTTAAACTGCATTTTTTTGTATCAGACAATAAATTTTTATCTCTTAACAAATAACATAACTTAAAAAACTTATCGCAACCTATTCATAGTTGTGCAAGACAGTCAACACCACTCTTCCTTATGATTCCATTAACAAATCTATTTATAGTTACATAACAATTTCGAGGCAACAACTTCATACAGTAATGACGATATTCAGCAGCACCTATAACACATGCAGAGGTTGCAATTGCAGTTAGTGCAACTGTTATTTCATTTTCATTCCAATCACTAATGGATGAATCCTCGCGGCTAGAGTCATCACTACGAGACCCCATGACTGAAATGGAGAACTGACCTGTTACTTTTTTCAAGTTACTTTGCATTTACAGATGTAAATATCATCAAAATCTCAAATGTGCAGCCAGATTATGATATAATATACAGAGTTTTTCTTTAACACACTACATCGATTCTTAAAACGATTGCAAATATATCATACATATATCTATTTCCTCTAGAACATGAAAACCACTTTCATATCAAACATAACACAAGATACAGACGAGAGTAGTAAGTTTATGAGTTATAGACAGTTATGAAGCAGCCAACAAAAATGTCTTCTAATACAATTAAAATTATATATTAGTAATAGCAACCACGACAATTAAGATAAGATAACTAGTAAAACATGCAACTGTAAATAGTGTTATAATGGAAAGTACTGATTACTCTGAAGATCAACACCTATGCGAGACTTTACTGCATAAGAGGGATGCAATTAGACCTCATAAATCGACAAATCATCGTATAACATAGAATGTATGAAGATACTCATAATTTATAATGTATGAGTCTGACAATATATTGACAGATTTTAAACTGTCCCAAAGCAGAGAAATTTTCTTAAAACTAAAATACAATCAGCGCCTAAAATGATTTCATCAACTAATATATGGAACATTTCAAATGAGAAGAAGCATGTTTGATACAGTAGAAAACATTACTAATACAGACAGTGAGTTATTACTTGGCCTAATCAAGAAGACATGGATTCAACGTAAAAGGTAATTATTTAATTAAGAATCGAATGTGAGAAGAAGGAAGACAATAATATCTTATATAAACTTTTCAAAAATGGTTATGACAAGCAGTGAAGATCAATACGCCCATTCTCATTGACATGCACAAGTCATGTCGCATGTGGCAGTATAGTGAATCCATTTCTCGGATACACTGCATATACGTGGTAAATCTGAAAGATTTAGCTGCCAGGAAAATCTTATTGACGATATCGTACGCCTGCTTGACATCATTGTAGCGTGATTTTAAAATGTGGTGGGTACTCCGTAATCGCGTGCATATCAAAAACATCTCTACATCTGAGGAGTATATTGAAAGATGGAGAAATACATTCTCTGGATAATATCTTACACTTACAAACGTGAATACTCTCAGTCTTCTTCGAGCAAGTAGGTTGTATATTACATCTCCTGTAAAGGAATTGCAGGGCAATACCTGTATTCGCCAAATCACTTACAAGAATTTGTAGACAAAAGGAGGATAGATGAACGGAAGCTTCAGAGATTTTCGACGATCGCTATATGAATCATCGACCACATACGATGATGGAGGTCTCTGGATAAGTGCACCGCAAGACGATCTTCAACATCCGACGCTGTGAGAAGTAGGAGAAAATCATGCTGCAGACAAGAGAGAGTAGAACTGTGAAATGGTCTGCTGAACCACGTTGCTAAAAAGGAGTTTTTTTAAAAAAACTTCTCTCTACTATGGCGGTGCAGTGTAATGAAAGCACTTCGGCCTGCATTGTACGCTGACATACGAGACGCGTGGAGTAGAAAAAATGGTTCGACAACGTACTTGGCCCGCCGACGTACCACGTGTTGATGTTTGGATAGACATGCAGTGAAATATATATTTTATTAAAATATATAATGTTGTACCATTTAGGCCTAGCATCTAACTACACCCTTAAGATTTACCACCTAGACGGTAATTCCTCAATCAATGTGAGGCTAATGCTAGCTTGACCAACTGGCTCGACCAATCATTAAGGACCTGGAAGACATAGCTCGAATGTACAAGGTTAAGTTGCCCATTGACAAGTGGAGGGCGCCCACAAATGATGTAAGGGTCGTCACCCAAGCACAATTACGGAGCGGTTGCGACATCATTACAGTTTGATGTACTAGGCTCTTAACCATCTTAATTATTCATTGGTCATTGAAGGGAGGCTTGTTACCCTAGCATACGCCGATGACACAGACATAATGTCTCATACCACCATGCCTGACTCTTGAGACTCGGGAATCATAGACCTAGTTAATCAATAACACTAATAAATCAACTACGCTGCTACGGTGATGAATACAAACAATAAATCGAAAAATTCTACTCTATTAAGCCTTTCACCAAAGATGCAGGCCATGTTATGACTAACACAACAATTCATGGGTGATAAAGTAAATCGAGTGCATAGACAAGTGAGTAGTATAAATCACGTGTAATAAATTATCAAATTCAATATATTATAGTAACCAATCAAACATACAGGCTTCATTACACATAGATAGCAATTCATGGAAAGTAAACGGGCTGTACGAGTATGCACATGTTAACATGCATTCACCCATTCATGACACAAATCATTAATCTTAATATAAGGTTTAATAAACAGTAACCTAGGGGTAATCGCCCACACATTCGTTTAGTACGTCGAATTCTGACTCGCTCTTATGGACAGGGTTTTGTAGGTCAGCTTACAGATGCCCAACACCAGCACGGTTAGCTCGCAAGGGGTACGTGCAATCGGCCTTGAAGGACCAAATCTTAAGAAAGGCTCGATAGTTACCTTTGATTGTCGTCGGGGCAATTCCGGCAGTGAGGCGTGGTCGCGGGCTAGCGAGGATGGGGCGAATGCTCCATTCAACCCCCTCCTACACCTCCCCCCCCTCTTCTCCTCTCTGGTCTCTTCCCTTTATTGCAACTAAAATATTGTATGGGAGTGATAGAGTAGGAATTGGGGGCTATTTATAGTGTTAGGATGTGCGCAAATAGCCCCGATGCTCCATTTTTTCGATAAACTAGCCCTGATAGAGGTTATTTTTGATTTACTTTAAGACCCGTATCTTAGACCGTACTGTTCCGTCAACTCCTGCGATCTTTCCTGTCGAATTTCGGCAACCTGCGACCGATAATCGATGTTTGCACGCGACCCTAAGTCGTGCCATATAGATTTGAATTGGCTTAATCCGAGACTTGTATCATTACGACCGCACAGTCGCCGTGGTTCCAATGCCGCGACTCATGTACTGATCGGATACCCTGACTAAGAGATGTGAGCCGGCGTTTATTTTGAGAAAACACCGCGCATTTATAATCCCAAGAGAATCTCTATAACATGTCTCATCAATCCCATCAATCACCTCTCATGTCAAGTACAAAGCACTCATACTTTCTTTCTCCACAAGTTAAGCAAACCCAAAAGTCAACCAATCCATCACCTCACCCATCACTCACCTTACATCCATCACTCACATCTCTCTTACAACCACCACACTTCTCTCTTTTCCTTCACATTTTTCCAAACAACAATCCCAAGCAAGAGAGTGCACGTCCAAGCCATTTTAAGAAAAAAATGACCTTGTGTGCCGCACCTTTCCCATCCCACAAACCTTCATCTTAGCCATCCATTTCTCATCCTCTCCATCAAAGTGAAGCATAAGGAGATAGGCTTTTCAACGAACCGAGAAGATCAATAGGTGGGTGTCTTCCATAGGCATAGATTTCACTTTTATGATGAAGGGCCAAGTGAGGCCTACCGATTGATGGTATGGATCTCACTTGGAACCCTAGGTGTGATCGATGACCCATCTTGATCTTTATGATCATTCCATGATGGGGCCATTCTCCATGGACCCCATCATGATGTTTATATTTTCTTGCATAAAGAGGTCATATAGACCGTTCGTTTTGGATGGAAAGGGATCTCCACTGTTGATCTTTTATTTGGAAGGCCCATATGCAATGAGACCCATTGATGTATGATTGGATGCTTGAAATGGATGGACCCTCCATCACGCGTGTCCCACTCCCACTCTTTTCTCTCTCTCCCTCTCTTTCTTTCAATTCTTTTTCTTGTGATAATATGGCCTTGTGGCCCACTTGGATGGACCCCACCATGAAGTAATATTTTATCCAAGTTGTCTATGAATGGGGCCCACCTAGTGCGTGTTGCACCACACCGTACATCATATGGTGGCCCACCTGAGCAGGCCCACCTCTCATGGACAGACCGTCCAACGTCCCTGGACGCTGGACGTGAGTTGAGAAAAACACAAATATTAGCCTAGTTCAAGGCATTTGAAGTGGACCGCTTGTGTAAGCCTCATCTTAATGTATGTATTCAATCCACGCTGTCCATCCTATTTACCAGCTCATTTTAGGTGTTGATCCGAAAAATGAAGCTGATCCAAGTTTCTGGCGGGCCATACCTTTGAAAATAGTCATTTTTACCATTTAAATTCAATTTAATTTGTCTGTACGCTGGAATACATTGAACATTGGACTCATTTGTTGGCCTTGAGCCGTAGAATCTAATGGCTAGGGTGGATTTCACTAATGCAGGCCCCACACCCGAAAAACTGTGAAAAAATGGGTTTTTTTTTTTTTTAAAAAAAAGAAGCAGCAGGGCTGTTGCTGGCCAGAGGCGCAGGCAGCACCTGCGCTCGATGGGCGGGCGGACGCTAGGGCACCCACGGCTCCAACCATAGGCCCCACCTTGATGTTTATTTGCCATCTAACCCATCCATGAGGTGTACTACCCCCTGAGGTGGGTCCTCTCCAAAAATCAGCTTGATCCAGATCTCAGGTGGCCCACACCATAAGAAACAGCGGTGATTGAACTCTACCATTGAAACCCCTTTTTGGGTCCATAGAAGTTTTGGATCAAGCTGAAATTTATATTTTCTCTTCATCCAGGTCTGTACAACCTTATCAGCAGATTAGATGGAAAATATACGTTATGGTGGGCCCCACGTGGGACCACAATGATGTATGTATTTTATTTCCACCGTCCGTGACCACCACTATGTATGTGGGACGGTGGGACCACCTTGGTGTATATGTTTTATCCACCCCGCCCGACCGTGGACCCCTCCACCCTGCTGCATGTGCTGTATCTAACACATGGGGTCCACCTTGGTGATGTGCTGGACTCCACCTTGATGAGATCCATATTTCAGGGCGTCCATTACACTGGTCGCTGGAGTGTTATATATATACACACACACACACACACACACACACACACACACACACACATATAATATATTATGTATATATATATAATATATAATATATTATATGTTATGGAAGCCCCACGTGGCCCCCACCCTGATGGATATGACGAATACCCACCATTCATTTGGGTGGTCTACCATGTTATATGTGTTCCACAGTCCATTCATTTCATCTGGACGAAAATCCCAGTGTGATGCATGTTTTGCAATCCACGCTGTCTATTCAATTGGTGGGTCACATGTATATAGACCCCCCACCATGATGCATGTGTTGCATCCAAACTGCCCACCATTCAAACCCCCTTTCAGGTCAGTGTGACCTTTTGATCAGATTGGATGAAAAATAAATGTTATCGTGGGCCTTGGGAATTTTAATGGTGGAAATCACCATCACCACTTGTCTTTGGGTATGACCCATTTGATATGTATGAGGCCCAATTGGTGTGGCCCATTTTATATGCATATACCCCATGTGATGTGACCCACTTACCATCTATAAGGCTCATGTTATGAGGTCCATTCAACGTATTTGTGACCCATGGTTGAGGCCCAATTTGATATATAAAAGGCCCATGTTATGGGGCCCATTTTGATGTACTCTAAGGCCCATGGGTTATGGACCTTTGCAATGTATATAAGGCTCGTTGGTGAGGCCCATTTAATGAATGTAAGGCCCATGTGATACGGCCCATTCAATGTATCAAAGGCATCGAGCCCAGTGAGATGAATGACATTCTATAGTTTCATGACTAGTGGCATAATAATGGGCATTTTAGAGCTTGTTTAGATAATCATGACATTTATGTAATGAATTGGGTATGGAGGTTTCTTGTTCGCAATGATTAGTATATGGATTAGCTAAGTTCATAGTGTGGCCCATTTGCAATTAATGAAAACGGTGATTCTGTCATAATTGCTTTAAACAATTGGTTCTTAGGTTAAAAGAATGATTAGGTCACTTTGATTTATTTTTTTAATTGAAATTTGACTCCTAGTTGTTTCGGCTTTAGATAGATCTTTATTTAGTTAATGTTGTCTTAATTAGTCAGTGATAAGTTGGCTATATTTGCACCTTACGTGAACAAATCATAATACTAAACTTAATGTTTAAGTGATCGGACAGATTCGTTGGCTTTCCATGGTTGATCAATCGAATTTGTGTAGTTCTTTATTGGTACCACCCACATATATATAAGCTCACATCGAGCGTCAGTGATCAGTAAGTAACAACGTATACTATTTATATCAAAAATTTTCAAGGATTTTTGAAAATCTAAAATAGTGAAAATCCAAGACATT
Source organism: Magnolia kwangsiensis (assembly GCA_037074715.1). Lineage (NCBI taxonomy): Eukaryota > Viridiplantae > Streptophyta > Magnoliopsida > Magnoliales > Magnoliaceae > Magnolia > Magnolia kwangsiensis. The sequence goes on along the minus strand of CM073578.1, from coordinate 3,813,431 downwards.
ACACCTGATACATGAGACACATAACAAAATATCATTAGGGCAGACTCTCTGAAACTATCGAAGTGCTTACATTAAGGGAAGTTGAGTTGAGTAAGGAGACTTAATGACTGAGTTAAAATAATTAACCCCACTTGGAGATAAGACTCATCAACAGACCTCGACCTCAAATGTCGATCTTGACCCTCGTATTACGACATTGACCTCGGATGGTGACCTTAAGCTTCGAATAGAAACAACTAGAGAGAATCTTGTGCCATATGTGAGTAGAATTGTCCAACGAGATCCTGAACAAATATAACGACAGTCGAGGCATAATTAGAGGAATACTCGGGACTATATCCAAATTCCGATATGGACCCTTCCAACGTATTTTACAGATATGCTCGAATACACAAGTCACCTAACAACACCTATAAATACATCATCTCGCTGAAAGAGAAGGTACACACAACCATCCTTGTTGATGACAAAATCTGGTCTGCCCCCTCTCCACGTCGCCCTCTGCAGATCGTTCCTGAAGCCTACACCAAGAAAATGGGCAAAGGTGACCCTGGCTAAGCCGGGGGACCCTCCGATGACTAAGTTAGGACAAGGAAATCTGGGTCAAGTAGAAAGTAGATGAGAGCTCGATTTCGAGTACCTGTAGATATGGCGCTATGTGCTATTTATACTTGCCCGTGGAATGGTCCGGATCCGATAGATATCGTACACAATCTATCGATTCGTGTAGCGTATCCGGCGGATTATGCGTATCTGCGAGCGAAGTTATTCGCTACGTTTGGTCGTGACAGTTTTCATGTTTAGCGAACGGGGTATGCGCCTCTGATCGTCGACTCGGCTCAGCCTGTCCGACTATAGTCTCGGCATCTGACCCGACCCGTCAAGTTCGAGCTTATGTGGTCGGCCAAGGGTATATCGTGGTTGGCGAATAATCTGTTATCCGATCGGATGTGATCCCCTCTAAGACTTGTGTTGTTGTGTTGACGCTGAGATCAGATTAAATGGGTCGTGCTTCAGACGTAATGGCACTGAGTCGGCTCGAAATAATGGGTTCGGATCTTCCCATAATAATCTCAATTAAGCTATGCATATTTTGAGTCATTTTACCTGACTTAGACATTAGAGGGTTTTCAGCCACAACTGGCGCCCCCAATGTTCCATTGTTCTCCATTAAAGTGCAGGTACCTAGCTGCTCATAAGCGAAAGAACACGATCGACTTAATTTGATCCATAACATGGGCCTAATTGAGATTTAGTGTTGTACTTGTTGCATACAACCGCTGCTGTAGAGGTTCCCTCTTGACAAGAAGCAGAACCTAGGCATAAAGATAACCTCGACAGGACATGATTCTAAAATTAAGGTAGATCCAAAACTTATATAGGCCATACCCACATGAAACATTAGAAATTGAACTGGGATGATAGAAATTTTGTATAGGAGGATATTTGTTCCTACATATGATTTAAGTGGTTATAACCCTACGAATGGTTTGGATGGCATATAAACATCATGTTTAACTTAAAGATAGAATTCAACCAACATTTTCATTCCCAAGGTTTCATTTGTGTGGCTTAGTTGAGTTTTATACCTGCCTTATTGTTAGACTCATGTCCTGTCGTGGTCTTTCAAAACATATAGTAAAAGTGAATTTGTCACGTGAATCTATGTAAGCCGCTGGGATACCTTGCCATATGCATAGCCCAGGGTGCCTTGGGTCACAGGCAATTTACATCCAGCTGGATATGGATATGCATGCGGCACAACGTCGCCGAGGTTTGTAAGGCCCATCAAGTGTGTTTTATCCATATATTATATATTTTTATCCATGCCGTCCATCCATTTTGCCAATCCATTTTAAAATATGATAATGCTGATCCAAAACTCAAATAAACCACACCACTTAATAGCGTTGAAAACCTCTGGGAGCCACATAAGTTTTGTATCAATTTCTTATATTTATGTTTCGCTGCATCCATGTCTACGTGACTATATGAATATGTTGGACGGTGATTTAAGTGCTTATAACCCACCTATCAAGTTTTCAACGGTGGGGGTTCAATCTCCACTGCTTTATCTTTGATCTGTGCGGCAGGCAATCACTACCTCATTTGAACATGTTTTTCCATTTTTTTAAAGGGATATATGACCGTACATTGGGCCCACGGCATATATCAGAACCATTCATTCTATGGACTATTATAATTGGCTATATGGAGCATGTTGGTTCCAACAATCTTATGGGCCCCCATCATGGAATGCAAATGAGTGGTTGAAACTAAAAGGACCACTCCAAAGAATGGTTAAAGAATTGTCCATTAGCTAAATTGCAATATGAGCCGTCCACGATGGATTGCATCAGATGAATGGTTCGGATCACCAAGATGGTTCTATTAGCGGCGGTCTGCCTGCAGGCTACAGTTTCAACCGGTCCGTCGGACTACTAAACCAGTCCACATCGTCATTGTCTTGTCGAGAAAATGACCACTGTAGACAAAACCTTTTACCCAGCGGTTTTTATCGCGGAATACAAACTTAAGTTACCAACTTAGACTAGCACGTGCGGACAGCGACTTTGAGGACGAAACTACCCCTCCTTTATACTGCCGTTGCTTTTCCTCTCCCTCCCTTCTCTCGCTCCATTTGTTTTTTTTAAAAGGACGAAAACTCCACCGCTACATCTGTTGCTTGGATCGCACCACGCTCTAGCTGGATCCCACCTTGGGGTGTATACGAATCGAGCTAGCTCGGTTAGCTCGCTCTACTCAATCTGAAAAAAGCTCGATTCAGTTCGGTGTTGAGTTCAAGCAAGGCTGAATTGATTTTTTGAGCTCAAAAATGAGTTCGAGCAGGCCAGCTCAACTCGACTTGGATCAAACCTAGCTTGAATCAAACTTGGATCGAACTAGTTCGGTGACTTGGTTACTTTGTCATTAATGTTGCTCACGAACTGTTTGATAAAATGACTGAACGACATGTGGCTGGTGGCAATGAAGGTTTGGCTAGTGGCAAGGTGGAAAGGAAGGTATGTACATGGAACAAATACTTTTTTTTTTCTTTATTATTATTATTATTCAGAAGGTGTTTGATAAAATACCTATAAAATCATTGCCTTTGTATGTAAAACAGTGAGATTTTGAAGTTGCAATTAAGGTGTTTGTGGAAATGCCTCAATAGCAAACTCGGTTCGATCTTAGCTCGAACTCAGCCCGAGCTCCTAATTGAATTGAGCTGAGCTGGCCAATCAGGCCCGAGGACCGAGATGAGCCGAGTTCAAGCTGAGGTTAACCACTGTTCGAGCCGAGTCGAGCTGAGGCCAACTCGACTCGGTTTGACTCGATGTACACCCCTAATCCCACCCTCTCTATTCATCAACATTATCTTGTTTTTCCTGAAAATGTTCCCTCCACGGAAGACAGTACGCATGACAGGTATGATATACATTTATCTAAATGGCGTAAATTTTTTGTGGGCCATTGAAATGCCGAATGAAGCTCCCATCTTGGTTTTTGGTTCATCCATGCGAAAATCATCCTATGGACATGATGGATGACAAGTAAAACATCATTGTAGGGGCATAAAAAGGTTTCCACGGTGGAAACACTGTTTCCTGTGGTGTGATCCACTTGATATTTCAATATGCCACCATTTTGGGCTGAAACCCTTGCTTTGATGGAAAAATGGATGAACGTCATGGATAGTCCACATACATTCAAAGTGGGCCCAACTCAATATTTTTAATTTTTTAATTTTTTTAATATTTTACTATTAATTTTTTTTTAAATTTTTTTTTAGGTTAGCTTATTAGTACACCCTCATGTCAATACACACACTCCATGTTAGCCACCCCTGCTAGGAATCGATACCAGGACCTCAAGTGTTGATATGAGGTATCTCTACTTAGTCTGCCAATTGAGCTATGGATCTGGGTGTGCCCAACTTAGTTAACTCAGCACTATAAGTGCGTACTGAAAATTTTATGAACCACTCGGTCAATTTCATTAATTGCTCGATCAAATTCACCGAAGAGAATTTCATGTAAATCTCGGTCAATTTCATTAACTGATCGGTCAAATTCAACAAAGCAAATTGTTAGGCTAGGTCAATTACATTTAAAGTTCATTCCAATTCATGTTAGCCTCACCCAATTTCAAGCTTGCCTCGCTCAAATTGATGTTTCCTTTGCTCAATTTCTCGGTTGCCTCGTTGAATTTTTTCGTTGCCTTGCTCAACTCCAATGTTCCCTCGCTCTAATTTCTACGTTGCCTCGCTTGCCTCGTTCAATTTCTAGCTTTCTTCACTCAATTTCTAGCTTGCCTCGCTCAATTTCTAGCTTTCTTCACTCAATTTCTAGCTTCCCTCGCTCAATTCCTAAGTTGTCTCGCTCCAATTTCAATGTTCCTTCGCTTAAATCCTAGGTTGCCTCGCTCAATTTCTAGCTTCTTCGCTCAATTCGTAGGTTGTCTCGCTCAATTTTTAGGTTCCTTCGCACAATTTGTAGCTTCCCTCGCCTCGCTCAAATCCTAGGTTGCCTTACTGAATTTCTTAGTTCCCTTGCTCAATAACTAGAATTCCTTGCTAAATTTTTACATTACCTCGCTCAATTCCTAGCTTCTTTCGCTCAATCCCTACGTTGCCTCGCTCAATTTTTAGGTCGCATCACTCAAATCCTAGGTTCCCTTGCTCAATTTCTAGCTTCCCTCGCTAAAATCCTATGATTCCTCGCTCAATTCCTAGGTTGCCTCACTCAATTCCTAGGTTCCCACGCTCAATTTCTAGCTTTTCTCGCTCAAATCCTAGGTTACCTTGCTCAAATGCTAGGTTGCTTCGCTCAATTTCTAGCTTCCCTCGCTCAATTCCTAGGTTACCTTGTTGAATTCCTACATTGCCTCACTCAATTCCTAAGTTGCCTCGCTCAATTTCTAGGTTCCCTCGCTCAATTTTTAGGTTTTCTCGCTCAAATCCTAGGTTACCTTGCTCAAATCCTAGGTTGCCTCGCTCAATTTCTAGCTTCCCTTGATCAAATCCTAGGATTCCTATCTCAATTCCTACGTTACCTCGCTCAATTTCTAGGTTCCCTCGCTCAATTTCTAGGTTCTTTCGCTCAATTTATATATTGTCTCAATGGATTTCTAGCTTCCCTTGCACAAAAGCAACATAACAAAAAAATAAATAAATTCAATTTGCCTCGCTTAATTTCTAGTTTCCCCCGCTAAATTGAGCGGGGCAAACTAGAAATTGAGCAGGGCAAACTAGAAATTGAGCGGGGTAAACCGAAATATATTTTTTTTTACTTTTGTAGGTCCCATCATGATGTATGTCTTATATCCAAACCGTCCATATATGAGCGGGGCAAACTGAAAATTGAGCGGGGCAAACTGAAATTTAGGTTTAGGGTGTAAGTTTAGGTTTAGGGATTTGAAAATTTAGGTTTAGGGATAATAATTTTTGATACACTTTAGCTACGGATTGTAACCGTAGCTATAATTGCGTCGATATAATTTTTGAATTTGAGAATGGGTAGGTTATAGGTTTTGGTTTTGATTTTGATTTAGGTTCTAGGTTATAGGTTTAGGTTAAGGTTATAGGTTTTTAGATTTGAGAATGGGTTCAGGTTTAGGTTATAGGTTTTTGAATTTGACAATGGGTTCGGGTTTAGGTTATAGGTTTTGGGATTTGAGAATGAGTTCGGGTTTTGGTTATAGGTTTTGGTTTTAGTTTTGGTTTGGGTTATAGGTTTTTGGATTTGAGAATGGGTTATGGTTTAGGTTTAGGAAATCGGGTTCAGGTTCGGGATTGAGTTTTTAAGTTTAGGTTTACATTTATGTTAGGGAGTTGAGATTAGAATTAGGTGTAGGTTTTACTTTAGGAAATTGAGTTTAGGTTATAGGTTTAGGAAAAGGTTAGGTTTAGGTTATAGGTTTTGGGATTTGGGAATAGTTTTAAGTTATAAGTATAGGTTTAGGTTAGGTTATAGGTTAAGGTTTAGGGATAGGTTATAGGTTTTGGTATTCGAGAATGGGTTCAGGTTTAGGTTATAGGTTTTGGTTTTGGTTTAGGTTATAGGTTATAGGTTTAGGATAAGGTTTTGGTTTATGTTATAGGTTATAGGTTTAGGATAAGGTTTAGGTTTAGGTTTAGGTTATAGGTTTTGGGATTTGAGAATGGGTTCGGGTTAGGTCATAGGTTTTGGTTTTAGTTTAGGTTATAGGTTTAGGTTAATTTCATGTTTGTCCCGCTCAATTTTCAGTTTATCCCGCTCAATTTCTAGTTTGCCCCGCTCAATTTCAAGTTTACCCCGCTCAATTTTCAGTTTGCCCCGCTCAATTTCTAGTTTGCCCCGCTCAATTTCCAGTTTACCCCGCTCAATTTCCAGTTTACCCCGCTCAATTTCTAGTTTGCCCCGCTCAACTGGAAATTGAGCGGGGCAAATTGAAAATTGAGCGGGGCAAACTAGAAATTGAGCGGGGCAAACTGAAAATTGAGCGGGACAAACTGAAAATTGAGCGGGGCAAACTAGAAATTGAGTGGGGCAAACTAAAAATTGAGCGGGGCAAACTGAAAATTGAGCGGGACAAACTAGAAATTGAGCGGGACAAACTGGAAATTGAGCGGGGTAAACTGGAAATTGAACAGGGCAAACTGGAAATTGAGCGGGGTAAACTGAAAATTGAGCTGGGCAAACTGGAAATTAAGCGGGGTAAACTGAAAATTGAATAGGGCAAACTGGAAATTGAGCGGGATAAACTGGAAATTGAGCTGGGCAAACTGGAAATTGAGCGGGGCAAACTGAAATTTTTTTTTTTTTTTGCTATGTGACTTTTGTGGGTCCCATCATGATGTATGTGTTATATCCAAACCGTCCATATATTTTACGAGCTCATATTAAGGCTTGAGACGAAAAATAAGATAGATCTAACTATCAAGTGGACCACACTGTAAAAGGCAATGGGAAATTGAACGTCTACCATTGAAACCCTTTTAGGGGTTACAGAAGTTTTGAATCATTATGAAATTTTTTTCCTCTTCATCCAGGTCTTTTTGACCCTATGAATGAACTTAGACGAGGAGGATTTCTCACAAACATCACAGTGGGCCCCCTAAAGGTTTCTAATGGTTTACGCTCATTCAACACTATTTCCTGTAATGTGGTACACTTGAGAACTGGATATATCTCATTTTTGGTCTCATACAATAAAATGATCTGGAAAAATATATGAATTGAGCGAGACAGCCTACGAATTGTGCGAGGGAAGCTAGAAATCCAGTGAGGCAATATATAAATTGAGTAAAGGAACCTAGCAATTGAACTTGATATGTAATTATGGATCCTGATGTATGTCAAAACAATATGACTTGTGGGCCTTGGTTCTTGGATGCTCTCTAGGTTAAATGAGTTCAAGTCATGAGACAAATTCATTCATGTGCAATGCTTGTTTTCTTTGTTCAGCCTAGTATATATCAGGAGGAGAAGAATCTCATAGACTTGTCTATTATCCTTCTCAGATTTTCAAGGTAAAGAAAGTATCATTATGGGAGTTTTGCTTGCCTTTTTCTTATTTTTATTGTCACTTTCTCATTGTTATGGAGTATTGCTTTTTGAATATTCTTCTTTTTGTAAATTTTGTAAGAATCATATATTTTACAACTCAATTGAATGGAGCCTTGCTGCTACCTTGAGGTTGTGCATTCAATTTGAGACTATTATCACATGTTTCATTTGTGATTTTAAAGATTGTGAGAGTTTGAATTTCCTTAAAAATTCAGTTCTTTACTATCTGTTTAGCTGAGTTTAATAATTCCATATTTGCATTTGGACAGGTATTCAATCTTTCCAATTTAAAATCTTCCAATCCAATCTTCTCAATTTAAAATCTTCCAATCCAATCTTCTCAATTTACTATCCGCAATCTCATTCATTCAATTGCTCTCTAAATTGAATCAGTTTGATAATGCATCAACCTTTGCTCTATCCTTTGGTAGTGCTTATTTACTTTGATTCTATTATAAATTTTGTTTATTCTTTTTGTCATTACAATGATTGTTTCAAAGATTTTATTTGGAATGGAGCTTCGATATTAGGAACATTGTGTGATCTAGGCTGTATGAATGAAACTATAATAGTTATCAGTTGCATCTGGTTTATCTACTTAATGTTAACCATTATTTTCAGTTGCAAAGTTACAATCGGGATCTATTCCTGTTTCTATACTTTCTAGTTCCTGTTTCTATACTTTCTTGTTTCAGCTATAACTTCTTTCAAAATTCACCATGAGGTGGGACTGCTCGAATGTGGTTGGAGATTTAGTCGTTCCTGTGTAACTTGGTTAACAAACTTGATTTCTAGTTTACAATTACATATGGAAATGGTCTTCTAATGACTTAACTTTGTGCTGTGTATAATAGATTTGAAGGACAATATCTTAAGAGTAGGGGAAAGGAAGATTTCAATGACATTTTTGCAAGGTTTACAACTTCAAGAGGGGTGTTTTGTGTGGATGTTGCTGATATTTATAATACAATCTCCCTCCTGTATTTCATGCATGCTAACTATTTGATAAAATGGCTCAACAAGGAGTATTTTGTGTCGATGTAGCTGATATTTATAATACAATCTCCCTCTTGTATTTCGTGCATGCTAATTATTTGATGAAATGGCTTAAGAAGGAATGAGAAGCTAGCACTACTATCATTAGGCTATGATTTGACTAATCCTTGATCTTGAGTGTGTGGAAAAAAGTTTATCAAGATTGAGCAGGTTTCAATTTTTATAGTGATGCCTCTTGTAATAGCTATTTCTTTCTTTGTATTTTGAAAACTTCTTACTAAGACTATGATGACACCTGTAACTTGATTGGACTGGCACTATGTGTCTCAACCTTAAGATCATGGGCCGAATCCTAGCTTATCTACTGAAGCACATGATTGCATAAAATTGGTAAGAAAAACTGTTGAGCGATTGTGTCTTTGATTTTTTTGAATGTCTGGCTCTCTCCATCGTACTTTTGCCTATATTTACATCACTAAATCTATAAGGGCTCTGCCATTTACCATAGACCTTTAGAACCTCATTGCCATATATTGAAACCTCTTAAGTAGAGAAGGCATCTTGCACTTTTTCCTTGGTGACTAATGAATAAGGCATGCACCAATATTCATTATGCAAGTACTCTGGCATATATAAATGTATATATGGTTTACTGTTCCATGATTTTCATCTTTGATATCTTGTTTATAGTTGGCCCCATGGCCAAATATCCAAGTCACTATAACAAAATGAAACATTGCTGTTGCATTTTTTCTAGCAGCCAACATTTAACGCCAGTTGTGGTTTCCACTTGTGGCATATTCTGGATACATGTGCATATTCATATAAGTTTTCCATATTATGTAATGCTTTGAGTTTTGAAGATTATCTACTATGCCGCTATCAAAGTTTTCACTGCTGGGTTGAAATTGTTCAGATCCAAGATGAACAAGTTCCATGTTCCCCATTATAACACGACACAACAATTGGTAAGTCTCTTGTCAAGAATGCACATGTGTAGTTATCATTGCGGTTATAGTTATTCATTACGTGACAGGTTTTCAGGTGAGATGAACGAGTTTCAAAAGAAAACAGTCTACGGTTTTGAAAAGCAATTCCTAATGTCATTTTATATTTAAATGCATATTTCAGATTCAAGTATCTGGTACGTCTCTTGACTCAAGAATGCACATGGTTGGAGTGGTCTGGCCATTTGGACAGACTGTGTTTATGTATTTGCTCAAAATTAATGGAGCAGACCCGAATGTGCGTCGGAGCTATCCGGAAGAGTGGGGGTCCCTAGAAGGTGGGAACCGCTGTTATGACCATGATGAAGCTGTTCATTTCCTATGGACAGCATTGGAGGGGCCTGGCCATTTAGACAGGCCGTGTTTATGTGTTTGCTCGAAATTAATGGAGCGGACCCGGATATGCGTCGGAGCTATCCGGAAGAGCGGGGGTCCCTGAAAGGTGGGAACCGCTGTTATGACCATGATGACGCTGTCCATTTCCTATGGACGGCATTGGAAGGGCCTGATAATTTGGACAGGCCATGTTTATATTTGTATTTACAGGTACCATACCCTTAATCTAAACCCGAACCGATTCTCAAACCCAAAAACCTATAACTTAAACCAAACCAAAACCAAAACCTATAACCTAAACCAAAACCAAAACCTATGACCTAAACCCGAACCGATTCTCAAATCCCAAAACCTATAACCTAAACCAAAACCAAAACCTATGAACTAAACCCGAACCCATTCTCAAATCCTAAAACCTATAACCTAAACCTATAACCTAAACCCGAACCCATTCTAAAATCCCAAAACCTATAACCTAAATCCAAACCCATTCTCAAATCCTAAAACCTATAACTTAGACCAAAACCAAAACCAAAACCTATAACCTAAACCCGAGCCGATTCTCAAATCCTAAAACCTATAACCTAAACCAAAACCTATGACCTAAACCCGAACCCATTCTCAAATCCCAGAACTTATGACCTAAATCCGAACCCATTCTCAAATCCCAAAACCTATAACCTAAACCTAAACCTATGAACTAAACCCGAACCCATTCTCAAATCCTAAAACCTATAACCTAAACCTAAACCTAAACCTAAACCTATAACCTAAACCCGAACCCATTCTAAACTCCCAAAACCTATAGCCTAAACCAAAACCAAAACCAAAACCTATAACCTAAACCCAAACCCATTCTCAAATCCTAAAACCTATAACCTAAACCAAAACTATAACCTAAGACCTAAACTCGAACCCATTCTCCAATCCCAAAACCTATAACCTAAACTAAAACCAAAACCAAAACCTATAACCTAAACTCGAGCCGATTCTCAAATCCTAAAACTTATAACCTAAACCAAAACCTATGACCTAAACCCGAACCCATTCTCAAATCCCAAAACCTATGACCCAAACCTGAACCCATTCTCAAATCCCAAAACCTATAACCTAAACCCAAATCCATTTTAAAGCAAAACCTATAACCTAAACCAAAACCAAAACTAATAACCTAAACCAAAACCAAAACCTATGACCTAAACCCGAACCCATTCTCAAATCCCAAAACCTATAACCTAAACCCGAACCCATTCTAAAATCAAAAACCTATAACCTAAACCAAAACCAAAACCAAAACCTATAACCTAAACCCGAACCGATTCTCAAATCCTAAAACCTATAACCTAAACCAAAACCATAACTAAAACCTATAACCTCAACCCGAACCCATTATCAAATCTAAAAACCTATAACCTAAACTTAAACCTTATCCTAAACCTATAACCTATAACCTAAACCAAAACCATAACCAAAACCATAACCAAAACCAAAACCTAAGACTTAAACCCGAACCGATTCTCAAATCCTAAAACCTATAACCTAAACCAAAACCATAACCAAAACCTATAACCTAAACCTGAACCCATTCTCAAATCCCAAAACCTATAACCTAACTTAAACCTATACTAATAACTTAAAACCATTCCCAAATCCCAAAACCTATAACCTTATCCTAAACCTATAACCTAAACCTAAACCTATAACCTATAACCTTAACCAAAACCTATAATCTAAACTAAAACCAAAACCTATAACCTAAATCCGAACCCATTCTCAAATCTTAAAACCTATAACCAAAACCTATAACCTAAACCCGAACCCATTCTCAAATCCCAAAACCTATAACCTAAACCTAAACCTAAACCTATAACCTAAACCCGAACCCATTCTCAAATCCCAAAACCTATAACCTAAACCTATAACCTAAACCCAAACCCATTTTAAAATCCCAAAACCTATAACAAAACCAAAACCAAAACCAAAACCAAAACCTATAACCTAAACCCGAACCGATTCTCAAATCCTAAAACCTATAACCTAAACCCGAACCCATTCTTAAATCCAAAAACCTATAACCTAAACTTAAACCTTATCCTAAACCTAAAACCTATAACCTAAACCTAAAACCTTATCCTAAACCTCTAACGTATAACCAAAACCAAAACCTAAGACCTAAACCCGAACCCATTCTCAAATCCAAAAACCTATAACCCAAACCAAAACCATAACCAAAACCTATAACTTAAACCCGAACCCATTCTCAAATTCCAAAACCTATAACCTTATCCTAAACCTATACTTATAACCTAAAACTATTCCCAAATCCCAAAACCTATAAACTTATCCCAAACTTATAACGTAAACCTAAACCTATAATCTATAACCTAAACCCAAACCAAAACTTATAACTTAAACCCGAACCCATTCTCAAATCCCAAAACCTATAACCTAAACCAAAACCAAAACCTATAACCTAACCCGAACTTATTCTCAAATCCCAAAACCTATAACCTAAACCAAAACCTAAAACATATAACCTAAACCCGAACCCATTCTCAAATTCTAAAACCTGTAACCTAAACCCGAACCCATTCACAAATCCCAAAACCCAAACCCAAACTTAAACCTAAACCTAAAACCTAAACCTAAACCTAAACCTATAACCTAAACTCAAATCCCTAAACCAAAACCTATAACCTAAACCCAAATCCATTCTCAAATTCCATAACCTATAACCTAAAACAAAACCTATAACCTAAACCCAAACCCATTATTAAATCCCAAAACCTATAATCTAACCTAAACCTATATTAATAACCTAAAACAATTCTCAAATCCCAAAACCTATAACCTTATCCTAAACCTATAACCTAAACCTAAACCTATAACCTATAACCTTAACCAAAACCTATAACCTAAACTAAAACCAAAACCTATAACCTAAATCCAAACCCATTCTCAAATTCCAAAACCTATAACCAAAACCTAAACCTAAACCTTATCCTAAACCTATAACTTATAACCTAAACCAAAACCAGAACCTATAACCTAAACCCGAACCCATTATTAAATTCTAAAACTTATAACCTAAACCTAACCTTAACCTAAACCTAAACCTATAACCTATAACCTTAACCAAAACCTATAACCTAAACCAATACCAAAATTTATAACTAAAACCCGAATCCATTCTCAAATCCTAAAACTTATAACCTAAACCTAAACCTAAACCTTATCCTAAACATATAATTTATAACCTAAACCAAAACGAAAACTTATAACCTAAACCCGAACCCATTATCCAATCCCAAAACCTATAACCTAAACCTAACCTTAACCTAAACCTACACCTATAACCTATAACCTTAACCAAAACCTATACCCTAAACCCGAACCCATTCTCAAATCCCAAAACCTATAACCTATAACTTAAACCAAAACCAAAACCTATAACCTTAACTCGAACCCATTATCAAATCCCAAACCTAACCTTAACCTAAACTTAAACCTATATCCTATAACCTTCACCAAAACCTATAACCTAAACCAATACAAAAACCTATAACCTAAACCCGAATCCATTTTCAAATCCCAAAACCAATACCAAAACCTATAACCTAAACCAAACCCAAAACCTATAACCTTAACCCGAACTCATTCTCAAATCTCAAAACCTTAACCTATAACCTAACCTAAACTTATAGTTATAGCCTAAAACTATTCCCAAATCCCAAAACCTATAACCTAAACCTGAACCCATTATTAAATCTCAAAACCTATAACCAAAACCAAAACCAAAACCTATAACCTAAACCCAAACCCATTCTCAAATCCAAAAACCTATAACATAAACCTATAACCTATAACCAAAACCAAAACCTATAACCTAAACCTAAACTAAAACCTATAACCTAAACCAAAACCTATAACCTAAACCTAAATAAAAACCTATAACCTAAACCAAAACCAAAACCTATAACCTAAACCACAACCCATTATCAAATCCCAAAACCTATAGCCTAAACCAAAACCTATAACCTAAACTCGAACCCATTCTCAAATCCAAAAATCTATAACCTAAACCTAAACCTTAACATAAACCTATAACCTAAACCAAAACCTATAACCTAAACCTAAATCAAAACCTATAGCCTAAACCAAAACCAAAACCTATAACCTAAACTGGAACCTATTATCAAATCTCAAAACCTATAACCTAAACTGAAACCAAAACCTATAACCTAAACCCGAACCCATTCTCAAATCCCAAAACCTAAACCTATAACTTAAACTCAAATCCCTAAACCTAAACCTAAACCTAATCCTATAACCTAAACTCAAATCCCTAAACCTTAACCTATAACCTAACCTAAACTTATACTTATAACCTAAAACTATTCACAAATCCCAAAACCTATAATCTAAACTTAAACCTAAACTTGAAAACCCAAACCTAAACCCGATCCCGAACCCGAACCTGATTTCCTAAACCTAAACTTTAACCTATTTTCAATTCCTTAAAGCTATTACCTATAACCTACACCTAAGCCTATAACCTTAACCTTAACCTAAAACCTAAATGTATTCTCAAATCCTTAAATCTAAACCTACACTTAATCCTAGTCTCAACTCCTTAACCTAAACCTAAACTTAAAAACCCAAACTAAACCCGATCTCAAACCTGAACCCGATTCCCTAAACCTAAACCTTAACCTATTCTCAATTCCCTAAAGCTTTAACCTATAACCTAGAACCTATAACCTAAACCTAAACCTTAACCTAAACCTAAACCAAAACATATAACCAAATTTTTAGTTTACCCCACTCAATTTCCAGTTTGCCCCGCTCATATATGGACGGTTTGGATATAGCACATACATCATGATGGGACCCACAAAAGAAAAAAAAATTCAATTTGCCCCGCTCAATTTCTAATTGAGCGGGGCAAACTAGAAATTGAGCGGGGCAAACTGAAAATTGAGCGGGGCAAACTGGAAATTGAGCGGGGCAAACTGATTTTTTTTTTTTTTTTTTGCTATGTTACTTTTGTGGGTCCCATCATGATGTATGTGTTATATCCAAACCGTCCATATATTTTACGAGCTCATATTAAGGCTTGAGACAAAAAATAAGATAGATCTAACTATCAAGTGGACCACACTGTAAAAGGCAATGGAAAATTGAACGTCTACCATTGAAACCCTTTTAGGGGTTACAGAAGTTTGGATCATTATGAAATTTTTTTCCCTCTTCATCCAGGTCTTTTTGACCCTATGAATGAACTTAGACGAGGAGGATTTCTCACAAATATCACAGTGGGCCCCCTAAAGGTTTCTAATGGTTGACGTTCATTCAATACTATTTCCTGTAATGTGGTACACTTGAGAACTGGATATATCTCATTTTTGGTCTCATACCATAAAATGATCCGGAAAAATATATGAATTGAGCGAGACAACCTACGAATTGTGCGAGGGAAGCTAGAAATCCAGTGAGGCAATATATAAATTGAGCAAAAGAACCTAGGAATTGAGCGAGACAACCTAGCAATTGAGCGATGCAACGTAAAAATTCAACGAGGCAACTTAGGATTTGAGCGAGGTTCCCTCGCTCAATTTCAACGTACCCTGAAACTCGCTCAATTTCTAGGTTCCCTCGCTCAATTTTTAGCTTTCCTCGATCAAATCCTAAGTTGCCTCGCTCAATTTCTAGATTTTCTCGTTGAACTCCTATGTTACCTCGCTCAATTTCTAGCTTCCCTCACTCAATTCGTACCTTGTCCTGCTCAATTTTCAATTTACTCACTCAATTTCATATTTGTCTCGCTCAATTTTTTGTTTGACTATGAAGTGATCGAAATTGATCATGAAGTGAATGAAATGTATTTTCGACCATTGACCTGATGGAATCTTGAAAAATAAATAGGTTGGTTGGCTAAAATAACTTCTCCTACCCCAAAATCATATGTGGTACGTCAAGTAACTAATTTTAGTTTAGAAGATATTCTTATTAAATGAATAAAGAAAGAAATGAAAAAAAAAAATAATAATAATAATAATATATATATATATACACACACACACACACACACATACACTTATGTATATAAACATGTATTAAAGAAAAATGTAGGTACAATAAAGTTCTCCATGTAAAAAATAAAAAAAAAAAATAAAAAAAAAAAAAGAAAAAAAAGTGCATAGTATGGTAGTTATGGCTACGGTTATAATCCGTAGCCATAGGCCGGTCGACCAGGTTGACCCGGTCGACCCCAACTTGCTGTCTACTTTTTCATTTTTATTTTTTTTTCCCCTTTCCCAGTTGTAATTCCCACTGATTTTTGTGGGTCCCATTATGAGGTATATGTTATATCCAAACCGTCCATCTATTCGGTGAACTCGTATTAAGGCTTGAGATGAAAAATAAGACAGATCTAGCTATCAAGTGGACCACACAGTAAAAGGTAATGGGGAATTGAATGTCTACCATTGAAACCCTTTTAGGGGTTGCAGAAGTTTTGGATCATCATGGAATTTGTTTTTCCTCTTCATCCAGGCCTTTGTGACCTTATGAATAGATTGGATGGAAAATAAATGTTATGATGGGCCTTACAAAAATTTTTAACGGTGAAAATCAATTTCCCCGCTGCTCTTTGTGGTGTGGTCCATTGATTTATGGATATGATTTTTTTTTTTTGGATAATGCTCCGAAATGATTTTGAAATATGGATGAACGTTGTGGATATGATAAATATATAGCTGTGGGGCCTTGTAACTTTGATCTCTCCTAAGCCGTTCGTACAACTCTCAGTTGGAGGAGCGTCAGCTCTCGTCTTCGCAGTGAAAAGGATGGGTAGTTTCGTCCTCAAAGTCGCTGTCCGCACGTGCTAGTCTAAGTTGGTAACTTAAGTTTGTATTCCGCGATAAAAACCGCTGGGTAAAAGGTTTTGTCTACAGTGGTCATTTTCTCTTGTCTTTTAAGAGCGGCTGAGTGGGTGAGGCTGGGAAACACCGACTTCCGTGAAGCCATTAACGTGGCCTCCCTTGATGTATCTTTGGAATATCCACGCCGTTCATCCGTTTTGAAAGATCATTTCAGGATGTTATGCTAAAAAATGAAGCAGGTTTAAGTCTTATGTGGACCACAACACAGTAAACAGTGTCTATTGAACATTCATACGGCCCACCGTAATGTTTAATTTCCATCTAACCTGTTGATAAGGCCACAAAGACCTTGATGAAGGGAAAACAGAAATATCATATTGATCAAAAACAATTTTGGCCCACAAAAAGCTTTTAATGGCTGGCATTCATTTCCCACTCGTTCCTGTGGTGTGCTCCACATGAGATTTAGATCTGCTTCGTTTTGAGGATCCTACGCAAAATGATCTGAAAAAACGGATGAACAGAATGGATTTATAATAAATGAATCAAGGTGGGCCAACGGTCACGGCCTCACCGAAGTCGGGTGTGTCCCCGGCCTAACCGACGCCGCCATCCGTTACCGTTTGCCCAGCTGTTGCCGCGTGTTAGCTTCTAGCCGTGCATGCCACCCAGTGCATTACTGTAATCACATGGTCTGAGGACGTACTACGGGAATAGTGGACGCGGATTCCCTGCAATTCCTGCTGCCCTAAGGTCAGTGGGGCCCACTGTGATGCATGTGTTATATCCACTACGTCCATTCGCTTTGCTAGATCAATTTAGGACAGAGAGCCTAAAATGAGGCAGATCTAAAGCTCAGGTGGGCTACACCATATGAAAAGGTAGGAATTAAATGGCCACCGTTGAAAACATCCTGAGGGCTACATAAGTTTTGGATCAAGCTGATATTTATCATTGCCCTTCATCCAGATTGGATCTACCTTACGAACGGATTGGATGGAATATCAAATTCATTGTAGAATCTAGGAACGTTTCAATGGTGGGCATCATTATCTCCACAGTTTCCTAATGGTGTGGTCCACTAGGGGTGCTGGAGGCAATCCCCGTCTGGGAGGTGGGCCACTCGCTAACGCGGAGAATTGCAATCTCGCGTACAGCCTTTATCCACGCATTACACATTTACAAGGAGTACATGCCGTGACGTACTACATGTGCTGGTCTGACATGCAGAAGTAAGATCTGAGCCGTCCATCGGATGGGTCTCATCACGTAGGTGATTAGCCCAAAAATCAAGCCGGTCAGAAACAGGCAGACGGCCTAGAACAACCATGCCAACCCTCGTCAGCCATTTTTTTTTTATATATAGCTCCAGATGACCCGACCGAACTGGGCTGATCTTTTGAACAATCTCGATTGTGGGACCCACTTGAGGGACGGCTTGGATCTCGTACTTTTATGGAAGGACGGTGGCGTGTAGGTTGTAGATGAGCTGGTGGAACACGCGTGTGAGGTTTGAGATAGCTCCCACGCGCTGATGGCACGGGCGAAAATCTCCCTGTTTTTTTCTTTTTTTAAACTCCCAAAGTACCCTAGTCATTGGTAGTTGAACGAACGTATTCTACGTCGTACACGCGTTCATGTAATGTGATGGGAACCATTCATCCGTTGCCCCTGGCTTAGATGGTCAATAGCACAAAATTCGACTAACGAGATGATCAAGGCCGTCCACTAGGTGGACCTTCACCAGTTCACTTTAAACAAATGTCTATAAGCCACCAATCAGTGTGATTTTTCCGTCGAGGCCCACTCACGTTGCCGCCAATGCAACCACAGGTTCAGATCACCGGAAACGGCCGCACGAACGGGTCCGGTGGCGAATCTCCACACAAGTACAGTGATCAGAGGATCTGTAACCGTTCATCTAGCAGTCCTCGGGTCTTAGTATGTTTTTAAAAGGACTGGAATCCTCCACAACACCTGATGTACATAGCTCGTAAAACCCAAGCACTTTGGGACCCACCATGTTGTATGAAATCCTTTTGGACCATCAGTTCAAGTGCCCGATGGTAGGCCTTGGGTAAAAATATCAGCCATATCCACAACTTAGGTGGGCCACACCATAGGGAAAGATGGGGATATGACGCTGACCATAGGTTTGTGAGTGGCACCACCGTGATATTTAACATCTTATCAAAGCCGTTAATCAAGAGTGACTCACCATTATGAAAGGACCTTACGAAAATCTGCCCAATCCAAAACTCAGATGGGCCACAAAGCATGAACTCAGAGGTTTTGGTAGCAAATTTACATTGCTTCCATTGGTGTGATCCATCTGAGCTTTTACTGGGCTGTTAATCATTTACGTATAATGATAATAAGGGTTATCACATGATGGACGGAGTAGATTTCACATATATAGCATGGTGGGCCCCAAAGACCAAATGGGTGTTCCCTAACATCCGTTTATTCTATACACTGGCCCACTTGATGGAAATCTCAGATCGCTTGGTCTTGGTGGGCCCAGCAAACTCATGCGATAAGAGAGCCAATTAGCAATTAAGAGAGGGGGGAAAGGGTATCTTGGTCATTCACGTTGCAAAATGCAAGCAAACTTCGTACACTAGAGGTGTAGAATATACGGTTAGTATTTTATACGGACGGAGCGGTAGAGTAGTATTATTCCCTCGTGTCGTGCCGCGCTCGATGCCCGATAACATCCAGCTGGATCACAGTACATGTGCCTTCATTGTGAAATTACTAAACACTCCCTTCTTCTGGTATAAAAGCACTACGAATGTGAACTGAGAGCTGCGCTCAAGTAACGGACTGCTGTGGGGCCCACCTATTCCTGTGGATAAGATATTCATCGAATCCTTCTGTCATTATCTCATCCTTATTTTCATCGTATATAAAAAAATTAAGGCTGATCCAACATTTTTTGGACCACAACATGGGTAAAAATATAAAATCATTTTTTAGGCCTCTAGATTCAAGTGGTGATGCTTACCAGGATATTGAAATCATTTTATTTTCTGTGTATCCCTTCAAAATAGTGGGTCCCACATGATGAATGGATTAGATGGAATATAAAACAGAATTTGGGCCCCAAACAGAAGGGAAGATATTTTTGCTTGGGCATCCCTTCCCAACTCATGTCGTTTGGCCAACCTGACTTTCGGTTGGGGGCTGAATTTTGGGAAGATGATTAGGTGCGGCCGGGTCTCACCCAAGACTGTGCGGCCCTTAGGGTGGGGCCCATCTTCATGTATAAATTGTATATCCACACCGTCCATTCGATTTTACATACCATTTTAGTGCATGATACAAAAAATGAAGTAGATCTAAATCTTAGGTGGACCATACTAGAAGAAACAGTAGCTATTGAATGTTCTACCATTAAAAATTTCCCAAAGCCCACCGTAATGTTCCAATAATATTTATTTTCCATCCAAACTGTTGATAAAGTCACAAAAACCTGTATGAATGGGAAGAACCAATATCAGCTTGATCCAAAATATATGTGACCTATAAAAAGTTATAATGGTCAATCACCACCGTTTCCTAAAGAATGGTCCACCTAGGAAATAGATCTGCTTCAGTTTTGGTTTCAAGCACTAAAATCGTCTGAAAAAAACGGATGAACAGCATCGATATACTATATATACATCAAGGTGGGCCACCTAATCCGCTCCCGAATTTTGGCCCCATGGTCTCAAAGAGAAGGGTGCATCTAATAGACGGGTGGTTCTGATGCACAGTGTCCGTGGGCCCCGAAAGCACGGTAACACATACGCGCACCTGATGAACTGAAAAGCAGCCAAAGATTAAACGGCTGGGATTGCCGGAGGATAGAAGTACAGCCGGGTACCAACGAGGATAAACATGCTCGCCAAGTGAAGGATGGGATCGTCCCTTGGAAATATTTTCGGGATGGTCCATGGCATCTAACTACACGGAAGTGGATTGGCTGGTGTATCACACACCACGACCTCCCTGGTGTGTTGACGTCACCATGTTCGGTGAGGAAACGGATTGGCTACTCTCCCTCCACCAGCCCCGTGGCTGGTGGTCGGTGCTCTGTGGGCCCCACTATGATGTATGTGTTTCATCCATTCCGTTCATCCATTTTTACATATTATTTTAGACTTTTATACCAAAAATGGGGAATATAAATCTCAAGTGGACCACACCTCAGGAAAAGAATAGTGATTGTATATCCACCATTAAAATCCTCCTAAGGTTCACTGTACTGTTTATTTGACATCCAATCTTTTGATTAGGTCATAAAGGACCAGATTAAGGGAAAAACCAAAGATCAGCTTGATCCAAAACTTCTATAACCCCCAAAAAGTTTTTAATGGTCCACACTTATTCAACACTATTTCCTATAATGTGATCGAGTTGAGATTGGATATACTTATTTTTTATATTATAATATAAAATTATCTAGAAAAATAGATGGACAACATGAATGATGCACGTACATTATGGTGGGGCCCACATAGCACCAACCACTAGCCATTGGTTGGTGGCCGGGGGAGTAGCCAATCTATTATCGTTTGGTGAGCCTCATCATAAGGTATGTGTTATAACTAAACTATACATTTATTTGAATAAATATTACTGTTATTCTACCTAGAGTTGTACACGAGTCTAACTAGCTCGATTGTGCTTAGCCACTAGCTAACTCTACCTTGAATTTAGTTGGGCTCAGTCCTTGAGCTTGGCGGGCCAACTCAGCTCAATTTAGTGTGCAACTTGGCCCAATTTGAGACAATTGAATCTCCGTAACATTTTCTTAAACATATAAAGTACATCTTCAATTTTACAACGTATGTAAAATAACACAAACAACGCAATACTACAGAAATATTTCATCAAACATTCAGCTGACAACGTAATAATCAAGATACAAATGTATTTCTTTTATATTCATACCTTTTTAGCCGTTAGCTAACACTTCGTTGAGCCATTTCATCTAACATTTGGTGAGTAACATTAATAGAAAAATAAATGAGCCACCAACTGAATCGATTGAGTTCGGATTTGATCTAAGTATACTTAAGCCCAGACAAGCATGAATTTAGCTCAAAAGTTTATCAAATCCAGAAAGTCAGCTCAATTTGAACTTAGCTTCGAACTGAGTTGAACCAAGCTTTTTCAAGTACAGTCGAGCGAGCTAACGTTGCTAACTTGGTCCGGGTACACCTCTAGCCTACCATTAGTCGTTACTGCTATTTGTGGTGCGGTACACTTAAGTTTTTATATTACTTGGATTTCGAACTCGAGGAAGTGATCCGCTGGCCTTCGAGCCACGCACACACAGGTAAGGAAAGTGGTGTAAGGTACACCGGCCAATCCGCTTCCCAACTCGACCAACTGCACCAAATTTCGAAGGAGGGGCAACATATCAGTGATCCAGACCGTTGATACAAGGCCCAAGTCCCCTATCAGTGATATAGACCGTTGATCCTAGGCCCTATTTTGGAAAGACCATACCTGGATAATCATCGAAAAATCATGACCACTAATTTTAGAATTGAACGCAAACCGTTCTTTCATTCCTCTTCTCAGTCATCCACATGCAGGAAAAAATTAAAGGTTTAAGATTTTCAAGCAAAGTAAAACTTCTGGGGTCCATACACAGTGGGCCCCACCACACCAACGTTCCAGATCACCGAGCAATGTGCTCCACTTGTAAACATGGAGCGAGAATACCGTCCGTAAAGCATGGGTTGTAGAGAATTCCAGTCCGCAGCGAGGTTATTGTCGGCATTTAAAAAGTTTAGGGTTGTTTCTGTAATTTTTGTCACATCAGAGGGAGTGATCTGTCATTTTAAATTCAACTCAGACGGACAGTCTTTAAAGAAGGAAGCCGACGCGTTTCATTGCAGTCGCTCCGTTTTCCAATCAATCCGCAGCTCAAGCCCAAATTTTTCGTCTTCTGAATCTCTTCGGCGATAAAGGTACTCGTTCTCTCCCGTTTTCTACTGATTTCTCAACTGAAATTCTCTCGAAAATCAGAAATCGGAGCAGAAATCTCTCATTTTCGTGCGTTTTCCCCGTTTGGCTGTCCAAAATCCTATTGCCGCGTTTTTTTGGTCGATCTGAGGAGTTTTTTTGCTGATTTCACTGAAACCTCGCTCAGGAAGTGGAAAATCCTGTTGTTTCTAGCTCATTTGCTGGGTTTGAGCAGTTTTCGCATTGCAATATCAGCGATTAGGGTTTGGTGTTCGATCTGAGAGCAAAACCTTGTTCTCTGCTGCGAAATCTGCTCCTTCATTACTGATTTACTGGAAATTAGGGTTTTTTTACTGTTTGAACCCTAATCCAGAGGCTTGAAACTCTAGATCCGAGCCGCGATGCATTGATCTTGTCAGTTCAAATATCGGCCGATCTGATTCTCCAGACCCGGTTTTGTTGTTTCATTCTGCAGATTTTAGGGCTTTCGGATTGAAACCTCTCTGGTTGAAAGACGAGTTCGGATCTGGAGCTGATCTTAGGATATTTAGGTGTTTGGATATCCAATCACAGCATGTGAAGATAGTTTCCTTGATGTCTCGGATTTTCCTGATTGATTTCCCAATCAAAACCCTAGCTCTTGGATCTTAGGGTTTCATCTGAGGTTTTCAGCTGATATTGGTTAATCTCTGGGGAAAAAAAGCCCTCTTTCTGGAGTTTTCAACCCTCCTTTGCCCAGTTTCAGCCTCCATGAAGAAGGTCAACAGAAACCCTCTGCTTGCCATTTCTGCCCCTCTCTTCTTCCATTTTCTCTTCGTCCATCTAATCACTGCAGCCACCAACAATTCAACGTATGTCCCTCCCGACCAAATCCTCCTGAATTGCGGCGCATCTTCACAGGAAACTGATATAGATGGCCGCAACTGGTTGAGCGATGTAGGGTCGAAATTTGCCCCCTCATCAAAGAATACAAACCCCTTCACAGCCAATTACCAAGCCCCATCTGTCCCCACCGTCCCTTACATGACCGCCCGGATTTTCACATCACAATTCACCTACACCTTTCCTGTTGGGGCGGGCCGCAAGTTCATCCGCCTCTATTTCTATCCTGCGAATTACAGCACTTTCAATGCAGCTAATGCCGTCTTCTCTGTCAATTCTGGATCCTACACTCTCCTAAACAACTTCAGCAGCTACCTTACATCTGAAGCCCTGAACTTTGCTTACCTCACCCGCGAATTCTCCATCAACACGGGGGCTGGATTCTTGAACTTAACCTTCATCCCATCTCCAAACATCTCAAATGCCTACGCCTTCATTAATGGCATTGAGGTTGTCTCGACCCCATACATCTTCTCTTCTGGCCATCTTGTCCTAGCCGGAGACTTAACGCCCACATTCCCGATCGATAACAGCACTGCCCTTCAGACGGTCATCCGGCTGAACGTCGGCGGCAGTGATGTCTCGCCTGTCAAGGATTCTGGCCTGTTCCGGTCCTGGTCTGATGACTCGCCATACATATTTGGCGCTGCGATTGGCGTGGCTTATGCGTCAGACCCGAACATAACCATTGCATACACCTCTGATGTCCCATCCTACATTGCACCGTTGGATGTTTACTCGACCGCCCGATCAATGGGGCCGGACAATAACATCAACCGAAACTACAACTTAACATGGATTTTTCCTATTGATGCTGGGTTCACTTACCTGGTCAGGCTCCATTTCTGCGAGATCCAGTCAGAGATATCCAAGATAAACCAGAGGGTGTTTGAAATCTTTATCAATAATCAGACTGCTGAAACAGAGGCGGATGTGATTGCTTGGGGTGGTGGTGGTGGGGATGGGGTTCCAGTGTATAAGGATTACGTTGTGATCATTCAGAATGGAAATTCATCACCAAATCTGCTGGTTGCACTTCATCCGGCTGTGTCATCGGGGACAGAGTACTACAATGCAATCTTAAATGGGCTCGAGATCTTCAAGTTAAATGACACGGTGGGCAATCTTGCAGGGCCCAATCCAACTCCCCTTCCTGAACAAAACGTGAATCCGAGCTTGGTGAACCGTTCACCGCGGTCAGGGAATTCTTCCAGGAATCAGATTCCGGTCATTGTTGGAGCGGCAGCGGGGGCCATTGCTGTTATCTCTCTCATCTGCCTTGCTTTTGTTTTCTTCCGTCGCCGGAGACAAGGAAAGGACTCTGGCACCAGCGATGGGCCATCTGGGTGGCTCCCCCTGTCATTGTATGGCAACTCCCACTCTGCGGGGTCCGCCAAGACAGGCACCACGGGGAGCTACGCATCATCACTCCCATCAAACCTCTGCCGACACTTTTCCTTCGCTGAGATCAAATCAGCGACGAACGATTTCGATGAGGCCCTTCTCCTCGGGGTGGGTGGATTCGGTAAGGTCTACAAGGGCGACATTGATGGTGGCACGATGAAGGTTGCCATCAAGCGTGGGAACCCACTCTCTGAGCAGGGCGTGCATGAGTTCCAAACTGAGATCGAGATGCTCTCTAAGCTCCGCCATCGCCACCTCGTCTCCCTAATTGGCTATTGTGAGGAGAATTGTGAGATGATCCTGGTCTACGATTACATGGCCCACGGGACCCTCCGCGAGCACCTCTACAAGACCCAGAAGCCACCGCTCCCTTGGAAGCAGCGGCTCGAGATCTGCATTGGTGCAGCCCGTGGCCTGCATTACCTCCATACCGGGGCCAAACACACCATCATCCATCGCGATGTCAAGACCACTAACATCCTGTTGGATGAGAAATGGGTTGCCAAGGTCTCAGATTTTGGCCTGTCGAAGACGGGCCCTACATTGGATCACACACATGTGAGCACCGTCGTCAAGGGCAGCTTTGGGTATTTGGATCCAGAGTACTTCCGGCGGCAGCAGTTGACGGAGAAATCCGATGTCTACTCTTTTGGGGTTGTGCTGTTTGAGGTTCTGTGTGCCCGGCCCGCCTTGAATCCCACCCTCGCAAAGGAGCAGGTGAGCTTGGCGGAGTGGGCCCTGCATTGCCAGAGCAAGGGTGTGCTTGATCAGATCATGGATCCCTACCTGAACGGTAAGATCGCGCCAGAGTGCTTCAAGAAATTCGCAGAGACTGCAGAGAAGTGTGTGGCTGACCAGGGCATCGACCGCCCAGCGATGGGCGATGTGCTGTGGAACCTGGAGTTTGCACTGCAGCTGCAGGAGAGTGCTGAGGAGAGCGGTGGGGTCCAGGTGGATTCTGAAACTGTCCCGCTTGTCAATGCCGACATCACAATGGGGAAGAAGCATCTCGACGATTCAATGGGATTCGGAGGGAATGTGTCCGATTCGAAGAGCTCTGCCGCGACCATGAGCATTGGTGGGCGGAGCTTGGCTAGCGAGGATTCAGATGGGCTGACGCCGAGTGCTGTGTTCTCGCAGATCATGAACCCAAAGGGACGGTGAGATCAACGGTCGGATTTCGACATAGGATGGGGGACCGGTAATATTCATGGTTAGATCATGGAAAATTTGGGTTTTTAATTTTCTTTTATTCTTTTATTATGGGAGTATATGAGTTTGATGAGTTTTTATGTTGTAATGTATTTTTACACTTGTTTTACTGCTTCAGACAATCTCAGTTTCTCAAAGACTCAGGAAGAATGCTGTCTTTTGTAATAAGAGTGCCGGACTTTCGCGCGCGTTTTCTGCCGTTATTTGTGGGCATTTTGGGAATATTGAAGAAAGGTGTGAGAAAGTGCAGTCCTGGAACGGTTGTAAAATTCCTATCCCCTTTGAATTCTGTGTAGTATTCTTGTTATTGTTTTGTATAATGACGGAAATGACCCTATGCCGCTAATCCCGTTTTACCTGCTGAGCTTCCTGCAATTATTACATGATTTGGACCGTCGATCCAGGCAGAGGCTGTGGGGCCCACTGTGATGTATGGGTTTTATCCACGCTGCCCGTTCATTTTACCATATCATTTTAGGGCCCCCAACGAAAAAAAAGAAAAAAAGAAGAGGCAGATCCATATCATTTTTAGGGTATTAGCCCAAAAAAAAGAGGCAGATCCAGGCTCGAGTGGATCCACACCACAGGAAGCGAAGCAGCTCAACCTTGAAAACTTAATAAGGCCCACCGTGATGTTTATTTGCCATCCAACCTGTCATAGGGTCGGATATACGTGGATGAAGGGAAAACATAAATATGAGCTTGATCAAAACTTCTGCGGCTCCTTAGTAGTTTTTAATGGTGCGTGTTCAATCCCCACTGTGGTCCACTTGAGCCTTGGATCTACCTCATTTTTGGGTTCATGCCCTAAAATGTTATGAAAAAAATGGATGGATGGCATGGATAAAACGATTGGTGACTAGGATCTTCCCTCCTGCTTTTTGGACGAAACAGATGGGTGGTCTGGATTACTGGACGATGGGCCCCACGTGGGAGCTGAGAGTCCTGTTCTCGTTAATTGCTGTCATTTATGTTTGGTGAGGGAAAAGGAAAAACGTGTGGCCTGTTGCTGTGTGCTGTTAGATTGGATGTGGGGTCCACCTGATTGAGGAATGGACGTGTCGTTTGTCTCACTACCAAGTGGTGTGTCAGCTCATCATGTTTCTCTGGAGTGGTTGGACGCTACCAAATAGCTTGTACACCTGTATCACTACTAGAGGGAGATAAAAAGGAAGATGCTTGGAAATGGCAAGTGCGATCCAGCGGGTGTATTTGTGGCACATCCACACTGAATCCAAGCCAGACGTATGGTGGGCCCACATGTAGATTTTCTTCGGCATTGGCAACTGGCAATAAAACCCAGTGTGGCCCGTTGGATGAACGGATGCCATCTCCCACACGGGTATCAAGCTGGCATTTGAGAGTAGCCAAGGACAGAAATGTTCAGCTCCTCGCTGGGGCGCGTATTGGGTACTAATCTCACCCGGACTGCGTCTTTCCTGTGTTTTACATTTACCTCCATTTTAAGATAATTCTATAAAATGATTTGTTAAAATGGATGGACGGCATGGATAAAACATATAAATCACAGTGGGACCCAGAGATCCGCAACAGGACCATCCGTAACTGGCGGTCTGGAGGGAGTCATACCTAATCCTCGCTGCATACCGATCTGGACAAGAGCTGTTTTACGCGGTTGGTCTGTAGAATGAAAGGAGACAACGATACTCTGGCGGAGCGTCATGGATAATATACGGATACATATAAATTAGTTATAAATTAAATACGTTTCATACAAAATAATTAACCTGAAAATTATGGGTCCCAGGTTAGATGCATCATGAACCAAAATTTCAAATTTATTTGGTGGTTAAAATAAAAAGATCACAGGCGTCCATTGATCAACGTTTAGATTTTTTTCAATCAATATGATTTTGGTAATGCAACTTAAGACAGCGAGTTTCAAATTTTGGTCCGTTTATAATAAAGCAGGTGAAGTTTACAATTACTGCGCTGCGTATCAAGTCTCATACTCTAAACTCTGCCAGAGTATTTAACAATCCCTGGAGGCAGATAAAAAGTTGAAGTGGAACACAAAGTGAGGATTGAATGCCTGACGGTGGGGCCTACCTTGATGTATGTCGTACGTACATATTTTCAAAAGTATATACATATCTCAAGTGGACCGTACCAGTGGAAACTGTGAGTTCATGCTATCCACGGTCAGGGACTCATCCACTAAGCTGGCAAAATGGATGGCTGCGAGCTATGGGGGCTTAATGAGATGTTTTTGGGAAATCCACTCTATCAATCAGTTTTTGAAACTCATTTTAGGATATGATCCAAAAAATGACCCAGAAGCAAGACTTAAATGGACCACACTACAAGAAAAAGTAGGGATGATACGCCTACCGTCAAAACTTATACAGGGATAGAGAAGTTTTAGATCTGGCTAATATTTGTGTTTTCAGTTAATCCCAGTTAGGATGACCATATGAACGGTTTGGATTGCAAATCCCAGCTATGAATGGGCGGGGATCCACTTGGCAGGGAAAATAACCGTTCGTAGCTGTCCATCTAGTTGGCCCCACTGTGGATGGTAGATGATCCAGAAAATACATGGATCAGAAAATCCTATCCATCTAATTATCGGCCTCACAAAATGACGGTAGGAAACAGATATGTGTGGTGATAGCTATTCAGTCAGAGAAAGCAATGGATGTGATCGTCTTGTAGATGCGATTCTTCGGATTTCCCACTAGATGGACGGTCCAGATTGAATTATTACCTTTCCAAACGTATTTTGGGTGAGATGCTCTACCATATCCTGGTTCTACTGCTGTACCTGTACTTGATCATCTCCCCGTTTCGTGTATTTAACACCGTCTGCCAGATGAACGGCTTGGATCTTCCTAACACGTGCTAGCTTGGCAGATCCCTGAGAACTATGGTTCTTATCAGCCTCTTGTTGTCTACTACCAATCTTCTTGTGTTATCTTAACCGTCCATCTTTGTTCCTCAGTGTCCTATGCTGCCCAACGGGTATGATTTCTTCTTTATTTTTTTTATGGCTATTTTCAATCCAGATAAGCTTCGAAATGAACGGTCCTGATATCGAAAATGTGGACCACATGGTCAAGGATAGAGTACCTAATACCCAAATAAACAAGTTCCTAAACAACGAAACCCCACCTAATTTCATTTTTCTTTAAATAAGAAAAAAGCTCCCTCCCTCTTCGAACTGTTGCCAAATGACAACTGTCTGTTAAGGGCTGTAGATCCAACGGCCAGGATCTTTTGACTTATAGAGGCCATAGATATGTCACATCATTGGTGGGTCCCACCATTAAACGACACCGTCAATCCTCATTTATTATTCAATGGGATCTTTCACTCACCATCCATGAATGATTCATACACGCGGAGTTTGCTAATTACATGCGCGCGTGGATGACCTTTCTATCTAACCGAAGTTACGCATGCCAAATGAAGCGAGCGTGCGAGATCTGAGATTTCCATCATGTGGGACATACTTTTAGATGTTATTGAATAAAAATATAGACCGTTTATCTCAGCTAGACCACGGAATACAAATGGACGGCCAGAAAATTGTTTCAACCGTCTGGTTAGTTTGTATCCTGTGGTCCACCTGAGAACCATAAAGGCCTTATTTTTCAACCATCTTGAAATCTCAGATTTCATACATGTGTTCTATGGGCACACGTGCCTGCGTGTCGATAAGCAGGAATCTACACGCGCGTGGAATCAGGAAACCTCCACGTAATGAGATTACGAGAAAGGAAGATCAGTAGAACATGGTGACCACAAATGCCAAACCGACTAAAGTAATTCAGTGAGCGGCGTCTCATGTGAGGAGGTAGAATGCGTGTTAGATATCCACGTGTTCATATGTTAGATATCTGGTCCATTAAACATGTAGGATCCACCATGAAAATATTATGGACAGAAAATAAGTATTTTTTAATATAAATTGGATGGTCAAAATTGTATAAAAAATGTATGGTTATAAAATATTTGAAAAGAAAAAACTCACCATAGATGTGTGAGTTTCTTCATGAATATAGTATATTGGTTTTCTATTATTGCAATATACATAATATCCATACCTGATGAGTGGATGAGATCTTTTACACGTGAGTAATACACAGAGATATATGGCACACGTTTCACCCTCTCACGTGAGGAGCCTTTCACTGAATTGCAATTCAAATATATATATAAAAAAAAGCGCTTTAGAGATTTTTCAGCGCGTCGCTTTATTAACATTTAACAAGCCGAAGACGTGCATAAGAATTCGCTCGCATAAGAATTAGTTGCTTCTTCGCGACGAACGTGCCAACCTGTACTATAAAGAGACATCACAACCGTTCATCAGGTAGTTTTAAGTAGGTGGATAATGGGCTTGGACAGTTCCCAGCCCCAAGTCCTTTATGATGGAACAGGATTTTAGCTTTTTGGCATGTGGGTCTGATTATTAATTGGGCCGGTGGAATCGGTCACTCCATTATATATAATTAACGGTCCATATTCAACATTCGATTTTTTTTTTCCATATAAGCAGTGAACTGCTCTGATTTTTCTTCCTGGGCATGGTAATAGCGGTTCCCACCTAATGAAGGGTCCAGATTTTTTACACTTACGAGACATTGGCACGTGCAGCTCCAATTCAGTTGATAATAAAGGCTCTATTATTTGAAGCAATGAAGAGAGTAGCTGACAAATATATAAATATATCAGGAACAAAGTGCTTTACAACGAGGCTTGCGAATATGTCCCCACACGCCATACAGGCCGTCCATCAAGTGGGCCTCACCACCTAGATGCGTTGGCATGGGAATCGGTCCACTCGAATCGTCAATCACGCCTCGTATGCGGTCGGATGAGACGCAATTTCATACAGGGAGCGGCTAGGTGGGTGAGACCCCTGGCTGTGGGGCCCACCGTGATGTATCTGACTACATCACGCCGTCCATCCGTATTGAAAGCTCATTTTAAGGTATGATTTAAAAAATGAAACAGATCTAAGTCTGAGATGGACCACACTACAGGAAATAATAGCAATTGACGGTTAAAAACTTCTTGTAGGCCACGAAAGCTTTGGATGAATATGATATTTGTGTGGTTTCTTCATCTATGTCTTTGGAAGTTTGTGAAATTAGCAACAGGTTAGATGGAATTCATGAAGTTTTTAACGGCGGGGATTCAATCACAACTTTTTCTTGTGATGTGGTCCACCTAAGATTTGGGTCAGTTTCATTTTTGGGTTCATGCCATAAAGTGAGCTGTCAAAATGGTTAGACGGTTTGGATTTAAGGAACATGCATCACAGTGAGCCGGGGCAACAAAACAGCCCTGTGGAGCCCATTGGAATGTGGGTGTGACTTCCGGTACGTATATCAGTTGCGCCAGATGATTTTCTGACGGTGGCCGAAAAATTCAAGCAGATTCAAAACTCAGATGGGCCACACATCAGAAAAAGTACGGATAGAGACATCACCGTTGAAACATTGCTGGGTCTACTGATAATGTTTATATTCCATCTTAACCGTTGGAGTTGAGCTGCAAAAGGATGAAGGGAAGAAACAAATATCAGTAAGAGAGGATTCAGTCAAAATAAGACCTAATTCTATCGTAGGTGTGTGATGTCATTTCATTGACCTTTCGTGCTTCCTACCTTTAAAAAAATGGAGACCTGGGTAGTCGTTTTGAAAATTTATTTTAATGATCCAAAATATAAAGCAGATCATATAGAAAATAGTGGTAATAAACCATTAAAAATTTCTTGTGCACCACAAATGTTTTGGATCAAGCTTATATTTGTGTGGTCTCTTCATCGAGGTCCTTTTGACCTTATCAATAGGTTGGATGACAGATAAATATTTTGATGGCTGCCATAAAGTTTTTAATGGTGAGGATTCAATTATTACTTTTTTTTTTTTTGTGATATGGTCCACCAAAGATTTAGATCTACATCATTTTTGAGATCATGCACTAAAATGAACTTAAAAAATGGATGGACAATGTAGATGTAAGATACATACATCATGGTGGGCCACACAGTTAGGGATTCACAACACCCTTTTCTTGTAAGCTCTGCACTTAGAAGTAGAGGTGGGCATCGAGTCAAGTTGGATTGGATTGGGTCCAACTTGACTCGATCGCAGGGCTGACTTAATCTAATCTGAATCGTTGTTGGCTTGACCTGAATTGAGTCTGACTCGGTTTAGGAAATTGAATCGAGTCAGATTGAGCTGAGTCTAGGGAGAGAAAGAAAGAGATGTGAGAAATCAGAAGAGAAAGGAGGAGAGAAGGAGAGAAAGGAAATCGATGGAGAAAGAGGGAGAGAAAGGAGAGGAGATGGGTGGGTGTGGTGCCTCATTTGGGTAGAGAAATAGGGGTTAGGGTTCGTTCGAATTTTAGATCGGATCGGTTTGGATTGACCACGATCCGAGCTTGATCCGATGTACGATTGAATCTGAGTGGTTCTAATCGATCCGCACCAATCCAGCACCAATCCAGGTCTTCGGTTCAATTAGGATCAAGTCTGATTCTGCCCAGCTCTACTTAAAAGTTAGGTGGAGTCTATCATTATGTCGAGAAATCCACCCATCTATTGTTTAGATCATATTAGGATATGCTCTCAAAATGAGACATTCAAAACTCAAGTGAACCCAAAGCCAAGAAGCAATGAGAATTGATCATAGACAATTGAAACATTCATCGAGCACACAAGTTTTATAGCAGGTTAATGGTTATATATATACACACACAAACACACATACACACCTTTGCACATGTGTCTTAAGCACATGATCTTAATGGTCCACGTGATGCGGTACCCCTTGAAACTCCATAAGCTCAATTTTTAGCCCGATCCTAAACTCTGATAGGTTATAGTAAAGAGAAATGCAAATCAAGGGAGGAAACTATTTCATTTTTTCATGGCCCACTGGAGTTTTGGATCAGCCTAAAAATTAAGCTGATAGGGTTTCAAGGGTTGCCACATCATGTGGACTGTTCAAATCATGTGCCTAAGACACATGTGCAAAGGTGCTGCTCACATAAGAAAGCATATAGATGAGCATTCCTCCATGTGCGCCTTCTTATGTGAGCATAAAATTTGATATGCGCTCCCTTGAAATTGTATAAGCTCAATTTTCAACTTCATCCAAAATTCTAACGGGTTATAATAAAGAGAAATGCAAATCAAGGGAGGAAACTATTTCCTTTTCCCATGGCCTATCAAAGTTTTATATGGGCTAAAAGTTGGGCTCATGAACTTTCAAAGAGCAACGCATTACATGGACCATTCAAATTTTGTACCCATGACACAGTTTGCAAAGGTGCACACAGGTCCTGTGCATTCGTGCGGCTCCCTATATCTCATGTGTTATATATATATGTGTGTGTGTGTGTGTGTGTTTTTGTGTGACTTGATAGGAATGGCTTTGAATGGCAAATAAATACCAAGGATGAAGGAGAGGTTTGAACCGCAGGTAATTCTTTTTACCCTCACGTTTGAAGGGGGAGCGGATTGCGTGTGACCGAGCCACAGAGATATATCATTGCCTTGGGGCTATGCGGGGCCCACAGAGATGTCGGTGATAAATTCACACCGTTTCGTTTGGAGGGAGTGAATTTTTCCCCTAAGCCACCTCTGTTTTATCCCATGGTATAAAGGCACTACTGTTTCCATATACGGGCTTTCCACCGCTCTGACAGCTTTTGAATTTTGACTAAGGGATAAGGTTTCGTCAAGTAGCAAAATGACAAATTTGACCTCTTGTCAAGTTAATAACTACACTTTTATCATATTGAATGTCCATAGACTCATTCCAACGCGTTTGTTTGCATGAGGTTTTAAATGTGTTTGGTAAGCTACGGGTCATTGTTGTATACGTGGGACTAGATCCAAACCATCCATCTATTTGCCGGCTCATGGAAGGATGAGTGAGACGCCAAACGGATGGTGTGGATCTAGTCCATCATGGCCCGCAGTCCATGATCAATTCAGTGGGGAGGAAGGCATGGTGGACCCAGTATCCTCAAAAAATCTGAGCCATCCACCATTTTCCTCGTATAAATTTACAATTTGGCAGAAAATCTGATCCATAACAGAAGCTTAGGTGGGCCATTTGGCAGGTAACAATGAATATTGAACCCAGGCCTTCCAAACCATCATTGGGTCACAGAATTTTGGATCAAGGGTAAAAACCGGTGGTTAAGGAATGCCATTCTGAACCGTTGAGGAAGTCATTTCAACGGTTTAAATAGCATTAAAATATAAAAATTGGACCACTGGGGCCACGTGTTTTAGATCAAGCTGATATTTATGTTTTCCCTTAATCCAGGTCCATGTGACCTTACGAACATATGGGATGGAAAACAAACGTCATGGCGCGTCCCGCCAAGAAGGTTTTAACATCAGAGGTCATTGTCACCACTTCTTTCTGTAGTCTGGTCCAATCAAGCCTTCAATCTGCCTACTTTTTAGGCTTATTCCCCAAAATGATCTTTCCAAATGGATGGACAGTTTGGGGGAAAAACATATGCATTACGGTGGGCCCCGCAGGGGACGGGGCAGTACTCAATAAATAACAACAGCTTGACTATTAGCTTGACCCTAGATGAAGGGTCTGAACGGACTGGATTCTCTATATACAACACGGTGTGGCCCCAATCTAATCAGCGGTGGGCATTCCCTCCCAACATGTTCCATGTGCTAATGGCCCACCTGAGTTGTAGATCCGACTGATTTTTGAAGGACTGTTTTTTTTTTTTCGGGTGAAGCATGATAGGTTGGATTTTGAGAACGCAACAGTCACACCACATATGGCCAGTCCCACTGTAGGGTCAAGGTAGTGCTGGTAATCACTGGAGAGCACCGCAGCATCCAAACATCCTTAAAATTGAGCCACATTGGACGGCTAGTTTTTTCATATCACTGATTCTTTTGGAATGCATCTGTCCTCAAGGTGGCCCACCAGATCAACGGTTCCAACAGATGAGTAGCACACCATTTTCTCTAATCTGAACGTGAGGTTTAGGAAAATCCATATGCAAGTATTACAGATTCACAAAGAAGACATCACAAAACATGGATTACAAAAGCTGATTATGCACACACAAACACAAGCCAATACTACACCAATACATAGCAAAACATGGATTACAAGAGGCAAAAGCAATGAATGACCATTCACACAAGAGCACTCATATTTCCCAAAAAGATTACTTCATTACCCTCGGTTGATGATGCAGATGAATCCATGTTACGTGGGTGGTCCTGCTGTGCGGGGGGCTGGGACTGCTGAGTCTCCCCACAAGGTTATCTTCTTCTCAAGCTCTGGTTTGTTCGCACCCACAAGCTTATCAACCTGCTGCCCTTCTTTGAGGAAGAAGAAAGTGGGTGTTGCACGGATATCCCACGAGGAACTGAAGTCCTGCATGCACCACAACATTCATACCGTCAAGAGAAGCACAATTGTATGGCAAACATGGGGGCTACAACAGCCTACCCAAACTGATTGACCTGACCCAAGTTTGGGTCGAAAGCTTGGGTCGAATCATCAAGGTCCTCAGGTTGGAAAATGCCAACCTGACTTGAATTTGAGTGGGCTCAGGTTGAGCAAATTCAGGTCAGGTTGAAAATAATCACAAGTATCCAAGGCTGGGTTGGGTCAAGTGCACAAGACTCTCAGTTGGGTTCAGGTGGAGCAACTCAGGTTGGAATTTGGGTTGGGTCCTCTTGGGTGAGGAAAGAAAGAGGAGAATCCACAAGAGTGATTTTTGAGATGTTAATGGGTGGAGATTGAGAGTTGGGTTAGGTTGGAGTCGGGGTCATGCTCGGGTTGCCTCCAACCAGACCCAACCCACCTGAGTTGCATGCTACGCAGATGTGCCATGATGACAACCCGAGCAAAACACCTCCACAGAACACATGGCTTGTTTTCATTATGATCAAGGCCGCTCATTTTCCGGGATTTTCGATTTCCACCTCTAGGTTTTCCCCTCTATCTAACCATGCCCCTTATGATTAGGAGCCGTTTTCATTTGGGTCAAAAGACAAAAACAATAGGAATCATCAGCTGCAACTCAAGTACTGTATTTTCAGATACAAGTTATTGAAGGGCATAAACAAGTAAGAAGCAGGAGGTAGTACTTACTGATAATTCATCGACGTCTACTGTTAGGAACATGAGGGTAGGATATTTCAACGAAAGATCATTGTAGAGCGATGAAATCAATCGGCACGGACCACACCATGATGCACTGAAGTTGACCACAACCTGAAGGATGTCCCCAAAAAAAAAATATTTAAAAGAACAAAATCTCAACCATTCAGAACGGACAATGTCAGTATGTTGAGAAAGAACGGCATGCTGCTGTTGAGAAGATGAAGATATGCTCATTGGAGTATGAGAATTGCATCTTATAAACATGCTCTCATCTCTTTGGATGAAACATGCAAAACCGGTGGATGCAAACGTTATTTCCTTTTAAAGAAGTAGAAAAGTCTCCCAACTCTTCCTCTGGCTAAATAGCAAATGCAATCATTTATTTACTGAGATGTCCAGTGCTCTCAGAGCACAAGTATTAGAGTGCTCCTAGATGCATTGGGAGTTTGGGACACTTAAGCAGTTGTTGATTGATCTAGACTGTCCATTAGGTCCAACACGCATTTCATGAGATACCATGCAAATACACACTGGATCTCACAATCCTGACCATCTAAACGATGGCCTCTAACATGGATGGTCAAGAATACTTGTACAAAATCAGGTCAAACCAACTATTCATCCTATCTATCTGATAGTTCCAATCATAGAATGCTAATGATTCTAAAGAATGACTTCTGTTTACGAAACTCTAGCCATCCTATCCATGGGTTGGAAAAAGGATGCCTACAAAAAATAAGGCTCGAGTCTTGGATGGATTTGATCATCCAATCAGCCTTATTTTTGCATAATAGCTCATTGAATATGTTCTAGACTTAAATGATGGACAGTTTTGATCGCTCTACTAGACAGTCCAAGTTACCCAATGCAACAGCGAGCACTGTAACTTATAGTGATCTGAGAGCATTGGAGCAATTCTCATTTATTTATATATTATTTGCACTTAGGTGAGCCCTTACGGTCCATACTATAGGACTATATCATATGTTTAGTAGTGTTAAATTTAAAAAAGACTATTTAGCAAATTTTATTTTCATCATTTATTTTTCAAGCCAAAGATCGTGTGATTCCTTGAGTTATGACTGATTTGCAGAAGGGTTGTAAGGTTGTGATGGGATGGGATTTATGGATATTTTTAATTGTTATTAATATCTAATTGGACAGTTGGAGATAGGGGTGCGCTTGAGAGGTACCGGTACCACCATATTATGGTGGTACCAAACAGATGGGTGCCCATGTGATGTATGCAAGCTATCTAATCCACAATCAGATGAGTCGCCTCATATTAACTCCCAAGTGCCAAAAATCATCATGATCCAACATTCAAGTGGGCCACAAACGGAACAATCTAAGAAGGTATGCTCGCCCTTAATTTACCCAGTAGCCCACTGGAATTTCGAAACAGCCTATTTTTGGCCTGCTCATTCATCCTGACCAGGTGAAGGGTCTGAATGGCCTCGATTTCATACATAAAAGATGGTGGGGGGGCCACCCAAATCAAGAGTAGACATTCCCTCCCAATTTGTTCCCTAAAATGTGGCCACATAATTAAAGGGTCAAGCAGATTTTAGGGCTGGGGGTACAATGCATGACGCATCTGATGTACATGTTTGATTTTATTCATGCATCATGTGAGCCCCACGTCCGGTAATACCGTAAGCTACGGTGATACCGGTACCACCAGAGCACATGCAACGCACGTAGAGAGACAAAGGGAGAGAGATCGGGGGAGGGAGAGGGGAAGAGAGAGTGGCTAGGTGCAGGCTACACGCATAGAGAGGAAGAGAGAAGTCCTAGATTGGTTTAAACGGTCAGCATCCCTATCCCACCATTCCTAGTGATCTAGCCCACTAGAGTTTAAATATGCCTCGGATTTGGGCTGACATCATAAAATAAGACACCACAACTGGTGGACAGATTGGATGTCACAAAGACATCACAGAACATTTTATTGTACGGTCCACTAAGTACTTGCGTCGTGTGGGATACATGCAAAGAGTAGAGAAAAGGCTGCAGGCCACTGTTATCAAAAAAATGGAAATGAAGGAAATACCATGGTTGAAGGGCCATATGCATGAATATTCTGGTCTTTCTTTCTTTCTTTCTTTCTTTCTTTTTTGGAATCCTCCCACGACTAACTGGGGGAGTAAAATTGGCCAAACGCAGTTTGCATTAAATATGGTAACTAGTAAGATGTATAATAGTAGCCGGATCTTCTCTGATTGATCACATCATGCCTGATAAATCTATGGGTTTTCTGGATACAGAAGACACATGGTTGTGGGCTTCTCTTCAACGTATGCTGATTTATTGAAAAGTATTATTCATAACAGTTTCTATCAGCAAATGAGCCAAAAAAAAATATGAACTAAAGTCGAGTTTTATTTTAAGTCGGCATGTACATATTGAAGATGAATGAGCAAAAAACACCAAATGAATGATCATGTGTGCCCATGTTGAATGCATGACTAATCGAGACCTGTGATCAATGGTTTATGCTCAGGTAAAAAGCAGTGGGAAATAAGTGAAGCAGGGCAGCAGCAGAAGCAAGCAAAAGTGGGGATGGCGCAGCATGCCCATGTTGCTCTCCCATTGTTGTTCAGTCCTGCCTTGTGAAGTGTTGATCAACACCATCCATCTAGTAGGTCAGGCTGTGGATGAGGGCATGACATCCCACTGACCACATATCTTCACATGCACATGAAGGATAGTAGAAACAGCAGCACACATTTCAGCACCCTTTTTTTGGATGCAAGGTTCTCCAATCAATGGGATTTTATTTTTTCCCACATGGGATCCACATGGGGCCAACATTAGATGAACAGTCTAGATCACCACATGGTAAATCATAATGGGAGAGTCAACAAAACATGCTGGCAATTTTTCTGTTTCCTTTTCTTTTGAAGCATCCAGGAATGATGAGATTCTAAAACAAAAGAGGCGCCCTTCATAAAAGATTGACAAAACTATATGTGATGGGGTGCAGCAGAAAGGAAACAAGATCAAAACAAGCATGAGAAACACCCTACTTGAACATTTTCCAGAAACTTTTTATTGAACTTTGCAATAGAGATGCAAAATTTAAGCAGCCTTCCGGAACCAATTCAAGGAAAAACATCTCATTAAGGAGGGTTTTACAACAAATCATTCACCTAATGCATTCAACACGAATCTTCTGATCCTTTGTCTGGTGGTGTTCAGAAGCATAAGTTGCTACGCCAAAAAAGGCTTCTTCAGTCAGGTGGTGAGGATTGAGTCATCCCTAAATTGTGGAAGTCTTCAGATCAAAAGGCTGTAGAGGTCGAGTCAGCAACTTCATTTCATGCCTATCCCACTCTAGATGTGAGGGGATCAAAGCAAAAAAAAAAAAAAAAAAAAACTTGATTCTCTGGGCTAGGGTCCTGAGAAACAAAAGGAGATCTTCTTTCTCGGTCTCTATGTGAATGAAAAGACACCTCAAAATAAAAGCAGAGAGTCAAGAGAAGTTCTTTATGTGAAGAATAATGCATGATTTGTGGAGCACGGTGCTGCAGAAGATTGGAGGAGAGATTCGTGTTGTGGGTTTCTCATTGGGGACTAAGGTTCCATTTGGATGTTACTATATCTATGTTAAACTTGATGGTCCATTGGATGGAGTCGCCATTAACTTCCGGAAGGGAGTTATTTTAGTTCACTTGCAATTTCAAGCCAAAGGCAAGTGAGCATGTTGCCTGAATCAAATTTCTCAATTCCCAAATGGCGACATTTTTGTTGGGCACTATCTCTAACCATCAAATGCTATCTTGTGGGAGAACTGATCACCTACAAGGTTCTGTCCTTGAAGATATATGATGTTTTCAAATGCATAATTGGAAATCAAAATTCTGAAGGCATAAAAAAGGCAGAATGATATTAAAAAATCATAATATTGTATCACTACATTGCTTTAATAATGTAGGTTAGGTTAAAAACATCCTGCTACAAGTAACCACAACATGATATTACAGGTGCAGAATATTAATGACAGTCACTTTGGGTGGGTGACCACGAAGAAAAACTAGCTCATAACAAACAGAAGCTAGCCAGCTTAATGAAATATGCAATTCCATAAAGTCCTTACAGGCCATACATACTTCAATGAGAAGCATGGAATATGTATAGACTACTACAATTTGCAGTTTTTTAAAACAACTAGAATAATTTGCAGTTATAGCATCAAAACCAAAAGTCAGGTGTCATGATGGGATGGAAAAATCAATCTACAAAATCCATTTTGAGCATTTTCAACAAGAACTACTTTGGAAACAAAAAATGCAAGGAAACTTACAATCTTGCCGTCCTTGCTTGCTTCCGATAACTTTGCATCCCAGTTTTCCTTGGAAGTTACAACATGCACATTTCCACCAGTGAAATCTAGCTTATGATCGTCGTCATCATCATCAGCAGTATTCTACGATAGTAAGATACCAGATGAATTTGTTAAGATGATGCACCCGAGTAAATGAAACAGCAATAAGCAGCCTGATTAGATATTATACCAAACTTTAGAACTAACAGTCTCATGCATAGCTAAACGGTTTGGATAGAGGTTTGTGTGTGTGTGTATTGTGGGGGGGATTCAACGGTGCAAGAAATCACATGAGTCCACCCTATAGCAAAGAGAAAGGACCATCTTTAGCGCCTGTTTGGTTAGTTGAAATATAGGAAATGTCATTTCAGGGAAAGTAGCATTTCTATTGTTTATTTTTGTATTTTTTTTTTTTAGAAACACTGTTTCCCTCTCATTTCCTGAAAATGCCCCCGTTTTGTTTCCTTGCCAAGACTTGAGAAACAACATTTCCAAGAAATTGAGGGACATGATCCCTCCTTTTATAAAGTTCCCCACATGATAGTCACATGTGCAACCATCCATCTTCTACGTGTTCTACATGTGCAACTGTCCATCTTCAGATGCTCTGCAAGTGCCAATTTCCCACATGGGCATCATGTACCACAATCCATCTTAAAGTGTCATACATGTGGCATTGGTCACACGTGCAACATGTGTCAACACCCTTCTTTTAGTGACCGACGTTTCAAACGCCCCACACACCCCAATGTGTCATGTGAAACATGTGCATCCCTCATCTTCAAACGCCCTGCACATGCAAGTGCCATATGGCCACCCACCTTTAGGGCCTGTTTGTTTTTTCAAAGAGATGGTAAATACACGGTAAACGGTAATTCCCCGTATTTCACATGTTTGAAAATTCATAGGAATTCGTGTCTTTCAAATTGGTTTAAAAAAGGTAACTTTAATTTTTGAACCGCATGATAATGCATATGATATATCCATTCCGTCCATATGTTTTACTACAATATTTTGAAGCATGAGACAAAAAATAAAGTAGATCCAATACTCAAGTGGCCCACACCAAAAGAAACAGTGGCCTTACAAAGTTTTTAACTGCCATTATTCAATTTTCTTTTTCGTATGACGTGGTCCACTTGAGTTTTGGATATGCCTCATTTTTTTACTCATGCTATAAATTCAACTGGAATAATGGATGAATGGTGTGGATAAGCAAAATGCATCACAGTGGGACCCACGGATATTTTGCAATATTCTTGGTCTTTGTGTCAAAAAGCAAGCAGTCAAATCAGGTATGATATAAATGCAGAGGGAAATAATTATTATTTTTTTACACGGTATTTACCATTTCACCTGGAAATCAAACATGCTCTTAAGAACTTCACATGCGTGACATTTGCCAATGTGCTAGATATGTAACATGTGCCATTGACCACCTTCAAGTGCCCCACATGTGCGAATGTCCATTCAAGTGCTCCACGTGTGCCAATGTGCTACATATGCCACACATGCGACATGTAGAACTACTCAATTTCAAGTGTGCTAACATGTCGTAGACCCCGATGTGCCACATGTGCAACATGTGCAACTCTCATTTCAAGCACCCCACATGCAAATGAACCACATGTGCAATTAGGCCACAAATGCTACCATCCATATTCAAGCTCTACACATACACCACATGTGTCAACATGCCACCAGCCCACCATCCATTTCAAGCATCCCACACGTGCCAATGTCACATGTGACAATTGACACATACCACAATCCATCGTCAAGGCACACGTGTCAACTTTGGTCTTCAAGTAAAATTTCACCCCCAAAAAAATCTTCTTTTCCAAGCAAACAAATTTAGGAAGGAAGAAAAGTTTACCAAGAAAATATAGTTGAAAAACAATCAATGCAAACAGCTTTTCATTTCACACTGTTTTCTAGAAATGGTGTTTCCCCAAAAAACCATTTTCCTCAAAAAAATAAATAAATAAATAAAAATTCCACAAATCCAAACAAACCCTTAAGGTGTGATTTTAGAGTTATAATTTACTATCGATAAATAAGAAATGATATAATTTATTAGAAGTAGATGAGGACAAGTATGCTAACAAGA
This sequence comes from Magnolia kwangsiensis, assembly GCA_037074715.1. NCBI lineage: Eukaryota > Viridiplantae > Streptophyta > Magnoliopsida > Magnoliales > Magnoliaceae > Magnolia > Magnolia kwangsiensis. The sequence goes on along the minus strand of CM073578.1, from coordinate 3,770,623 downwards.
TCACCTGCTTACCAAGGTGGTGATGATAACTTGACGAAATGAATCAAGCATTCTTGAGCAAGTAAGAAGATGCAGTCATAACCACTTGGTGAAATGAAAGGGGTACTCATTGGCAAGTGGATAGAGCAATTTTATGGCAATTAAGGTTTGTGGAAAAGGGTTATCAAATACTAGGGATGTGGCACATGCAACACTCATGGAGAGAGAGGAAGGCAGATAGGAATTCAGGAAAGAGAAAATCAGCACTAGAGTTCGGGGGAGAGAGAGAGAGAGAGAGTCAAGGCACGCCAGGCTTTTTACGGGTAAAATACAAACTGTTGGTGGGCTTTTGCTGGTGCAATGTAAGCCGTTTGACAAACAACAGCCACATTTTCAAGTTCCTAAAAAACCCCTCAACTTTACTTCAAATGTCTTACCACATCTTTAAAATAGGTAAGGTTCTCCATCTAGGCAAACTAGTTGTTAGGGGCAAAAAATGTCCAAAAGACCTATTTGCCTTCATACATAGTGGCAATGATTATAAAACAAGTGGTGGATGGGCTTCTCACAGTCTCTCGAGTACTTGGGGATAGCATTTTGGAAGGCGATTCAAAGAGTTGACATTGGGTTAAAATAGGCGATCAGGTATTAGGTCAACAACACATCTAGGGTGAGGTTCTGGGAGGACCCTTGGTGCAGTGAGCATCAACTTCGTGTGGATTTCACCATCTTATACAGAGTGGCCCTGGTGGCAGTATCATTGTTGGCAGTGCTTTGACCATATGCAAGACCACAAGGAGTTTTAGTCATTTTGGAAGGATAAGAATGGCAAAAACTTCATAAACAAAATGGGTCACCTGTACTGATGCCCCATTCTTAACTTTAACTGGAAGTTATGCTGGAAATCCCATCCTGAAGCCTAAAGGGTATGGAAGGCATCATTCAAAAAATCCAGGGAATCATTTGATGACTCTTCTTAGTTCCTATTGGATCTTGCAGAGCTATTTGATCTTTTCTTGAGGTTGGTTGTAACTAAAGGGGGATGCCTCCATTGTTGTATGAGGGGAGAGGTATGTGGGATATTACCCATACAGATTGGCTAATTGGATTGAGGAAGTTCGGGACTTGTCCGGTACTCATTCTATTATTCTCCCATGTCCTCAGGGGTGGTAATTCTAAGATGGATGCCTAAGCATGGAAAGATGTTTCTCAATTAAGGTTGGGAGTCGGAGATAACTTCCTTACAATTGTAATTTTATGCTCTCTTCACATTCTCGTTTACGAAATCTTTGCCTTGTTGATCAAAAAAGAAGAAAATAAAGAAAACATGGAAAAGCTTCCTAAAGTTAACACGTCAGGAAAAATTAAGAACAATGGTAGACATGGTTTGTTTAAACATCTAGGTCTCAGTTTCAAGCCCCGCTTACCTATCAAGCTGAAAGGGAAAAACTAAGATGAGAAGATGAAAATAAAAATAAACAGAATATCATTGAAATATCGACATAACACCATCATTAGTTATAGTAACATGTTTTAAAAGGCTTACCGTGACAAAGCAATTGCCCATTGTAATCTAGAGTGTTGATTCTAGCAATAGCAATATTGGCTTGTTCTGAAAAATTGAAAAGATATAACAGAGTTAGATTATATATGGATAAAACATTTATGAGATAGTCGCATTGAACTCAGATGCATGTGGTAAGAAATATTATTGCCAAATAAAGTTCTTCTGCCTTTATAGTAACCCAATCCAAAAGGTATGGAGGGTAACAACATGACTTACCAAGTGACCCAAAGAAGTTATTTGACCACATGATAAATCGTGTTTACAGTTGGCTTATTTTTTAGAGGAGAATGTGATGTAGTCAAAATTCTAGTTAGGTTGCTAAACCGGGTGACAGACCACACAAATATCACCACCTAAAACGTATTGCAACAAATACCATTAACTAGCAATACACTTCACAGTAAAACATAATGGAGAAACAACAAAGCGGTGAAACACAGACCCCACAAATCCACTTGCAAAAAAAGAGCAATTGGAATTCCTGATGCCAAACATATGCAAGGAGGATGAGAAATCTATTGATCAGCTATTTCACCATTGCAAGGCTACTCGCAATATCTGGGCCCATTTCTTTGAGCTTTTTGGAATATGCTGGGCCATTAATATATCGGTCCCTCATGTCATTGAGGTAGTATTTTTTTCACACTCATGGAAATATTATCTAGAAAAAGGTTCCATATACAATACCTCGGGGGGATTTGGAGAGAGAAACTTAAGGATTTTCAATGACAAGGTTGTGTCGGTTGGATCCTTATAGCAATCGATTTCTTCTATGGTCTTTGGGTGGGACCTTCAAAGAATGGAATTAGAGTGATCAGTATGCGTCATTGTTTGACAGTTGGAAATTTTTTATGGCTGAGGATACAGGACCATGGTTCTGAATATTGATCGGGGGCATATCAGCTTGGCCAAAAGAAAAATATGATACGGGCATCCCATATTGGTATCGAACCATACAGGCCCAAGGTAATCCATATCAATAACAGTGGCCTCATTGGTCAACACTATTATAGATACGAGTATCAGGCATCATCCGTAACGGCCGATACGGGGGCATAACGGCCCCCAATGACAGTCAACTTAATGCGGGGGCATTTTCACACCGGACTCGAGTGGGGTGGCCTGTGGGATGCAGGGGCACACTCAGGGTGGGTGGCCCGCATAACCCATGGATTTGGGGCCCATGTGAGGTGGGTGACATGCATGGATTTGGGGCCCACGAGGAGAGTTCGGTCGAGGACTTAACCCATGGATTTGGGGCCTGTGCTATGAGATAAATGAATTAATTCACCATACTCTATCAATTCGAGCTTTTAGAGCAAGTGGTCAATTGTCCTGTATCAAATTGGTATCAAAGCAGGTGGTCTCGTGTTCGAGACTCCTCACTGAGGGTGATTAATGCGGGGGCATTTTCACACCGGGCTCAAGTGGGGTGGCCCGTGGGATGCAGGGGCACACTCGGGGTGGGTGGCCCGCATAACCCATGGATTTGGGGGCCGTGTGAGGCGGGTGGCTCATGTAAGGTGGCATCCATAGATTTGGAGCCCACGAGAGAGCGAAACCCGTGGATTTGGGGCCCACAAGGAGGGTTCGGCCGAGGACCTAACCCCATGGATTTGGGGCCTGGGCTATGAGATAAAGGGATTAATTCGTGATGCTCTATCAATTTGAGCTTTTAGAGCAAGTGATTAATTGTCCTGCATCACAACTTTTATTCCAAAAAAAATCTTAAAAAATATCCAAAAATTCTCAAATAACCTAAATATTTCAAATATATATTCATTTTTTGTCTTGAACATGTTCATGGCAGCGTAACAATCCACTCTTTGATGAGAGATGTATCGAGTTGTCTAATGAATTTATAAACCTAACAAACTTTAGATTGATCTCAAATTGGCCCACGATTCATGCAAGTTATAACATTCATCACACTAATGCACATCCCTAAGCATTTGACATCATTCCCCCAAAGAAAATTTAAGAAAATAAAATAAAATCAAATTCAGATGAACATTGTCGCCAATTTAGGGGAGCCATTTAGATGCCCCCAAATAGTCCCAAATTTTATGTATGGCATCAATACCACTAATGCATATCCCTAAGCATTTGGCATCACTCCTCCCAAGTAAATTATGAGAAAAAATAAAATTAAATTCAGATGAATAGTGACATTGATTCAAGGGGCCACTCAAATGCACCCAATTCGGCCAAATTCATGCAAGCTATGACACCCATTCCACTAATGCATATATGACGCAATGATGGACGTGATGAGGTCGATCACCATCTTCCTCAAGGGGATAATTACTCCGAATCCATGGGGCTTCTCTGGACTTGTCACAAAGATTCCTCAAATCCACGAGAAGAGATAGAAATAGAAATAAATTCGAAATAAATTGATTGATAATTATTTTAAAAATAAAAATAAAAAAATGAATTTACAATCCTTTAAATAGTGATATCAAACCTAGGAAGAAGTTTCAGAATCAAGCTCCAACTCAAACTCCCTAAAAGACATGACTTACTATAAACAATAAACTTACTATTTATAGACGGTCACGATTTCTACTAGACTTCTGGACAAAAATAGAAAGTGTCCAATTTGGCCTAACCATGTTATTCTCCTAATTTTTCTAAGCCCTTTTCATGTTGGGCACAACTCCTAAAGCTCTAAGGATTAAGAGTTATGCTTGAACTAAAACTTACTACAAATAGTAAAAATGAAAATAAAAAGGATTTTCGACCGTTGATATGATGGAATCTCGCAAATTCACATATGCAACCTGGCGTAGTGGGGTTGGCTGGCTAAAATAGCTTCTCCTACCCCAAAATCATATATGGTATGTCATAACTCATTCCGATTTACAAGATATGCCTGTTTTAGGGTTGCCTCCGATCAGGCCTTCTCTGATCTATCTTGGATATGAAAGTGTCTGTGACCTACTCTACATCAGTCCCCTCCACTTCAAAAGATCTCGTCCTGCTTCGGTCCATGATACTCTGTCAAGTCTGCAACATTGAAAGTACGTGAGATCTCCATGTCATCCGAAAGATCAACAACGTAAGCGTTGTCATTGATCTTTCAGAGTATCAGTACCGGTCCAATCTTCTTATTCTTCAACTTGTTGTAGGTCCCGGTCAAAAATCTCTCCTTGCGCAGATGAACCATAACATGGTCGCCAACCTCGAACAACCTTTTGTCGTCGATGCTTGTCGGCTTGCTTCTTATAATTGTCGTTCGAGGCATGTAACTTGGCTTGCGCACTCACATGAATGCCCACGATTCGGTTTGTCATATGTTTTATTGCGATACTCACGCCCAAAAGCTTGGGCAAAGGGACCAAGTTAAATGTGTGGTGACTGGTGAGACACTCGACCATAAATCATCTAATATGGAGACTTCCATGTTGAGCGGTTCACCATGTTATTGAATACAAATTCCACATGAGACAAGGTCAAATTTCACTACTTTGGTTTGTTACCAAAAATACATTGAAGGAGGTTTCCCAATGTGCGATTCATAACTTCAGTCTGGCCATCGGTCTCTGATAGGCAGGCTGATAGCCTTTTACAGCAAGAAGCTCAGTGAAGCCCGAAAGAAGTGGTCAACATATGAGTTTGAGTTGTATATAGTTGTTCAAGCACTGTGACATTTGAGACATTATCTGATTTAGAAAGAGTTTGTTCTATACACTGACTAGTAAGCCTTTATTAATAGTCAGGCTAACATGAATCGTATGCATGCTAGATGGGTTGCGTTTTTTCAGGAATTCACGTTCGTTCTGAAGCACAAGTCAAGGCAGCAGAACGAGGTGGTTGATGCACTTAGCCACCATGCATCACTACTTGTTACAATGAGCAATGAGGTAGTCGGCTTCGACTGTCTTAAGGAGCTAGATGCCGAAGATGAAGACTTCGAGGATACATGGATGAGGTGTCAAGAAGGTCATTCCAGTGACCTACATATGCAAGACGGCTTCCTCTTCAAAGGGAATCGGTTGTGCATTCCCCCAAAGTTCTCCGAGGGAGAAGATTATTCAAGAGCTATATGAAGGTGGCATTGGTGGGCACCTTGGGCGAGTCAAGTTGCGGGCTCTTGTGGAGGAGCGGTATTACTGGCAGCAATTGGTACGTGACGTGGTAAAGCAATACGGTATTGTCATGTTTGTCAAACCTCTAAAGGGCAATGTCAAAATACGCATGGGCCTCGACACCCCGTTACCTGTGCCTGAAGACCCTTGGGAGGATTTATCTATGAGCTTTGTGCTTGGTCTCCCACAAACACAATGCGACATGAATTCGATGTTCGTGATGGTAGATCGTTTCTCAAAGATGACGCACTTTATCCCATGCAAGAAGACTCTCGACGCAATTTTAAATTTATTTTTTTAGTCACTCATCTCCTCTTATTTTTTCATTTAAATTATGGAAGAAGGTTAAAAATTCATTTTAGGCTAGATCTAGACCTATTTTGGGATCAAAACAACAAATCAGAGCGAAGTAGACTATTATGCGAAAATTAGAAAAAATGGTAAACCTTCATTTTCTTTTTTATATTTTCATCTTTTTTTTTTTTGTATTTCAATGTAATGGGCCCTAGTTCACCAAACCATGCTTAATTTGCGTTTAATTAGGGATGAGCTTTAACAAGTCAAACCAACAAACAACATCCATATCAAAGAATGGTGCGATACACCATCCGATACATGGTCAACACACACACACACAAAGTCATATTCTTGGATATCTCATTTTTCCCACATTTCTAGCATTTTTCCATATTTTTCTGCTTAAAAAATTCTGGCCGATATGGCCCGATTACCAATACGCAACACTATATCGTATCATTTTTTCCATTAGGCCGATATGCCGACCAATACCAACATTCAGAACCATGCCTCTTTCTTTCTTGTTTGTTGTTTTGTGCCTATTCTTTAATAAAATTTGTCATCATTCAAAAAAAAAAAAAAAAACAAAATCGTTACTCGCAGGCTGGAGCAAATACCAAGTAAGCCATCATTAGTTATTTACCATACTTTACATGCATTTATAGCTAACTAAACAAGCCCTTTGATAAATGGTGGCCTTGGGACCATAGGAAAGTTAATATGAGAATTGAGAAGTTTCCAATTGTACCAATATCAGACATTTGATTTTATTTTTCACTAGAAAAAAAATAATAATAATAAGGTCAAAGTCTTGAGCACCGAAATTCACAAGTTGACTTGAATTGATTACTCGTTGCCTCGCAGCTTTCACCCAAGCTTGATGAGTTTTAGGTCTCGACTTTTTGCACTAGCATCAGAAGAACCATAAAGCTAGGCTAACCTACATATAGACAAGTTTGCAGACTCTTCTCATTTATCAGCGATTAGAAGCCCAAGTGCATTGTGTTAAATTTAGCGGTGGAGATGAGCGTGACATCATTATACTTAATGATGGCATTCCGAATTCAACAACTGATAGAAGGTGGTTCAGATTGCCCGATCAATGTGATTTTTGGTGGGCTACACTCATTAACAATGGGCCCACAGTTTGGTGTGTGTGTGTGTGTGTGTGTGTGAGTGATCCAGGGTTCAAACCCTGGTAGTGACACCTTTCAAAAAATTAAAAAAAAAAAACAATGTGCCCACAATTTGGATGGATGGGATTGGCAGCAAGTATACCATATGGTTCCGTGAATGGATGACACGGGTCTGCACAGTTTTAAAAAGCGGTGGTGAACAAACACTTACAAACCCATATTTCTTGTGGTAAATATACCAGTGGTAGATAAGCATGACATCATTATACTCTATGCTTGACAGTCCAAATCCAACAGCTCATATTAGGCAGTTCAGATTGCCCGATCAATGTGATTTTCAGGCTACACTCCATTAACAACAGGCCCCCAGTTTGTGTGCTCTGTACAGTGAACATAAACCTTAGTCCAGCCTCTTTTTGACACTCACGCAAACTGTTATCTGTTCAACATTACAAACAGCACAAATTGACGACAACAACAACAACAACAAAAAAAAAAAAAAAAAGATGATGGCAGAAATTCATACAAATTTCTCAATATACAAGTAGACAATCGACTCTAATACAAACTTTGCCTACATGCTTAGATCAGAGTCTTACCAAAACCTAATTCCAAACAATATCGATTCAAAATTCAAGGAACTGACACTCCCAAGCATGAATCGGCTATGCCCCACACATTCTAAGAAAATTTCTACCAGAATCTACCAAACAGCTCATGAATTTCTCTTCCAACTGGTTAAATTCCAATCAAAACTAACCTAAATTGCAGAAATCAACACACAAAACCAAGAAAAAAAAAAAAACACATAAAATCAAAGAGAAACGTGAAATAGGAATTCGATTAATGGAAAACCTAAGGCGAAAAATCATCACAAAACGCTCCAAAATTAAAGAAAAGAAACGCAGAAAAATGGGAAAAACTATCTCCAATTGAGATGTTTATTCGGATCGGATCCTTTCCGGCATCAATCTGCCTAACGCGAAAAAACGTCAGAAAAACGCTCCAAATTTAACAAAAAAATGCACAAATTTGGGAGAAAAATACCTCCGATTGGGATCTTTATTCCGCTCCGATCCTTTCCAGCGTTATTCTGCTATTCACGCCTTGAATTTCCATTAAGCGAGGAAATTCAAGGACGAGAAGGTGTAAAGGATAAGAGAAAACCCTATAACGTGCGGCTTTTGAGATATGATTTATAGGCCGAGCGAAAGTTGAAATTTCAGATTTCACCTGACGTAAACGCCCTGGCCCGTGACGGCCAAATGCCTGTGCCCTAGACACGAGCTATGTGGGGCCCACAGATATATCTGTGATAAATCCACTCCGTCCATAATTTTTTAAAGATCACAATGGGACATATATTCAAAAATCATGCAATTAGAAAACCTACTCAGACCACACCACACGAAACAACGCTGATTGAATTTCCACCGTTGGAAACCATCTGGCGGGCCACAGAAGTTCCGTATCAAGATTATATTTGTGAATAAAAATCCTGTGAACGGTTTTGATTTCATACAAACATCACGGTCGGCTCCAGAATGGTTTCAATGATGGACGCTTGCGTTCTTACTGTTTTGTGCGGTCTGGCCCACTTGAGTTTTTAATCTTCCTGATTTTTGAAATCCGGTTCTATCATGATCTTTATAAACTGATGGACGGAGTAGATTTGTCAAGATCATCTCTGTGGATCCCATGTAGCATCCTACTACAGTAACTTCATGCTGGCGGGTGCAGGCAACAGTTGCGAGAGGGAGTTATTTATACTCTGGTTGTAGGACGTTTGATACGCCGGTAAGGTATACGTAGCATGTATTAACTAAAAATATAAAAAGAATAAAGTTATATTCCAAAAATTGTTTAAGCCATCCTAACATCTGAATCATGTACATTTGTTTGTTGAAATAAGACCATTAGATTATCTTTATTTTAACCGTCCATTAATTGTCCACCCATATTATAATCCGATCATCAAACCATCGTTAATTTTTGTACAATATTCATCTAGAGTATTAAAAATAATTCTAACAGTTTAATTGAAATTATTTACATACAAATTTTAAATTTTTTATGCAATTTCTATGTGTCTGCTCATCATCTATCGTGCTCTGCCAGAGTATCAAATATTTTCTAGGTGGAGAAATACTGACTGACGAAAATACCCCTCTGAAATAGCGGCTGACGAAAATATTCATCCAGAGTATAAAAAATAATTCGAACTGTTTTAGTCAATGCGGGAATAGTTGGATGGTTGTCGCTACGTCGGCGGGAGACGGACCGTTGGGTAAGGTTTGGTAGAATACATCCGGACGATGATGCGTCGGTACAATAGCCGTTGGATCTGGGCCATGGGCCATGTTTGGTGATCTAAACCGTTTATTTGATATTCCTAGTATCGATGATAGATATACATCATAAAACCCTTGTATTTTATTAGTTTTGCACATAGAACGTATAATTCTTTTTTTTTTTTAATATGGACGGTTTCCTTTACCTTTGTTTTGTGGGCCATTGATCAAAAGTTTGGAATCATCTTTTGAAATTTTTTGAGGCAGGGACCTTAATGTTCCATCTCATCGTCAAATAGCTTATATATCTTAATATGATCCGGATCCAACGGCTAGAATCCCACGTGTCTAGTGGCCGTGCATCAAAGTGTATAGCCAGCAGATCTCCTGTTATTCCAGAAGCATGGCGGCTACGGACGTGGATTAGGTAGGGAGGCCCTCACCGGGCGTGGATTGGGTACTTCCCCGGCCGTTCCGAACTCGGAACTGGCTACGTCTCCGAGGGTCACCGTGATTTATGGATTTTATCCACACCGTCCATGCATTTTTGCATATTATTTTAGATAAAGGACCCAAAAATATAGGAGATTCTTATCTTGAGTGGACCACTAAATAGGGATTAAAATATTGCCGTTGAAAACTTCTTGGGTGCCACGGAAGTTTTAGATCAAACTGATATTTATATTTTCCCTTCATCAAGGTCAATATGACCTTATGAATAGGTTGGATGAAAAATAAACATCACTGTAGGCCCTAGTAAGGTTTCAACGGTAGGCTTTATTAGCACTACTGCTTCCTGTGGTGTGGCCCACTTGAACTGTGGTTTTACTTCATTATTTGGGTCATGATCTAAAATTAGACGGAAAAATGCATGGATGGTGTGGATAAAATCCATACATCACGGTGGCTCAGAATCATAGCCTGTCCCGAGGTCGGACGTGCGATCGATGGTGCAGTGCGGTGGCATAAATATATCGAGCGTACGCTGTCAGAAATGCCGTGCACATGCTTCGGGTAAAAATCTTTAAAAAACACCCGGTCGAGTGTCTGACCACGGCCCACTGATAAGGACGCGGTTTGGCTCGTGACCCAACAACCAGGCGTCGGAGGTCCTCGGTCCACCTTCCGTTTGTGTTATTTTGCTAGGGGGCGATTGGCGCATGGTATTAGATAGTATTAGGTGAGATGGAATTGCATCGTCTCGTAAACATTCCACCACAAGGAAACCTCAGTCACCACTCTTCATGGTCTATATAAATAGCATCTAATAAATAGTTGGAGGTATCAACGAAGCCATTACACATAACCTCACGGGGTAACAGTGTTTTATCTTTATTTTATTCGCGTCTATCCAATTCCACTGCAGAAAATTGAGAGTTTAGCATAATTTAGATCGTTATCATCTAGCGTCATTGCTACAGCACGCTTAGGAGTAGTGTAAATATCTACAACTTATCATCATTAGATCATTATCAATTGAGTACATACTCAGAATATCAAATTAGTTGACATGCCCTGAAAATTAGAATTTGAGTTGGCTAGGCCCAACCCGAACTCCAGGATTATGAGTTATATTTAAACAAAATATACATCACAACCCACATTATTTCCATGCATTTTTAAGGTCATCGGAGCAACTAAGATGGTAATAATAATTGTCATTAAATAATGTCCATTAATCAATCCTTGAATCTTTAATTATATTAATATTCATAAAAAATAATAATAATAATAACAAAATACATCGAATTTTAATTTATCTTTAAATAAATAAAGGAAATGTCTCTAATGTTCCTCAATTGGTTCTTCATATAGAAATCTTGCAAAACAATTCACATGGGCATGCGCATGATGGCTCGTAGGGTCACATCATTTTTAAAACTAAAAATTCTACATTAGCATGTGACAAAAAATACATAAAAAAATGTTGAGTCGTATTGTATAGTATTGTAGGGTAGTAGGGGAATTGCACCAAGGGCCACAACTTAAGTCGGTCTCATACCTAGCGTGTAAAGTGATTCCAAAATTATAAACTGTTGATCGTAAATAGTCACACACCTATTAAGTATTATGGTCCACGAATGTGTACACAAAAACTGTATTTATATATCCACAACTTGAAATTAATATAACATTAACATTACACTAATAATAAATGAAATTCTGATAATGAATTTTAAAAAAACAAAACAGCTTTTGATCCATTTTTGTACTTTGTCATGGCAGAGCACTCGTGCACCCCACTTTAGGGATGAACCCAAGGCAGAGCACCGTGACTGTTTCGGACCTCTCAGAGTAAGGAATTGTGTATTCAACATTTTAGGGGGTTTGGGCAGAGCACAGATGTGTACATTCACTTAATCTTTAAAAATGAAAATACGTCTTTCATCTTAGAACACAGGCCATGGATTAACTATTTAGATACGACAATGACTGGAATATGGAACATATGTTTAATGTATACAATTGCTGTAATTTAAAATACAGTACAAAATAAACATCCTATTAGGGAATAACTCCGGACAAAGCACCTATAAACAAAATAATACGATAATCCTTTCAAGGCAGAGCACTCATGCTTTAAATATATTCAAAAATAGTTAACAATAATCAAATCAATTTATTTCACGTATCGACAAAAATATGCATTCTACGTCACGTAAAACCAAAATCAAATAATTTAAATTAATAATACGAAATAAATAATCAATGGAATCAAAGTACATACTAATGTAGTCTTTTCAATCCGGAAGATCACCTACCTATTATGATTGTAGACAACTGACAAAGATCTAAACTCTTACATGGTTGATTTAAATGGTCCATATTCTATGGCTTTGACTTTACTAGTCATGAAATTTTAATTATCGATAAACTGGTAAAGATGAAAAAGAATTTAACTGGTTTTAATCATAAACATCTTCTCCATTAGAGGTGGTGACTATATATGGAACTTATGATTTAGATTCATAAAATGTTATAAACAGAAAGAGTTGGCTCATTAAGTTAATTTAGTGAGTCAACACATTAAAGAGATGGGTCGAAGTGGTATATGGAGTAAGGAGTTCATGAACGAATATGATACGAGGGGAATGAATGCATAACTGGTGATGCTATAGGAGTTATCAATGCTCTATAAATTAATCGAAACGGTAGGGTGAAAGTTGACTCAATGGTTAGATATGGTGAAACTCTGTGTGTTCAACTCATCACACCCAAGTGCAGCTTTTTCTCTCGATACTTATATTTCTTATACTCTCTTTCTATTATGTTTTCTACGTTGTCTTTCAGTTGATTTTCTTATATAGATCGTCCAACAACAAAAGTTGGAGGCCGACATGTGGGTGATCCGATAGATAACAACTTGGGTTGAATCCTCCTTTGTCGAACTCTCAATCTTCCGATATGCGCTCTCTCTCTCTCTCTCTCTCTCTCTCTCTCTCTCTCTCTCTCTTTCTCTCTCTCCGAAGACTTGCTGACGTCTAGATGAATGTACGCATTGCCTTTAAAACAATCTTTCGGAGTCGTGTCATGATAGAAGCAGCTAATGAGAAGTTGTGGTAATGCCATTTTTTTTTCGCAACTATTTGGACAGTTTTAGAAAATGTAGGGTTTTTTATTGAATGGTGTAGGGATCTTGTGCAATTTGGATGACTATACATTAATAGTTTTGAATATGAAATTAGTGGCCACACACGATCCTACAATTGTGGTTTCTTATGAAGAAGATGGTCACCCTCTCATGTCGAATTTGACTCGGATGGTTTTCCTCCTATTTTGACAGTCGAGGATGGCTTAGATGGGTCACAAGTACCTCGTGGCTCACTGATTTTGAAGGCTTATATCAAATTTATTGGTAGGTTCTTGATTAGAAAGTGGTGCGGCTATTGAATGTGAAATACAAAAAAAACAACGTGTTGGGTTTCAATCTGATTGCTTGTTCGATGTAGGATTTCATTAGAGGATTGGGAGTCATTAGAGTTGTACACGAACCGAGCTAGCTCGGTTAGCTTGCATCAACTCGACTCGAAAAAGCTCGATTCAACTTGGTTCGAAGTTGAGTTCGAGCTGATTTTTTGAGCTCGAAAATGAGTTCGAGCTGGCCCCAACTCGACTCGACTCGACTTGAATCGAACCTAGCTCAAATCCAACTCGGATCAAGCCAGTTCGGTGACTCAGTTACTTTGATATTGATGTTGCTCACCAAATGTTTGATGAAATGACTCAAAGAAGTGTGGTTGGTGGCAAGAAAGGTATATATATGAAACTAACACCATTTTTTTCTTAACTTTTATGTTGCTTAGAAGGTGTTTGATAAAATACCTATAAAACCATTGTTGTTGTATCAAATACAGTGAGCTTTTGAAGGTGTAGTCCAAGTGTTTGTGAAAATGCTGCAATGGTGAACTCGGCTCAATCTTGGCTCGAACTCAGCTCAAACTGGCCCGAGCCGGTGACCGAACCAAATTAGCCAGTCAAGCTCGAGGATTGAGCTGAGCTGAGTTCACCTGAGGTCAGCAAGTGGCTAAGCCGAGTCGAGCTGAGGCTAGCTCGACTCGATGTACACCCCTAGGAGTCATTGGAGAGGTTTGCTAGATATTCAAACGATTAAGATTACATGGAGAGGCTCACATGGATTGTGCGGTCGTTTGGAGTGAAAATTCAGAGAAGGTTTTTGTTTCAGGCGAAATTTTGTAACTGAAGTTGGAAGTGTGCTTGCTGCACATTTCATAAGGAATAGGTGGGGTCCACAGCGATGAACGATAAGAAATCTAAGCCATTCATCAGGGTCAGCATGTGAAGTTAGGATAAGAGGTAAAAAAATGAGGTTGATCGGTTGATCAGGTGGGCTGCACAAGGAGTTCTTATGTAAAGATTGCAACGGTTGAGGTTTGTCGAATGTCATGGACTGATGAGTGGTGTGGATAGGACCGAGGGGATCCTAACATGATGGACGGTCTAGCACATATGGGTTGAGGTGCATCATAAATCAGGTCGATGAAGGGAGAGAGATGAGTAAAGATGAGCAGCAGGTGGTCTAGTTATCAAGGCGACATGCTGATGTACGTCACTTAAGTTTTATTATTTATTTTTTTTCTAAAACTACAACGCCTTGGTTTTTATAACCCAAATATATGATTTGTTTTTTGAAAACTCGAGTGTTAATCTCTAAAGATAGTCAAATTTCATGTGTATATACGTATATTTTCTTTTTCTTTCTCAAAGTTAGCAGTTTAGTGAAAGAAAAGTGAATCGAACATAATGAAAATTTGCATGTACATTCAGACTATACGAGCGACTGCCCATAATGCATATACAAACCAATATCTTAATACTAACAAATACAATGAATAAATAATTTAACACATGAAACATGATAAAATGCAACTAAGCTCGAGCCGCAATACCACACAACTTCTCATAAAAAGACGTAACCATGCATTTCTGATGGTTGTACCGTGTTCCTCGTTATTCCGAACATGAGTATCATTTTAACCACTTGCACTACCTGTATAGTTATATATTTCGATGAATTAGTGGTCAGCTCTGTGTGAATTCTCCTCAAAATTACACACTATCGATTAGTGAGACATAGTTTTAAACAATAAAGCATTCAAAACAATACACGATGTTGTCTTATTTAAATGCATGGATGTATGAGTGCACATCAATTGAGGATGCTCATCCAATTGGCTTTTGAGAAAAACTCATGTATGCGGTTGACCACCAGCGAAAGTACATCTCGTACGTGCGTAGTGACCAAGCTCACCAAAAGTGGGTCAATAGTCGATGGTATAGGAGCTAGCGAAACGATACCACAACTAAGGGCACGTGCTGCAACATCCAGAATTAGCCACCCGTCATCACTCTTATGCTATGAATGTATGATTAGCCCAACCGTTATCATTCAAATTTCAACCAGCTAATTTAAGAAAAGCTCAAATGTCACTATAGGGGGTTTGTCACCTAACAAAAGTTGATTGGGCATAATATCTCATACCATCATCCCCGACTAATGAGACTCCAACGTTAGGATGTTTAATGGTAACATCCTCAACTAATGGCCAATCATATTTCAACGAACAGAACTTGCCATCGCATGGTTATATAAAAATAATATATCAATCCACTTATGGAAAATATCAAGTTGAAGCTACACGGGGCAAATATCAAATCGAAGCTACATAGGGCAAATATCAAATTAATGAGAAAAAGAAAAGATCATCCCCAAAAGCCATATAGACAAAACAATCTATGGATGATAAAACCACATCAATATTCCATTTAACACATCACTCAAAGTAACCACTGGGTCAATGGTCCATTATAATCACAATCAATCAAGTTACATCCAAAGTCTGGATGTACGTATATAAGTGGGGCTTTTCCACTAATAGATCTAGCAATTCAAATTCCACAAGTATGAGAAGATATACAAGTACAACATGTAGATGTGCATACAAGATAAATGTTAAGCATATAATTTGTTAATAAGATTCAATAACTAGCACAAGAAATCATGGATTAAAGGCGTTATCAGTTGAAATTAAAATAGAAATCATCACTCAAGCTAATAGGAAAGCGGATAGTTCAATGGGAAAAAGTCATTACTTTCAAAGTCGAATCGTCAACTAATGTTGACAGGGAGCGCGCGCCCTTAAAATCGTATCCTACTATGAATTGTATATCGCACAATTAGCTCAAAGTTTTACAGACTATCTACGGTTAAGATTAGCATTATGCTCTTGATTATGTTATATAGTGGACTTTAACCCACACTCTAACTTAATGCTAAGGTTTTAAGAAATAGAAGCTTTATAATTATAACATCTAATTAAATAATAAAATCTAAATTATAACACAAGAGGGTAGAGAGTTTGTACCTCAATGGAAGTTAAGTGCGGCCCAAATCAATATCTAGCGAGTTAACCCGGTCCTAAGTCAACCGACTAGTGATTCTCTACCTTCATCTTCCTTATGGATGGAAAAGGTACAACAATGGCCGTTAGACCCATCCTGACCCAGCTCAAACACACTAACCCCAACCTATGACTCGAGTGAGTCGAGTCGAGTAGGTGCGGCGAATCGCTCAGTCTCTCTCTTTCTTCCTTTTCTCTCCTTACATTTCTCTTATTCTTCTCACTTTTTCCACTCTTTACTCGACTAGACAAGTCTGGACTCAACCAAGCCCACACCCAACTCGAACTAACTCCCTCTCCTTCTTGTTATTCTCCTCCTCATATTATTTCCTTCTCTCTTCATTTCTTTCAACCACGACTAGCAAGAGCTTCCACCTAACCAAGTCGGCAACCCGGTGGGCAAAGTAACATCACAGTGTAGCCGCACTACCCCTGCTCTCTCTCTCTCTCTCTCTCTCTCTCTCTCTCTCTCTCTCTCTCTCTCTCTTCATCTTCCTCTTCCTTTATAGTTTCTCTTTCTTTCTTTATTTCCCTTCTTCCTGCTGGAAACTTCCAATAGTGGATGCCAAGCCTGACCGAACTCGGTCCAAACTTGGCTCGGTTCGAGTCGCCTGATGTGGCAATGCAGTGCGACACCCGTCGAGCTGACTCTCTGTGCTTTCCCTTTGCAATCTTCTTCCTTTTTTCTGCTTCTTTGCTTCTCTCTTTCTTGACTTTCATGAAGTCTGGACTCGACCAGACCCGTCCAACTTGGACCGAACTCAGTGCGGTTTGAAAGGGGAACGAGCTCCAACTTCAATG
This sequence comes from Magnolia kwangsiensis, assembly GCA_037074715.1. NCBI lineage: Eukaryota > Viridiplantae > Streptophyta > Magnoliopsida > Magnoliales > Magnoliaceae > Magnolia > Magnolia kwangsiensis. The sequence goes on along the minus strand of CM073578.1, from coordinate 3,753,541 downwards.
GCGTTTCACAAACAACATGGTGTTTCTTTTAAGTTGTTGTAAGAGATGGAGACTATTGTTGCTCAATCCTCCTTTCATTTATGGTTTACCCTATCTATCTAAAACCATTGGATGAAGACTAAATGGTATGGATTGCACTGGTTTGCATAAACCTCCAGATTTGTCTGGCAAAACCAAAACTAGGCGTGGTTTTGGTTTGCTAATGGAGGAAACCCTAATCCACGTGAAATGAATGGCTGAGATGGCACCACATGGATGGCCGGGATTGAAGAAGGAGGACTCCCACTTGGATCGCCAGCTTGTAATGAATATGATTTCCGTTTTCAGAAACAAGTTGCACGCACCTCTGCTTGGGCTCGCGTTTGTGCACATGCATGTGTGCATGAACTCGTATGGATGATGGGGTTTTAGTTAGCCCCACGATGCGCACATGATGGACGGTTATGATAATTGAGGTGGTCCGTGGTGGTGGGCCACTGGTCATGCAAAATGGTAACGTTTGTCCGCTAGGAAGGAAATCGAAAGGAGAGGAGGAAGTTTCCTCTTCGGGCATCAAGTCAAACCTGGTTTGACTTGCCCCAGCATCCAGTGCATCGCAGGTGGCGTCCATCGTGATTTGTTTAATAGATCTACTCCGTCCATTCCCTTTGGAGGCCTCGATCAGGTCCTTTGACCAAAGGTCAGATAGATTCAAAACTTAGGTGGGCCCCATAACCTATTTTTGTGTGGTAAAACGACAATTTCTAATAACCTAATGGTATGGGTGTACATGAACCAAGCTAGCTCGGTTAGCTCGCTCGACTCAACTCGAAAAAGCTCGATTCGACTCGGTGCGAAGCTGAGTTCGAGCTGATTTTTTTAGCTCAAAAATGAGTTCAAGCAAGCCCCTGCTCGACTCGACTCAGATCAAATCCAACTTGAATCGAACTCGGATCGAACCAATTTGGTGACTCAGTTACTTTTCCATTGATGTTGCTCACCAAGTGTTTGATAAAATGACTCAACAGAGTGTGGCTGATGGCAAGGAAGATATGTACATGAAACAAATACCCTTTTTTTCTTAGTTTTTATGTTGCTTAGAATGTGTTTGATAAAATACCTGTAAAACCATTGCTTCTGTTTCACATACAGAGGGATTTTGAAGGTGCAGTCCAGGTGTTTGTGGAAATTCCTTGATGGCGAACTCGGCCCGAGCTAGCCTAAGTTGCAGACCGAATCAAGCTGAGTTGGCTGGTCAAGCTCGAGGAGCGAGCCGAGTCGAATTTGAGCTAAGGTCAGCTAGTGGCCAAGCTGAGTCGAGCTGAGACCAGCTCGACTCGGTTCGACTTGATGTGTACCCCTACCTAATGGTTAGATTTTATCTGATCTTGATCCATTCCTATCCAAAATATACTAAGGTCCAAAGGCTATCTCCACCATGATTAGTAGTGGGATTTAAAGCCCATGTAGTGGGGTATTCCAATCTTAGCTTGTTTGTCACTCGCAACTTGGTTTTTGAGTTAATGAACAATGAATTTGGCGATTTGAGCCCCACTAATGATGTTTTCCAAAATCCATACTGTCTAGGAGGTTCTATGGGCTCCTTGGGATTTTTGAGGCGTAGGTGTATAGTTAAACTTCGAGATCAACAGTCAAATTAGCCTTGAATTGGAGATGGAGTGTCCACGAGGTTTCTCTCTAAGGGTCAATGGTTGGATGATTTGATTAAAGTGAAACAAATGATCCTTTCGGTCCCTTAGAATCCTATGATGTGAATGCATAGGTAGGTCCTCGGATCGACAATCAGTTCACGTAACCTACAATTATATTGTTCATAAGAAATTGATGTATGGTCGTAGGATCTCTTGGAGATGTCTAAATGGTATTGATCTACTTGATCCAAAACTAAACGGTTGTATAAATGTAAATTATAAGTATGTACAGTATAGATCGGATTTAATAGTTTACAGGATTGTCTAATTGTAACCTAAAAATTCATTTTATAATCCAATGGTTGGAATTGGAAAATTCAGTGTTAGAGTCATTGACAAAATGCTGCAGATTTGATGAATGACAATTCTCACGATTTAGACTTCCAAATCTAAGATGAATGATTAGATTGATCTATATAAGAGATGAAAATCGTGAAGATAGATTTCACTGTCAATGTGAAAGCTGGTTGAACAGATGTGATCAAATATGGAGGTGCGCCCACTGATGGACTTACATATATATAGGAAGATGTAGGCAACGAGGAGAGCCGATGACGATCATGGACCCTCCGATGCCTAAATTCGGTTGGTAGACTCGAATTAAAGGCTTGAGCTTAGGTTTGTTCGCTTACATCCTTTTCAATTGCAGTGGTCATAATGATGGGGTCCTCAGGCTATTTTAAGACATGCATATCCCCATGGGATCCGCTAGATTCGTCGGAAAGTCTTTATTTGGATGAGAATTGTAAAACCTGTATCCTAATCCGTACTGTTCTGTCGCTTCCCGCGATCCTTCTCGTCAAATTCTGGCAATCCACGACTTGTGGTTGATGTTGCGCACGACCGTAAGTCGTATCCTACACATTTAAGTCGGCTTAATCCAAAACTTGTACAATTGCGACCGCACCGTCGCCGCGGTTCCAACGCCACGACTCATGTACCGATCTGATACCCTGACTAAGAGATGTGAGCCAACGTTTATTTCGAGAAAACACCGTCCGTTTGCAATCCCAAGAGAATCTCTACAATGTGTCCCATCAATCACATCAATCAATCACCCATCAATCACTTTATGTCAAGTACACATCACCTTTCACCCCATTCCCAAGCAACCCCTAAAGTCAACTCTTTCTCACCCTCTCTCTTACACCACCCATACTTGTCAAGTACCACATCACTCACATCTCTCCTTACATCACACCTCTCTCCCTCATTTCCCAACATTATTTCCAAGCAAAGGAGAGGCTCTCACGTCCAAGGCTTCCCATGAGAGAAAAGTGCATTTGTGAGGCCCACTTTCCACTCCAAAACCCATCATCCTAGCCATCCATTCTCCATCTCCACCATCAAAGTGAAGCTCTAGGAGAGTATCTTTCCAACGGACCAAGAAGATCAAGCGATGAGTGTTTCCATAAGATAGATTTTCATATTTCTATGATGGACCAAGTGAGGCCCACCGATCAATGGTGTGGATCTCATTTTGGAACCCTAAGATGTGGCCGATGGCCCATCTTGATCATCAAATCATTCCATGACCCCATCATGGGGCCATTCTCCATGGACCCCATCATGATGTTTACTTTTCTTGCATTAATAGGTCATATAGACTGTTCATCTTGGATGGAGGGGGATCTCCACCGTTGATCTTTTGTTTGAATGGCCCATATGCAATGAGACCCATTGATGTATGATTGGATGGTTGAACGGAGGGCCCATAGTACCGGGGTCCCTCCATCACACGTGTCTTACTCTTTTAGTCTCTATCTCTCTCCCTTCTCCTTTGTTAAATTTTGTGTGATGATATGACCTCATGACTCACTTGGATGGACCCCACAATGGGGCATGTATTGGATCCAAACCATCTAAAGGTGGGGTCCACTTTATATATGTATTGAAACCACACCACCTCACCATGTGGTGGCTCACCTATGAAGGGCCCACCCTAACACATGTGCTGTTCAAAAAAAAAAAGAAAAGAAAGAGAGTCTAGAGAGTTCAGGGACGTCTCTGGATGTGTAAGAGAAATTGCCTTGGTTAAGGCAATGAAGGTGGCCCACTTGTACAGGCCCAACCTTGAGGTATGTATTCAATCCAAGCCGTCTATCTTTTTCCCCATCCCATTTTAGGCGTTGAGCCGAAAAATGAGGTTGATCGGGGTATCTAGTGGGCCATAGTGTTGAAAACAATATCAGTACCGTTGAAAGCTACCCAGATTTTTATTACACGCTAGAAAATGTCCGTTATTGGTCTTGATAGATTTGTTTTGGGCTTGGGAATGCAATGGATGGTGTGGATGCACTTGGAGCGGGCCCCGCATATTAAAAACCACAGAAAAATAGTTTTTCAAAAAAAAAACAAAAAAACAAAAGACGCAGCAGCAGAGGCTGCTGCCTCTGGACGTCAAAACGCCCACGGAAGGGCGGAAGCAGGGGGTCCCACGGCTGACCGTGTGGACCCCACCTTGATGTTTATTTACCATCCAACCTGTTCATATGGTGGCCCACCCTCTGAGGAGGGCCCTCCCCAAAAATGAGGCCCATCCAAAGCTCAAGTGGCCCACACCATAAGAAACAGTGTGAATTGAATCCTACCATTGAAACCTTTTTTGGGGTCCACAGAAGTTCTGGATCAAGCTGAAAATTGTTTTTACCCTTCATTCAGGTCTGCGTGACCTAATGAATGGGTTGGATGGCATGTAAACAATATGGTGGGCCCCACATGGGACCCACAGTGATGTATGTGCCTAAATTCCAGCCCACTGTAACGTATGAGTGCATGTGTGTGTATGCATGTGTGTGTGTGCATATGTGTAGATATATATATTTATATATATATGTATATATAATATTATATTACATATAATATTATATATATATATACTGTATATAAATTATATATTATATTATACATAATATGTTTATGATGGTGGGCCTTCATGTTACCCCCCACCATGATGCATGTGTTGCATCTAAAATGTCCATTTATTTTTTTAAAATTCATTTTTACAGTTGGGCTAAAAATGAGCCAGATCTATGGCCCAAATGGGCCCACTTTGGTGTGTATGTAGGGCCCATGTTGATCCATTTATGGTCATTCATTTAGGCCCACCTTGGTGCACATCTAAGGCAATGGGATTAAGCCCATTTAGCATATGTAATGCCCATGGGATTAAGTCCATTTGGCATATGTAATGCCCATGGGTTTGGGCCCATTTGACATATGTAATGCCCATGGGATCCCGCCCATTTATTCTATATAGGGCCCGCGGGATTTAAGCCCATTTGATATATATATTAAGCCCATGGGATCAAGCCCATTTGATGTGCATGGGGCGCAAATAGAGTGACCCATTTGATATATTTAAAGCTCATGTGTGTAGGCCCATCTAATATATTTACGGCCCAAGTTGTGAGGCCCACTTTGATGTATTTCAAGGCCCATGGATCATGGACCATTGCAATGTACATAAGGCTCATTGGTGAGGCCCATTAATGCAGCCATTTGATGAATGTAAGGCTCATGTAATTTGGCCCATTTGATGTATCTATGGCCCATGGATTGAGGCCCAACGGATGTCCTTAGGGTCTATTGCAATGTACGTTTCTCATGGTTCATGTAATGATATTTATGGCGGGTCGTGCCTAGAGAACAATGTTGGTTTGAAGTCCACATTGTATGTACAATGTTGGTTAAATGTCCACATTGTAACTCTCTTTAGGGTCCATTGATAGGCCCATATTTGTTACTATTCGTCGCTTTATAACATGGTTAGTATAATCTCATGACTCATGCCCATACACATCTTATGTATGCTTAATATGAGTAGTGACTAATCATAGCATACGCCATTGGACAGACCATTTATGGGACCCGTTATGAGACGGAGTGCCCCGCATGATCGCGCAGTATGCGTTGGATTTCTGTATGATTTGACGACATGATTCATACATATCGCATATGTGTGACTTGATCACCGCACGCCCTAGGGACATCGTGGCTCCACAGGTACATCGTGGACGACCGTGTTGGATACCGGAAATACTTATTCTAGCACTGTGGGCACTTAGGATGTCCTTGGGTGAAAGTCCCAGAACCTTTTTGGTACCAGGAGATGCTCCAACGTCTAGACCGAGTGGATACACGAGCGCCCGAGTACCGAATACCAGTAGGTCGCGTCTCCCACTGTGTCGTGGTCGGTTGGAAGGGGGTGTGGCCTTATCCGCCTGAGTGAGGGGGCTATAAGCTAGGTTGAGTTTGACCAGCTCGCAAATGAGTTCGCTATCGACGAGCCAGGTAGGTATTGGCAGACTACTGGTCAGGCGGATAGTGAGGTCTATTCCACTTGCTTGACTGTGCAGCTAGGGAGGTGGTAGTCTCTGCGAAGTGTATTAGACCCCGGTGATATCCAGAGAGGAATTGTACTGATATATGTACTTGATGAGTACCGACTTGCTTGGATTGCATTTCGCATATGACATTCGGCTATGTAGGCCTTGCATTGCATCGGTGTGGTCGATGACATTCATATCTCGCATCATGCCTTGCATTACATAGCCTTGGTTTGGTTGATTGTATTCATGGACTTACCGCATACTTCCGCATTACTCTTATACTGTACACTTGGTGTTTGCCTTGCGCACACACTTACACCACCCTCTAAGCTTTTGTAAGCTTATGCACGATAATTGCGTGCAGGTAGCGTTGGACAGCAGCAACGCTGAGGCAGGAGCGCGTATCAGACCATTTTGGAGCTTTTTGATAATCTTGTATTTCCCTTCCCGCATTGTACTTAAAATATTTTGATATAGTGGATATGTGGTGATGCTGTTTTGTGACTTGGTTATACTTGTGGTTATGCTCCATTACAAAAAAAAATCATTCTAAAAATCCTCCTTGTATGATCCCAGGATCGGAATTTGGCATTTGATTGTCAGGAGCCGATACTGGGGCACTACGGAGGCTGTCAGCACCGGATTCGGCAATCGGGATTCATGTGAATCCGATTTTCGGATTTGGGGCGTGACAAGAATTTACCTTTGAAAATATTGTCGAGCCCACCTTGATCGGCTTGATATTCAGGTAGGCTCCTTTTGAATATTTTATTTCTTGGTTCAAGGTGGCATTCTCTCTGAATCTCTCATCTCGCCTATGCCTATAGTCGATCTGGTCAGCTTAGGAGATGATTTTCTCCACATCGAGCTCTGTCCTCAGATAGCTCAGCTCGGGGTCAGCTCATGGCTCATCTCTTCATGGAAGAGTCACTTGTTATATCTTCCGAACTCTATACTCTATCAGCTCGAGATAGACACCCATCCTAGTCTTATAGTCGTTTCAGCTTTGAGACATCTTTCTCATGGTTGATTATACTTCAGTTTTGCACACAACAGTTGCCTCTCACTTTTAAGTTTGGCTTGTACGTGCTAATGAAGTAAGAAGTAAGAGTTTTGTAGCCCATAGGAAGTTTTTAACTGTAAGAGTTTAATCCCCATTGTGTGGTTCACTTGAGCATTGGATCCGACTCATTTTATTTTTTTTTTAGCTTATACCCTCAAATAATATGGGAAAATGGACGGATGGTGTAGATAAAACCAATACGATATGACCCCCCCCCCCCCCCCCCCCCCCCCCCGGGGGGGGAGCCCATGCCTATAGCTAGAGTTAGGCATTTTTGACTCGTTCCGGTGAATTCGACCCGATTCGACCTGATTCGAACCAAACGGATGGTCTGGATCGGTGTGGATCGGGTAGGTCCATTCAGATCCGAAAGACTTTCGGGTTAAGTTCGGGTTGTGTCGGATCCGACTCGATCCGATTTGGAATCCAAACAGATTTGAATATGATTTTTCATACCTGTTATTCTGACTGAAGGAAGGAAGCACAGAAAATAGAAGAGGCCGCAGAGGGCTGAAGTAAGTTCCGCTCTTCTATGTCACAAATAGAAGGGAAAAACTAAAAAACAAAGATGGAAGATGGAAATCAATACTTCTTTTTCCAATGATATGGTCCACTTGAGCTTTGGATATGCATAAATTTTGAGTTCAACCCCTAAAATCATAAGAAAAAATGAATGGACGGTGTGGATCAACCACATGCGTTCACGGTGGGCCCACATGCATTCACCACACCAAGCTCTTGATTCCTGTATATCACGCAACACGGATTAGATACTGACAGGTTGATTAGTGAGTATGAAGTGACGTCACCAAGTTTTGTGGGCCTTACAATGATGTATGTGTTGCATCCACACAGTCCATCCATTTTGAGATATCACTTTAGGGCATGAGCTAAGGAAGGAGGGAGATATCATTTTAGGGCATGAGCCAAGTTTCTAATAGTGGGCATCACTTTCCCACTATTTTCTGTGCTAGGGTCCATTGGAGCTTTGGATTTAACTCATTCTCTGGGTATTGCCCTAAAACAATCTCTCCACATGGATGGAAGGCGTGGATACAGTACATACATAATGGTGGGGCCCACAAAATTGTGACATATTGTGAGATTTGTGTCCCGCGCATGTACGCACCTCAAGCTCCGAGTTGTATGAACGGAACAGGCGAACAACCTGTTGTGATACGTGTCCTGCGAAGACCAGCATGCACGTGCCTCAAGCTCTAGGATGTATGAACAGGTCAAATGTGATCAAAGTTATATGGGCCCCACAGTGATGTATTTATTATATCTACACCGTTCATATATTTCTATAGATCATTATAGAGCATTATCCAAAAACTCAATAATATCCAAAGATCATCTGGACCACACCACAAATAACAGTAGAAAATGATTTTCATCGTTAAACAATTCGTGTGGTCCACTTGATAGTTAGATCTGTCTTATTTTTTGTCTCAAGCCTTAAGACGAGCTCTCCAAATGAATGGACGATTTGGATATAACACATACCCCATGATCAGATCCATAAAAATTGATAACATCAACATGTGCACTTGCGTGAAAAGCACGTAGCAGTTCACGTTGGATACTGTTACACTGACAATTCTTTTATGTCCATGTGGGGCCTACCTTAATGTATATGTTTTATCTAAGCCGTTCATCCATTTTGACATATCATTTTAAGCCCTGAGTACAAAAAGATGATATATTGAAGGTTGAAGTGGACCACACTACACGAAACAGTTTGATTAAATTCATACAATCCGAATTGTACCCAACCGGATTAGACTCGGTTTCCCTGACCGAGTCAGACTCGGTTCGGATCAGACCAACCATGCATTGGATTGGTCAAAGTCAGGTGACCCGGACTCGATTCTAAATCAGATTGAGTTCGTATTAAGACCGTGAGATTTTCGAATTGGATCGAGTTGGACCCAATCCGATCCTATCCGGATCGATGCCCAGCTCTAGGCTATGGCGAGCTGGGACAGGCACATGCAACACCGAATCTGTGTACTACACAAACAGATGAGCGCCCATGAATCACAAGTTAGGACCGTCCAAGACACTGTAACACAAAAGCCCCGAGGGGGGAGATCCACCCCGTCCATCAGTTTTGTCACGAATGATAAGACAAGATCCCAAAAAATGAGAAAGATACAGGATCCTAGTAGGGGACAGTAAATGGTGTAGATGTAAACACCCACCATTGAAATCTTATTAGAACTCATCCTGACCATTAGCAAGGTGGTTGCCACGAGGATGAACAAAAAAAAAAAAAAAAAAAAAAACAAAAATATAACATATGATTAAAAAACCAGCCTCCGTGGGTCCCAACAAGGTCTCAATGGCAGGGGTTCAATCCCCACTCTTCTTTATAATATGGCCCACTTGGGTCATGTATCTGCCTCATTTTTGGGGGAGTGGGATAGGTGAGGCGGGGAGTGGGATAGGTGCAGCCATGCCTCACCCAACATGGTGGGCCTACATTGATGCATGTGTATTATATCCACGCCGTCCATCCGTTCTCCAGCCTATCTAAGTGGATAAGCCCAAAATGAAGAATATACAAATCCTAGGTAAGCCATTCTACTGAAAAGAATGGTGATTGAACGCTGACCGTTAAAAACTTTATAGGCCCATCACCGTAATGTTTATTTACCATCCAACATATCGACCCGGATGAAGTAATAAAAAATAAATTTCAGCTCGATCCAAAACTCTCATGACCCACAATAAAAATTTTAATGGTCAATCATCACTTTTTCTTATAGTGTGGTCCACCGTTTATTTTAAATGGTCCTAAAACATTAGCAAAAAGGAGGGATGACATGGATACACTACACATTCATCAAGATGGGCCCCACTGTGTTGGGTGAGGTGGGCCGCACCTAATCCGAGCGAAGTAAATTTCTCATTGAAATCGCAGTGGGCCCCACTACGTTGCAAGAAACACGAGTCCCATTTCGGTTGGTTGAATTTGGGTTAACGTGTGCAAGTGTGGAATTTCTGAGCGCGTGCGGGCATCATGCGATTGAGTATCACCTAATCAGGTTACTCTTCGCAAACCCAGAATTTGCTGGGTGAAACGTTCATAGTTCTATAAAATCCAACCCGTCCATCAAGTAGCTGCCTCGTTTTTAACCGTTGGATCCAAAAAAAGGTAGACCACGATGCAATAAACCGTTGGATGTAACGCCTGCCATGTTGTTTATACGCCATCCAATCCAATCTTCTGACGTACCTCACAAGGATGGACGCGGACACGAGATACTGTGCTCCCACTTGTCGGAAGCTGTGTGGGGCCGGAGAGATTCCTGTGACAAATCCACTCCGTCCATCATTTTTTGCAAGATTAAATAACGACGGTAATCTAAAAAACAGTCACATCCAAAACTCAAGACAGTGGGAATGGAAACGTTGACCGTTGAAACCTTCCAGGAGCTGATAATGATGTTTATATTCCATCCAAACCGTTCATAAGATTATTAATAGTCAATTAAACTATAGGAACAAATATCATCCTAATACAAAACTTCTTAGGCTCACCGCAGAATTTCCAATGGTAGGAATTCAGTCCTTGACTTTTCGTTTGATCTGGCGCATATGAGTTTTGTATCTGCCTCATTTTTATAATCCTATCTTATTATGGCCTTAAAAAACTGATGGACGGATTAGATTTATCACGGAATCTATGTAGCCCCACACAGATTCCAGGCGTCACAGGCAATTCGCTTGCCATTAGGACGACACAAATTATACCCGGCTCGGCCATACCACATGAGTTTATAGGACGCCGCTTTGGTGGATCGTTGATTGTGGGGCCCGCATTAATGTATGTTTCCTAAATCCACGTGGTCCATCCATTTTCACATCTCATTTTAAAGCATAATATCCAAAAATTAAGTTCGGTGGACCACACAACAGGAAACAGTGGTGATTGATCATTAAAAACTTCTTGTGGGCCAGAAAAAACTTAGATAAAGATGATTTTGTGTGGTCCCTTCATCCAGGTCTTTGTGACCTTATCAACAGGTTGGATGGTAAATAAACATTCTGGTGATCCCCAAAAATATTTAAACGGTGGGTATTCAATCACCACTGTTTCCTCTGGTGTGGTCCACCTAAGATTTGGATCTGCTTCATTTATGGCTTAATGCCCTAAAATAAGCTCTCAAATGTGTGGAAGGCGTAGATGTAAGGTACATACATCACGGTGGACCCCACAGTCAGGATCCACTGAAGCCGTGCCTAAATTTAAGAGGTTTTAGGTATAAACCTTTTTGGGTGGCCCACTTCAGGGTTGGATCATACTGATTTTTGAGTTCAACGGCTAAAAATGGGTGGTGTACGTGATGGACGGCGTGGATTTCATCCACCTTAGTTCTTTTCTCCCCCGTTAATGAAAGCAACCGTAAGGTTTTCACTATAAATACAATACCTTTGCACTACGCACTCCCGGCAAATCTTCTCTCTCAAATGGCATTTATCTGCAATATGCCTTCTCCAGCAGCCAAGCTCTTCTCTCCTTCTCCTGCTTCTCGAAATTCCTTGGAAATCCTCTTCCCGAAGCTCCTTCCCTCCAAAACCCCAAACCCCAATCGCACTGCCCGCAGCAACAGCTCCAGAGCCGTCCGATTCGGCCTCTGCCGGTTCTCATCTTCCGCGACCGCGTCCGTCTCTTTCTCCCCAACCGAGGAAGGCGAAGGCGGCAAATCCCTGTCTGCCTCCCTGGGAGAGATCACTCGGTCGGATTTCCCGATCCTCGATCAGGTACGTCTGCAATCTTCGCCCTTCTCTTTCTACGGATTTCGGCGGTCTTGGATTCTACAAGGGAAGATATTTACGCGTGCGCCCCAATCTCCCATCCGAATTCGAATACGCGTTGGGATTCCCGCCCATTGTCCACTTTCCACACGTTCTAAGAAGAAATGAATACCTTGTTTAGATATGTGAGTGAACTGAATTGCAAATGTTCAGTTGAATTGGAATGCGGAATTAAAAGCATGGAAGCTGCAGTGAAGAGGTTTTGCCTTCGGGCTGCTGGATAAGGAAAGGGTCCATTCTTCATGCTGTACTGACACGTGGCATGCCGGATGTTTGATCCAGGCTCCCCTTCTAGTGTGTCCTGTCTGCTGGTGGGCCGCAGATGACAATAGATTAATCACACACACCTATGGGAAATTTGAACAGTTAAAACTATAGCAGATTACGATGGCTGGATTATCCATTCAGCTTAATTTTCTATATAGTGCCTGTTTCTATATAGTGCCTGTTGTTGATGTCTTAAACCTGTCAGTAATAGGGGTCTATCGATGCCATTGACAGATCACTCGATGCCATTGAGAAAATCTGGAAAATCCATGTTGGTTGCTGAAACGTTTTGGTGTTGCTAGTTGATGGCATCGAAGGAGTTCGATGCCATCGACAGATCCTCGATGGGGGTGTTGATGCCATCAAAGGTCCCATTGAAGATGTGCGCAGAATTGCGTAAGTGCATAAGTTGTTTCCTATTCTAGTTGTAACACCATATATAACAAGTGTAATCGGGATTTGGGAGGAGGGGGTGTATTAGGGCTTTCTAATTCGTTCGCAAGGGTTCAAGGGCATAGCTAGGGTTTGAGGAAGGAGATTTGAGGCATGTTCAAATCGGTAAGACTCTATCTCTTGTAATTCTGCTTTCATAGTGCATTCTTCGTCGCTTGTGCCGTGGTTTTATTTTTTTCCACATAAAATTTGGATTGTTCTTATTTGGATTTGGTTGTGTGATTGCGTGTACTTTGCTTGATTCGTTTTTGAATGCTTCTGCGGTTCCCCAACAAGTGGTATTAGAGCTAACGTTGGGAAGCAGATCGAATATGAAAGCAAGGTATCAATGACATCTAACATGGAGTTTGATGTAGAAAATATTCCAGTAAAAATAATTTTGAACTATGAAAGTTAAGATGAACGTTATCCTAGTTCAACTAGGATTGGACGAAGCTCTCATTGGAAAGCGAATTGAAACTATGTCAAAAGGAGAATGGAACAAGTTAGATAAGAAAACTAATATATCTATCCAGTTGTGTTTAATGGATGAGGTCATCTATAATGTTATGAGAGAAAAAACTGCATCAGATACATGGGCAAAGTTAGAGAACATCTATACAAATAAGTCTTTTGAAAATCGTTTGTATATGAAGCTACAGTTGTTCAATTTGAAGATGGCGGAGGGGGCTGACGTTGAGGTCCACATTAATAACTTCAATAAGCTTGTTTGCAAGCTATTGGATCTGGATGGAATGATGAAAGATGAAGATAAGACATATATACTGCTGAACTCTCTTCCAGCATTGTATGAGTCATTCAAAGACTCTTTGTGTACTAGTAGAATGACTATTAGCGTTGAGACCGTTATCTCAGCTCTTCAGTCGAAGGTGATGAGAAAGAAAAATGGTGACGTGGGTGCTTCTACAGATACATTGGTTATAAGGGGGAGATATTCTGAGCGGGATAGTGAATCTTCACGTTCGAGGTCTAAATCTAAGGGCAAGGGTAAATGAAAGTTAAAGTGCTGGAATTATGGCGTAACCGAGTACATGAAGAAGGATTGTAAGAATCCTAAGTTAAGAAAGGAGAATTCAGAGAGTTCTTCCAGGGAGGCGAACATTGTGGAATCTAGTGAGGAGACAAATAGTAGTGACGCGTTGACCGCATCAAAATCCGAGTACTTCGACGGAGAATCAATGTTTGATATGGGGGCTTCGTACCAAATGACCCCTGACATTGCATGTAATGTGGTTGGTGTTGGATGGGTGCGCATCAAGATGTTTGATGGCATAGAGCGTATCTTGACTGAAATAAGACACGTTTCTGAGTTGAGGAAGAGCATGATATCTTTGGGTGCAGTCGATGCACTAGGGTGCAAATTCACCGGGTTTGATCTTGTCCTTAATGTTTCAAGGGGGCACTCATAGTCATGAAAGCTCATGAGAATGGAAACCTTTACAGGTTGATTGAGAATACTTCATCTGATGGAGTTGCAACGTTTGTAGCGGATTCCACACCTGTATGTATGTGGTATGCGATTTTGGGCCACATGAGCGAGCAGGGCTTGTTTGATTACAACTTTTAAAAGTATTGATTTTAGTATATGCCAGCATTGTACATATGGTAAACAGTTGAGGTTGTCTTTTAAATTTGGAAAATATGTTTGTAAAGGGGTTCAAGATTATGTGCATTTTGATGTATAGGGGTTGTTGCTCGTGGTTTTTGGTAAAGGGTCGTCATGGTTTGCCATGTTCATTGACGACTATTTTAGAAAAGTGTGAGTTTATTTTATAAAAAGTAAATCTGAAGTTTTCACTAACTTCAAATAGTGAAAGACGATTGTGGAAAACAGTCAGGGCGAAAAGCAATAGTGTTGACGATAAATATTAGTGGAGAATTCACTTTTGAGGAATTTAATTGGTATTGTAAGGATGAAGGGATCGTGAGGCACAACATAGTGCACCACACACCAGAGTAAAGTGGACTGGGGCCCGATGCGTGATCAATAATTCTGGGTTGGGCAAGGAAATGTGGACTGAGGCCGTTAACATGGCTTGTTACTTGGTGAGTCGGTCCTATTTTACAGCTAGTGATTGTAAAATTTTAAAAGAAGAGTAGAGTGGTCAGCAGGTAAACTACTTAGGGCCGTGAGTATTTGGTTGCGATACTTACTCTCATGTACCGTTAGTTGAGAGAAATACGCTGGACCAAAGGGCTAAAAAGTACATATTTGTCGGTATAAAGGGGTATAGGCTATATGACCGGGTCATATGGAAAATCATCCTTAGCCGTGATGTAAAATTCGACGAAGGATTCTTGTTTCGTAAGGATGAGCACATGGAATCGGAAAAGTCGGTTGTTGATGTTCAGATAGACAAAGATGAAACACAGGCTGATATAGAGATACAGACAGAGGTACATGAGCAGGTGGAACAACCACCCGTGAGAAGGAATCCGCCAATGTATCGTAGGTTATTGGCAAGATACATGGATGATTTGAATGTTGCCTTTGCTCTTATTATGGATGATGGAGATTTGTCTACTTTTCAGGATACTCTTGACGATGTAGATACCAAAAAGTGGAAAGCAGTAATGCACGACGAAATGGACTCCGTGTATAAAAATGAGACATGGGAGTTGGTAAAGTTTTCCATCGGCTGAAAAGCGATCGGGTGCAAGTGGGGCTTCAAGAAAAAAATGATAGGTACAATGCAAGGTTGGTAGCGAAGGAATATGCTTAGACAGAAGGTATGAATTTAACCGAGATATTCACGCTCGTAGTAAAGCAAGTATCTATTAGATTCGTATTAGCACTGGTTGCTCAATACAATCTCGAGCTGGAACAAATGGATGTGAAGATTGCATTCCTGCATGAAGAATTGGAAAGTTAGATTTACATGAAGCAACCAGAAGATTTCGAAATACAAGGGACAAAGAACAATATTTGCAGGTTAAAGAGGTCATTGTATTGCCTGAAACAGTCGCCTAAGCAGTGATACAAGAAATTTGATTCTTTCAGGATGAGTCAGAAGTTTACCAGTAGTGAGTATGATTATTATGTTTATTACAAGACACCGAGTGATGAGAGATTTATTATTTTGGTATTATATGTTAATGACATGCTTATCGCTAGTAATAGCATGTCAGAGATTGATATACTGAAGGCTTAGCTATCAGGGACATTCGAGATAAAAGATCCGATGGCTGTAAAGATGGTTCTCGACATTAACATGCACAGAGACAGGAAGAGGAGCAAACAATGGTTATCTCAGACGGAATACCTTGAGAAAGTATTGATGAAGTATGAGATGGACAAGGCAAAGCTGGTCAGCGTTCCCCACGCAACTCATTTTAAGCTTTCTTCTGAACAATGTCCTGAAACAGATGAAGAAAAGTATGTTATGTCTCGTGTGCCTTATTCAAGCGCAGTTGGTAACTTGATGTATGCCATGCTCTGTAAAAGATCGGATATTTCACATGTGGTGGGTGTTGTTAGCTAGATATATGTCTAACCCTGACAAGCAACACTGGGAGGCAGTGAAGTGGCTACTTCGATATATTTGAGGTACGCATGACTACGTCTTATCATTTGAAAAATCAGAGGATAAGTTAGTAGGTTATGTGGATTCAGATTATGCGAGTAGTGTGGATAATAGAAGGTCAACTTTCGGTTACTTGTTTGTGCTAGCGGGTAAAGTGATCAGTTGGATGTCGAAGCTTCATTCTGTGGTGGCTCTTTCTACGACCGAAGCTGAGTATATGACACTAACAGAAGCGTTCAAGGAAGGTGTTTGATTGAGAGGAATGATAAATCAGTTGGGGCTTCAATAGGAATAGGAGGCCATGCCAGTCAATTGTGATAGCAAAAGCGCGATCGATTTGGCTAAGAATTCTGTTTATTACTTACGTACTAAACATAGTGATGTGTGTTATCATTTTATCCGATATGTGCTTGAGGAAGGAGGCGTGACTCCAGAGAAGATTTACATAAGCATGAATCCGACTAACATGCTTACAAAGGTGGTTCCCACAGAGAAGTTTGAGTTTTATACATCTTTTCTGGGCTTAATGAAGGTGTAAATGGAAGACGGAGTGTGCACAAGAAGTGGTGGTGGAGCTATGATGGAAGGCAGAATTAGAGAAGATAATTGATGAAGAGCTATGAAAATTGAAGATTGAAGACATGGTGGAGATTGTTGTTAATGTCTTAAATCTGTTAGTAATAGGGGTCTGTTGATGCCATCGATAGACCACTCGATACCATCAAGCAGATGTCGATGCCATCAATGGTTGCTCGATCCCATTGAGAAAATTTGAAAAATCCATGTTGGTTGTTGGAATGTTTTAGTGTTGCTACTTGATGTCATCGGCAGATCCTCGATGGGGTGTCGATGCCATCGAAGGTCCCATCAAATATGTGCGCAAAATTGCATAAGTGCGCAAGTTGTTTCCTATTTCGGTTGTAACACTATATATAACAAGTGTAATCGGGATTTGTGAGGAGGAGGTGTATTAGGGCTTTCTAATTCGTTTGTAAGGGTTCAAGGGCATAGCTAGGGTTTGAGGAAGGAGATTCAAGGCTTGTTCAAATCGGGAAGACTCTATCTCTTGTAATTCTTCTTTCATAGTGCATTACTCGTTGTTTTGTGCTGTGGTTTTTTTACACAAGCGTTTTTCCACGTAAAATTAGGATTGTTCTTGTTTGGATTTGGTTGTGTGATTGTGTGTACTTTGCTTGATTTGTCTCTGAGCGCTTTCGCGGTTCCCCAATAGTGCCATCAATGAATGGGAGCCACTAGTTGGATGGCCTGATTTGCCTCTCCTGCTGCGTGTAGGGGATTGGGTAATGAATGCCCCTTCATGATCTTGCATGATGGATTCGAGTTACCTTCCAGCTATGATATTGTTTATAACATGCATTGTCTCTACCGTTTTATGTTTCTATGATTGAATTTGGTATTTTTTGTGTAACATGTAGGAGGTGAATGGCTCAAGGCTGGTCTACTTGGACAATGCTGCAACGTCTCAAAAGCCTTCTGCTGTTTTGAAAGCTTTAAATTACTACTATGAAAACTATAATTCCAATGTCCACCGTGGCATCCATTTCTTGAGGTATTTGAAAAAATAATTGTCATTTCTGTTTACGTTTCATTGGATTTGCTTTCATTGAAATCTAATACCTTTTGTCGAGTTCTCTCTCTCTCTCTGGTAATTTAGCTATTGTTTACAATATTGAAGTATGCAACTTAACGATTTTGGAGGTCCTCAAGTGTTTATCTCATTCTTCCTCAATTAGTGCATTTAACTATTGATAGCTGTTATTTCTTCACTAAATGAATCTTGTTGTCTACGGAACTTATTATCTGTTCTTTATTTACTTCGATATTCTTACCATTTACTTGTATTTTTTGAATTTAGTGCAAAAGCCACGGACGAATATGAACATGCAAGGAATAAGGTGGCATCATTTATTAATGCGTCAGAATCAAGAGAAATTGTGTTCACAAGAAATGCTACTGAAGCTATAAATATGGTAGCCTATTCTTGGGGCATGTCAAATTTAAAGCAAGGGGACGAGGTATGTTTCTCCATCACTTGGCTTGCTGATGCAGATTGTAACACTTTGGTTTTTACTCCCTTTTAATGCAAAGTGGGCCTACAGTCCTTTGAAATGTTATGTTTCAAGTGGGACATGATCACAACGGCGGGCTGTTCAGTCTATCCGATGAACGGTGAACCCCATTTTTGCTACACGTCGTCAAGTTCATGGAAATGCCTATTTTGAATCAATTAGGGTTTTAGAACTGTTTTAGGGTCTTATCTCATTACATAGCTATTTTCAGTTATTGGAGGGATTTAGAAGGCCTTTATAAACTTCCAACTTTTCTATGAAAATGGGGTGGCACAGTTTGTGTTGTGGTAATGCTACAATACACTACAATATTTTTTGTTACATTTAGGGACAGTCAATGGCTGATAGTTACTAGATTTTAGCAGTTGATATTAACTCTAGATTGTTTTTTTTTTTTGATTTTTTTGAAAGATACTGAATTTATTAAAGGCCAAAGGCCAAAGTAGAAAGGGAAAGGAGACGGAGGAAAGAAAAAGCAAACAAGATTGCAGTTTTTATCATATGCAAACACTGGTAGATGGCATGTAGATGAGCGGGGTATGGTGACAGAAAGACATTGTTGTTAATCTGGCTGGAATAATGTTGGGGTGGGTGCTCAGATCAGTGGTGACACAGTTGCAGGTTCGATGTGACTTTTAAACTTGAAACTTCAAATGAAGTGTTTGAATGTATTGCTACAATTCATCTGGCTTACCTCATTAAGGTTATGGGAATTGTACGCAATCATTCAGGTTGATTTATCATCAAAGTTGTGAAAGTTCTATGCTCTACAGCGAACTGATGATAGATATATGGGAACTTATTTGGCCACTGTTAGGATATGCTTTTCTGGCATGTATGATTTGTCGTGAACATTGACTAATTTTAGCAGTCATGGCTGCAAGTCATTGCAAAGAGATTGACTCCGGTGTCAAAATTATTCTTGGCCACCACATGCTGCTCAAAATGGTCAGAAAGGATGATTGCTCTTCATATTGGAGCAAAAACACAACTGCAAGTAAATTTGGCACAATCTCTCTTTGCCCAATAATTCAACTAACTAAAGAACTCTAACCGGCTTATCAAGCTAGCTAGAAATCAACTCCTAATATTAAGAAACTGACTCAATATAAGCTCAGGATCTTCTAAGACATGGAAACGAACTCGTCGGGGGTGTGGTGGGGAGTCCTTAGCCTGATGAATAATTTTAAAGAAGGAATTCGCTTCTTCCGGGGTGATGGGAATAGGATTCACTTCTGGAAGGAGTTGGGGATTGGGGAAAGGTCGCTTTAGGCCATCTTCCCAAGTTTAGCTAGAATTGCCTCAGGTCTGAACGTGACTGTAAGTCGATGCTTTTTAATGGTTAGCGGTGTTGCCATTTAATGGTCAGGGGTGTTGCCATTTGGGCTCTCCTGTGCAAAAGGAATTTTTTGGATGACGAAGGTGAGGATCTTTTTTGGCTCTTATATTGGGTTAGTGTTTGAAGTATTGGTATCGCTAGAAGTTTCGTTGGCTGGGAATATGGAAACAATATCAATATCATTGATAATATCGCTGATAACCAGAAAGTGGGGAAACATGAGGGAATGGTGGAATTTTTCAATGAAACTTCAGGAGATGCTGAAATACACATATTTATGAATAAAAATTTGCAAAAGGAATGCAGCCATCATAAGTTTCCATTTAATGGGGATCTAAAAGCATGGGTTGTCGTGAGAAATCAATCTAACCATCTAACCTTCAATCCAAACATCTATTGATATTTCAGAATATTGACAACACACGATATTTCTTCAAGAAATCGTCGACAACTAGAAAGAAAACGAAAGATTGTCGTCTCGATGTCGCCCATGTTGTGATAATGATAATATTACGATATTATGAATATTATCATCGACAAATTGAACAATGTATACAAAAATTAAAAGGGAAAATTTTATAATAAACAAATTTTTAGTGATATCAATACATTGGCGATAATATCGAAATATCGCTGATACACTGGCAATACAAGCAACACCTGAAATTTGCACAGTAAAAAATATTGGCAATATCAATACATTGGCAATACAAGCGACACGTGAAATTTACATGGTAAAAAATATTGGCAATACATTGGCGATGCTCAGTGATACATCGCCGATACCTGGAATTTCTGATACTACCAGTGTTATGGGTACCGCCGAGCTGGAAATAGAGATAAATCGAGGATGTTTCGATAATATCAGAGATACTTTGAACCATGGATTGGCTTTAACATCTCAAGCTCTCTACAGCTGAGAGGGACTCATGGCGTGGTCCTTGGAGATTTCGGGTGGTTCTCAGTTTGATGATTCTACAAGTTATTGTGCATTCTTGTGGGGAAGAGAGTATGAATCATTGGTTCATCTATTGCCTGTTCGTCCTGAAGGTGTGGGAGAAGTTCTTGTCATTTTTTGGAATTTCTTTGGTAATGCCAACTAGTGATGTCAAAATCCTACAATTTACAATTTGAGTCAAATCTTAAGTAAAAACGATTGAATCCCACCTTTGAATCTTTTTTTTTTTATGAATCCTTCGATTTTATGATTTGAATCTCCTGATTTATGATTCAAATTATACTTGTTCTCTTCTATTTTAAGCTTCACTTGCTTTCATTTTATGTTTTTAAATTGGTGGGGCCTTTAAAAATCATTTAGAAAATAACACCCCCCCCCCACCCCCCCTCCCGAAAAAAAATCTCCTGAATCCTACGTCTAGAAAAGGTTAATTATTTTATTTTGTTCTTTATAGGAGGTCAAATTATATATATACTCTTCAATGTTAAATCGTAGAGCTTTTTTTTTTTTTTAATGATTTCTTACTTTTTATTGGTTAAAACACCAAATTGGTGTATCAGTATGACTTATCTGGAATGTTTTTATGGATGGTTATGATCATGTCGAATTAAATGTATTGTGGAATGATGGTTAGAAACCAAAATATCTTTTTCATCGGTCTACAAAATCAGATGCCGCTTTTTCCAACGTGGTTATGCATTCAAGAAAGTTAACAATAACATAAATTATTAAAGGATCCTTGTATCTTTTTTAAGGAAAATTTCTTGATAGAAAAAAGGAAATATAAGAATCCTTAAACACTATCATGGCATGGTATTACTTGGTCGATATTGATGGCAAATGGATGATTGCTAAGTTTTTATTTTTTCTGATTTATTTATATTTTTAAGAAAATCATAAAAAATCTTATGATTTATGATACGATTCAACCCCCCATTACGATTTGTGATGCGATGACGATTTTGACAACATTGATGCCAGGGTCATTTTGTTAGTTTTGAAGGTTGAATAGTTTACAGTCGATGCTTTTGAAACAAAAGTGGGATGGAGGCGGTTGCTTATAAGGAGGGTAAAGATGGATGTTATTGGGTGGGTTTCTTGTATCAAGGAGTTCAGCCAAAGTTCTCGGTCTTTCATATTTCGGTGGTAGCTATTTCAAGCCTTTTGGTGCTCTTTTAATAAATCTTTGTTACCTTCAAAAACGAAGAAGAAAAGACATGGAAACTTAAAAACTTTTGAAGATCCAAAGCACGTACCAGAATTGCAAGCTATCATGATCATACTTCACGTAGCTAGGTGGACTGTTGGAGGACCTGGCCAGGTGTGGTTCCCACTAAGGGTGAAGTACCATCCTTTCTGTTTGATTCCCACCGCACAGTATTATGATGGTATTTTGGTGACATATTTCTCAATTAGTGTCCTAAAATGTAACTCAACAAGGCTTCCAAGAGGACCAGATTTTTGCTGTTCCAATGTTTAGCTGGCCCTAGAACGAGGATCATGATCTTGGGTGACAAAAAAAAAATGCCATTTTGAGAATTGTTTGACATGCTTACTTTCTAAAGTGCATGTCCGAAGGGCATACAACTATGCCATTTTCCTTTGACATTTCATCCTCATTGACATCATGGTGTTGGCACCTAGGCATAGTGACAAATCTCATTATTAGGAATTTCTCAGTTTGGGATTTTCTTGGGAGATTTTCAAAATTTGAGGTTTTTCTCAAGAGAGAAACAATCAATGCTTTCAAAACAAGTGGGATGGAGGTGGATATTTATAAGAGGGCAAAGATGGATGTTATTGGGTGGGTTTCTTGTATTAAGGAGTTCGGCCAAAGTGCTTGGTCATATGGGTTGTAGCTGTTTCGAGCCTTTTGTGCTCTTTTAATAAAATCTTCGTTACCTTTCAAAAATAAATAAATAAAAAAAAAATGGAAATTTTAAAATTTTTGAAGATCTATGGCATATACTAGAATTGCAAGCTATTATGATAAGATGTCACCTTGCTAGTTGGACTGTTGGTGGGACCCTGTCGGGTGTGGTTCCTGCTAGGGGTGAAGTACCATCCTTTCTGTTTGATTCCCATTGCCTCACTGTATCATGATGGTATTTTGGCGATATTTCCCAATAAGTGTCCTGATAACGTAGCTCAACAAAGCTTCCAAGAGGCTAGTTTTTTGCTGTTCCAATGTTTTTTTTAAATGCTTTTTATTTATTGTTTTGCTCTTTCAATATCGTTTGGCCCTAGAACAAGGATATGATCTTAGGTGACAGAAAAATGTCATTTTGAGAATTGTTTGATGTGCATGTCTGAAGGGCATACAACTACACAATTTTCCTTGGACATCTCTTCCTCATGGGCAGGGCACACCATGGTGTTGGCCTCGAGGCATAATGACAAATCTTTTTTGTTTTGAAAGGTAACTGAAGATTTATTGAAAACATGCCAAAAAGGCGGAAAAGAATACACAAGGAAGCATAAGAAAATCAGATAGAGGAATCAATAGGCGAAGCTAATTTAACATATTCGGCCCAACTGGTGACATCAACTCTGACCAAACGAATGACCTCCATAGCGGAGATATCCTTGTTTTGAAAACATTGACTATTGCGGGCCTTCTAGATATGCCAATAAATGGCCATTGCTGTAAGTTGCCAAATAACTCTTCTATCCTTGTTTGCTGCTCCTCCATGCCAAGCCCATGAGAGCTGATCAACTGACTCAAGCATCACCTAGGATATATGAAAAGGATTGAGGAAGTGCTCCTAGACTTTAAAGACGTAATGACAATAAATGAATAAATGATCTATAGAATCTGCATCCCTCATGCACATTAAGCAAATATTAGGAAGAACTAGGGATCTCCTTTGCAAGTTGTCTATAGTTAGAATTCTTTTCCTTTCCATGAGCCAAACAAAAGCCACAATTTTGGGAGGGGCTCCATATCGCCATTGAAGGAAAGGGAATGAGGAAGGCATCGATGAGTTGGAGATCAAACTATAAAACGAGCATGGTGAGAAAGACCCAGAGCTATGAAATCTTCAAACCATCAAATCGTTGTCTTGATATGAGGGAGCACACGGTTTCAAAAGAATTAATAGACCAAGGAGCTCATTGAATTCGCTGTCTGATAAATTTCTCCGGCAATGGGGAGGCCAGACACCACTCCCACCTTGTAAAGAAAAGCAATGATGCACTGTAACGAACCAGTCCGGGACATATCCCCCCACCAAATGTCTGTCCAAGACCAAATACGGTTACCTTTTCCAAGGGAAAAAAAGGATATGCCTCTGTGGAACGAAAAGTTGGTAGACATGATTGCTTTCCATACGTTTGAGGCGTGGTAAAAAAGATGATGTTTTTGTGCTCCATATGTCCTTTTGAATGGCATATTTGGAAACAAGGATCTCCCTCTATAACTTACCCATTTTAGTCCCAAAACGCCAGCGCCATTTCCCAAGGAGAGCGTTATTCACATGGTTTAACTGCTTCAGACCAACACCACCTTCTCTGATTGGTTTGCAGACTTCATCCCATTTGAGTAGATGAAATTTCGTTCTTTCCTCATTCTCTTTCCATAGGAAGTCTCTTCTCATTTTGTCAAGCTTACTGCCTTTGGAAATTTGAAATGGATAAAAAATGCATCAGCATGTTGGAAAGAGCTGTTTTGATAAGAGTCAACCTACCTCCCAAAGAAAGATAGTTACGTCTCTAGCAGGATAATTCTCTCAATTCTTTCTATAACCCTGACCCATAGACCCCTTGTCGGTTTACCAATACAAAGGGGTAAACCGAGGTAAACTGATGGAATTGACCCTCTCTTGCATCCAAATACCTTAGCTAGATGAGTAAGATTGTCTTGGTTGGCATGAATCCCCAACATTTTGCTTTTTGATGCATTAACGTTTAGACCCAATACCACTTTGAATCATATAATGATCTTCTTGGGGTTGTCGACTGTCTTCAAATTTGCATCACAAAAGACGATTGTGTCGTTTGCATATTGGAGGTTAGAAATTTGTGCCCTTGCCTTCGCTACCTTGAAGCCACTAATTAAACTGTTTTCCTCTGCCTCGTGGAGCATCCTGCTGATAGCTTCACCAACTACTACAAAGAGATATGAAGAGAGAGGGTTGCCTTGTTGTATCCCATGAGAAGCCCTAAAGAAACCAAAAGGCGACCCGTTTATGAGGACGGAGAAATAGGGTGACTGAATGAAATCTTGAATCCAACCTCTCCACTTGCGGCTGCATCCCAACCTTTGGAGCATATAGTCTGAAAATTCCATTGTTGCTGGAATTTCTTGGTTTGGGATTTTCTTGGGAGATTTTCAAATTTTGAGGTTTTTCTCATTATGTCTGGAATTATGTCTGGATAATTCCAGGATAAAATTGCAAAAATTAAAAGCTGCCAATATTTTGAAAATCTTGCAATATTATTATGATAATATTGTGTAGCTGATTTCTCTCAATAATATCATGAGAATTTTCAAATTCTTGGGGATATTTATGACAATGCCCCTAGGTAGGGTTGGCAATGGTTTTTCACGTTGGATCGGGTTTGGCCTGTGTCTTCCCCATTTGCTAAACAGGCCAATAATTATGGGCTTAACCAGACCACCACCTATTATGCCATGGCTGGACCTGACCAACCCAAGTTTCATTAAGCCCAAGCCCGATCCAGCATATCTAATTGTAATTGGTTTGGGTCAATTGATTTGGCTTGATCTAATTCAGGTTTAAGGAATATGGGGTATGCGACTCGAGGTATGCCTGTCCCCACATCGCAGATTGGATTGGGTGGGTTTCAACGTTCAAACCTTAATTACATGATCCTTCTAAAAGGGTGTCACTTTCTTTGAATCATGCTTCGGACTATGTCTTATGCTCCCGCACGATCTTGCACATGAATCTGTTGTTGCTTTGCTTTGTGCAACGATATTTCAAACCGAGCCTGATCCATTTACTTAATGGGCCACATTTCTAGCCTGAGGCGACCGTTCTACTCATTTAGGTTGGCTTGAATCTGCTTCAAAAGTGGGTTGGGCCAGTTGACCCATGGGTTGACCCAACCCATTACCAACCCTACCCTCAGGCTGCTCATCATAACTTAGGCTGTAAGTTGTATCAGTGTGATGTTCTCTAGATCAGTCAGGTGAATTGCCTCGAATGAAGTGGAAAGGCAAAAACAATGGCTCTATGGGAAGGGTTGCATTCTTTTCGGGAATTTACTGGGGAAAGAGATTCAAAATATATCATAGCTTGGGTGTCTAACTTATTTTTTAGCCCGGAGCTCGTGTCTTTTGTTTTCATGGAGGTTTTTCAGCTGGCTTCTAGGCTAAAAATTCCATTTGCTTGGGTAGCAAGAGAAACTAATGAGATAATGGACGCCTTAGTTTAAGGTGTCAGACGATCAAATCTTTGTCTTGGGGACCCATTTCGTTGATGCACTCCTTTTCCTCATTTCCTGTTTACTTGGAAAAAATTGCTTGGCTTCTAATTAAATGAAATTGTGGTTATATGAAGAGGGGAGAAAAAAAAAAGCAAGAAAGAAACTAGAGGCATGGATGTGTTTACCAATATTTCAGTACCTTTGATTTGGCATCAGTTTTGGAATTGTATGTATCTCTATGATGTAGCCGGCAACCCCACTGGGGATGATTTTGCAACTTGCGACATAGTACATGTGGTGTTTTGGTCAAAAGACTGTTTGCCTTTTGGCCTCTTCACCCTTTCTTAGTATATTTACATCTTGACGGTTTAGTTTCTGGATTGACCAAGAAGGCAAAATTAATAAGTTTAGTTGCATTATGTAACACCTTTTGTTAGTTCCGTCGACATCTTGCCAATTGAGTAGAGGCGCATTGTGCATGTTCAACGTTTCATGACGACAACTTTCACTTGGAATATTTAGTTTAAGCATGTATGGAGGGAGGGCTGGCAATGGCGGGGTCTATGGTTGGTTCTGGCCTGGATTTTGAACTAGCCGGGCTGGACCTATTCAAAATATTAACTTCGCCTAGCCCATTCGCAGCCCTATATTTCAGTAGGGCAGATCTTACCTTGTGATACAGGCTATATCCGTGCCACTTGCTGGAATGTTTTCAGCTTGGTATATCTTCTCTTGTTCAAAGTTTTCATTTACTGTACTTACTTTTTCCTTTTCATCTTTTTAACTTTCAGATCTTACTTACAATGGCTGAGCATCACAGTGCTATAGTTCCTTGGCAACTTATAGCTCAAAAGACTGGTGCTGCTCTGAAGTTTGTTAGTTTGACAGAAGAAGAGATTCCAGATGTTGACCAGTTGAAGAGCCTGCTTACGAAGCGGACAAAACTTGTGGTTGTCCATCATGTCTCAAACACACTTGGTACATGTGATCCTTTTTTCTGGCATATGTTTTAATTTTTTTACTCCTCATCTCGTACATAAACATCTATGATCTTCTTGATGTTGTAACCCCCCCCCCCCCCCCCGGCGTTTAGAGGCGCATGCACTATTATTGTTCTTGATAACATATGCTGTCAACCTGTCATTCTCCTGATATCCGTATTCTATAATACCGTGGCAAGATTACTGGCTTTGTTGCTGCGAAAAATCTGCTGGGTCATCAACCTTGGAGTTGGTGTTGCTGGAATTGGCAGAATTACACTCACGGGATCACAGCTTAGAGTTGTTTGTCGACACATGCTACTATCATTTTAGTTGTTGCTTTCACTCAGTTTTTCCTCAGGCAGTTCAAGGCATATTGGCTTGGCTTGCGAAATATCTTATGGAGGTGTATTTGTGTTTGGCGGAGTAGGTGAATGTACTCGTGAAGGAAATGATCTTTATGTGGAAATGAAGTAGCTTAGTTGTCTGCTTTCCTCCATGTGTTTTGGGATACAGTGAAAGGCGACATCATGAGCTTCATGGTAGAATTCTTTGAAAGGGTCGGTTGTCGGCTGATATAGGAGCATCCTTCATTGCTATTATTCTGAAGGTGTCTGAAGCAGCAAGTATAAAGAATTATAGACCAGTAAGGCTTGATTGGAGGCCCCCACAAGATTCTTGCAAAAACTTTAGCCACTGGGTTCAGGGTAGTGCTAGGAAGTGTCATATCCAAGAGCCAAATGCGTGTTTGTAGCAGTGGGAGGTGTTCTGTATTGGTTATGATATGGCCGTAAAGGCTGATACGTATATGTAATAGCCGTGATTGTTACACAATATGAGGGTGAAATGGGCAGTTTATTTTTTGGGACCATATCAGCCATTACGGGATCCATAATGGCCGTTACCAGGCATAACGGCCATTACTCCCTCAACGGTAAAAAAAAATGACTACTATTTTTTTTTCCTTTCTTTCTTTCTTTCTTTATTTTATTTTCTTTATTATTATTATATTTTTTTTCACTTTTCTTATTCCAAAAACTTTCCTATATTATTATACAACAGATTTCAACTACTCATACTATAGTTTTTAGGATTAAAACTGTAGATTGAAGTGATTTGGGCAAATAGAAGCTCCGAAGTTCTTTTTTTTTTTTTCAAAAAAGGGGATGGTATGATCTCAAGAGAAATGGTCTAAGAGAAGGGATTAGAAGAGGAAAACACTTAGACTCTTGCTCTATCAAAAGACCATCAACTTGCAAATGCCCTAAGATACCTAATAAATAGAGGAGTGAAGCAACGGATCTAAAATGGCTACCTGTTAGTCGGACCTATAGGCTGTTAGTTCGACTGATAGGAGGCAGGTCTGAAACAGATCAAATCTGGACATAATTTGGTCTTGTCGGTTGGACCGACTCGAACCGACAATCATGTCGGTTCAACTGACAGTCCTGTCCAGTTGTTGTCCATGGTCAGTTGGACCGATAGCCTCTCAGGTCAAATCGACAGCACTGCTGAACCTCTATATACCTTGTTGAAAGTGTTCAATTTGATTCCTAAGGCTTGAGATGATCTAAACAAGTGTTTTTCTATTAACGTGGATCATCATAAGCTAATGTTTTGGACTTAAGAAGGGTCTAGGGCTAGGAATACCAAGGCACCTTAATTTACCCGTGTCTTCATGCCTTGATTGCCGCACGTCTTTGAGTCATTGGATGTTTTCGGCTACCAATAAGGCTCAACCGACTCAATGACACACAAACTCACGTTATTGACAAACATAGGCACTAACAGTCACTACATTTATTATTACCTAATGAAAAAAATGAATGGAAAAGGAATGTGCCACCGATTTGTTCCGTCCCGAGTCGATTGGAGCTGAATCAGCCCCACTCACTCAAGTTGGTATCAAACCGTATGGGGTCTGACCAATTCCTAGTTGACTGGTACAAGTCACATGAGATTCATCTGAATATTAAAACCATGCCACTGAATTTTATGCACTTGCACATGATTATTTTAAATGAACAAGAATTATTTCCTTATAGTCTCGTTTGTGCTGGTACAGAAGTAGTTTGTTTTGATAATTTGTGCTCTGTTTTTATGACTAAACTTATTATCCAACTGTGCTGCAGCCATCCATGCTTCAGTTATGCACTTCATGATCCATGAATGGCTGGTTTGTATTCTTGTGGTCAATTTTTGCAATCGATTCTCTTTTGCATAAGCATATCTGCTTGGCTGTGAAAATTGTAAATAGGAAGATGAGTTAACTGCATGTCTCTAATGGTCTGGAACTGCTGTATTTGTTTATTTATTGTTCATGGCCTGAAGGATGTCACTACATTTATTATTACCTACTGAAAAAAAAAATGAACAGAAAAGGAATGTGCCACCAGATCTGATAAGGGCTCCTCCCTTTGCAGGATCTATTCTTCCTATTGATGAGATTGTGCGTTGTTCTCATAACGTTGGGGCTAAAGTGCTTGTAGATGCTTGTCAAAGTGTTCCGCACATGGTGGTTGATGTGCAGAGTCTGGATGTTGATTTTCTTGTTGCATCATCTCACAAGGTTCGGGATGTTACGTTTTTGCAGCTGATACCCTTGAGATTTCCGTTCCATCTATTCTGTAAATTATGGCCTGAATGGGTAGTATTGGAAAGTTAAGAAATAAACGTGTCTCAGATGTGTGGGCCTACAGGCGTTGGATTCTTGTATGGTAAACGTGATATACTGACTGCAATGCCTCCTTTCTTAGGTGAGCTGCATTCACATCCAAATTGGTGGTGAAGATGGCTTTGTTGTCACTCTGCCTAATGTTGTCCATGTTCTCTTCTAGGTGGTGGCGAAATGATTGCTGATGTATTTTTGGATCATTCTACATATGCAGAACCTCCTTCCAGGTCAGTGACCTCGCTTTACTGGTTTCTTCTTCTTTTTTGTTTTTTGAGACACTTTACTGTTTTTTTATTGCTGAAATTTTATTAAGAGAAAAAGGAAAAGACTACAAGAGCACACAAGCATAGAAGATATACTATGCAGATCTGCTCAAAATCCTGAAATAACCTGAGGACCCCACAATGATCCCACTGCTCATTTTCAGGTCCCAATACACCAATATAGAGGCTTTCTCTTGATACCCCCAATTTTACTTTCCCCTCTCTATGGCTTTCTCTTTCTTTACAGCTTTATGACTAAGCCTGTTCGATTGCTTTTCTTTTTTGTGTGTGCATGCCCACACAAGGGTTGCTTCCCCTTGAATTATCCCATACTTTCAGGATATTAAAGATTGTGTATGCGATTTATTACATAAATGTTATGCGGGTGAAAATTCTCAGGGTATGGGAGATTTCTTCTTCATTGTATTAATTGGGTGAACTCTCATCGTGCTTTTTATATCTTTTCCGCCCATTTTTCTAAATAAAAATTTGTTACCCTTAAAAAAGTGAACTTTTTAAACTATGTATGACCATGTTTGAACTCTGGATGGACAATCTAGTTTTGCATATGGCAGGCATAATGTCAAGAATAACTACTAAGGTCTACTAAACTGAGACTTATTTTACTCGGCATTGAGCTTTTCCTTTCATGGAAATATATTCCTTTTTTGTGTGTATAAAGTGTTAGATATATCTTTGCTTAAGAAAAGAAGAAGCAAAAAAGTGTTAAGATATATCTTATCTCTAGAAAAGAAGAAGAAGAAAAGTGTCAGATATATCGTAAATAATTGGAAAGCTCCTTTATTTGTTAATAAAGGACAAATAGTCAAGTACTGAAAAGCTATTAGAGTATGGAGGTTGAGGTCTTAATGTTATCTGAGAGAATTAAGCAGAAATTTCTTCTTTATGATCCGGGACGGACTGAATGTTTTGGTGTATATTGCATGTTGATTGGCTAAAGACTATAGTGCAATTGAAGTTCAAATAAAAGATTGAGGCTAATAATATAAGCATCAGTGATTTCTCGTTTATGAGGTCAATCTGAATAGTGTTTAATAAAGATCCTGTCTCAAGAACTTTTTGCAGAGCATTGCACTGTGATCTCAAACAAAATTACCAAGCTAACATTGGCGTGTCAGTTTTATGCGAGCACTTGAAATGAAATGAGAGAAATGAGCTAAAAAAGAAGTAAAATACAATTTTTTTGTTCGAAACTTAAATTTATTATGTTTTGTTAGTTTTAGCATGCCGTGATCGTGGGTTTAGTTGCCATGATCAGCTGTTTCTAGATTCTAGATTTGCCTTGACCTTTTCAATCCCGAGAAATGAAAAGACGAGGAAATGGCAAACCTGCATGGTCTCACTATAATATAAAAACACATAATTTTGTATAGAGGGCTGTTTATCAGCCAAATGACAATGTTCGAAATTTTTTAAAAAAATAAAAAAAATCAGTCAAATGGCTGTTGACTATTGAAATGGCAAAAATGTCATCTTGAAAATAAATAGCAACAATGTCTTGTACTAGTGAGGAGCTGGTACCTTTGCTTCTTTGCCTTTTGTTTTGCCTGCCATCATCACTGGCACTGCATGCCCACTGGTTTGTACAAAAAGGAGAAATTTCTAGGTGTTTTGGCCATGGTCCTCTCTTTCTCTCTCTCAGATTGTCATTCTATTGCAAGGTTCAAAATATTGATAGTATTGTTGATATCGAGCTTTCAAAATACCAATATCTATTGGTTGTCCTTCTTCTTCTTCTTCTTAAAGAAAGTATCGTATTAGCAGAATTTTGAACCATGCTGTACAGTCTTGTGTTTAAGTTTTCTTGAAAAGTGTGATCTATGAGTTTTCTAATACTTGTTTTTTTGTTATTCCATACTCTATCTGGGTTTTAAAACATCTTAATATTCCTTCTTATTTCTGTGTGTAATTTTAAGGGTGGCAATGGGCCAGGTAGTCTGCCCAACCTGATGAGCCTGACCTGGCATTCAGCTGAGCTTGGACCTATTAGCTGGGCCTATGGGCTAGGCTTGGGCCTTACATGCAGGGCCCAGTCAATTTTCAGGGCTGTCTTGTGCTCTAGTCATTTTAGTGTGGCTCTCCCTAGCCCAACCTCACCTGACCTGACTTTATATGTACATGTTATATCATACAAATATGCCATTCCAATCCTAGATTAGGCAATCCATCCATCTTAATGTTGATCAAGGGATATATTAGGGCATTCAAGTGGGAAATAGGAATTTTATCAATTTGGCCAGGCCAAGTCAGCTCAGATTAGGGCATTCAAGTGGGAAATAGGAATTTTATCAATTTGGCCAGGCCAAGTCAGCTCAGGCCCAACTGTTTTTTTTGCTCAGGCCAGCTGTGCTGGGCCCATGCCAGGCTAGGGCCTTGGGTCTTAAGTGTTGGTGTCCAGGCTTCGACCTATCCAAGCCGGCCTAATCTTGGCCGATTGCCAACCGTAGGAATTTTTAATCCAATATTGGCATTTGTCTACTTTCTTATTGGTCAGGTTTGAAGCTGGGACTCCTGCAATTGGGGAAGCCATAGGGCCTTGGGTCTTTAAGTGTTGGTGGCCGGGCTTCGACCTAGCCAAGCCGGCCTAATCTTGGCTGATTGCCAACCCTAGGAATTTTTAATCTAATATTTGCATTTGTCTACTTTCTTATTGGTCAGGTTTGAAGCTGGGACTCCTGCAATTGGGGAAGCCATAGGGCTGGGGGCAGCAATTGATTATTTGTCACGAATTGGCATGCAAAAGATCCATGAGTATGAGGTGAGAACTATTTCGTTCCTTTTGATGCTTAGCATGTCCCTTTTGTTGATTGATTACTTGGTGGCATTCACAACACACACACAATGTCCTGACATTTTTTTTTTTTTTTTAAATGTATTTATTTAAGTGTCGTGATTTGTGGACTAGAATGACTTGGTACTTTGTGATTACTTCTTCCTGACTGTAGGAATCCCATGAATCTTTGTGAACTGTAAATGATATACTTATTAAAACATTTAATTCCTATGCCTAGTTTCTTTTTTAAGTATTTAAGCTCTTAAAAGATTTCTATGGCCTCACTTTCTTGTGTTTCCAACCATTATTGTAGCCTTGTTCCAGGGTATTTTGGTTGTCTTTGTTGTGCATGTCTATTTGATAAATTTAAAAAAAAAAAGGATTTGAGACAGTCTCTAGTGATGCTCTTCTTATTGGGGATGTGGATAAACAAATGCCCATACATCTACTTGTTTTCAAAATATTTGCCAGTGATATATTTGTCAATCTCGAGGAACCTGAACTTGACCATGGAGCCCAAAATATATACTGACATGGTCACTCTCCATGATAAGTTCACCAGAGGACATTAAAGGCCTCAAGTCCTTTAAGGAGAGTGGTGTTCATTTCATTATAACTATCTCATATAGTGCTCTGAAACATTAATATGTTCGTCCTTTTATCTTCTCTTACGGTTCCTATGTCTGGGACTTGCTTTTCTTGGAAATGATCACTTCTATTGAATAAATAACAAAAACACTACAAAAACCACCAGGCAAAAGACCAGAAACACACATCCACAGGGCAAAAAGAGAGAACAAATGCAACAAAACAAGGGCGGCAAAATACAAGGACTGCCGCCTCACCCCAAACTCAAGCCCAAAATAAAACAGCCAAAATTAAAACAAAAAATCCCAAAAAAAATTCAGGAAAACTTGACTCCTATAAAAAAAAACCCTTGCACCTCTTCTTATTTGTCTTCCCAATTCCATGCATCTGAAAAAGGTTTGAACGCTTTGTAGATAGGAATTTTTGAAAGTGCTCCCTCTGCATTTTTAGATTATTTTGGTGGTTTGTGATTGTGCAACTTATTTGCATTTTTGCATGGGTTTAGATAACTCATTTTCCTAATGCGCTGTATCATGTCTGGAGGCATGTCCTCATCCTTTTTTTCTGCTTTAGGTTTGCCTTGGAAAGAGTTCTTACTTTCTTTACAATCAAGCTTTTCAAGCAGCTCCAGATGAATACCTTGCATGCACCATGCAGCTTGTACAATCCGAAATCCTGGGAATACTGTGAAGATCCTCATGCAAGGATCATATAATTCCTCTAATAGCTGCGTTTCTCATGAAAATAATCTACTTCGAAGATTAGAAAGTTGATTGACCTTTTTATGTGAACTATCAACTCTAATTGCAATCAACCATCTTAAAAGATTACGTCTTTCTGGAGCTTTTCTCCTTCCCATTTCGATGTTGCGGTCATGTTTTTGTCCTCTTTTCAAAAGAGTTTCTATTCATAGAAGCTTTTCTCCTTCGCATTTCTTTCCCTTCTTTTTGCAGGTTTCGCTAATAAAATTTTATCAATCTTCAAAAATAAATAAATAAAAGTTTTTTTTATTGCACTCATCTAGATGTTCGTTTCCGTTTCTCCGCTGCTTTCCACCTTTTCTCATTGTCAAACTGATTCTTGCTTCTTTTTTCTCTCTTTCTTCTTCTTCTTGTATTTTTTTTTTCTCTCGCTACAGATGGAACTGGGCAGTTACCTCTATCACAGCCTCCGCTCCATCCCCAAAGTCCGTGTATATGGCCCTGCACCATCAGATACTGTCCATCGGGCTGCACTTTGTTCATTCAATGTTGAAAACATTCACCCGACAGACATTGCGACCTTTCTCGATCAACAGGTGTGACTACAGACAGAACGTTATTTAACATATTTGTTATGCCTCCAGTCTTTATTTTTGGGAAATCTATGTGTAGAACGCAGAGCACCAGTTCCCTGATTTGGTGTGCACTGCAGTCAAATTGGACAAATTGTGTAATGACCACTATTGGGACATGAGGTAGGTCCCACCTGGTGAATGAACCAGCTTTGGGCCAGGGTCAAGTTCACTGTGGCCTCTCTCTCCCTTGTGTGGATGAATGGCCCAGATTGTGTATACTGGCACATGTGCTCTGAATCTCTTATTCAAAGTTACTTTATCAAATCTTCATTGAATTCCTTTCTTTCCAAAAGAGGAATGCTGCTAGATTGCATGAACGTGATGGAGTTCTATGGTTGACATGCTGAAGCATTTCTATTGTACATGTGTACTTGTTGGCAGTGGTGTGGGGCATTGATCTGGTGGGTGAACACCAGGATGGGCGATGGGCCATATACTGAAAATCAAGAGGTTTTGACTGTCTGATCAATGGCCTGAAATGGGAATGATTAACTCAAAACAGAGCAATGATCAGCATCAAAGGATGGAACTAACAACTGGATGGTTAGAGAGGTCCATTCACCCGTGTTTCCTCACCATAGGCCATCCAGGTGGTGGTTCAGCAGATCAACAGTCCCATTCATCATTGACATCTCCACGTGTCTGAAGAAACTAACCGCATAATAGCATCCATCAGAAATGCATAAAAATATTCTCACTTTTAGGCTTGTTTGGAGGCATCCGTCACTCCTGCCTACATGTCACTTCTCTAGAACATCAGGTTCATGTAAACAGTGGCCCCCAACATGAAGATCACCTGGTGCAAAAACCAGCTGATCTGCTCATCAGGCAAACAACACTGTTGTCATCAACGCATGGCAGATGATCTGTCTCCATATAAAATATCCGTGCCCACCAAATGGATGGCCCACCAAATGAGTGGGTGGGTATGGTTTTTGAGACAGACCCTCTTTGTGGAGGGGTCCACACTGTTTGCATGGCTGGGATGTCCTTCACAAGCGATGAAGTGATATTCTGTCAACAAAGAAGGTGCAATGGGCTGTAGCTAATCAGTTCTCTTGAATATGCTATTCTTTGGGCCTGCAATCGAATTGAATTCATTTTTAGTGGTTCATCCAAACTCTGCATTGTACATTTCTAAGCTCTGTTTATTCCTGATGGCTGCTAACCGTTCTTTCTTTCAGCACGGGGTGGCCATCCGATCAGGCCACCACTGCGCCCAACCTCTCCACCGCTTCTTAGGTGTCAGTTCAAGTGCACGTGCCAGCCTTCACTTCTACAACACCAAAGAAGATGTTGATGTCTTCATTGAAGGCCTCAGAGACACCATCAACTTCTTCACCTCCTTTCAGTAAGTTGCTCTCTTCATCCTGATACGGCCGAGAGGCCATGTATTGTTTGTTATCTTCTCTATATAAATGCATATTTAGCTCAGTTAAATGTAAAGCATCAATGCTTTTTTCCAGTCGTGCGATCATGATCATGGCCTGCAATGGGCCAACATTAACTCTGTGATAGGAAGGTCCCTTGCTATACCTAATTTTCCTAGAAGCCACCCACAATTAAGATGATACTCCCTTGCGAGGGCTGTTATTTTGATTTTTTCAAAGGGCTATAGATTATTGTGTTAATCACTTTCTTTTGCATTGCTTTTCAGTGGCAAACACGATTAGACTCATGATGGGCCACTTGCAAGAACTCTTACTTTTCTGACAATCCTAGCCACTCTATTGGAAGAATTTTGGTGAAAAAGAATAGGCAGTTCTAAGAAATAGTCAATCAAAGGAACTCTGCAATATATTTCTTTGCCCTCTCGGAATGCATCCCACAGAACGGTCCACCAAACCAATGGTCCCGGTCATGACCCATGACACGTGGAGATGTTTTAATGCACCTTTGTGAAGTCCTGTAGCTGTCATGGGCTGGCCATTTCGGAGGTAGCTGCAACAGTTGTGTTGTGCCATTTTGTCCTTGTCCTTTTTAGGTAGTCACAGCTTGCATAGGACCACTGCTCACATATGACAACAGATGATTCCAGTGTCCAGCCCCAATGATTTTTTGCCGATCTCTAGTACATGTTGTGAGGCTATGAAAACGACTGTTTTCTTACATTGAACGGCGTCATCAGTTCTCTCTTGCTCTGAAGATTTGCTAGATATGGTCGGAAGCTGAGAGTGGGACCACCAGTTCGTCTGGGTACTTAGTGAGACAAAAACGACTGGTTTCTTACATTGAATGGCATCCTCAGTTCTCTCTTGCTCTGAAGATATCATCAACCCCAAAGACTTGCTTGATATAGTTGAAAGCTGAGGGTGGGGTCACCAGTTCGTTTGATTATCAGCATCGTTTGAACAGGCTGTAGGCATTTTCAGCCTGAGGTTTTGATGGGATAAGCCAGACCATAGCTTCTATGATCATTTGGCCAATTCTATCCCTGTAATTAGTCTTAGGACTATGAATCCTCTGGTTTTTTCACCCTTCAACCCAAGGGTACAGGTAATTTTATCCTTTCAAATCCTTCCTGAAATATCTTACACCCACTCAGCTCTTCTTTGCTTGTAGCCCGCAAGGAAGATGTAGTGTCAGGACACGTGGTTTTACTAGCAGCGTAACAGCAGCTATGTGGGCTCAGTCTGATGAATGTGTGACATCACTCCAGTCATCTAAACTTTGAGTGGTTAACGGTGGGAAAAAGTTAGGATGGGTCGCTCAATGTTGGGGCGCGGATTAGGTACTACCCTTCTATTGGGAGCTCGGGACAGGTGGAGGCTCCGAGGGCCACTGTGATGTACTAATGTTATCCACACCATCCATCCATTTTTAAATATCATTTTAGAATGGTGGACCAAAAATAAAGCATATAAAATCCTCAAGTGGACCACACCACAGGAAGCAGCGGTGCTAAGGATGTCCACTGTTGAAACCTTCTTAGGGTCCACCCTATTATTTATTTTCCGTCAACATATCGATATGGTTATACACATCCGGATGAAGTGAAAAAACAAATATCATCTTGTTCCAAAGCTTTTGTGGTCCCTAAAAGTTTTCAACGGTTGTAATTCAATCCCCACAGTGTGGTCAATTTGAACTTTGGATATTATATATTTTTGGAATAAAATTTTAAAATGATATGGAAAAATGTACGGACGGTGTGGATAAAATTCATACATCACGATGACCCACCCCTCAGTGGCCCTCGGAGCCTCCGCCTCTCCGGAGCTCTGAACAGGCGGGAAAGTGCCTAATCCGCGCACTCAATGTTGAACCTTTGTTTCTTTTCCATACATTCACACCTTTGTTTCTTTTCCATACATTCACACCTTTGTGTAACTCGATCAGGTTGTCTGTGGGGCTCACTTTGATGTATGTGTTGTATATTCACGCCGTTCATCTGTTTTTTCCAGCTCAGTATAGGATATGGACCCAAAACTGAAGCAACTCCAAATCCCAGGTGGACCACACCATAGGAAACCATGGTGATTGAATGCCTACCATTAAAAACTTCCTAGGGCCCACTGTAATGTTTGTTTGCAATCCAACCTGTTGATAAGGTCAAATAGTGGTGGATGAAGGGGAATTACAAATATCAGCTTCATCCTAAACTTGCCGGCCCACAAGAAGTTTTTAATGGTCAATCACCATTGTTTCCTGTGGTGTAGTCCTCCTGAGATTTGGATCTGGCCAACGGCCTAAAATGTGCTGGAAAAATGGATGGACTATGCAACGCATACACATCAAGGTGGCCCCACGGTCACGGCCTGACCAAACTCTATACCCTACTATGATAGGGAGGACCTGCCCTATTAAAGCTCTGCTTCGTGACCGTGATATCATTGCCAAACATGATCGTGACCGTTGATTTTTTTTTTTTTTTTTCCCCTTACCCACTATCCCCCTTGTGGTGGACATATGGGCTGTAACCCAAAGGAGGAAAAACCATTGATACTCGCAAGCAGAGTGTTGGATGATACTCATTCGCCTAGGGTTTAGTTAGAAATCACATGCGTGGTATAAGTAATTCAAATCAAACCGTCAAAATTATGGGTCCCAGTTTGGATGTAATATGAAAAAAATAAAATCGGTGTATTTGATTATCTGACCATAGGATTGGCGATGAACATTTATTAGACGGTCAAATACAAAAAATATCCGATGGTCTTGTTTCAACAAATAAGGTGTCCCCAAATCATGGGTGTTGATTGCTCAAGCAATCTGATCTTACGACCGACCTAGCGGCTGTGTGCTCCGCAGTTACTCGTTTTAATTATTATTATTATTATTGGGTTAGCTTGTTAGTACACACCCATGTCAGTACATACACACCATGTTAGCCACCCCCACCAGGGATCGATACCAAGACCTCAAGTGTTGAAACGAGGTATCTCCACTAATTTGAATTAAAATCGGCCAGCCCGTGTATAAAATCAAATCGTCATCCCATGCCAGATTATTAAAAAAGAACTCTACCTAAAAATCCGTGCTTTTTTGGAAGCATGCGATCCCTCTGTAGCCTCATATCTGAGCAAATCAAGCAATATGACCCAAAAGCCTTCCTTGAAGATGTTAGCTATATGATCTACCCCAAAAAATCTTCTAAACTGGAAGATCCTAGCCGTTTGATCTTGGGCCTTCCCTCAGCTGAATGTGGACCGCTGCTATGCTTCTGACAAGATTGACGACTGGAGTCCTCTAGAACCCCTGCTTCGTGTTGTAGTGCGTAAAACATCCAAAGTCTGTGGGGCCCACTCTATTGTGTATGTGAAATCTACTCCGTCTATCAGGTTCTATCCTCGGTGGTAGGTCCTAAGGCGAAAATTCAGCTAGCTAGATGGGCTACACCAGATGGGACAATACGCATTGGATGCCAACCATGTGTTTGTGATGGGGCTACCATTGTGTTTATCTGTCATCCAACCCGTTAATCAGATGTACCAACTTGCGCTGCGTTGTGAACTTAGCTGTTTTGGTAACAATTTTACATTGTTCGTTATCCCACATGAGCTTTTTCACCAGGCTTATCTTCTGTATGCACGGTTCAAAAATAAAAAATAAAAATCGCACTTGATGAACGTAGTGGATTTTAGATATGCAACATGTTGGACCCCACAGCTAGTGGATAACAAGTGGTCGAGTTGATTTTACATATACAGCATGGTGGACCCCACAACTTGTGTAAAACAGGTGTTATTTTACGAATGGGTTGATTTGTTGGGGGTATGGCAGATATGATGTGGGGCCCAGGGCAATAGTCTGCTGCACAGAGCATGGGCCCACATCTATAGACTCGCCCACTCTAGGTATGTGATTTGTAAATACTCTCATGTCCTGAAGCTATTCATATCGATGGAGTACCCTCAAACTGTCGTTTTCCTGTGTCCCTTTCGTTGGGAGTAATAATATCGTCCCTGGGTGCGCCCAGAAGTCATTGAGATCAAACCCCACCAAATCTGTCACGTTGTCATCGATCTAGACCCGCCCGAAAGGCCTTTTAAGTGGACGGCTAGAACATGAAATGAGTGGCTTTTCCATGTCCAAGGGCTGCACATGTGGTTTGGATGGTCAGATAATTCATGTAATTGGTGAAGAGGCAACTTGGCTTCTAGATTCACCCCATGCCATGTCAGGAATGAAAGTAGCCTGACTCGTACGAGTCATACCCTGAGTCAGCTGAGTGAAAGACTGAACGAGTGGTTGGATTTGGTGAGTATTAAAATCATGTTGGTGGGCCATATTGGTGTAGGAGTTCAGGCTCGCCCAGCGAGCCAACGAGCTGAACTTTTGTCGACACGGATCGGTCCCTGGCCACAGCAGCAGACAGCATTTGAAAAGAAGAGATACGGACGCAGATTTTGTTGGGAGCCCATGCGACAAGAAAAGGTAAGTTGGGCCCACCGTGGGATGACATCCACTCCGTCCATCATTTGCCTCAGGTAGTGGTGGGCCATGGATTTCCAAAAATCAGTCCGATCCAAAACTCAAGTGGGCCACGGTATGGCAGTAGGGAGGGGAATGCCCCACCATGATGTTTATATACCATCCATCTCGTTCGTAATGTGGGTCCCTCCAGGATGAACGGAAGAGGTAAACATCTGCCAGACCCTTAACTTTGGAGGACCTTAAAAAGATTTCAATGGTAGTCGAACCAATAGCCCGAGTCGTGGCCCGGCTTGATTTTTAAGATGGGCCAACATAGGGATGGGAAGCACCTTTTAAACAAGTTGGATGTGAAACGGAAGCTACTTGGGCCCCACGACTGCCCTTTGTTACCGTTGCTTGCGGTGGCATACTAATGATTCGCACCTTTCGTATCTTTAGAGAGGCAGACTCCTGAAATGGTGGTGAGTGGTGACTCATTTCCTGACGTGGCACTGATGTACATCTTCCTACGGCCCGTCGTAATGTTTATTAGCCATCCAACCTATTGATAAGGTCACACAGACCTAGATGATGGCAAAACACAGATATAAGCTCGATCCAAAATTTTTGTGGCCCACAAGAACTTTTTAATGGTGGGCATTCACTCACAACTGTTTCTTGTGGTGTGGTCCACTTGAGCTTTGGAAATGCTTCATTTTCGGGCTCATGATCTAAAATGATCTGACAAAACGTATGGACATTAAGGTGGGCCCCACTCTCACGGCCTCACTAAATCCGCTTGTGCAAAAAATGAGCATCCAAACGAAATTTCTTATCTGGCAGGCTGGGGCTATTGGCTAATCTTCTCGTGGCCCACCTGAAATGCGGCTCCCTTTTGGCAATCACTACATTCAAGCTATCTTACAGCCAATCGATCGCGGAATAGCAGGTGAGACCCACTATTCAGGTGGTCCCATTTACACTACCCATCTTATCTTTTCCGATCATGATCTGAACTTGTCCCTTCTGTCGCAAGTCAGGATCCAATGGACACCTGGATCCATAACTCAACTGGCAGACTGAGTGGAGATACCTCGTTTCAACACCTGAGGTCTTGGTATCGATTCCTAGCGGGGTTGGCTAACATGGAGCGTGTGTACTGACATGGGTGTGTACGAACAAGCTAACCCAAAAACAAAACAAAAAAAACAAAAGAAAAGAAAAGTTAGGATCCAGTATGTGCTGCTACCCAGTGGGGCCCCCATCCTGAGATTGTCCGATATTTTGAGAGTTGTCGTTGCTAACATAAATGGACTCGGATTGGGAAGTGATTCCTCCACTTACCCAAGTCGGCTAGGGAAAACCTCTGTGAGCCTCAGCATGAGGTATGTGTTTTATCCACGCCGTCCATCATCTTTTTTCCAAGATCATTTTAGAGTATGAGCCCAAAAAATGAGACACATACAATTCTCAAGTGGACCACACCACAGGAAAGAGGTGGGGATTGTATGGCTATAGTTGAGAACTTCTTGGGGGCCGCAATGTTTTGTTTGCCATCCAGCCTGTTCATATAAGTCACATAAATCTGAATAAAGGGAAAACACAAATATCACCCTCGAGAAGTTCTCGACTGTAGACGTTAAATTCCCACTGTTTCTTGTGGTGTGGTCCATTTAAGAGCTTTCTCTGACTCATTTTTGGCCACATGCCGTAATTTGAGCTCGAAAAATGGATGGACAGCGTGGATAAAACACACACATCATGGGGGGGCCACATAGCTTTTCCATCATTGACTTGGGTATTGGAGGGGTCACTACCCAATCCGAGTCGATCACACACACACACACACACACACACATATATATATATATATATATATATATATATATATATATATATATATATATATATATATATATATATATATATATATATGCCGTTGTTCAATAATCACGATTCAGTTATCATCCTAACCTTTTAATTTTTTTCCTGAACGTGGGCCCATTTAATCAAATTTCCTTTCATTGTTCTGCATTCATCAAAGACTGTGAGCCTAAGTTTATTAAGGTGGCGTGTAACACAAGAGTCCACAAGATGAACGGTTTAGATCTTTTTCCTGCTAGGCATGTGGGTCCCACTTGGTGGCGACACGTGTTGTTTCTGAGTTGCGACAGAAGGGGGAAAAAACACAAGCCGTCCCTTCTAGTTGCGGTGTTACGTAAGAGTCATGAAAACACCACCTTCTTGTGGTTTTTCTTCAATACGTCGCGCAGGGCACCAACACATTTAATTTCTCTAACGCAGGGAAATCAAATTAACGTGCGTGAAATCCACGCCGTACATAAGTTACATCATCTGATGTTTGGACGTTGTGCAAAAACTCAGGATGATTCAATACTAAGGTAGTCCACCTCAAACATTCTTTATTGAAACCTCTCATTTCACTTGGTATGGCCCACTCGAGTTTCAGAATACTGTGAATTTTCGGAGGTTATTTCACCTTGAGTAGGCACACCGTATGAATGGGGTGGATGGAATATAAATACCACGGTGGGCCCTAAGCAAAACTAATGGTGAGCATTTATCTCAACTTTTCCTACAGTGTGATCTATTTTAGTTTAATATTAGTATGATTGTGGTATTACAGGGTGAAAATGAGGCTGCGTAACTGATGGACGGGCTGGATCTCATGAAAGTTCTACCCACGTGGATCTTGGTCTGAGAAAGTACCAGTAGCCATAGTCTTTCGTTTTTTCAAAGGAAAGAAACATTGATAGACCGGCAGATTACGATGATCTAACACGTGCATCTAACTATTATTCAAGTCAGAGTTATGTAACTCAATCCTAACCGTTCAAAGCATGAAACCAACTGAGATTTGTAAAATCCGATTGGTTGGATGATGTCTACCCACGATTTGAATGGTTTAAATTGAGTTACATGTCTGTGTGGAAAAGGCAGTGGGAAGTCGACCATGGGAACTTCTCACGAGGTCGAGCCCTGTGGACCCCACCGTGATATATGTCAGACATCACTCCATGCATTTGTTGGATTCGTCTATGCTATGGATTGTCTCAAAAAATAACCTTATCCAGAACTCAGGTGAACCTAACCATCTAAAACACACACGTGAATTTATGCCTAAAGCATCCAAAAGCAATTGGTGGGGCCCACTTGAGTTTTGGAGTTATCAGAAATTTGGTGCGAGTATATCTGAACCGCATCTTAGTGGGCTTTATAACTATTCAGGAATGTTTCAATGGGTGGGGCCCACGGCCAAACCATGGAAGGTTGCAACTTATTGATGGTGTAGACTTCCAACGTGCATCACGGTGGGACCCACAGTTCTCAATCTCAAGGAAAGATCCAGGTATGGTCCACTAGCAGATAACTA
The DNA here is from genome assembly GCA_037074715.1 of Magnolia kwangsiensis. Taxonomy (NCBI): domain Eukaryota; kingdom Viridiplantae; phylum Streptophyta; class Magnoliopsida; order Magnoliales; family Magnoliaceae; genus Magnolia; species Magnolia kwangsiensis. The sequence continues at coordinate 3,709,725 of CM073578.1, read as the reverse complement.
CCTGTCATTTGGGTGCAGAATCTCATCCGTCCAATAGGTTGGCACCACGATGAGAATTCCCTTAAAAAAAATCAGCCAAATTCACTCATTGAGTGGACGGCACTTGTATCTTGATATTTATCAATGGCTAGACATTGTTTTCAATGGTATGGCCCACCTAATGAGTAGATGGGGATGATTTTTCTACTAGTTGATCATCATAGCGAGTCCAACCTATTGAAAGGCTTCGATGTCGCATTAATTTAAAATCTGGAGGTCATCCACTGGATGGACCGTAACTTGAGGTCCAACCGGTTGTAATTTAGACCACCTGTATATGAGAGAAATGCTCACATACACTAGTTGTACGCCGGCCCAAGTCGCTGGCATGCAGGGCTTCCATCCGTCTCCGTCGCTTTTATTGGTAGGTAATGTGGGGCCCACGAAATCCGGCATGTCAGATGGGTATAAATCTTCCGACAGTGATCCTCGGTCTGGAAGCATTTTCCACCGTCCGTTTTGGGTCGGGTTCGTTTTAGTATACCCTTAGGAGCGAGTCTCTCTCGCTGACCTGTAGGTTCCCTACTCGACAGCACCGTAACACATATCGCGATATTTTCGCGAAATATCATCTAACGATATTTAAAAACCGAGACTATGTTAAGAAACTATACGGATTTAGATAATATTCGTATGTCTGATGTGAAAAACAAAAATCACTATGATGAGAACTTAAGGATAGGCCGAAGCACGTCTGAAAACGCTATCCTTAAAGCGTTATTTGCCCATACACAAGTAAATTGAATATGTTGATAGGTTACAGGCAAACAGCTTCTAAGATACGACGAGCCTGGTGTGGGTCTGCGTTGAGCAAACATGAAAGCCCACCAAATAGAACTCTATTACACACTTTTCTGGCAGTATTACAATGCAAGAGAAAAATTTCAAAAGAAAGAAAAGAAAGAGAAAAAGTGGTTTCGACTACTGCACTGGTCAGTTCAAATCTTCAGCCACTGGTTCAGTTGAACCGTTGTAGACCACACCGCTGGTGTGTTCTTCTAGCTAAGGTTCAAGCCTTGCTATGTTGCTGGAAACACTAGAATATATGAGTGGAGAGGGGCTGGCTATTTTAGTTCGTATGGATTTGTTTGAGTGAGTTGAGATGGTTTAGAAACCCATTCAGGCTCTCCTTTTATAGGCTAAGGTGGCTAGGGGGTTGTGATCCAGAGACTTAATTTCCATTAAGTCATTTCTGGCTGTTGGAAAACTAGCCGTTTTATGGCCGTTTTTTACTATTGTGCATGGGCCATAAATCTGCTGCATGCTGACTGTTGTGAGACAGCAACTAGCCGTTTTCTAGCTGTTGGGCTAGCCATGCAGCAGTTACAACTGGACCGTGCACTTAATGACTCAGCTGTTACAGTTTCTGCTGCAACAGCTCTATTCAGTCCATCTATATATATTGAGAGATCTCTCTCTTAGTCATCTAGTCTCTCTGCCAACCAGTCACTCGCCCATAGTCACTTAGTCGCACACGTCTCGCTCCGGTTTACGAAGGGAGCGACCCTCTGCGACACGATGCGCACGTGCGAAGTGTAAAGTGTGCCACTAGCGCCTCTACAGCCACACTGCCTCACATGCCCACGCCCTCACACTAAAACTAAGACCGAGCGCGTGCGCGTGCGCTTCGCACTGGAACACGCAAGTCTCATAGTCCACGGACTAGGTAAACAAATATTATAGTACTCCACTATTATCATTTAAACCATTTTTTCTTTTTCTCTTTTTTCAATATGGGACTATTTCTAAAATCCCACAAAAAGGTGTTTTCCAAACACTTTTTTTATATATTATATTATATATTTTTTATTTAAAATATTTTTTATAAAATTAATATTTTTACAATAGACTATATTCGAGTCAACTCGTGAGTCAAGCCCCAGTCACACTCATAAGTGAGTTTCAAGGTCAAAGTACGCCCACCCATGTTTTAACAGGTCAGGTTCATGTCCTAGATGTAGGATTTGTTTGGGCTAGGTTTTCGTGGAGCTAAGACATTTTAATAGTGGTCCCTACATGATGGATGTGTTATCTATATAATGAAATATATGAATTCTCAATATATTAATAATGTTAATTTTTATTTATAATTTTAAATATATAACTTGTTGGAAAGACATTCTCGATACTTCGATATTTTTAAGAGGAGATTTTAATTTCTATTTGTAATTTTAAACGTGTACCTTGTTGGAAAGACATTCTCAATACTACAATATTATTGAAAGGAAATTTTAATTTCTATTTATAATTTTAAACGTGTACCTTGTTGGAAAGACTATTATTGAGAGGAGATTTTGATTTTTAGTTGTAATTTTTAATGCATTTTCGATATTGCAATATTGTTAAAAGGATATTTTGATTTTTCACACCTCACACAATTATGAAAACCTCCCATTAAAATTATTATTATTTTTGTTTACATGAGTGAAGATACCAAGACATATATATATATAAAACCTGAAAAAACTCATAGATTTTTATATCCATCTTAATAATTATGTACATATATTATAGTTTAAGCGTCCCATCCCAGACCTATATTTAATGACCATAACTATATTAGAGTTTGCTAAATCACTTAAACTGAATAATCTACATTTAAATAAAAATTGATAATTATGTGGCGCACCTACTAGGAGTTTATGTGGCCCACCTAATAAGAGTTTAATAAGATAGTCCAAATCTCCTCCCATAAGTGTATATCCCCAGCATGCGTATTTTGAAACTCCCTATATTCACACATGATACAAAACTCAGCAATAGTGTTCTTATAGTGATCCTTACATAATGGATGGCCACAAGTGTGCATTAGTGGGATGAATTTCATGAAATTCAAGTTCAATGTATCTAGATGTAGCAATAGCATTCCCTAAAGTGGCCTTCTTTCCTTCTTGGTTTTGCTTGTTCGGTGAATACATGAGAAATGATAACACTGATGATGCAGGTAAACCATCACATCCATGTCTTTAGGCCGACTAGGCTAGGGTCCGTGTGGGGTCCCACCATGCAAGTCCAATTTTAGTATAACTGAAATAAGGCCCATTTAAGAACTCTGAGTCCAAGTCAAGCCTAGTCAAGTTTATTTTAGGTGGTCTAGAACATGGCTAAAATACTCCATGACTCGGATCGACTCATCTAGCCATGGTTCAGGTTGTGACTCGCTAGAGTTAGAACATCTAACTGAATTGGATAATTCTGATACGGAGTCAACTCAGACAAGTCATGTTGGACTCATGTCTCAAAACCATGGTCATGGCCCATTTCACTAATCAAGTTCAAACCATCGAGTTTTGGGTCAGACCCAATAACCCATTTGGTCCACCCAATCCCCACATTGATTTAAGACTAGGATGAGTTAGATGTGAAAAATCCAAGTCGACTCAGACACGGTCCAACTCAGGCGATTCAGTGCTGATTCTGCCTAGGGATGCGGATTGCGTCTAGGGGTGTACACTAGCTCGGTTAGCTCGCTCGACTCGACTTGAACAAGCTCGATTCGATACGGTTGGAGGTTGAGTTTGAGTTGAGTCGAGCTGATTTTTCGAGCTCAATAATGAGTTCGAGCCGAGCTCGAGTTGGCCCCAACTCAACTCGATTAGGATCGAACCCAACTTGAATCAAACCAGCTCAGTGACTCAATTACTTTAATATTGATGTTGCTCACCAAGTGTTTGATGAAATGACTTAATGAAGTGTGGCAGGTGGCAAGGAAGCTATATATATGAAACAAATACCTGTTTTTTTTCTTCTTGATTTTTATATTATTTAGAAAGTGTTTAATAAAATACCTATAAAATCACTACTGTTGTTCTACGTATAGTGAGATTTTGAAGGTGTAGTCCATGCCTTTGTGAAAATACAGCAGCATGGGTGAACTCGGCTCGAACTTGTTCGAGTTGTTGACCGAATCGAGCTGAGCTGGGGCCAGTAGTGGTTGAGCCGAGCCGAGTTGAGGCCAGCTCGACTCGTTGTACACCCCTAATCGTGTCCTACCGCCGCTAGTCTCCCGCTGGGAATGGGCATGAACTTTGAGTGGCCACCGTTATTTATGGGTCTTATCCACTCGTTCATTCATTTTTTCGTATATGATATTTGTGTTTTCTCTTCATAAAGGTCTATGTAACTTGATGAATAGGTTGTATGGCAAATAAACCTCAAGGTGGGCCCTAGAAAAGTTTCAACGGTGAGATTCAATATCACCGCTGCTTCCTGTGGTGTGGTCCATTTGAGACTTGGATCTGCCTCATTTTTTATCCTTTTATCCTAAAATTATATGAAAAAATTGGATGGACCGTGTGGATAAGATAAATACATCATGCTGGCCACTCAAAGCTCCTGCCCGTTCCCAGCTGGAGAAAGGCAGGGGTAGGACGCAATCAGCGTCCTCGGCCAAGTCCCAACTCTAGTCAGGATGAAACGAGTCGTTGAGTTATGTTCCGAACACAACCCAAATACGGGTACGTCAGTATCCTGCATGCATGGCTGCAAGTAACACACATGGTACATCCGATCTGATAGACGGCTTGGATTTCCAACCACATGCAGATGATCAACTGACCTTCTTACGTAGAACGGACGTTTCAGATCATCTAAACGGTACATTATTCATAACGGGTCATCTCAACGGTTGATTAAATGAACGGTTGCGATTATATCCAGTTATATATTACAATATAGAAAAATGGCCAACTTGCCCCTATGTGATAAATGGCCAAAACCGCTTAGATACGTGAATTCAGGGAACAAAATCAGTTTCTATTTTGGGGGTCATTTTCGTCATTTGATGAGATAACGGACAAAAAGCAGTCGGTTACAGGTAACCAAGTCGTCGCACTCATCGTCACCATTGAAAATGTACATAGACAAGCCAAGACCGGATTCCCTGTAAATGTAACCGTCCATTCAGTAGGGCCCACCTAATAGAAATAAAAAATTATGATTTTTTCTTAAAAATATAAAATATAGTAGTATAATATGATATTCTGTTTTTTTTTTTTTTTAAATTATAATAAAAGATCTAACCTCCTTCGTGTTTTTTGTGTTGTTTTTAGTCCATCGTTTTATTAAAAGACAAACTCTTATAATGAATTTGCATACTTAGAATACAAATAATTAAAATATAAATCATCTAAAATTTGGACGGATTAAATATAAAATGAATCCAAAGTTAATCGTATTTGACATAATTTTTTATTCAAAAATATAAAATATAATAGGATAGCTTGCTATTTTGAAATTTTTTTTTTTATTATAATAAAACATCAATCCTTCTTTGCCCTCTTTGTATTGTTTTTAGTCCATAATTTTATTAAAAGCTATGCTATTACAATGAAATTACATAGTTAAAGTACAAGTAATTAAAATATTAATTGTCAAAGTTAGGGGTGGCGCCAGACTAAATGGAGAATGGTTCAAAAATTAATTTTATTTGATTATCTATTTATTGAATTTGTGAAAGGTTTTTTTGGATGATTCAAAGTGAAAAAATATCCAATGGTGTGTTCAACTAAGATGATTTTGTTACTTTTTTTTTAATAATAGTGATTTTCACAATTTACTTAGTTTAATTTGAAATATTTTTGCCCTCACCAAACTTTTTGGATGCCTATGTACCAGTTTGAATTCCAGCTAATTATTTTATTATCATTCTTAATTTGGCATATAAATTTTATAAATTAGCACAAGTACAATTTTACAACTCTTTATTTTATTAGGACTCTTAATTTTGTATACAAACACTACGTAGGTCTTACACAATAGCACTTGGAATTAGGGGTGCACATTGAACTAGAAGAACCATGGAACCGGACTGGAACCGACCAAACAGTCCGGTTTGGTTTAGCTATAGAGTGCAGCAGTTTCGATTCCGATTTCAAAAATTAAAAAATCGATTACATTGGTTCGGTTCTCGGTTTGGAGGTTTATAGAATTGAACCGAACCGAACCATAAACCAATCCGTAAAATCGAATCGTGGATCCAATCCGTAGAACCGAACCGTGGAACCGAACTAGGAACCCTTTGATTGTTTCCGTATTTAACTCATGATTTATGGTTTATAATGCACTATTTGATTGTTTCTATAAATGTATTTTTGCACACCTTATACAATATCTAAACCATTCATCAAATGGATCACAACATGAATGGACATGGGCTAGATAATCGAATAAAACATGCAATTAGGCTTAATTATAAAAAGCACAAAACTGTGGAACTGATCTGGAACCAAACTAGTTTTAACGATTCAGTTCCGGTTTGGTTCTAGGGTGCTAACAGTCTGATTCTGGTTCCGAATATCATAGAATTGTTAGGAATGATTCGGTTCCAGTTTCACCCTAGAACCGGACTGAACCGACCCGTGTGCACCCCTACTCGGAACCTTGCCATTTTATAACTTTGGTGGGCCATGTGTTTATGTCAAAATAGATGGTTGATAGGTTCGACCTAGATGGTTCACTATTTTAATATATGGAACATGCATAAATCATCATCATTTTTATCATCTTAGCTTTATCCCAATTAACCGAGGATTGTTACAAGAATCTTATTATATCATTTCACTCTATTAATAGCTAAGCCATGTTTAGACTATAAATCATCAAGTCTTTTCTTACTATCTTAATTTACATCCCTTTAGAGGGTTTCTTTGTTCTTTTAGAACTTTTAACTTTTAACATTTTTTACTAACCAACATTTCTTTTTAAATCTCCGTCGTCGCACGTAACTAGACCATACAAGTTTACTTTGGTTTATCTTAATACTCATTGGTGGTAGTCCTAACTTCTCTTTAATGCATTTGTTTAAAATTTCTCTAATTACAACCCATGGTTCTCATCATCCTAATATGAGCTCTTAGCTCTTATAAAGCATGGCTGGTCTTATAGCCATCTTATAAATTTCCCTTTCAGTTTGAGTAGTGCACAATGAACATATAAAACTCTATAGGTACATTTGCATTTCTTTCACCTAATTTGAATTTTATAGGCAACATCTTATTAAATATTCTCTACACTTACATACAAAATATTGCCCTACAATTTTGAAAGTGGTCATTTGGAAAAAAAATAATAATATTGTCAACGTTTTAGCTAGTTTCTACTATTACTAAAATTAATACTCCACATACTCTGCTTTTAGTCTTACTAATTTTAAGTACTTTAAATTTGCTTTGTGATTACATCATTTCTATCTTGCCAATTAAAACCATGTCACATATAAATAACATACACCTTAGGATCTTTTCTTGCAAATACCTTGCTAAATCTAGCCAATCACAAATGCAAATAAGTAAAGGTTCAATGCTAAACTCGCATGTAGTAATTGAGAATGCAATTGTCTGTCTACTAATGCTCCTTGTGTGTATTATTGCTTCCTCATACATATTATCTATTCTCTTAATATATTTTCTTGAAACACTCTTATTTTTCAACGCTCATTAGGTTAAGTCTCTAGAGACCTTAACATATACTTTCTCCAAATCAATAAAGACCATGCAGCGATCTTTAATCTTTTTCCTATATCCCTCTATCACTTATAAGAAGTAGGCAAATAGCTTCTTCTATATATATATATATATATCCTTTTTCATTTTTAATTACTCAAGCACCAACACCACATGAGCACTCAATCCTTAGTCTTAATGTTGAAACAAAGGCCTATCAGCCATTGAGCCATGGAGTTGAACCCTAAGTAGGAAAATAGCTTCAAAGAAGATTTCTTAAGCTTGAAACCAAACATATTTTCTAATAAACTCGTTGCATGCTTTAATCTTTGTTTAATCATTCTTTTATAACATGAATTGTATAGATAATGGGAATATTGGTTATACCGATGGGGTGATTCCCGGCAGTCGACGTTCACACAACTACTAATGAGATACGGTAGAACTGTTAGATCCATCTCTTCATCTCAAACCAATGAAAGAACGATGTATCAATCGAGACCATCCAAATGATTTTCTACACATTGGTTTAAAACTTATAAACATTGGACACATCTAAGGTAATGATTAAAAAGGCCTGTTTGAATTTGAAGTTCCAAAGTAACGTATTCATACTTATAAAAAAATGCTCAATGACCTTCTACAAAAGAGTAATTACATTGATAACTGATAAGGGTGGAGTAGACATCAGACAAACGTTTGTATTAAAGACATTCATATGTAAGATTCAGTGTTTAAATGAGGGAAGAAATTTCATAATGGGTTTAGTTTTAAAAGGAAATAAATTAAATTGCATGCAATCCAAGCCGTCCATTCGGTGCATCACCCGTTATTTAGCGTTGGTAAAAATCAGGCTAATTCAATACTCAGGCAGGCCACCGCATTAATGTATACCTATAAAGCTTTAAATTAAGGTGGCATGGCCCACCTAGGTTTTGAACATGGATTGCCTGTGCCTTTGTTGTTGGAAGCTGTCTGGGCCCCACAGAGATTCCTGTGACAAATCCAGTCCACTTCATCAGTTTTGGCATAACCAAGATAGGACAGAATATAAAAATCAGGCGGATCCAAAGCTCAGGTGGGACACACCAAACGAGACACTGGGAACGGATATGTTCACTGATGAAACGTTCTTGGAGCTGACCATGATGTTTATATGCCATCCAAACGGTTCATAAGGTTATTAATACTTAGATAAACCGTAGGCACAAATATCATCCCGATAAAAACTTATGTGCGCCCCACAAAGTTTCCATTGGACGGTGTTCAATCCCTTCTGTTTCGTGTGGTATAGCCCGCGTGAGTTTTTGATCTGCCTTATTTTTAGAATCCTATCATATTGTAATCTTGTAAAACTGATGGACGGAGTGGATTTGTCATGGGCATATCAGTGGGCCCCACATAGATCTGTTCCGGGGGCATAGGCAATCAGCTAGGTTTTGGAATATTGTAATTTTTAGGTAATTCTTTTTATTTCGGCGAGGCAAATTGGATGAATGGGCTGGATGGCATATAAAATCCACGGCGGACCCTACAAGAAAACTAACGGTGGGCGTCCCATCACTTTTCCTCAGATGTGCCCTACTGAGCTCCGGATGATAATGATTTTTAGGTTCTAAGATGAACACAACGCAGCGTACGTGATGAACGGGGTGGATCTCAGTAAATTTCCAGCCACGTGGCTCTCGATGCAACGCTATTTTTAAAGATAGGCCATCCATGATATTTACCACAAGATGGACGGATCAGATTTACTTACTACCCTGCCGCGTGTCTTGAGGAAACATAGCTCTATCATATTCAGATCCTCACGGTTATACCGATATCAATCTCACCTCGTGCCATTGAATTTTGCTTAGAGTACATCCTGTCGTCGTACAGCGCGATACAGCCGTTGAACGGTTCCTCTTCCACATCGTAAACCGTTCATATGATGAGACTCTCCAGACAGTGGTATTCCATAATTCAACCCATCGATTATCTAGGGATTAAAATAAAAGGGGTCAACTGATCAACGGATAGAAATATTCTAATCAAAGATATTTATATCACTGATATACCCATCAATTGGGTGGCCCATCATATGAACGGTTTGGATCATTAAGAGATGACCCAGATCCAAAAACAAGACCCTAATCACATGTGTACCCCATTAGTAAATAGGGCCCACTAGATGGACGGTTCCAATAGAAGCATCACCCACCACGTTAACTTGAGAGATGTGATGTATCAAATTCCAGGTTCCGCGGCGTCGTACCATAAATGGTCTCCTAGCCGCCGGACCCACCACAATAATTCATGGCCCCCACCACTAGTAGCCACCAGACGAGTAGACAACGCTGGAATCAGCTGCTCAGACACTGTCCACCTCATCAAGTGATATAAGCGTGAGAGTTGCCTCCCATTCCTGCCACGCGTACGCAATTGCCGTCGTTTACCCCCATGGCCAAATATATATATTTATATATATATATAGAGAGAGAGAGAGAGGAATTGCTACTCCGGCAGACTTCAAAGTTGATACACGGGCACTAGAAACTCACTTTGATATTGTATACGTGGCATAGATTAAAGTGTCGACTAATCAGCGGTTACAGTAGTTTTAACCATTCTGATTTTCGAACTCGGATTCGGTAGGGACATCGACAGTACCCTGGTTGGAGCTGGAAAAGTTTTGTGGGCCCACCATGATGTGTATGTTATATCCCCTCCGTCCATCTATTTTGCAAGCTCATATTAGGGCATGAGTTGAAATTTGAGGCAAATCCAAATCTCAGATGGACCACAGCGTAGGAAATGGTAGTGATTGAACAGCCACCGTTGAAATTTTCATAGGGCCCTCTGTAATGTTTGTTTTGCCATTCAACCTGATGATTAGGTCACGCAGACCTGGATCAAGGCAAAAACACAAATATCAGCTTTGATCTAAAACTTGCTTGGCCCCCACAGTTTTTAACGGTGGGCGTTCAATCACCACTATTTCATGTGGGTGGTCCACCTGATATTTGGATCTGGCTCGTTATTCGTCTCATGCCATAAAAAGAGCTGGAAAATGGATGTACGGAGGGGATAAAACACATACATCATGATGAGGCCCACATAACGATAACCAATAACCAGTAGTGAGAGCGCCTGACCATCGAGTGTCATACGCTGCCAGAGTATCTATTAGAAATGCTCCAGTGCTCTCAGAGCAATCTAAGTTATAGTGCGCTGCATTTGTAATGGGACCGTTGGACTATTTGATACATTGATCTGGACCGTTCACTAGGTCCAGTGCACATTTCAAAGGCAGCCATACTATCATCATACCAATCAGACAAATATGGATAGTTAAGATCAATTCACAAAAATATGTCATTTCAACCATTTTATCCCTCTGCTTGGTTAGATTGCATATGATTCAAAGGGGGTGTATGTTTTTATTTCCGGCTGAAAATAAACGTAAAAAAGCTATCATTATTTTCAATAAGAAATGGGCCGTAGCCGCCATGCCAAGTAAGCTTTGATTTGACTTGACACTAATACAAAAAAGATATTTTAAAATTTTGCAAGCTTACCATGATATATGCGTCTGATCCAAGCCGTTTATTCACTGCAACAGTTTATTTTAGGGCATAAACTGAACATCGAGACAAATCCAAACTGCAAGTATACCACAACACGGGAATTAAACACACCAAAACAAACCATTGAAAACTTCTTACAGGCCATACGAGTTTTGTATGCCGTTGATATTTGTGTTTTTCCTTCGCCTGTGTCCAAGATCATATGAATAGGTTGTATCACACATACAAATCGGTATGAGATCTGCGGATGGCTTCACATTTCAACTATGGATGTTAATATCCTTTTGTTTGCTGCAATATAATCCAATTGAGCTTATTATCTATCTTTTTTTTTTTCTACACAAGCGTTAAAATAATTTAATAAAATAGATAAATGGCGTGGATCAATCACATGCATCACTGTGAGAACTAAACATTTCACACGGTCATTCTCACCTTTTTCTTAAAAAAGTAAATTCCGAAAATCAAAATGTAATCATCCTTCATATTTGAGTCTTTACTGTTGCCCGGGTCGTAGACTCAGTAGTTTCAACTCATTTGGGTCCTTACTCTTGCCCGGGTGGCAGACTCTGCCAGTAGTTTCAACTCCCGGTCAAGGCTTCAAGTACCCATAGGTGGTGAAAGTCTACCAGCGTGAGTGCGTGGGCCGTGTTTGCGTGTTAAAAAAAAATAAAAAATCCTTCGTATTTAATACCTTCGAAATGATAGAAATAGGATATAATTACCTATTTACCACCATTTAGAATGGTAAATAGAAAAACAAACAGGCCCTAACAAGCGCTTTATCTAAGCAATCCTAGCCATCCCATCCATGGCTTTGGGGAAAGGATGGCCGTAGAAAATAAGTCCAAAACGAGAATGGATTACACCATTTGATCAGTGCGATTTTCACGTTGCTGCCTTAGAAACGTGTTCCGAACTTGATGGACGGTTCATATCAATCGACTCAACTGATATAATCAGAATAGAAGAATTTTCAACGTTACTCGGCACCGAAAATGACAAAAGGATTATTATATATTTTTTTTCGGTGCAATGATGAGAAAAATACATTACAAATAGCTTTTACTTCTCCACGGGCAAGCGTAGAAATTCAAGCAACTCTCTCTATCTCTCTCACTTAAACTCCCACTGGAAAAAAAAAAAAAAAAACTAAAATATCTCATACAAGCTTACAAAATCGCCATAACCCCACCTAGTATAATAAATAAAATAATATTTTTTAAAGAAAATATATTTGGATAATGACCAATCTATCCCTGACGATATATGCAATTTGGTTCTTTCAGAGGAGCGAGAATAAGGGTGTTTTCGTCATTTTAATGAAGTTCGTTTTAGAATCGGACGGTTTCGAGAGAGGAGAAGTCGGCCGCGTCAAACATGCTGAACTCTTCGTCCTTTTCCCGAAAGGACCACTTAGGCCACTTAACGTCCGTTAGCGTTAACGGCGATTCGACGTCAAATCCGAAAGCGTCGACGTCACTGTAGCCGAAGCAGTCTAACGGCGGCAGATCGCCGTACGGGAGGACCGAGGTCGGGGAAGAGACCTTGGGGAAGTCCGTCGCTACGGAAACAGTCTCCGTCTTAACGGAGGGAGGGAAGTTCGTAACGGCGTCACGGCCCTTCAGCATAACGGCGGCGTTATCGTAGACGGTCGCCGCTTCCTCTGCCGTGTCGAACGTTCCGAGCCAGACTCGTTTCCTCCGATTCGGGTCGCGTATCTCGGCCGCCCACCTCCCCCACGGCCGGCGCCGTACTCCTCGGAATCTCGTCCGGCGGTGCTCGTCAGATCCCGTCGGCACCGTGCGCAGCCGACGCCGCCTCTGCGCATCCCGGCGCACGTTAGCTGAGGCGGCGTCCTCGATATCAATCTGCTGCACATGCTTCTTCACGCGCCGCATGACCTCTCCCTCTCCCTCGTCGCTCGACGAATCGGTGGCGTCCATGTCAGTGAAGAAGATCCGTACAACCTTTTGCCGAATGCTCCCTCCTTTGCCGGCGGAACTTCTTTTTCCGGTGAGTTTCCTGCCGGAAACTGACTTTCTCGTCTTCAACACGTGCTCGGAGAACTTCACGGGCATGCCTTTGGAGATCTCGAGGAGACAGCTCCGGCATCTACCGACCGTCGGATTCATGAGATCAGACGGCCAGAAAATGATTTCTTAAATCATTTATCAAAACCACGAGCAGAAAAAAAAAACAGAGATTTCCTCCGAGAAATCTAATAAATGAATTTTCCTTCTATAAGAATATATTTCCAGAAATAAATACGCGAAAAATCGAGGATTTTTGCAGAAACAGAGCTTTAAAAGAAGTTCCCTTTAATGGAAAGTATTTCAGCAGCTCCGATCTAAGAAAAGACACAAGAAAGGAGCAGATTCTAAAAAACAGAGGTTTTTTCCCGCAATCAAGCTGTAAAAGGGGTTTCCTTTTACAGAGTAGTTTGTAAGAGCGGTCGATCTTTTATAAAAACGGCAAAAAATACGAGAAAATTAGGGATTTTTAAAGCGAAATCACGAGATGAAAATATCTGTGCTCGTTCTCTGTTAACTGATGGATTTTCTTCCTCGGCTGCCAGTCGCTGATTTCCAGTGATTTTTCGGAGCTTCGATAGGACGGATTCGATGCTCCGGTGGAGCTGCTTTTACTGAGAAGATTGAGAAACCGAGAATTCCGTAGAAGATACAGAAGCTTTTGCTAGGTATCTTATCTTTTCCGTTCCCCCTTTTGAGAGAGAGACAGAGAGAAAGAGAGAGAGAGAGAGAGAATCTAGGTTTAAAGAAGCTTCGACTCCGTTGAGAGCAGAGACTGAGATAGAGGGGAAAGGAGGGAGAATGAGGAGCAGAGTGCTGGGTACCATTTATAGTGCACGGCCCGCAAGCGAACTGGCTGGTGTACCACACACCACCAATCTGGCTGTGGGTTGACGTCACCAAGTTACGTGAATCCCATTACGAGATATGTGTCATATCCCAACCGTCCTTCCATTTTGAAATCTCGTCATAAGTCTTGAGAAGAAAAATAAGACAGATCCGAAGATTAAGTGGACCACACTTCAAAAATTAGTGTGGATTAAACATATACCATTGAAACCTTTTTGGGTCACGAAGGTTTTGAATTAATATGATATTGGTTTTTCCTATTCATCCATCCATATGGCTTAATGAACCCATGGGATGGTAAATAAACGTTATCGTGGACGCTACGAATGTTTTAACGGTGATAATTATTGTCCCACTGTTATATGTGGTGTGGTCCATTTAAACTTTGGATATAACTATGTTTTAGGCTATTGTTCTAAAATAATATCTTAAAATGTATGAACAGAGTAGATATAATAAATACATCATTGTAGAGCCCATGTAACATTGATCTCATTTGAACCGTTCGTACAACTCGGAGATGGAGGACTGTCAACGCCGGTCATCGCACGACACGTATCCAGAGGAAGCGGATTGCGTACTGAGTAAAGTCTGTGGGTTCTACCTTGATACATGTATTTTATTCACTCTGTTCATCCATTTTACTGGATAAATTTTAAAACTTAAGCGTAAAAATTAACTATGTCTATATTTCAATTGGAACACACCGCAGTAAACAATGTGAATTGTACACCTATCATTGAAACTTTATTAGGGGCAATAGGAGTTTTGGATCAAGCTTATACTTCTTTTTTTTCCTTTATCCATTTTTGTGTGATCTAATGAACAGGTTGGATGAAAAATAAACATTATTGTAGGCCCTATAAAGGTTTCAACGGTTGAAATTATTATTCCAACTGTTTCCTATGATATGGTCCATTTGATGTTTGGGTATGCTTAATTTTTGGTCTTCACCCTTAAAATAAGATGGAAAAATGGATGGACGGCGTGGATAGACCATATACATTCACGGTGGGTTCAAAAGAGTTTACTCAGCACGATAAGAGTGTACTGATTAACTCAGTACGCAATTCAAATTCGTACTCAGACCAGCCAGGTCGGTGGTGTGTGGTAGACCAGCCAATCCGCTTCTACACGGCCCTCGTTCGTATCAGCAACCGGAAACTGAGTTTCCAGCTGGCACGTGCTGACGTGTTAATTGAGTGGTTTTAGGAGCGGGAGCTACTAAAAATAATTGTATTCTAAAAACTGGTGCATGCTGGTGCACCTAAGGATCACCGAATTTAAATGGGAGGCAAGATACAATGTTCACCACCATTAGTAGTCTTTACAGGTAGAATACGGATGGGGATATCCACACCGTCCAAATCGTGGACCACATTGTGGATGGATCAGAGATAAAAAATGAGGTTGGTGTAGTGATTCTAAACCTTCGATTGATGACAATCAAATGAACGGTTAGGAATGGAAATAATAATGGTCTAGATTCAACATAAGAAATGAGGTGGATCTGGAATCCTGTCCATCTGAGATTTATTTCTATTAGGACAGATTTGAACGGTATGGATTGCTCAAACAACTATTCTTAAATGGTGGTAACTCGTGGTTGATTGGGTGATGTTGTTCACTTCCATCGTATCACTGGACTCATAGGAAATTCAAGAGATTATGGCACGTACCATCCCGTTGGGGAGCCCACCAAATGAAGGAAACGGATTGGCTACGGTGCTCTATGGGCCCCACCATGAAGTACGTGTTTCATCCATGCCGTCCATCTATTTTTCCAGATAATTTTATGGTATAAGACCAAAAATGAGATGTATCCCACTCTCAAACGGACCACATTATTGGAACCAGGGTTGAATGAGTGTGGACCATTTAAAAACCTTTTGGGGTCCATAAAAGTTTTGGATCAAGACGATGTTTGGTTTTTCCCTTCATTTGGTCCTGTATGACCTAACCAACAGATTGGATTTCAATTAAACAGTACAGTGGGCCTTATGAGGATTTTAATGGTGGATATCCAATCACCTTTGTTTTCCTATGGTGTGGTCCACTTGCGATTTATATCCCTCTCATTTTTGGTATAAAACTCTATAATAACTTGTAAAAATGGATGAACGGAATAGATGAATCACATACATTCTAATGGGGCCCACAGAGCACCAACCATCACCACGGGGCTGATGGCAGAGTAGCCAATCCGTTTCCCCAAATGAGTGGCTCAGAAAGCGGATTGGCTGGTGAATCACTCACCACTTACCCGGCTGGTGTGTAGGGCGTGGATTAGGTACTACGCCCGCCTGTGGAGCTCGGGACAGGCGGAGGCTTCGAGGCTGCTGAGGGGCTACCGTGATATATGAATTTTATCCGCACCGTCCATTCATTTTTTTCCATATCATTTTAAATTATTAATTCAAAAATATCTAATATCCAAGGATTAAATGGACCACACGGTAGGGATTAAATTCCTACGGTTGAAAATTTCTTGGGGGCTACGGAACTTTTTAATCAGGATGATTTATATTTTTAAAATTCTCCCACGTTTATAATGCCATATCAATAGGTTATCCAATAGCTCATCTTGGTATAGATCCCTAGCAGGGGTGGCTAACATGGAGCGTGTGTACTGACATGGGTGTGTACTAACAAGCTAACTCAAAAAAATAATAATAATAATAAAAAGGTTAAATGGCAAATATAAAACACCGTCGACCCATAAAAGAATTCAAATGTGGGTATCCTTAACAACGCTGATTCCTATGGTGCGGTCCATTTGAGAATTTGAATATACTTATTTTCTATCCGATGCTCTAAAATTATTATATAATTCATACATCACGATGGACCCTTAATGGCCCTCAGAGTCTCCGCCTGTCCCGGGCTCGGAACAGGCAGAGGCAGTACCTAATCTGCGCGCCCGGGTGTGTACATATCATTGGTAATTCTCGTCAAGCTCCTGACTATACGAACCATTCAACGGAAATCAAAGTTACATGGCCCTACGATAATTTATTTATTATATCGAGACCGATTATTCATATGGAGATGCCATTTTAGAGCATGATGCTAAAAATGAGTCATAGCTAGGAGCCCGACTGACCACACTATAAATATTGGGGGATAATGATTCTCATCCTTAAAATATTTGTAAGACTAATCGCACCATTAACATTTCAATATTGTGACCAAGGAACGATTATAAGTATTGGTCTGATCCTGGTTAAAGGCCCTAACTTTGAAGTTCAGCCCCAACCATGATCACGATTGTCAATTAAGCTCAATTTGTAGGATTGTAAAGGTTAGCCTCGACTGTCAACCAAGATCTCCTCATATATCAACTCCTGGGAGATGTCTCCTTCATGTATGAGAAGGATTACCTTCCCAGAATCTTTGTCGAGAATCACAGCATGATAAGCATCATACAGCCAGTGTATAATACCATGAAAATTGATATCCGAGTATATAGATTCTAATCTCAAGTTTTCAAGTGTTGACCAAATGAAAATACAGATGTGAACTCATTTAGATTTACATTAATTTCACACACGAGTAATCAGAGTAGCACAATTCAAATTAGTAGATTCAAAATATGATAAAGATAGTAATAATCAATAAATATAGGGCTAATAGGAAAAATATAATTTCAATAGTGATGATTATCCAAAATGGATATTATACAAACCACAATGAACATACAACAAAATTAACATACGGTGCACATCTATTCGGGAACTCCAACATTTACAAGCACAAAATTAAATAAGTGCAATATTTTTCAGTTTCACTCGATACTCCCAACATCACGATGAAGGTACAAGCCAATCCAAGCCTACCCGCTAGAGGCATCGATAGAATCTCCATCAATAACAATGCCAGGTTGGTGTTTTAAAACACCATCCCCAGTGGGAGTAAGTAGCTAACTTAGTGGTTCCATTAGTTGTAAGTTATACATATTATCTACTAAATTGGTGCAGTTAATGATAAATAAGAGATCAGACATTTTCAAAATACTATTGTTAGATGCACGAATAAAATTATGTAATGATGCATATACCTTACAATTCAATACTACCTCACAAGTGACTTCAACGCTTATTTTACAAATGTCAACACTCTATTAGAAGCGACTCCAACACCAAATCACAATTTATCATACAGTATGCATGATTAGTTAATTGATTATTAATTCTAATTCATACAACATATTCACGAAGTTAGGATACAAACATTATATTACAAGTCCTTATTTATATCTCGTTGTGACATGTATCAACTTTTCACCAATATTTTTTGATCCAAATTTAAGTATCACTCGTTTATATCACAAATTAATTATTCTAAAAGTATAACATTATACTCAAAGGTGTGAGGATAAACCCGATATAAGTTGTCACCCAAACATTGAATATAATTGCTTAGTTCTGAGGTGCGAGCTTGTCACATAAAACCAAATCACCGCAATAATTAAATGTGTGTATTTTAAGCCGTAGCCGAATATGTGCCTCAACGCATGCTTTTATCCATGTGGCCACCAAGGGTTTGTCAGTAAACTCCACTATCGAAGCAGAGATAAGTGTCCACCTACCATTCACCCAGAGACAAAGTGACATCGCTCCACACATGCCCGCTTGTACGACACATCATTATCATTACCGAATCATCATCGATTTACGCACTTGCTATCATTTTCTATTCCACCATAATGATCGACGACCGTGTTTGAGCTGACCTTTCCCCGCATGTGTCCTCATGTTCGGGCGTCAGTCTAAGTCCATTTACGTCTCGAGCTTTTGGAGAGTGCTCGGAAGTAGGAGGCAAGTGTTATGGGTAAAACTGGACTAACCAAATAACGAGAATCTGATGAAAACAGGAAGGAAAATAAATTGGATGAGAGATCGAGTAAGTGCTCGGTTTCGACTACCGAGCACGACATCTGCAACCAATCTGAGCACCAACCATAAGCGATGGCCTCAGTCGCTTAGCTAGCATTTCACTATCACGACCAATAAACAACTATAAGTACCGACCTGACACTGATTAAAGGCCCTAACCTTGAAGCTCGGTCCCAACTATGATCGTCAGTTAAGCTTAGTCTGCAAGACTTCAAAGGTCAACCTCACTTGTCAATCACGAACTCCTTGAATGCTGACCATCAAAAGATGTTTTCTTTATGGAAGAAAAGAATTACCTCTCTAGGATCTTCACCGAGAATCACGCTAAGATAAGCATCATACATTCAGGGAAAGATCTCTTGTGTGATACGTATCTACATGGCAGACTCATTATCATGCACGAAAAAAGTATCGAAAGTTTATAAATAAGAACTGTATCTGTTGAGGTTCAAATTTGGTCGGCACTCCCCTCACGTCTCCTACGCTTCGACACTTCTCGTCTTGAACCTGCGCAAAAAAAAACAAACAAAGGTAACCCTCACTAAGCCAGGGGACCCTCCGATGCCTAAGTCAGGCTAAGGGAATCTAGGTATTAAGTGAAGAGTAGAGAAATGAGTACTAGTGAATTCTTACCTGTCGTTATGGTGTTGTAATCATTTATACTCAATTATAAAACGGTCTGGATCCGACAATCTCGACACGATAAAGGGAATTCCTGGATCATGAAGATACTGCCCGCAATCTGCTGATCATATCAGGCGTGTAATGCGTATCTGTGAGCGAAGTTATCGGTCATGTTTGGTTATGACAGTTTTCACATTTCGCAGACGGAACATACGTCCTCAAGTTTCCGCTCGGCTCGGCTCGTCCAACCGTCGTCTAACTTTGTGATTATTCGGTCGAACAAGGGCGGTCTCCAGATTCGAGCTGATCTTACATGCCCGTCCCGAAGTGGGAGATTCGTCTGCTCTCCAAGACTCTCTCCGCCTCGGACCTCAGGGCGGGGTATCAGATCGGCCTCACCGAGTTCGAGCTATTGTAGTGAATGTTGATGGGCATACCTCACATGTGTGAGACGTTAGATATGCAGCTTTCAATGTTAGTTGGATTGTAGGAATTATTCCAATTCGTCCTTCCGACCCGCCCTCCTGTAATGAAAGTGCTTCCACACCACTCGTTCTTTTCCAGAGATGCTTACGTTGAGTCGGACGGGCATGATCTCGGGCGCTCATGCAATCAATCAGTTCAATTTAACATCTCGCTCTTAGATCTCACATGGGATTGGATCTTCCCATAACAGTATCTATGATAAAAGGTATGTACTATTACCTTAATTTTACAAGACCTAGAGTGTGGTTATTCTTACTTAGGCATTGAAAAGTCCCGGCTACCATAGGACCCATTGTCACTTTACATGTACGACAGTTTACTACGGACAACCAGTTCTCGTCTCAGCATCATCGGCAACCAATGCAATCCCACTGGATGAAATGGTCAGTATCACCTCTAGGGAGACTATGTCCTCCTATCCATCCTGATAAGACATACTTCTTCAACGGTTCCCACTTGTCTACTTATCCCAATTGCGAGAGTAAACTTAGAATTGGTGGTCCGTTTTTGGGCACAGACGCTCCTGAAGCATATGCGCTTATTTCGGATGTTGCGAGGCAAACAGGGGTAGCCTGGAATGAAGCCGCCCGTTCTTTTCCAACTACTGAAGAAGCTCATTCATTCTACAAATTTAAGTGTGGGCCCCACCGTCATGTACGCTCACATCCGCACCGTCCATAAGGTGTGTCCCTTCGATTTCACCCTTCATGTAAAAAATCAGGTTGACTCAACACACAAACGTTGGTCACACTGTAGGGAACTGTTGGGATGGAAACATCCACGGTTAAAATTTTCCAGATCATCTGTTGGTCCCACTGACAATCCAATCCATTCATAACAGGAATACCTCATAGGATGAGTTGATACAAAAAAAAAAAAAAAAAAAGAATTCCAGAGCATAGGTGGAACCCACCATGTGATTTTATAGGTTTGGAAATGATTGGCGTGGTCCACTTGAGTTCTGGATCGCGGTATTGTTTGGATACTCAAGATATTCTGGAAGTAAAAACATGATGGACGGTGTGGATTTCAATCAAAATTCATGGTGGGGCCCACGAGAAATTTTAGAATAAGCATATTCTGCATTAGTTGCGGAGAAACTGGCCCCGTGGCCGAAAGGGCTATGTAGGTAATCAGCGTACTGATAGTTTCAAGATTATGACGAAACTGCACCTTTATGTGGCAAAAGTGGCAGATAATAGCGACTGAAATTTTAAACGTTAGGACGGAACTACCCCTCCAAGTGGCAAAGTGGCAGAAATAGCAGGAACAGGTGAATTCGGGTAGTTTCCTAATTCCACGCGCGTGTAGGGATCCATGGCTAGCCACACGCAGTAAATTGTGCTAATATGTAAATATATCAGAGATCGGATCTTTACATCAGGGAAGATAAAACTGTTCTGATCTCTATCCTGAAAATTAGACATTTTTCGGCTTCGATGGGCCACACCATGAAAAACAAACGGACACGATGGAAGATTTCTCGATGGTGTGTTTATATTTTATATGGTGGCCCACCTGAGTAGCGAAACTACCTGATTTTTGAAGTTGAACTCTGAATGCAACCAGATGAAAAGATAACGTCTCGAATACGTTTTAAACACTCATATTCCAGCGTGCGGATTAGCAGGGATCCACACGCGCGTGCAATATGGCAACTTTCAAAAGTCGCTGCTGGCTCTTTCCGAGCATGGGTCCACGTGGCATGCTGTTGGAAGACCAGCACAGTCCATCAGGTGGACGACATCATATCTGGGCCGCCGTCCAAAATCACGCCTATTGGAGATCTTTATCCAAACACCACGCCATACCTCTACGGCACAAGTGGTAGGATGATGTCTCAATCGGGTCCATCCATCTCGGGACCACCAATCAGAGGGTTGGGATTACCTGATCCAAGCTAGGGGTAACCACACCGTCCTATAGATATGATCGTTGATGGTTCTGATCATCTGATTGCTGGCTCCTAAATAGACGGTTGAAGTGAATCTGTCTATCTGTTGCACCACGGGAAAATTAGGAGGGGACTACAACCATAGGTTTGCTTGTGGGGCCAACCATGGCGTGTATATTCCATCCGACCCGTTCATCAGATAGTCCTCACAAGGATGAAACGACAGTCCAAAAATATTCCCGATCTAGAAATTATTTAGGTCACACCAAATGAATTTAGGGGTTTTATCTGCCATTTTAGAATGTTAATCTTGGTGAGGCCCACCTGTAATTTATATCGGTCTGATAATTTATTTTTACCGTGAAAAACAGTAATTGAACCTGATGGACGGTTTGGATGTCACTCTTTACAACACTTCGGGTGCAGCAGAGCTCAGGAGTTGTATGCAGGTGTTCTGAAGGATTTCGGAATGCTTTCTTTCATCCCAACCGTCCGAAAGGAAGGCTACGCAATAGTGATCACGTACGGTGGAAAAGTGGTTTATCTGAAAGCATAGACGATCCTGTGGTAGAGCCATCTGTCCCCATAATACATGTAAGGTGATGCATCAATCAGAGCGGTTCGTCCAATGATACCAATCGTGGATGGCCTATTTTAGACAATCATGTCCATCCATTTGTTTAGCTTTCACGGCACTGAATTTTGACCATTGATCAGATGGATAGGGTCATCTGATGGACGTATGTTTTGAAGAATTTTACATCCATAGTACGGAGAATTAGATGGACGGTCCGGAAAGTTTAAAAATAGTGGTGACTCCTCAACCGTACACTTGGCATAGTTATGCAGCAATCTACACCGCCCAAATTGTTAAACTAACTGTGGATGGATCACAAATAAAAAAAATAAAAAAAAGCTGAGACAATAATATTTACTGTTTAATTTTCTCTTCAAATTTGGACCACTTGCTATTTAATTTCAACCATCAATTTGACGGTTAAGATTGCTTTATCAGCCTAATTTAGAGACATGCCGACCTACAATGTAATAAACAGGAAATGGATGGTCGTATATCAATTCCACACGTGATGGAATTGAAATATTGGATTTGTTATCTTAGATTTGAAATCTGGAATCAACCATTTTGTTTTTTCATGATATTTTCTAAATTCTTAAGATTCAAAATTTGTAATCCTGTGGTCAAAATCTAGACCACCCTCCACTCAATACCGTTAACTTTCAGCGAACCCTGGTCTTGAACAAAAGGGTATGCAAAGGAGACCCTGACTCACCCAGGGGACCCTTTGATGTCTAAGTCAGGCCAGAGAATTTGGATCTAATTCGAGTGTAGAGAGAGGGTGCGAGATATTGCGTAACTGTAGCAATGAGGTTCCTTAGTATTTATACCTAAGGGTTGAACAATCTATGTCCGTTGATTTCGGCATGATTTGCTCAATCAGTAAGATATTGTGATTGTGAAGATATTATCTGTAATCTTTGATCGTGCGGCGTATCGTGTCTTAAGGGCGCGTATCTTCGAGTAAGATCTTCGGTCACGTTCGTATTTAGGTTAGTCTCCAGGCTCGGCACACGGAGTATCCTCACCCGAGCTCTGCCTCAGCTTCGGCATACGGAGTATCTACACTCGGGCTCGGCCTCAACTTCGGCATATAGAGTATTTACACCCAGGTTCAGCCTTAGACTGTGTAATCTCGAAATCGAGCACTAGTAATTGGAATTTATCAGTAGATCCACTGAGGTTAGAATTCGCTGAATAAAGCTGAGGACGAAGATCAGAGCTCGGCTCAACCATCCTTCTTCGGATGAGAACGAAGGTTCGGATCGGTCAATTAAGCTTGTAGTTCTGAGTCGTGATTCATTAGTGGAGAGCTTGTTTCAGCTAACCTACAATCGTATCTTAGGGATTGGCTCGTATTTGATATGGTATCCTCCTTCGAAGGTGTTATTAACTGATTTAGGTAGCTTGAGGCGACCCCGATTATCCTTGTTCAGATTTCCCCATAACATGTAACTTTTGAAAATTTAAAATTACTTATAATATATTCATGGGATAATAAATATGATGAATTAAATACTTTGAAATATTTTAAACATGACATATATGTGTAATATAAGATTAAATCTTACATTTATTCTTAAATAATTGATTTTTTATTTTTTATTTTGTTATAGTTCCGATTGAAGAGTTCATTCACTAATTTTGCAGTATTTCATTATGCTAGTATTAATGGAAGTGAGAATATTTATCAATATAAATGAATAAAAATATTTTGTAAAAAGAAGAAGATAATTGTAACATCCCAGGATTTTTATTATTTTGAATTTTTGAAAATTCTTAATTTTTTTAATTATTAATTAATCTATAATATCACTTAATGACCGTCAGCACTCAACGTTAATATATACAGAAGTGAAACCATTAAAGAATCGGTAACGTCCCGACCAACCAACATAGTGTTCTGGGGCATCCACGTAAGATCTGTCGTAGGACCGTTCGTTTATACTACTCGTGGTGAGGTACCACAAGTTAATTAACTTAAGATTAGCCCATTAGAGTAGACCGGACATATTATGATAGGACCTAACGTGGACCGCCAAGCCAGATGACTGTTTGTACTTAGCAACAGCCTGTGCAGGCCACACGGCGACGCAGGAAGGTCAGAAAATTACAAAACTTTAGGTAACATTAGATCTCACTGGGTTTGAGGTCCATCGCGGACCTTAGACCCAGTGGACACCCAGAACTGGGATCTAGCACTGGACAAATGCATCATACCAATGCCAGAATTTGAATCTGGCACTTACAAATGAAATCGAGACTCCGAGCTTTTCAGCCGTTGAATTTCTTCTAAATTTACGGTGAAGGTCTAATGTGCGGGCTTATGCTCGTCAACAAAATCTGGGCTCCGATCGTAGCACGGTAACCGTTAATCGCACATTGGACCGTACGATTAAACCGAATATCCGATCGACCTCAAAATTTGCATGGCCCTTCATCGGGCCATGGTCCACCTATCCTATAAGTTTCATGGCCAGGGGATTACTAGAACTTCCCCAACAACCGGAATGGACCCTTTAGGGCCATTTAAAGATCGGAACCGTATGATCAAACCCCATGTTCGTTCATCCATTTGCTCCCAAACTTTGCATGACCCCTCATAAGGTCATGGAACACTTGTCCCATAAATTTTGTGACTAGGGACCCATCAGAGCAATCCCGTTACTCTTTTAGCCTTAAACCGACGGTTTAGAGTAATCATGATCAAATCTCCACTTTCATTAGTTATAAATAAGCCATACTATAAACATAGTTAATCCAAACCCTAATCAGTGCCCACGAAAAATCTCATTACCTAATTCATTCTAAAAATGCTCCGATTTTCCGAACAAGCTCTATACCCCTCGTTGGTGGGCCACTAATTCCAAAACTATAGAATAATGTCTGTCTTACTGGGTTTGACGTCCATCACGGGAGTCGAGCCTGGGAACTGTCCAGAACCGCTCAACTTGAGCCAAAGGACGAGTGCATGAGAAATACAAATACCCTAAAGAAAGGAGATGGAACTTAAGTGAATTGGGTCGTCCACTCTTATACAAAGTTGAGGATTTCAGACCGTCGGTTTGTGACCAAACTTTACACGTAGAGTAAGGATATTTCCCTTCTCATATCCATATAGTCGCGGCCTCAATCGACCATCGGTGACCGTTGAACAGACTTCTAATCATATCTATCCATCAACGCATCCAAATGGCGGGCCGATCATATCCATCCGAAGATCATCATTAGGGCCAACTATCCTATGGTGTATATCACCATGTACGCCCCGTAGTGGGCCCTAGAGGTTAGAAAAATCCTCCTATAGGGCTATTATGGTAAAAAACCTAGACATTGAGGCCATTTGCACAAAATTTGGTACTATAAAAGGGCCTCATTTGGGGCACCCCTCTCCCCATACGATTTTGCCCTAGAGAAGGAAAGAGAGAAGGGAGAAAAGGGAGAAAGAAGAAAGGAAAGATAGAGGAAAAAGACAGTGAAGGAGGGTGTTGGTGGTGGTGGGGCCCAAGGAAGCTCAACCTTGCAATTCCTTACTCCCTTTCTCCAAAGGAAACTCTCCACAGCCACTCCGAAATCATCCGTGGGCCATCTAGGTAAGATCTCCCACTTTTTTTTTCTCTTGAAACCCCCGTATTGAAGAAGAAATGGCATGGATTTTTCTCATACTTGAGTTGTTTTAGGGATTCCGGCCGGCCAACCTCCAAAACCCTCATCTCTAGGTCGTTTCAAAGCCTCCAACGAATCCAAAGGTGTGGACTATTGCTCTTATGTGGCCTAGCACCAATTTTAGTATGTGTTTAATGATTTTGGTTGCTTGAATGCTATGTTAGGAGAATCTAGAGAAATCCTAGGACTTGCATGTTTGTAGAATCGTATGTTTGGCTCTCATATGATGTTGTTCTTGCCCCTCACATGACTTTGTGTATGAATAATTGCATGCTCATGCCTTGTTTGATTTTCTCATATGAATTGCCCTATAACATGTATGATTCATTGACTTTTGTGTATTTCGGTTCTAAGGGAGATAGGAAGTGCATAACTTCCTTATTCACCCACACAACACACACACACACCTTGTTCATGATATTGTTAGCTTTACATGTTAGTAGAAATTTAGACTTTTATGCTGAAAAGTATGAGAACATGATGTTGTTTATGTCAGATGATACATTGATAGTTGGCATGTTCTGAATCACCTCCCAAACCCTTGGGTTGGTCAATAATTCGAGGAGAGCGAAGGCGGCCCCGTTGGTAGGACTGCCTCGAGGCTAAACCCATATATTTGGGCGAGTGCGTGTGGGCGACAGTAGTTAGACTACATGGGTTGCTTGCACCCGATGCCGTTCCGCCACGTACTGGACTGACTCTTGCGGTTTAATCTACTGTCTGACCAACCCTGTTTGTTAACCCTGTATGCTCACATTTGTATGAAACCTGAATCACCTTACAACCATTGTAACCCATTCTTAATTCACTGAAAATTGGTTTACAGTCTCGTGAGCTGGGCATGGTGGAATGGGACACTGTGTCTGAGCTATCGGCCTACGCTGGGGTGCCGCGCCTCCCCGTAGTGACCGCGAGCGATCCCTTTCTCTTAGCACTCCTCATGTGCTTGAAGTCAGGAATGAGGAACCCGACGGGATCACGAACCGTGAGGTCTTGGCCTCGCAACCGGCTTAGGGCATTGATACGTGAGGTGCATCAGATTCCCCAATCTGCTGGATGAACGGACTTAACTAATAACTCGGCTAACACGATCGCATTGCACGCATTAGTTAGGGTGGCGACTCGGAAGTCGAGGTCGCAATGAGGGAGTGCTGACATACGCGATCGTTAGATGGAGTCACTCGAGGGAGTGTTGTGGCGAGGGCATGCATCATATTATTTTGCATGCATGAAATTTAAATAAGAGTTGCTAGGTATTATTGATTATCTGTTTTTCATTAAATTCATATTATAAATGATGCCTGTTAAAACTTAAGATTAATAGTACCCACTGAGTTGATCACTCACTCCCACTCTGGGAGGGTGTTTTAAAACACCACCCAGATTTTTCAATAGTTGCAGGTTGTGCTGAGCTTGATGAACCGTGCGGCGCAAGCTTAAGCGAGAAGGACGAGTTCTCTTACTTCTGGTTGATGGGCAGTTCTCCATCGGCTTAGAAGACTGAAACATTGGGTGTTGAGTCGTGGGCTCAGCGCACCATTCTTTGGACATATGTTTCTCTTGTGATTTTTGTTGGGCAACGCTTTGGGCGACCCCTTTATATTCTTCTGGACTTGTACATATATATATATATATATATATATATATATATATATATATATATATA
Organism: Magnolia kwangsiensis; assembly: GCA_037074715.1. Taxonomy (NCBI): domain Eukaryota; kingdom Viridiplantae; phylum Streptophyta; class Magnoliopsida; order Magnoliales; family Magnoliaceae; genus Magnolia; species Magnolia kwangsiensis. Next base: position 3,681,985 of record CM073578.1, on the reverse strand, counting down.
TATATATATATATATATATATATATCTCTTTCACTTCAGTAGACTAGTTGTGGTTGCATTTCATGATCTAAGTAATTCCAGGCTACGCATTTAAACTTGATTAATCTTAAAACCATAAAATTGATGATAAGTGACACTCAAAAACTCGGGAGTCGAGCGTATGCACGACCTCCGATTTTTCGGAGCGTTACAATAATCATAACCGCTTGAAATGATCTGAAAATCTTGAATGCAAATGAAATTTAAAAGAATAACAATCATTGATTTCGAACTACTTCAAAATTTAAATTAAATATTTTATAAGCTATCAAATAGCCCTTTTCTAAATCACCATAATGCTAAAAGGTAGCCTTTTTAAGGAGGGTAGGTGAAGTTTGCTATATATATATATATATATATATGCTCAATTGCACACATGCGCATGTGCATACCTTTACACATGTGTCATGGGTGTTTAATTAGAATGATTTATGCAATGCGGAATCCCATAAAATTCTAATAATAAGGAGAAATGCAAATACAAGGGGGAAATTTTTTTCATTTTTGAAGGCTCAACAATGTTCTGGTGATTTAGAAAAGGGTCATTTCACGTGGACCATTCAGATTTCAGAGTTACATCACAAGGACCATTCAGATTTTAAAGTTACACCACGTATAATGAGTTTTAAAAAGTTAAGCCTAGGAGGTTTCATGAGGTGCCACTTCACGTGGACCATTAAGGTTTCAGAGTCACATCATGTCTAATAAATTTTAAAAACACCTCACACAAGTTCCATGTGAATTGGTGTGCAGCTATGCATTTTATATATATATATATATATTAAGGAATAGGACAAAACACTAAGGCACGTCAAAAAAATTGTGGGTAGGAAAATGCCTACCATTGATGCCACTATGGAGCCGACCGTAGTGTTTATGTACCATTGATACTATTCAAACGATCGTTCTTGATAGGATGTATTGAAAACACTAAAATAATAGTACGAACCAAAACTCCTATGGCTTAATAAATGTTTCAATGGTGGACGTTTAATCCTCATTGTTTCCTATCTTGTAGCCCACTTGAATGATTTATCTGCCTCATTTTCTGTCTCATGCCTTAAAATGATATATAGAAACAGTTAGACATAGTAGATATCTTAAAAACATCATGATAGGCCCCAACTAACCTGCCTTCATATGCCAAATAGGCCTCCATGCCCAACGACTCCTTATTTAAAGGGTATGGCCATGAAAGAGCAAATTGGCATAATTTTCTCATTATGGAATTTTCCAGGGGTCATTAACAACCGTCATTACTCATTACAATGTGAGTTGGTAAATGACCAAAATGCCCATTGCATTGTCATCCATTAACACCCATAAAGCGGTTTCTTCTGTTGCATCGTTTGATAAATGATACCATAAAATACGGCCCTCGAGTGCATGCGAGTCACTTCAGCTTTAGGGATATTTTCGTAATTTTTCCAGGAATGCAATAACGCTGGTAATGACACCCCCCAGACGAAGAGGAATGATTTGGACGGTGTGATTTCACTGTGGACATGTTAGGTATTCTTGGTAATAAACTAAATATTCCAAGGGTAAAATCGTCATAATCACTGCTGTAAGGGAAGAAATGCACCCCATGTGGGATTTTATGTCAATAAAAGCATGCGTTATTAGTGAAAATTGAACTCCTAGGGGTACTTCGGCATGGCTGGATCTGAAATCCTAGCCATCAAAATAAACTGGAAAGAACAGATCGGCGCCATTTTGGAAGCTCAATTCAAATTAACGGTGTAGATGGCCACTTTTCGGATAGGACCATTGATTTTTTTTATCACCACAAAGCCAGCTGTTGATATCGTAAGGGGCATTTAAGGAAATTTGTTTCTGCAAGAAGAACCCCCACCAGGGGAGAGGTTTTGGAAAGTGAGTGGGGCCCCTAATAAGGTGATCTAGACAGAGATTTGGTAATTCCACACACGTGTGGAAGCAGGCACAACCACACGCGGCTATGTGCCACAATATGACACGTGTATAATATCTGATCTTTCCACCTGCTGAGATACATTTTCTAGATCCTCTTGTACAGGAATGAAGCCATTTCATACATCTGGTGGGCCACATCAAATCAACACAAATGCATGGCTAGAAAAGAAATGTTTTAACCATCATTTACTTTGTACGTCGTGGCCCACCTAAAGAGCTGAACTGTCTGATATTGATGCAGAAAATCTGATTCCGTGGGAATATCAGATATTAGCACGTGTGTACACGTGCGGACGTGTATGGCTCTACACGAGTGTGCATTTAGCGAACCCTAGTCGTGGCCATTGCGAAACGAACTCATATGAGAGGGGAACTCTGTGGGGCCCACCGTGATGGATGTGTCACATACACTGTCTGTTCATCCGATTTGCCCCCACTATTTTAGGGCACGAGGCAGATCGAAAATTTAAGTTGACCACATGAATTGAAACAGTGGAGATTGAATGCCCATCACTAATAACTTGTGGGGGCCACATACGTTTAGATTAAGCTGATATTTATGTTTCTCTTGTGGGGCCATCTTGATACATGTATTATATTAATTTTTATCATTCATCCATTTTGCCAGATCATTTTAAGTTCTTAGGAAGATTCAAAATTTAAGTGGACCACAACACAAGAAATGTTTCCTAAGATGATAGAACTCGGGCCGTTAAAAGCTTTTGGGACCACACAAAATTATGTAAGACTTTTGTAACCATGAAAAGATTTTAATACCGTTTCTCGCCGTATGATCCACTTGAAAATTGGATCTACACAAGCTTCCCTAAAATAAAAGGGCAATGCCAATGCACAGTAGATATAAGATATATATATATACATTGCAGGGGTTTCAAAGCCAGGGATCCATAGAATTCAGATATACACAGTAACCTGAATTTATGTTGCCCGCCATTATACATGCACGTGCTTTATTTAGAACGTTCATTAATTTAATTATTTCATTTTAACACCTGGACACATAGCTGAGATAGATTTAAAGCTAAGGTGAACCACACCGCCAAAAATAAAAAAGCATAATATATAATAATGCTTGCTATTAAAATTATTTCAAGGCATACCATAATATTTACTTACTCTCAACCATAAGCACATGCAAAGTATAAAGTAAGCTAAGTAGCGCCATTATAATCACACTGCCCATGGTTATGCTCAACTACACATGTTCCCAAGTACTGACGTGGAATTAAAAAATTCGTATTTTTCTTTTAAAAATTTTTAATATTGTTTTGCAAAATGAAAATTATAAATATTTAATGTTTTTCAATAATCAAATTTTAACAAAAAATGTGAATATCAACTCAATCTAGAACTTTTGAAGCTCCTGAAAATTTCAGTGAAAAGCATTCAATCGCTACTATTCCCTGTGGTGCGGGGATGGACGGCTCGGATGAAACACATTGATCTTAGTTTCGGAGCAGAGTTACCAAAGTCTCAGTCAATCCGCCTCTTGCGGATCACTGTCTGTGGGCACAAATGTATGAAGCCAAGTGTACATCCACGTGCTGAGGATCCAGTGAAACTGTCTCGGAATGCGAGCTCTTGCGACCAGGCCTTATCTCCCGACACGTGGAAGGCATCCAGTGGTTGGCACACAAGTATCTCGAAAAAGCAACGGCGCAGGTTTCGCTTAGAGTTTTTGTAGACTTCTAGGCGAGTAGAGGTGTAGGGCAAAAGAAGGTTAGTCAAAAGTCAGACCACCGTCGCGTGAGGACAGTAACGGCACATGTTTTCCGACTTTTTTCTTCCTCATTTCTACTCCTGTCGTCTTCGTGCACGTGCTGTCTTGTCCCTGCCGACTTGTCATCCGTGCCTCTATGCACACGTGTCAGCATGCCATACGAGGTGCACTATTCCTACCCCCTTCTATTGTAGAAGCACCGGAGAATTAAGATGGTCCACTCATCAGGTGGGCCATGGGAGTATAACATAGGATGCTTATTTGAGGGTGACCAGAAACAAAGTATGGGTGTATTCCATTTGATGATGATATTCGCCTCATTTTTTGTATGGAGTAGATCAGTGATTGGGCCCACCTGATGAACGGTCCAGATCTTGCACTATTATGCCATCATATCTTCTATTAGCCAGTTGGGTGTAGATGCGCGCGCCTTGGTTTGGCATTTTTGTAGATCATAGTCAAAGTCATTTCCACCGTATATATGGCAGATCACAGCCGATTGATCGGAGGGGCTGACCTTAAATAGAGAATGCCCCGGTCTGGATTGTGTTATGTACTCGACTGTGGATGGAGCACGGCCCAAAAATCACATTGGTTCGATGATCCTAACCGTCAAATCGGTGTAAAAGAAAGTCAAAATTCTATGGGCAAAACGGATGGTTACGATAGTATGTTCAGTGTGTTTTCATGGCTATGCTTTATCCACAACGGGGCCTTATCTCAACGGTCCAGGTTGGCTTACACATACAAGACAAGTGGCCACAATGTACCGAATTATTCTCTGTTGAAGCACTCATCCTAGTCATGCGTACTACTGATTTGCCTAATGTCAAATCAATCTGACCAGACAATCCTCACCATCCAATTGGAGGTAACTTTCCCAAAGTAGACGATTGATTCTATTTCTTTTTAGCCATCCATTCTCAGAGAGCTGATCAAACGGTAAAGATCACTCCATCAAGGTGATTTTAGGCCAATGGCCAGCCTGCGGTGGAGCCAACCCATCAAATGGTCCAAATCATTGGACGAACCACTCCAATGTAGGATGTCGTCCATCTATCCAGCTGTCCGCAGCATAGGATGACTTATGGACGGTAAGCATTAAAAGAAAATCATCCAAAGGATTTTCTACAGGTGCGGCTTCAGTGGACCCCCCGGATCCACGAGGTGGGTGGTATCTCTGACCGTGTGGCCCATTGTGATGTATGTGCTTTAACTTATATCCACACCGTCTATATGTTTTGAAAACTCATTTTAGGGCATGATCCAAAAAATGAAGTAGATCCAAATCTTAGGTGGACCATAATACAGTAAACAATGGTAATGAAAATTAAAAACTTCTGTGGCCCAAAAATTCTCGTGGGCCACGGAGCTTTTGGATCAATCTAATATTTGTCTGGTCTCTTCGTCTAGATCTTTCTTACCTTATCAACAAGTTGGATGGCAAATTAACATTCTAGTGGGCCCCATGAAATTTTTATTGGTGGAGATTTAATCACTGTTGTTTCTTATGGTACGGTTGACCTGAGGTTTAGATTTGCATATATAGATGTGTGGGCTCCACCCACCTCCTTTCACCTCTATGGATTCATGATCCACTCAAACTGTAACAATTAAAAAAGTGATAAAATGAAAGTTTACGGTTAATATAGATTATATAAAATAAATTTATAAATAGGGTTTGATGAGTGCACCGGTTTTATTTTTATAGATTCAATGTATATTTTTTAATAGGAGATGAAATTGAAAATTTCACATTATTTTTTAAAAAAAAGAATCAAACTTATTAGGCAAAACTATCCTTCGCTTTTCTTCAATTTATCCCACTAAATATTTGACATTGAGCTACTTATGCTTTTTTACGTCACTTTGGGCCCACCATCCCATGATAAGATTCTCTAATAGGTACTTATGTCCAGTGGATGTGGATGGATGGGCTTGAGTAAGATATCACATCACCCTACCACATGTATTTATGGAGATATGGTTCTACTAAATGAGGGTTCTTCACGTGACTCCCAAAATCACAAAAGTTATCCAGTTATTTGAATTATTTGGCTTGAGAAAATTTGATTTATGGGAGGATTTTTTTGGTTCCAATTCAAAATTTTTGTCAATTAATTTATTTTTGAGGGTTGGATATTAATATTGTCATATATTATTTTCTTCCTGATCATTTTTGTAATTACTTGATTACAGATATTTACTGTTAAAATATAAAATAATAATATTAATAAATTGGATGGATAAAATCAACTGATCTCGAAAGTTTGGCTGATATCATAGTTATAATGAGACCCAACATATCAAATATTTAAATCACCATACAAGGTGTTGCTCTCAATTCAGCTAGTCAAGGTTACTTATGTGACAGAAGGCTTAGATTTGTACTATGTGTAAGTGAATGATTACACATGCATGCTAGAGTTTGCTCTACTCAAAGATATTGACTGAATTGGCCGGTACCCCTGTGTCGAGATGTATAAACTGAAGACTTATAATGTCCTTAATTTTCATTGGTTTAGATTTTCGAAAACCTTTGAATTTTTTTTAATATAATTAACTTATATTATTACTTACTAATCATTAACCCTCAATGTTAGTTTATACGCGGGTGGTACCAGTAAAGAACCACACAAATTTGATTAATCAACTGTAGGAAGTCAACGAATTTGTTCGATCACTTAAACATCGAGTTTAGCCACATGATTTGCTCACACAGAGCCTAAATCTATCCAATCTACCACTAACTAATTAAGATAATCACAACTAAATAACGACCTACTAAAATTCGAGATAAGTAGTGGTCAGATCTTAATTAACAAACTAAACCGAATCGATTATCCTTTTAGCCTAAGAACTAATAGTTTAGGGTGATTATGATTGAATCATCATTTTTGCTAATTACAAATAGGCCATAATATGAATTTAGCTAATCCACACCTTAATCACCACGCACAAGAAATCTCACTATCCAATTTATTCCAGAACTGCCTCAATTATCTAAACGAGCTTTAGACCGCTCGTTAGTGGACCACTAAACCTGAGGCTATAGAAAGATGTTCTTCTTAGTAGGCTTGACGTCCATCACGGGACATTGAGATGAGGTCGCATCTCGAATTGCTTAACTTGGACTAGCAAACTAAGTGCATGAGATGTGTGAATACCTAAGGTGAAAATGTAAAACTTCAGTGAAACTAACTCCTTGGTTCTTTCACAAAGTTATGAATTTCGGACCGTCGATTTGTGGGTACCAATTAAAGATATTTTCCCATATGTATCTGTATAGCCAAAGCCCCGATTGATCATTGTTGACCGTCGATCTAAGTTAGGGTCTTCTTAGTTAATCGGCACATCCAATCATCAGATGGTTATGTCCAAATATAAATCTCTCATTGAGACACTTATCCCATGGCTTAGATTGACACTTACACATCCCCGCGGGTCCCATTGGTTAGAAACAACTCCCTTTAGAGTTAGTATAATGAATATATGGCCATTAGGGTTATTCGTGCAACATCTGCCATTATAAATACCATTTCCTTTCACACCCCCTCTCCCCATATGAATTTGCATTTTCCAAATAAGAGAAATAGAGAAAGAAAAAGAGAAAGAATAAGAGAAGAAGAGTGAGATTAGGAGTTGGGAGTTTTGGTGCTTCTTTTCATCAGTTTCTTCCGCCAAATCCACCTTACTCGCGATTGGGAGGTAAGAAACAAATCCTACTTCCCAACCTAGGTTTTTATATGATGAATTGTATGAATATTACCTAATTACTTTTAAATTGGTATATGAATAATTTTTTACAATTTATAATTCTAGGAGCGCTTTGAGTTGGGCGAGTCATTGTAAAGGTGCGGATCATTATTTCTAGGTTGCTTTTTATCGACCTTTGAAAATCTTAGTTAATGATGTCTTGTGATGAACGGTTTGTAAATATCTAGCATGTCTATATTTCGAGTTTGATCGCAATATGTGTCGTTGGTTCTTTATGGATGCTTACATGTTTGATAAAATGTCCAGGTGATTAAATGCGTTATTCTAATGATGTTCATATTTTTGATTGAATGCTTGATTGGATCTGTTGATTTGTTGATGTTTACATGTTTGATTAAATGCTCCAGTGAATATATTATTTCATAGAGGCTCACATGTTTGATAAAATGCCTAGGTGGTTAGATGAACGTTCTATATAGGTTCTCATGTTTGATAAAATGCCTATGTGGTTATGTTGTTAAATATATGTTGACGATATGATGAATTGCTAAGTTTGTACTGATGCTTAGGTTGCTTACAATGTTGGGTCATTCGGTAAATCGCCTAAACCAATAGGTGGCCCTAGTTAGGCCGGCCACCCTAGGCTTGTTTGATTGACCTAAGTGAACACAAACGACCAACAGTAGCTGGACTACATGGGATGCTTACACCCAATACCGGTTGCGTCAGGGTTTTCCAAGGTCAATCAAATTAGTTCACTAGCTGACTGATTATGTATATTTACAATGTTTGACACGACTAAACTGAATCTATGATACCACGTTCCCAATGGACGGTCCATTTATAACCGTTAATGCGATACGATCCTCTTAAGACTCATGAGCCAGGCATGTTGGTATAGGACATCATGCCTGAGCTGTCGGCTTACGCTAGAGTGACGAACCTCTCTATAGTGACCAGTGAGTACTAATCGAGGTGATAAGTACTTATTCGAACGACCCCCGTCAAATTATCCAGCTGATGGTTCCGTGCCAGAGTACCATTCGAACAACTTAAGTGTGAATGAAATTAGGTGACAAGTTATTTTCTTGTGGTAATTTGATTTTATATGATAAGACTGCACCTCTGTGATGCCCCAGCTACTGTTCATCAAGGCTGTGGTTCGAGCATGGATTGAGGTGAACCGTTTGATCCGGATTCCCTTCGAAAATAGCGCTCCAGTTGGTCGGGGCAGTGTGTTATGGGCTATTACAACCTCAGAACTGAGTGATTATACTCAATTTAGGTGACGATCCATATTGCGTTGATTCTCATACATTTACGTATCATACCATACCTTTTGAATTGTTAATTTGTGAGATAAAGGCTCAAATGGGGAAACAGATTGGCTGGTGTACCTCACACTAGCTATATAACTGCTGTAGGTATATGTCGTACGAAGACGAGCATTGACGCTCCTCGAGCTCCGAGTTGTATGAACGATTTAACGGAGATCAAAGTTACATGGGCCCGACAGTGATATATTTATTATATCTACACCGTTCATCTCTTTTTAGAGATCATTTTAAAGCATTATCCAAAAGATGAATCATATCCAAAGATCATCTAGACCACACCATAAATAGCAGCAGAGGTATGATTTTCACCGTTAAACAATTTGTAGGGCCCACCATAATGTTTATTTTACATCCAATTTGTTTACAAGGTCACAAAGATTCAAATGAAGAGGAAAAACAAATTTTATATTGATCCAAAACTTCTATGACCCCTTTTAGGGTTTCAATGGTAGATGTTCAATCACCCATTGCTTTTTACAGTGTGGTCCACTTGATATTTAGATCTGTCTTATTTTTCATCTCAAGCCTTAAGATGAGCTTGCAAAATAGATGGGTGGTTTGGATATAACACATGCCTCATGATTAGACCCACAACTTGCTGATGTCAATAAACCAGCTATATAGCTGGTGTATGGTACACTAGCCAATCCGCTTCCGTCAAATGGCCACCATGATGACAATGTGACATGCCATTTAAAAAATTAGGTGAATATATAATTTGAGTGGGCCATAACATTGAAAAATTAGACCCACACATGTTACAATCAAGTGGGGTCATAGGCTATCAGCCGCTGGTGTCAAAGCTGTGTGGGCTCCACTATAATATATGTGTTTTATCTGCATTGTTTATCACTTTTTCCCCCATCATTTTATGTCATTAGTACATAAACAAGGCACATCAAACGTGTTTTATCTGCACCGTTTATCACTATTTTCCCCCATCATTTTATGTCATGATTACATAAACAAGGCACATCAAACTCTCACGTAGACGGCTTTATAAGAAACTGTGTTGATTGAACCTCCACCATTAAAAACTTACTATGTCCATCTAATCCATTGATAAGATCACACAGACCTAGATGAGGCTAAAACACAAATATGAGATTACACGAAAATTTCTGTAGGCTCTAAAAAGTTTTCAACGGCAAGTGTTCAATCTCCAGTTTTTCCAATGGTGCGGTCCATTTAAGATCTTGATCTGCCTTATTTTTTTGGCTCATGCTTTATAATAAGCTAGCAAAATGAATGGACAGCATGGATAAAACAAATCCATCGTTGACAACACCAGCTACTAGTGTTGGGGTCAGTAGCCAAACCACGTCCCTGCTCAGAGTCCAGTCCTTTCGCTGAAGAAGACACTGTCATAATCCAACCTAACCTCCAATCCGTCGCTTGAAAAATGGACGGCTGTGGAAAAACAACGCCCATTTGTCTACGGATTGCATCATCCTTTGGCGTAATTTTTACACGGTATCCCATGAAAACGTATGGTGGACGTCATGGAAAGACAGCTTGGATGAGTACACGTGCATATACACAACGAAGTAACCGCTGCAACTCGGGCACGTTAAGTCGGGTCCAAGGTAAAACCAAACTCGAATCCGGCCCAATTTTAATTCAGGTTAGAGCATTCCAACCCCGACCACCCGAAGACCTTGACTGCACGACCCAACCAGAACCGGACCCGAACCCAAGTTGCACGACCCAACCAGAACCGGACCCGAACCCAAGTTGCAGCTATGCAGCTGAAAGACCATTTTACATTTGGTCCCGTGCCAATTCCACTTCATGTTTGGGAAAATGGAAAAGCTTAGAATTATATTAGATGGAATTGAATTGGGTCTTGTACCAATTCCACTCAATGTTAGCAAATTGTGTAGGTCTCACCATGATGTGTGAGCTATATTCACATTGTCCACCCATTTTTCGAGATCACTTCAGAGCATTGAACAAAAAGTTAATTTGATATAAAGCTCAAGTGGACCCCACCATAGAAAGCAGTGGGGATTGAATACCTACCGTTTTAGGGCCACGTAAGTTTTAAATTTGTCTCATTTTTAGGCTCATACCATAAAGTGAGGTAACAAAATAGATGAACAGTTTAGATATAACACGTGTTATTCTCGACAGTTTTAAAAGATGATGGGTATATCCATTCAATATATGACCATATTACAAACATAGCATCGAATTAAGCTTATTCCATGGTAACAGTGGACAATCAAACGTAATGATTATATATTTTTTAATCCTATCCCACCTAATCCTTCCCAATATCATGCGCCAAACACCCGCTTCAGAGCAGATTAGGTACGCTGGTCCTCACCCAAGATGGAGCAGCCCTTACCTTATTTGGGGCCCACCTGATGCATATATTTTATATCCGTATCGTTCATCCATTTTGCAAGACCATTTTAGAACATAATCCCAAAAATAAAGAATATTGAAATCTTAGGTGGACCATACTATGCGAACAGTGGTGATTGAACACCCTATCATCAAAAACTTCCGAAGGCCCACAGTAACGTTTATTTTTTCATCCAACCCGATGCTAAGCTCACATAAACCTAGATGAATGTAATAAAACAAAGATCAGCTTCATACAAAACTCTTACGGCCTATTAATGGTCAATCACCACAATTTCCTAGGTACGGTCCACCTAAGACTTAGATGTGTTTTATTTTTGGGCTCGTGCACTAAGATAACCAATAAAAACAGATGAACGGTGTGGATACAGAATACATACATCAAAATGACCACGCAGCAAGGGCCGCACCTTATCCACTCCCATGCACTGAACCAATCCTAAATTGCATTTATTTTATTTCCTGATTATCATAGAATATTTAATTAACATAACTGCCTAAATAAATAAAATAAAAAAAAAAAAGATGAAAGAGTCATATCTATGCCTTGGAAATGAAGCAAAGGCGAGGAGAATGAGTCAAGCACGTGAGGAATCATGTTACAGAAAGTGGCCAGTGGCCATGGAATGTCTCTTGCTTGTCAACCAAGCCACAGATATTGTACACATGTAGATGGGCCCACTTATTTTAACTCCCTTAAAAATCAAGGTTAGGTTGTATCACGTCCTTACTGTGATTTTTTATAGATGGTTCCTTTCATATATTTTATGAAGGGGAACGATAACATAGGTTAGGGTGTATTGTAATAACTGTGCATTCGAGCTGTGAGGGGCACACTTTCATATATATGGGTGAAATCCAACCTGTCCATCACTCTTTCCTCCTCATTTTAATACTATGCAGAAAGATCCAACCGGAAGCATGACTCAGGTGGGCCACACCAAATGGAACAGTAGGGGATATTGAGAATGGCATGGGGTCTACTGTGTAGTGTATATGTCATCTGGACCAATCATCAGGTGCAACCTACGAGGATGAAGGGACACAGTGAAATTCAGGCCATTTAAAAACTAAATATATAGGTTTTATGTGCCATTGGTCATTGATCACTATGGTGTGTCCCACCTGAGCTTTGAATCGAGATGATTCTTTGTATGTACGGTAAAAATGAGGAAGTACACCAGATGCACTGTTTGTAATTTGGACTCCTTGCTGGAGGTGGGCCCCACATGGCTCTAACATATGCGATCATATCCCTCCTTTAAGTATCACATGTTTAGGACATCTGACCAGTGCAAAAGGTGGGTCCCGTGAATTACCTGTTCAGAAACCGGTCTGATCCACTCATTAGGCCGGCCGTAGGTGTACAACCACTCAAACGGCCCACGGCCGTCCATTGATTTCAATGGTGTAGCCCGCCATCCAATGAGAACAGGTCCTTTTTTCTACTCAAGGGGATCCTATTGGTGGGGCCCACTCACCATTTTCATGGCTTTAACATGTAGGTGGGAAATGGACGCGGATTGCGTCCTACCCCCGCCCGGACGTTAATCCGTCCGAGCAGGACTCTGTGGGGCCCACCGTGATGTAATTATTTTATCCACGCAGTTAATATTTTTATTTGATTATTTTAATACATGAGCCAAAAATTGAGGTAGGTTCAGGGCTTAAGTGGACCACAAATTGTGGATTAAACTTCCACCATTAAAAACTTCCTGGGAGCTGGAGAAGTGTCGGATCAAGATGAAATTTGTGTTTTCACTTCAGCCAAGTTTGCATGACCTTATTAATAGGTTGGGTGAAAAAAAAAACATCACGGTGGCCCTTAGAAATGTTTCAACGGTGGTTGTCACTATCACTGCAGCTTCCTTTGATGTGGTCTACTGGATCTGCTTATCTGCTTCATTTTTTGCATAATTGTTTAAAATGATCATATAAAAACGATTAACGGCGTGGATAAAATAATTAAATCACGGTGGGCCCCACAGATCCCTGCCCGGACGGATTACTGTCCGGGCGGGGGTAGGACGCAGTCCGCGTCTGGTGGGAAATAGCACGTTGCATGCTATATTAGCTGGCCTGCAAAGAGGGCTCGGATATTTTAGGTGGTGTTTGGACGCACAGTTATGATATTTTTGAGTTTTAAAAAGCGTTGAAATCGCTTGTCAGAAGGCACAGAACACGCCTCCTTTTGATTTGTTTTGTCCACATCTTAGCACCGTACACGTATTTTCAATCCCTACCGTTGATTTGTTTTGTCCACTAAGTTATGACTATAATGAAGAAATATTCATGATTCTATAATCGTCATCTTTCGATCCTTTGGCTACGGATGGACGGATAATAAGAGGGCTATGAAAACGGTCCTCATTCAACCGAAAAGAAAAGTCATAATATCGGTTCATTGAATCATCCTATCTGAAATTATTTTTGTGTCTTGTATCCATCCATTCAAAGTTAAAATATCTGATGGTCCGGATTTCCGGAAACCGGCCCCACTTGTCAGAACTAAAACTCGTGTATACTGTGAAAAGATACGAAACACCGCGGACCATTTGATTCGTCCAATGCAAATGGGCTCATGCTACTGGACGCGGATTAGGTACTACCCCCACCTGTCCCGAGTTCGGAACAGGCTGGGGCTCTGAAGGGCCCACCATGATATATAGATTTATCTGTACCGTCTATCGATTTTTCTATGTCATTTTATGATAAATGTATAAAAACAAGAGATGTTAAAATATCATTTGGACCACACCAGTGGAAGAAGTAGTAATAGTGACTCCTGCCGTTGAAACCTTCCTAGGGCCCACCGTGATATATATTTTAAATCCAACCTGTTCGTAAGGTCACATATACCTGGATGAAGTAAAAATAAATAAATAAAATAGATGTCATCTTGATCCAAAACTTTCATGGCCCCTAAAAAATTTTCAACGGTAAATATTTAATCCTCGTTGTGTGGTCCAAATGAGCTTGTGACTATCTAATTTTAGGTATTTTAAACTAAAGTAATATGTAAAAATGAATGGATCGTTTTGATAGACTAATACGTCACGGTGGGACCCTCAAAACCCCAGCCTGTTCCGAGCTCAGTACAGACGTGGGTGGTATCTAATAAGCGTCCTGCATTAGGACACCTAGATGGATGTAGATTTCAATTTCTTCCCATTTATTTTATCATATTTACAAAATTGCCTTTGGGAGCTTTAAAAACGTGCATGCAGCATCACGGGCAAGAGTACCTAACTTCCATGGACTGCAGATACTCCCACTTCCTAACCAATCTAGATTCTGTACGGCCAAACAGGTTACAAGATGATAAATTTGCTCCTTTGAAGTCACTTTCCTTGCGAATCTGTTCGTTAGTTGGGAAAAACAGCCTTTTTTAAGAGTTTATTTACGGAATTGCCCCTCGTCGGTGATTAACATTTAGGGTCATGATCATGGTCCAAAGAGTCGACGGCTCAGATGCATCGAACCAGATCGAATGTTACGGAACCTGAGTCGACTCGGACGAGTTTGGGCTCATGGGAGTCTTATAAAACCATGGTGGTGATTTTCGGAAGCGGATTGCGTACTGTCCCCGTGCGTCCAGGCAAGGGCTCTGTGGGCCCCACCGTGATATATGGGTTTTATCCACGCTGTCCATCTATTTTTTTACATCATTTTAGGTAAAGCATTTGGAAATTAGGCAAGTCCAACTCTCAATTGGGCCACGACAGGAAGCAGTGGCGATAATGACAGTCGCCGTTGAAACCATCCTAGGGGCCACCGTGATGTTTATTTGCCGTCCAACCTGTTCCTAAGGTCATATAAACGTGGATGATGGGAAAACGACAATATCAGATTTATCCAAAACTTCTGTCGCTCATAAGAAGTTTTTAATGGTTGGAATTTAATCCCCACAGTGTGGTCCACTTGAGCTCTGTAAATGCCTTATTTTTTTTTATTAATATCCTAAAATGAAATTTAAAAACGGATGGACGGTATAGATAAAATCCATATATCACGTTGGGCCCACAGTTCCGCTTCCGGGATTTTCAAAGGGGTTCGTCACGTGAGAGTACCGAACTTATGTCAGAGATGTAGGCATCTGGTGAAGGTGGAGGGAGCGTATTAGGTGCGGCCCCAGACTCACCTAAGACGGTCAGCCCTTACCGTGGGGCCCACCTTGATGCATATATTCTATATCCATGCCGTTCATTCATTTTGCGAGATCATTTAGAAGATAAGACGAAAGAACGGAGCAGGTCCAATTCTCAGGTGGACCATACCATAGGAAATAGTGGTGGGTAGGTAGCCATTTGATATCGACCGTTGAATTTCGATAGTTAACAATACTTGTCCACCCGATGCACTCATTCGTTGGATCTGTAGTTATTTTGGCGTACGCTCTATCCACGATGATTTGAACGGTCTTGATTGGCGTGCATTTATACCATGCTTTTATTTAGCATCAGTCACTACCATCTAGGAGGGACGCGGATTGCGTCCTACCCCCGCCTGGACGATAATCCGTCCAGGCACGGCTCTGTGGGGCCCATCGGGATGTAAATGTTTTATGCATACTGTTAATCGTTTTTTCCATGTAATTTAAATTTATGAAACAAAAAATTAAGTAGTTTCACAACTCTAGTGGACCACACCAAAGGAAGCTGCAGTGATAATGACACTCACCGTTGAAACCTTTCCAAGGTCATGTAGACGTGGATGAAGCGGAAAAACAAATATCAGCTTGAACCGAAACTTCTCCAGCTCTTAAGTAGTTTTTAACAGTTGACGTTCGATTCCAAATTTGTGGTCCACTTAAGCCTTTTTTCTCGTCTTTTCTTTGTCTATACTTTAAAATCCTGCCTCTTTTCTTTGCTTATAGTTTAAAATTCTTTACTCATACTATAAAATAAATTGAGAAAAATGATTAACGGCGTCGATAAAACACTTACATCATAGTGGCCCCACATAGCCTCGCCCGTACGGACCGTCCGGGTAGGGGTAGGACGCAATCCGCGTCCCATCTAAGAGATGCGGGAAACGTAACAAGCAGACGCTTCTTTTCTTTCTTTTCTTTTTTCGTTTTTTTGAAGGGTTTGCTTGTTAGTACACACTCATGTCGTGTCGGTACGCGCGCGCACACACACACCATGTTAGCCAACTCCGCTAGGGCTCGATACCAAGGCCCCAAGTGTTGAAACGAGGTATCTCCACACATACTGCGTGTTAGCCACCCCTGCTAGGGCTCGATACCAAGACCTCAAGTGTTGAAACGAGGTATCTCCGCCCAGTCTGCATACGGGGGAACGGATTGGCTACTCCCCCCTACACCAGCCCTGTGGCTGGTAGTTGGTGCTCTTTGGGCCCCACCATGATGTATGTGTTTCATCCATTCCGTTCATCCATTTTTAAAGATCATTTTAGGGCTTGATACAAAAATTATAGGGATATAAATTTTAAGTGGGCCACACCACAGGACAAACATAATAATTGGATATTCACAATTAAAATCCTCCTAAGGACTACTGTACTGTTTATTTGACATCCAATCTGTTGATTTGGTCATAAAGCCCCAGATGAAGGGAAAAAATAAATATAAACTTGATCCAAAACTTTTATGGCCCCCAAAATGTTTTCAATGGTCAAAATTCATTCAACATTGTTTCCTATAATGTGGTCCACTTGAGATAGATATATACTTCATTTTTCTTTCAGTATCATAAAATAATATATAAAAATATATGGACAACATGGATGACACACATACATCATGATGGCCCCACAGAGCACCAACCCCCAGCCAATGGGTGGTGTTAGGGGGAGTAGCCAATCCGTTCCCGGATCTGGGTATTAAGTAGACTGTGGCTTGAAACATACAATACCTACCCACTGACACAGCTGATCCCGTCAGATTTCTGTGGCCGGATTGAAATTGAAATATCCCACCCAACTCACACCCACTTCTTATTTTTTATATATAGTGAAAGAGTCTCCTCAATCCGTCTAGGAAAAAAAAAAAAGGTCTGGAAAGCTTTACACGTGTCATGCATGAGAATAGAGTATGACTCTTCATCCAAATGGTGGACCCCACCAAAGAGGATTTCAGGTTTTTGAATTAATTGCGGCTACCTCTCCTGCTATGGACGTGGATTGCCTGTGACCCTCCGACCGCAGAAACTTCCCGCCGTGGGAAGCTAGGTGGGACCCATCCTCATGGTTGAGGGACGGGAATTCCCTGCTAAAGCCTTCCGCAGTTAGTTCCTGCACGGGCGACTTAGGTAGGCCCGAGGTGATGTTTTTGAGAAATCCACTCCATTCATCCGTTTTGTGAGTACATTTTAAGATTATTTTAGGATATAAGGCCAAAAATGAACCATATCTAATACGTGGACTAAAAATGTGAGTATTGAATGTCAATAATTGAAATATTCATGTGGCCATGGAAGCTTTGAATCAGAATAATATTTGTGTTTTCATTTCATCCTAATATGAATGATGTTACAAATGGTATATGGCATATAAGCATCACTGTCGACGCCAGGAATATTTCAATGGTACAAATTTCCTTGCACGCATTTTCCTTTAGTGTGGCCCATTTGAGTCTTGGATCCCGCTCAATTTTAATCTCAAGTACTAAAGTGATCTCAAAAAATGGATGGACAAGATGGATTTCTCACAAACATCATGGTAGGCCCACCTAAGTTTCCAGGCACACGAAGAAATCCTTGTCCGTTGTGGTGGGAGCGGATTAGGTGAGACACCGCATATACTGAGGTGGGTAGGACTCAGGATATGGGGCCCACTATGATGTATGTGATTACATCTAGGCCGTTCATTTGTATTGAAAGCTTATTTTAGGACATGATTCAAAAAATGAATAATTTCTGAATCTCACATGGGCTATAGTACAGGAAACAGTGGTGATTGACCATTAAAAACTTTGCGTGGGTCCTAAATTTTTTAAAACAGGATGATATTTATATGGTCACTTGACGCAGGGATGAACGTGATGAGGTCGATCACCGTCTTCCTCAAGGATAACTACTCTGAATCCATGGAGCTTCTCTGAACTCCTCACAGAGGCTTCTCGAATCCACGAGGAAAAAAAGCAAGAGAATAGAAATAAATTCTACTAAAATTCGAAAATGATTAATGAATCATTAATAATGGTCTAATGTGTATCCTTACACCATTAATAAAGAAAAAAATAAACTAAAATTTGTAATTACCAAAAATAATAAAATTCTAACTCTAATAAAAATCATAATTCTAATAAAACTCTTCTAAGGCCTAATTTTTAAAAATAAAAATTACAAATAAATTTTCTCTAAAAGAGTCCTAGTATAACTAAAAGTTATTTATAAAAGGAAAGAAAATCTAAAACTCTAAAAATATTAAAAAATTAAAATTACTAAAAATAGTAAAAATTTTCTAAAAATTTATTTTTAAGTTGAAAGCGCGCGTTTTCTGACAAAACGGACAGATGCGACTCACTTTGTGGGTCGGTTCATCTCGGATGGCTCATTTCAGTAAAAATTGATAGGTTGTACGCCCAGTAACAATATCCGGATCAAAAGTTATGGTCAATTTACGGTCTACCTCCTTTTGGCTCAACCATGCTGAGAATATCTTTGTGACACGTTCTACATCATCACTTTATTAAAATTTTCTTTTTTATCTTATCAATAGTTTAAATGAGAAATAAACATTATGGTGAGCCCTAAAAGTTTTTGATGGTGGTATAGTATGGTAGACCAGATACTTAAAATTGCTTCGTTTTTTGCATCATTTCAAATTGGACCCGAAGTAGATATGGACAAGGTCAGTAGGCTACTGAAGTGACGTCACCAAGCTTCGTGGACCCCACCATGATGCATGTGTTGTATCCATATCCTCTAACCATTTCTAGAGATCGTTTTATGACATTAGAATAAAAAGGATGAGTTAGATCTAAATTTCATGTGGAACCCCCATAGAAAACTGTGAGAGTAGTCACATCCACTGTTGAAACATTTATAGGGCCCACGATGATGTATTTTTAGGATTCAAACTATTCATAAGTTAACATAGAGTACTAGCTTAACCCCTAGGAAGTTTTGAACGGTGGATATCCCTGTCCCCACTGTTTTCTATGTGAGGTCCACTTGAACTTTTGATCTATTATCTTTTTATCATGCCATAAAACGATCTCTACAAATGGGTAGACAGTATGGGTAGAAGACATGCATCATGGTCGGTCAATGGTGAGGTTACTTGAGTAGCGTTTTGACCACTGGCCTTGTCAGTATCTAATCGGCGTACCTCTCAAAAGTGTTTGGGCGGAGGGAAGAGAAGGGATTAGGCACGATGAGATTCGAAGAAACATAATTGTTACCCATGGAAGGGATTGTCTCGGTTGCCATGGATAAGATTAGTGGCATGCTTTGTTTGTACTATAGTAGTACATTGAATGGCTATGCCCACCATCATTTAAAATTATTGAAAATAACATATATGTGTTATATCTAAATCGTTCATTTGTATTGTAACCTCATTTTATGACATGGACCTAAAAATGAGGTAGATCCAAAACTTATGTGATGCCAAAGAAGTTTTCAACAGTAAAAATTCAAGTCCCACTGCTTTCTATGGTTGGGTATACTTGAGCTTTAGATTTATCTGATTTTTTGACCCATGCTCTAAAATAATCTCGAAAAATGGGTGAACGGTGTGGATATAGCGTACACATCATGGTGAGAACTGCACAACTTGCTAACATTGAGTGAAATTGACACACGACTAGAAGAATCCCATCCCACCTAATCCCCTCTAATCCCACTGCCCAAACAAGCCCTGAGCCGCGTGGATGCAAGGAACATTCATCGTGGTAGGCCCTGCAGTCACCGCATCCTTTTCAGAAATCCTTCATGTCCAACCCTTTTTCCAGCTCATATAATGACTTATGTCAAAAAAAAGAAAAAAAGTAAAAAAAGAAGGCAGATTTAAAAGTTAAGTGGGCCATACGACAGTAACCAGTTGCGATTGAGCTTCTACTGTTGAAAATTTTAATCCTAGTAGGGAATGGTTTGGATAGCATATAAACATCTAGGTGGACCCAGAAAAGTTTCAACGGTAGGCATTTCCCTCCTTATAATGGCCAATTGAGTTTTTAATTCCCCTAGTTTTTTAATCCGTGTCCTATAATGAGCTGGCAAAATAAATGGACGGGATAGATTTCTCACAAACATCACGGTGGGCCCCAATTAACTTCTTAAGGCAGGAACCTCGTGTGATCAACAGGCAATCCGCGACCGGCGATTATAGTTATTTCCTCTCAGCTTTCGGTAATTGTATATACCTCCCCCTTTTAAAAAAAGAAATGGAATATTTCAAATTACAAGCACATCCTTTTTTTTTTTGTCGGGTATATGAAAACTCATCCAACCCGCCCAGCATGGTCTGTCCACCTTAGAAACTGTACATCCAAAAGACCATCATAATCCAACCATCGGATTGCCTCCGTTGTAAAAAAAAACATTGCACAACTATCCAAAAGTTTCTAAATTCACGCGTTGGCCACCTGATGATGGGATGAACCTGATTTTTGGGCCATCTAATTTTCATTGTGAAATAAACATATTGGACGGATTGGATGATATAGAAAGATCACAGTGGGCCCACATGTATTCAGCTAGTTGCATATGAGTATGGTAAAAATAAAATGGTCGATTGCACCGAGATAACATTCTATGACAGATGGTGATTCCTTAGATATGGATTAGTAGAATAAGATTAGTAGAATAAGTTATTTTACACTCGCGCGTGGGGCCCACCGTAATGCTTTCATGGCATCCAATCCATAACCCATCCAAGGGTAGTTCAACCATGAATTGGAGATGACTCACCACTCAGCCATATCCAACCATCATATGAGGACTCTTGCGTGTGGGGCCCACCATGATATTTTCGCAGTATCCCACCCATCCAGAAGTGAGTTCGACTCCCATTATGAAATTGGGGTGGGTCAAAGCCCAGCCATCATGTGGGCCATCATATGAATTGGAGGTTAGTGGTGGTCCAATTTTTAGTTTGTATGGTCCACCCAAATTTTTTGTGGGATCCAACCAACTTGGTAAGTAAGTCCTATCATTATGATGGGATTTTGAAAAGACATGCTTATAAAATCATAGGGTGATCCCAAATTCATGTGGTGGCTTGGATGATAGTTAAATAGATCTGATTTTTTGAGGGTCACACTTTCGTGATTGGACCAGATGGATTAGATGCCATAGTCAAAATGTTTTTAGAGTCATGCTGAGTGGAAGATTTTAATCCGAGAGACACTAACGGTTGGGATCGTCCAATCAGCTTAATCTTTTGGAGTTGTGGGCCTCCACCTGGTGATTAATCTTATTATTATCGACCATGCGTTATGTTTTTTTTAAATTTGCTGTGGGGCCCGCAGAGATGTTGGTGAGAAATTCACCCTGTTTATCGGCCCTCTCGGTCTTGGTAGGAAATGATTTTTAAAAAGGAGGCAGATTAGAACTTAAGTGGACCTCGCTTCAGGAAACAGTGGGCCCACCATTGTGTTTTTATGCCATCCAAACCATTCATAAGGCTTTTTTAACGAGGATGAACTGAAAACGTAAACATTAAGGTCATTCTAACGGTGGGGATGGAATTCCCACCGTTGAATCCATATGGGGCCTCAGAAGTTCAGTTCAGTCCAGCTAGATGGACTTTATAAACGATTTGGATAGCATATAAACATCACGATGGCCCACCATATCCTGGTCCGCTTGAGTTTTGATTTCATTGAGAGCAGATCCTTTTTTCTACACAAGGGGATCCTAGTGGTGGGGCCCACTCACCATTTTCATGGCTTGGATTTCCTATGTAAGTAACATGTAGGTGGGTAAATAGCACGATGCATGCTATATTATTAGCTGGCATGCAAAGTTGGCTCGGATATTTTAGGTGGTGTTTGGACGCACGATTATGATATTTTTGAGTTTTAAAAAGCGTTGAAATCCGCTTGTCAGAAGGCACAGGACACGGGCAACGGATTGGCTACTCCCCCTGACCCCAGCCCTGGAGCTGGTGGTCGGTGTGCTGTGGGCCCCACTATGATGTATATGTTTCATCCATTCTATTAATTTATTTTTAAAGATCATTTTAGGGCTTTAACCCAAAAATGAGAGGCATATACATTTCAGCTGGACCACAGCACATGAAAACAATAGATACTGGATATCCACCATTAAAATCCTCCTAAGGCCACTGTACTGTTTATTTGATATCCAATCTGTTGAATAGGTCATACAGGCCCAGATGAAGTCAAAAAACAAAAATCAGCTTGATCCAAAACTTTTATGGCCCCTAAAATGTTTTTAATGGTCAGCACTCATTCAACACTTTTTCCTGTAATGTGGTCTACTTGAGATTGGGATATATCTCATGTTTTTTCTGATACTGTAAAATTATCTATAAAAATAGATGGACGGAATGGATGAAACACATACATCATGGACGGGCCCACAGAGCACCGACCACCAGCCATTGGCTGGTGTCAGGGGGAGTAGCCAATCCGTTTCCCAGAACACGCTTCCTTTTGTATATACTACGAGGAAATTATACGAATACAGATGGCCCACAGCTTCGCACGGTACATGTATTTTCAATCCCTACCGTTGATTTGTTTTATACTCCAAGTTATGACTACAATGAAGAAATATTTATGATTCTATAATCGTCATCTTTCAATCCTTTGATTACGGATGGACGGATAATAAGAGGGCTATGAAAATGGTCATCATGCAACGGAAAAGAAAAGTCATAATATCGGTTGATTGGATCCTCCTATCTGAAATTATTTTTGAGTCTTATAGTCCATGCATTCAAAGTTAAAACATCTGATGGTCCGGATTTCCGGAAACGGGTCCCACTTGTCCGAACTAAAACTCGTGTATACTGTGAAAAGATACGAAACACCGCGCACCATTTGATTCGTCCAATGCAAATGGGCTCATGCTACTGGACGCGGATTCGGTACTACCCCCGCTTGTGCCGAGTTCGGAACAGGCTGGGGCTCTGAAGGGCCCACCATGATTTATAATCTATCTGTTCCGTCTATCCATTTTTATATGTCATTTTATGATGAAATTATAAAAATGAGACATATTTATTATCAGGTGGACCACACCAGTGGAAGAAGTAGTAATAGTGACTGCCACCGTCGAAACCTCCCTAGGGCCCACTATGATATTTATTTTCAATCCAACCTTTTCATAAGGTCACATATACCTGGATGAAGTTTAAATATATAAAAAAGATATCAGCTTGATCCAAAACTTTCATGGTCCC
The DNA here is from genome assembly GCA_037074715.1 of Magnolia kwangsiensis. Classification (NCBI taxonomy): domain Eukaryota; kingdom Viridiplantae; phylum Streptophyta; class Magnoliopsida; order Magnoliales; family Magnoliaceae; genus Magnolia; species Magnolia kwangsiensis. The sequence goes on along the minus strand of CM073578.1, from coordinate 3,658,507 downwards.
TAAAAAGTTTTCAACGGTAAATATTTAATCTTTACTGTGTGGTCCACATATCTTGTAACTGCCTCATTTTAAGTATTTTACCCTAAAATAATATTTAAAAATGAATGGATCGTTTTGATAGACTAATATGTTACGGTGGGACCCTCGAAGCCCCAGCCTGTTCCGAGCTCAGTACAGACGTGGGTAGTATCTAATCCGCGTCCTGCGTTAGGAGTCTAGGACACCTAGATGGATGTAGATTTCAACTTCTTCCCATTTATTTGATTATATTCACAAAATTGCCACTGGGAGCTTTAAAAACGTGCATGAAGCATCACGGGCAAGAGTACCTAACTTCCATGGACTGCAGATACTCCCACTTCCTAACTAATCTAGATTCTGTACGGCCAAACAGGCTACAGGATGATAGATTTGCTCCTTTGAAATCACTTTCTTTGGGAATCTGTTCGTTAGTTGGGAAAAATAGCCTTTTTAAGAGTTTATTTACAGAATTGCCCCCGGTCGGTGATTAAAATTTAGGTTCATGATCATGGTCCAAAGATTCGACGGCTCAGATGCATCCAACCAGATCGAATGTTACGGAACCTGAGTCGACTCGGATGAGTTTGGGCTCGTGGGAGTCTTATAAAACCATGGTGGTGATTTTCGGAAGCGGATTGCGTACTGTCCCCGTGCGTCCAGGCAAGGGCTCTGTGGGCCCCTCCGTGATATATGGGTTTTATCCACGCCGTCCATCTATTTTTTCACATCATTCTAGGTAAACCATTTGGAAATTAGGCAAGTCCAACTCTCAAGTGGGCCACGACAGGAAGAAGTGGCGATAATGAAACTCGCCGTTGAAACCATCCTAGGGGCCACCGTGGTGTTTATTTGCCGTCCAACCTGTTCCTAAGGTCATATAAACGTGGATGATGGGAAAACGAAAATATCAGATTGAACCAAAACTTCTGTTTCTCATAAGAAGTTTTTAATGGTTAGAATTCAATCCCCACAGTGTGGTCCACTTGAGCCCTGTAAATGCCGCATTTTTTAAATTCACATTCGAAAAAGAAATGTAAAAATGGATGGACGGTATAGATAAAATCCATACATCACGTTGGGCCCTACAGTTCCGCTTCCGGGATTTTCAAAGGGGTTCGTCACGTGAGAGTGCCGAACATATGTCAGAGATGGAGGCATCTGGTGAAGGTGGGGGGAGCGGATTAGGTGCGTCCCCGGACTCACCTAAGACGGTCAACCCTTACCGTGGGGCCCACCTTGATGCATATATTCTTTATCCGCCGTTCATTCATTTTGCGAGATCATTTAGAGGATAAGACGAAAAAACGGAGCAGATCCAATTCTCAGGTGGACTATACCATAAGAATTAGTGGTGGGTAGGTAACCATTTGATATCTGCCGTTGAATTTCGATAGTTAACCATATCTGTCCACCCGATGCACCCATTTGGTGCATCTGTAGTTATTTTGGCGTACGCTCTATCCATGATGATTTGAACGGTCTTGATTGGCATGCATTTATGCCATGTTTTTACTAAGCATCAATCACCACCATCTAAGAGATGCGAGGAAACGTAACAATTGATGGGGTTTTCCTCCTCAGTTCAGAGGAGAGATGGTGCAGCGGTTGAAATTTCGTACGGTTTCATCGCGCTGCTCGACCGTTCATAGGTGATCTTCGACCGGTCGTGAGAGGCGCTCGACCGGTCGTAGGTTCGAGCCCTGCCATGACTCAAAGTCCAGCGAGTTATTGCTAATTTTCTCCGCGGTCTATGACCAGTCGTGGGTGAGCTACGACCAGTCGACCAATCGTATGTGAGCTACGACCAGTCCTATGTTACGCAGTTTTTGCACGAAATTACGGATTTGAGTCCTTTCGCAACAGGGATGCGGAAAGGAGTTTCCTAAAACTATAAAAAGGCTTTTCTAGGGTTTTTCACACATGAGAAAAATCACAAGAAAGTTTCCTAAAGGCTTTGTAAGGGTTTGCTAAAGGGTTTATGGTGTGAGAGAGAGAAGAAAGAGAGAGAGGAAGCTTGTGGAAGGGAGTAGTCGTCTCAGCGCTTCTACGTCCTCGTAATCGGTGAGATCTCTCCGTTTTCTTTGTTTCTCTTACTGTTTATCCACTCCTGCGTGAGTGATGAATGTTTGATCAAAGCAAGGTGTGCTTGTGATCGGTTGTAACGTTCTGCTTTTATAGTGGATTGTTGATCTGGACGAGGTCCCGTGGTTTTTACCTCTTTGAGAGTTTTCCACGTAAAAATCTCTTGTGTGGTGTGTGATTGTTGCTTTGATTTATTTCATTGCTATTATTATCTTATAATTCTGGTTTGTTCTAGAGGGCTAGATTCTAAGGTTTTGTGCAAGGCCCTCAACAAAGTGGTATCAGAGCGTTAAGTTCATTGAACGGGTAGGATCGGTTTAGAATTATGGAAGATGGCTCATCAAGGATGACCAGCCTCAATGGTTTTAACTGGACCATATGGAAAGCTAAGATGGAGGACTTGCTTTATTGCAAGGATATATATTTTTCAATTTTAGGCATATCAGCAAAATTCAAAGATATGTCTGATGATATTGGAAGAAGTTGGACCGGAAGGCGGTGGGGTTTATTAGACAATGGCTGGATGATTCTGTATTCCACCATGTGTCTACGGAAACCTCAGCCACTAGCCTATGGCTGAAACTACAAGGGCTGTATGAGAGGAAGACAGCCGGTAATAAGATTTTTCTGATAAAGCGACTTGTGAATCTCAAGTTCAAGGATGGTGGTTCTGTGGCCGAGCACATGAATGAGGTCAGCAATATAGTGAACCAACTCTCCTCTATGAAGATGGTCTTAGATGATGAATTGCAGGCTTTACTATTGCTTAGTTCGTTGCCTGACAGTTGGGAGACATTGGTGGTGTCTCTAAGTAACTCCGCGTCAGACGAAAAGGTATCCATGGAACAGGTTACCAGTTGTCTCTTCAATGAGGAGACAAGGAGGAAGTCTCAGGAGTCTACTCAGCAAGAGGCACTTGTGACATAAGAACGGGGGAGAGGAAAGAACAGGAAGGCAGGAAGGCCCGAGATAAATCACGAGGCAAGTCAAGTAACAGAAAAGATATTGAGTGCTGAAATTGTGGCAAGAATGGCCACTATAAGCATGAATGTCGTAAAGCTAAAAACGACAAGCAAGGAAAAGGAAAGGAGAAGGAAGATGAATCTGATTCCACTGCGGTCGCTTCAGATTGCGACATTGTTATTATTTTTTCCACAGATCACGATGTATGTCTCAGGGCTACGGGTGAGGACACCGACTGGGTGATTGATTCAGGAGCTTCTTTTCATGCGACTCTACGTAGGGACTTCTTCACAAGCTACAAGTCAGGTGACTATGGGACCATGAAGATGAGAAATTCTGGCGTATCGAAGATCGTAGGGGTCGGTGATATTTGTGTGAAAACTGATGTGGGATGCACATTGGTTCTCAGGGATGTGAGGCATATCCCAGACCTTCTCCTCAACTTGATGTCGACGGGAAGGCTGGATGATGATGACTATGAAAGTCGGTTTGTTGGTGGGCGCTGCAAGCTCATCAAGAGTTTGTTAATTTCAGCTAGAGGAAAGAAGTGTTGCACCCTTTACAAGGCAAGTGTCAGTGTGTGTAAGGGTGGGTTGAACGCAACGAAAGATTCAGCTATAGACATGTGGCACAGGCGTCTAGGTCACATGAGTGAAAAAGGGTTTCAGCTACTAGCAAGGAAGCGGCTCCTTCCAGAGGTGACAGTTATACCTCTCAAAACCTTTCTTGATTGTTTATAAGGGAAACAGCATAGAGTTTCATTCGTTAAAACTGCTTCTCATGTTAATAAAGTGCATGCATTAGATTTGGTTTATTCTGATGTTTGTGGTCCTATGAGGATAAAAACCTTGGGTGAGGCATTGTATTTTGTTACTTTTATAGATGATGCATCTACGAGGGTTTGGATTTATGCATTGAAATCCAAGGATGAGATCTTTGGTGTGTTTAAGTTGTTTCATGCTATGGTCGTGAGAGAGACAGGTAGATCATTAAAGTGCATCCGCACTGATAATGGTGGTGAATACATCGGTGACTTTCATGAGTACTATAAGTCCCTGGGTATACGGCATGAACAGACAGTTCCCAAGACCCCCCAGCATAATGGTGTAGCTGAGCGAATGAATCATACCATTGTTGAGAGAATCAGATGTATGTTATCCCATGAGAAATTGCCCAAGACGTTCTGGGGAGAAGCAATGCACACGACGGTGTATCTGATAAACAGGTCTCCATTAGCCCCGTTGAATGGAGAAGTACCTGAGAAGGTGTGGACTGGAAAGGATCCATCGTACAGTCATCTCAGGGTGTTTGGATGCAGGGCATCCAAGCTCGATATGAAGATTAGACACTGTGTGTTCCTATGATACGGTGATAAAAAGTTCGGTTACAGATTGTAGGATCCGACCGAGAAGAAGCTCGTCAGGAGCAGAGATGTGGTTTTCTTTAAATATCAGTGCATTGAAGACATTGGTAAGCCAGAGAAGAACTAGCCTAGTTCAGGTGAGCTAGAGGACATGGATCCGATTATTCCTACCGTGATGCCTAATGACGGGGGAGTACAGTGAGGTGCAGAGGATGAGGGGGTTCCTACAGAAGATGGACCGAGGGAGCAGCCCCCACTTGATCCACCTGTTGAGCCACAAGTGAGGAGGTCATCTATGGACAGACAACCGTCTAAGAGGTACTCACCGCATGAGTACATTATGCTGACTGATGAGGGAGAGCCAGAAGATTATTCTAAGGCCCTATCCGATAAGCATAAGGAGGAGTGGTTGAAAGCTATGCAAGAGGAGATGAAATCCTATATAAGAACCACGCCTATGACATGGTGAAACTGCCTAAGGGCAAGAAAGCTCTGAGCAACAAGTGAGTGTTCAGAAAGAAGGTTGAGTAGAAGAATTCACAGACGAGGTTCAAGGCCAGACTTGTGGTAAAAGGGTTCGGTCAAAAGAAAAGCATAGACTTCGAGGAGATATTCTCACCAGTGGTGAAGATGACATCCATACGGGTGTTGCTTGGGTTGGCAGCTAGCATGGATCTAGAGATAGAGAAGTTGGATGTTAAAACTGCTTTTCTCCATGGTGATCTAGAAGAAGAGATCTACATGCACCAACTAGAGGGGTTCGAAGTCAAGGACAAGGAACATATGGTGTGTATGCTGCAGAAGAGCTTGTATGGGCTGAAACAAGCTCCACGGCAATGGTACAAGAAGTTTGACTCTTTCATGTTACAGCATGGGTATGACAGAACGGAGTCGGACCACTGTGTGTTCACGCGCAAGTTCTCAGATGGTGATTTCTTAGTTCTGCTCTTATACGTTGATGACATGCTTATCATGAGAAAAGACATCAAGAAGATCGACATGCTGAAACAGGAGTTGGGCAAGTCATTTGTAATAAAAGACTTGAACCCGGCTAAATAGATTGTAGGAATGGAGATAACTCGTGACAGAAGCAGTAGGAAACTTTAGCTGTCACAAGAGTGGTATATTGAGAAAGTCCTTGAGCGGTTCAATATGAATGCAGCGAAGCCGGTCAGTACTCCATTGAATGGTCACTTCAGATTGAGCGACAGACAGTGTCCCAAGATGAAGGCAGAGGTGGAATAGATGCAGAAGATACCCTACACGTCAGTCATAGGAAGTTTGATGTATGCTATGGTGTGTACATGCCCAGACATAGCATATGCGGTTGGTGTTGTCAGCCGGTATCTTGCCAATCCTGATAAAGAGCATTGGGCAGCGGTGAAATGGATACTGCGGTATCTAAGAGGCTCATCCAAGTTCAGCCTATGCTATCGTGACGGGAAACCTGTGTTAGAGGGCTACACAGATGCAGATATGACAGATGACATAGACTCCGAGAAGTTTACATCGGGGTTCATGTTCACGTTTACAGGGGAGCGGTTTCTTGGAAGAGCAAGGTACAGAAGGTCGTAGCATTGTCGACTACAGAGGCCGAGTATATTGCAGTCACTGAGGCATGTAAAGAGATGCTTTGGATGAAGAGGTTCCTACAGAAACTTAGCCTGAAGCAGGAGGAGCACGTGGTCTATTGCGATAGTTAAAGTGCTATACACTTGAGCAAAAATCCAAGTCAGCACTCCAAGTTGAAGCACATAAAGGTTCGGTATCACTGGATAAGGGATACTTTGGAATAGAAGGTGTTACAGCTTGAGAAAGTCCACACGGACGATAATGGGTTAGACATGATGACCAAGGCTTTTCTCAAGGAAAAGTTTGAGGTTTGTAGAAACCTGTCTGGCTTGAAGAAGGTGAATTCCTCCTGAGTCAGAAAGGGAGAGATTTGATGGAATTTTTCTCCTCAGTTTAGAGGAGAGATGGTGCAGTGGTTGAAATTTCGAAGGATTTTATCGCGCTGCTCAACCGGTCGTAGGTGGTCTTCGACCGGTCGTGGTAGGCGCTCGACCGATCGTAGGTTCGAGCCCTGATACGACTCAAAGTCCAGCGAGTTGTTGATAATTTTCTTCGCAGTCTACGACCAGTCGTAGGTGAGCTACGACCAGTAGCGGCTAGGACCAGTCCTGGAATTTCTAGGACCAGTCCTAGGTTACGCAGTTTTTACGCGAAATTGCGGATTTGAATCCTTTCACAACAGGGATGCGAAAAGGAGTTTTCTAAAACTATAAAAAGAGTTTTTTAGGGTTTTTCACATATGAGATAAATCACAAGACGGTTTCCTAAAGACTTTGCAAGGGTTTGTTAAAGGTTTTAGGGTGTGAGAGAGAGAAAAAAGAGAGAGAGGAAGCTTGTGGAAGGGAACATTGTCTCAGCGCTTCTAAGTCCTCGTAATCGGTGAGATCTCTCCATTTTCTTTGTTTCTCTTACTGTTTATCCACTCTTGCGTGAGTGATGAATGTTTGATCATAATAAGGTGTGCTTGTGATCAGTTGTAACGTTCTACTTTTATAGTGGATTGTTGATCTGGATGAGGTCCCGTGGTTTTTACCTCTTTGAGGGTTTTCCACGTAAAAATCTCTTGTGTGGTGTGTGATTGTTGCTTTGATTTATTTTATTGCTATTATTATCCCATAATTCTGGTTTGTTCTGAAGGGTTAGATCCTAAGGTTTTGTGCAAGGCCCCCAACAGCAACAAGGAGAAATTTAGGATTGTGGACCCCACATTTTATCCAGCTGTTTTGATGAAAGAACAAAAACCTTCTTTTGCGACTTAGACCTACACGTGCGGATTATGAATTTCAGGATGAAAATACCCATCCTTTTTGCATACTCTTTTCACAGCTGCTGCTTTTCAGCGTTGCTTTCACTCCCTGTAAAGAAAAAAACAGGTCCTTCCCCTACACTATTCGAACGAAGAACTGAAGTACGAAGGGTTTTCTTCTCATTTTCTTGACTGAAATCTCCGTGAAGCATCTAGATATCCATCTAGATATCGTTATTGTACATTTTCCATATTTCATACTGGCTAGGGTTACGTGAAATCCAATGAACTGGTTGCATCTCCTTGAAAAGGTTCAAAATATTCCCTCACTCCAAAGCACCTCTCTTTAACCTGCATTTGACCGGTACTACGGCAGTCGGAGGTATAGATCTTGAAACTAAAAAAGCTACACTCGTACAATGGCATTGCATGCCCAGTTTGGTCAATTCCATGTGTTAGGCTTAGTCAATTTCATGCATTAGACTTAGTTAATTTTATGTGTTGATCGATTGAATCCATGTCAAACTCACTCAATTTAATTTGAAGCTCACTCAATTTTATGTTAGGGCTCACTTGATCTGTTGCTAGGCTCGCTGAATTCCATGTTTACCCTACTCAATTTCCTGCTAGGATCGCTCAATTTAATATTTGTCCAGCTTAATTTCATGGTAGATAAGGTCAATCTAATGTTTGTTGTGATAAATTTCATACTAGGATTGCTCAATTTAATGTTTACCCAACTTAATTTCATGGTAAATAAGGACAATTTAATGTTTGCCTTGATAAATATAATGACAGGATTGCTCAATCTACTGTTTGCCTAGCTCAATATTATCCTATGCTCGCTCAATTTACAATTTTCCCATTCAATACCCTTGTAATGCTCGCTCAATTTAATGCTGCTCAATATCATGCTATGCTTGCTCGAAGAAATGTTTGGCCAACTCAATATCACGCTATACTTGCTCGAAATATTGTTTGCCCACATCAATATCATGATATGCTCGCTCGATTTATCGTTTGCCCAGCTCAATATCATGCTACGCGCTCTCGATTTAATGTTTTCTTGCATAGCTGAATTTATAGTTTGTCCCGCTCAATTTTCAGTTTACACCATTCAATTTCATGCTTGCCGCGCTAATGTGTCGGATTTTCCTGCTGAATTTTTCAGTTTGTCCTGGTCAATTTCATGTTTACCCCGCTCAATTTCATGCATGCCCCACTCATTTCCGTGTTTTCCCCGCTCAATTTCATGGTTGCCCTGCTCAATTTCATACTTGCCTCACTCAATTCCTAGTTTGCCCACTCAATTTCATACTTGCCCCGCTCATTTCCTAGTTTGTCTCTTTCAATTTTATGCTTGCCCCGCTCAATTTCATGCTTATCCCGCTCATTTTCTACTTTGCCCCTCTCAATTTCATGTTACTCCCGCTGAATTTCTTGTTTGCCCCACTGAATTTCTATTTTGACTCACTCAATTTTTAGGTTGCCCTGTTGAATTTCATGTGTGCCCCGCTCAAACTAATGATGCTTCCCTCGCTCAATGGCATGATAGATAGCGTCACCAAATTAAACAAGCACCACTTGAAACCATTCGTTAACGACGAAGGTCCTTCATCATTTAATCGAGTTTTGTCATATGGCATGGTTCCATTGATTTACGATTCACTGATAATGTGTCATTGTAATGGTTTTCAAATAATGGCTGCAAGAATCATGTGCTCTTTTAGCGGGGAGTTAGAATTTGAAAACAAGCGATACTTGTACATGGGTGGAACATCAAAACAAATGATGCTACGTCTCGAGACTACGTACGAGGAGATTCGATCTATAATTTATAAGATTATTAAGAGCAGACTAGAAGATGGTCATATTAGGATGAAAGTATTGAAGCCTTGCACTAACGAATCAATGCCTTCAATCGAAATCGAAGACGATGATGACGTCAAAGAGTTCTTATCTTACCAGTTTGAGCATTCAGATAACTTCATCCCGTTAGTCTTTGAAACAATCCAACACATCAATACTACAACATATGTGGACAGTGTGACTGAGGAGTATGATGTGGAATTCAAATACAATCCTTCTCCATTACAAGTGGTAGTAAGCAATGATCAATTACTCGAGCCGCCATAAACATTAAACGTTGTGACTAGGCAAGGCAGTGGTGCTATTGACATTAATAGTAATTATGAATACAAGACACTGCCGTTAGTATCAACAACAGATCTGCTATCATCATCCACCATCCCATCCGTGCGTGTAAGAGACATTCTGCTTCGATACCTTCTCGAAACATCAAATCTCATGACTCATCAAGTTCTTGAGTTGTTTGATGATGATGTACTCATTAATGCAAAAATGTTGGAATATATTGATTTATTATGTGAACCGACTGATATAGCTGTTGGGTAAACGTTTAAGGACAAGAGTCAATGCCAATATGTTTTGAGTCAATTTGTAATTCAGAATAATTTCCAGTATAGAATAATATACTCCAATTCGAGCAGATTTACCGTGGTGTGCTTTAAAGATGCATGCGAATGGAGCGTTCATGCATCTCGGGTGAATGATACGGGTATATTCAAAATACGGACTTATACATCAAAACACACGTGCGGCATGACATGGATGAAGAACGATCACCAGCAAGCTAACAGTAAGCTAGCGTGTGATCTAGTTATTGGCCGCATTGAACAATGCCTAGGGTTGAGGCCACGTGACATTATCTTCGCCATGCAAGAGAAATATAATATTTGTATCAGTTATTGGAAGACATGGAAAGCTAGGGAGCTTGCAATTAATCACGTGATGGAGTCTTATAAAGACTCCTACAATCAACTCCCTTTGTACTTGAGGAGGGCCAACCCAGGGACAATTACTGCTGTGCTTGTTAACCAACAGACTTGCAGGTTCGAGAGATGTTTTCTAGCTCTCAGATAATGCATTTGAAGTTTTCAGAAATCATCACGAAGGGTATTGGCTATTGACGGGACACATTTAAAGGGAAAATAAAAGGGTGTGCTATTCATCGCCACGGCCTTAGATGGGGACAATCATATATTTCCACTTGCATTTGGCATCGGGGAATCAGAGAACAACAGTAGTTGGCATTGGTTCCTTACCCACCTTAACAATGTGTTAGGGTCTGTGGAGGGTCTTGTCATTATATTTAATCGATATAAAGGTTTAATGAAAGAGGTTCCCCAAGTCTTTCCGCGTGTAATCCATGGGTATTACGCGTACCACATCTACAGAAACTTGGTAGATACTTTTAAGGACAAGTCGTTGGAGATGTATTACTGGATGGCTGTGAAGACTTGCAGGAGAGCCAAATTTGAAAAAAATAATGTATGATATCGAAATGGCCAATCCCCCAGTACATGTATGGCTGACAGAAATCAGGTATCAGAGATGCGCATCTTCCCACTTTCTAGGAAGAAGATTCAACTTGGTCATGACAAACATTTTTGAGTGCGTTAATGCCCTTTTCAAAGAAGCACGTGAATACCCCGTTATGAAATTGATAGAGGCTGTAATATTGAAGATATAAGAATTTTTTTACAAGAGACAAGAATCTACGACATCATTTGTGGGTTCATTGACACCATGAGCAGAGAAACAGTTAAAAGATATCGTGCAAAAGGCGCGAGATGTTCGCTGCCATGCTATTTCTCGAGATGAGTACTATGTTATTGGAGATTATAACGATATGGTGAAGCTCAGTGAGTTTTCATGTACATGTCGTGATTTTAGCGTGAATGGGTACCCTTGTATGCATGTCCTGTTAGCCTGCATAAACTACAATTTGGATCACTACTCATACTGCTCCCTATTCTACACGACGCATAATTATCTAGCCACGTATAGCGAATCAGTGTATCCAGTACACGACAGAAGAGAGTGAAAAATTTCAGTGGGGATGAAGGAGTATTGTGCATAGATTAAACCCCTAAGATAGAGAAGGTCAGCTGGAAGACCCAAAAAGCTTAGAATTCTATTGCGTGGAGAGGAATCGAAAACAGTAAAGTGTGGGCGATGCAAATAAACCGAGCATAATCGCCGGTCATGCAAGTTTCTGATACTCGGTGTATAGCATATCATGTAATTTATGTACTCCGTATGATACATACAATTGAAAGTTATATATTGCTCCTAGTTGATCTTCATATATAGCATATCGTGTAAAAATGCACCAACTATCAGCCCTTTCCAAAATGCCCCCTTGTACTATAAAAAGAAATTATCCACCATATTACCTGCATAATAAGGGTGACATCTGGATAATCAACACCGCGTACAGATACATCAAAAGTCACAAGAATAAGACCTTTTGACTTTCGGAACTCATCTCCAACCCTGGTTCTATATCTCTGTGACTTTTTAGAATGGATTTCCCGCACATTTAGGTTAAACTCAGAAAGAAGTTTAGCAACCAGTCTTGTGACCATTGTAGCAGTACAAAAGACAAGAACTTGCAATTAACTTCGACTGGTATAGATCAGAGGTTGCGGATCAAAGAATCTTGGCAAGAAGAGTAAAATTGATTCCTGTAACTGTGACCAAGTAATGATGCATGCCTTACAGTCAATATCCTCTGATATATGGTTTGTGAGAATATTATATAATATTGAAAAATGCTTGTCAATAGGGGCAACTAAATGTGTCTGTCTGACCTGAGTCACAGTCCACATTGGAATATTTACGAAAAAAGTAACTAAATAGATTGAGCCACCCATCTAAAAAAATTGGTCATCACCAATCAAGAAGAAATCATGTGTATGATTTACCTGTGAGTGTGTCTCCTCATACTTTGTATGATACATACAATTGAAAGTTATGTATTGCTCATAGTTGATCTTCATGTTTCTCAAGTTAGAAAATGTTGAAGGAATCTCACCACTTAGCCCATTACTATTCATGCATATGTTAAAAGCAAGAACAGATCTTTAATCTAATTCGAAGATTTCTTATGCTCTTATTAACTAGGGATTCCACAAACAGATTGGATGAACTTAATTGAAAGTTCAAATAAACCCTTTAGTTCTCATCAATGGGCAACCACACCTTTCCACCCATTTTTCGGTGCCTGTCTGTCCATATGTTAAGATGCAAGTATTGTAACCATTAAAGGCAAATTTGATCACTAGCTCAACTTTGGAAAAAAAAAATTCATCTAAAAGTTTTCAAGAACGTATCCAACTTCACAATTTCACATTGAGAAGCAACTGGGAAATTGCATTTATAACAATAGAGAAATGGAAACTATCTAACATACTGACAGATTCAAAATAAGTACCTCATGTTTGGGCACTAACCTAGTCACTGTTGGACCTCCTCCACACCTAAAGACAGAGAGATTCAAATTAGTTCACGAGTGCCCCATCAGCAAGGCATCCGACTAGATCAACGTTCCCAATCAGCATACACGTTTGCGATGGGTGTGGTGGTGGAACAACACCTAATAGAACTTCATGAAGCACAACATAATAGCATCTCTCTATTATACATTGCATCATTCAGTACAGAATCGTTATGCATATTATTGCATCGAAATGCACGATTAACATAAAAATTATCTGAAATCATTGGTACTATGGAGTATAGATAATCAAGAAGGAACATAGGACATGGCTTTAAAGAAAATGCCTTTGACATATAGTAGGATACAAAATTACTGCTTCAATGAATTGCTTATAACATATAAAAGGATCAATTCCCCCATAACTCATCTCAAATTTCTCCTCTACTAGTTTGACAATACTTCATTTTTGTTTTCATCCCATGCTGCCCTCACCTAGCAGAAAATATGCCCATTGACTAATGGAGAATAAAATGATATAATCAGCATTCCTAGACCATGAAAGCAAGAAAACTTGTAACTGATTCAGTAGTACGGTTCCTGGATGGGTAATTTGTCTACTGTTGAGAAGAGATTGAGAGCATGAACAGGAGGTATAACATGTATTAAGTAATCTTGTTGTGATAAGATTCAAATTTAAAATTTCTCATTGTACAATAAAAATATATAATATGTAAGGGAAACGAACAAGTTGAATCTTTACCAAATTCAGGGAAGAAATCATATATGCTTGTCCTTGAAGAACCATTCCTTCTCCTTATTAAACTCCTTCTTCTTATTCGCTAACTTTTCCTTGTTCTTGAAGAACCATTCCTTGTCGACCCCAGGGGTTGTATCGAATGCAGACAGGGACAAGTATGAAGAAATCTTGTAATTTGACGACTTCAGTGTCCTTTTGGCTCTCCTTTCATAAACGGGATGAGAAGTGGATTCATTCCATACATTACCTTTGACATTACTATACGATTGCACATTCAGATCCACATGTTCAAGATCTTTATCTTCAATATCATTTACTTCCACTCTCTTCCTCAACTCCTCACCCTCCTCCATCACAAAACGTCTCCTCTGTGTACGACTACCTTCCTTCTCCTTATTAAACTCCTCCCTCTCATTTGCTGACTTTTCTTTATCCTTGAAGAACCATTCCTTGTCCATAAAGAACAAATCCTTCTCCCTTTTCAGTAACGTTTTCCTGTCATCAAACATTGCTTCTTTCCTTCTCATCTCTGCTTTCTCTTTTCTCAATTTGTCCCTCTCATTTTTCAATTCCTCTCTCTTCTTCTTCAACTCTTCCCTCTCAATCTGAAATTCCTCCATAAGAACAACATTCAGTATACCCCCCTTCGGTCCCTCTCCCTCCACGCCTTTCTCATCACTATCATTTAGCTCGCCATCCTCCTTGTGATCAATCTCATTATCCTCCTCATCATCTTCCTAGGTCTCAGTAACCTACAAAATATATAGATGGATATGTAAGAGTAAGGATAACTTTACAATGACAGACACGAAATTATAGTTCATTTTCCGTAACATCTCACTTGGAAACTGTCACGTACCGAGCAAACGATATCTATTTCCCATTCTCGTAGCGTTGGTTCTAATTTCATTACTACTGATGTTTACAAAAGAACAAAGAGTAATGTTAAATAAAAAAGCATATACATCAAGTTAAGCAAAGTAAATGCTGGAGATATATATATATATATATATATATATATATATATATATATATATATATATATATATATATATATAAACTTATAGCTGTACTCTCAAAAATAGCATGCATTTTGTTGTACCTCCAACCCTTCCAGCCTCAATATTGAATGAAGCGTGGAATTTGATGAGGAATATATGAAACAACACAGTCTTGTAGGGCCAGTAATATCTCTACTGCTCATACCCGTTAGAATGAAATTACACCAGGTTAAAAATTCATAATTGACTATAGAGGGAAAATATATACAAAGTAAAAGGTGTTCTTAGTTGTAGAGGAAGGACGCAACCACATACAGTGTACTGAGGGGAACTTGATGCGGCAACACCAGATTCGATTCCTTGTGACATTGTATAGTATCCCAAATTACCCCAGGGATACCTATAGAAATCATTTAGCAAGTCGACCAAGTAAATATAATCCATGTTGCACATGGTTTTTGGTTCGGTTCCCCTAAGAAAGTGCTCCACAACTAGAAGTAGGGCAACCTTCGCAAAGTCCTCATGCTTATTGTTATCAACTAATCTCTCAAACACCTCCATTAGTTGCTTCTTTAATACTGAATACTCTTTGAAGTATTTGCCTCTTAATGTACTCGTACTGCAACGATTGTTCGGTAAAATTAGATCTCCAATCTTAAGATCGGCAATGAGGGTGAAGTCCATCTCGGTAAAGTGCAATTGCCTCCCTTGATGTCAAATACTAGATTACTTTTGTATCTACAAAAAGAATGTGAAATAGAGCCTCTAAAAATCTAAAGGATGTAACATGCAATAGAAACGAGAAAGGAGATTGCCTAAACAAATTTAGGCGACTATCGTGCTTCTCTACTCCACCCTTCACCTTGTCAAACCTCCATGTTAGTGTACACCTAGATGTTGGGTTGGGGATTGCGGAAGAATATTCGTCACCTGCAGAGATGAATTGAAAAACATATCAAGCATAAAATTCACAAGATAAACGTAGTGGACAAAATCAGACTACGTTGAAAAGAATGTAGCATTGTATTAATTTGAACAAGCTTCATATGAAATGGAGATAGAACTTGAACGGAAAATACCGAAAATTGTATGAGACAAACTATCAATGTAAGTAAGACAAACTATAATTTAATTGGGACAAACATGAAATTGAGCGGGGCAAATTGCATAATGAGCAAGGCAAGCTAGATATTTAATGGGCCAAACTATAAAAAGTTCAATGTGTAATCTCGGCATTCAATGTGTATTCCTGAATAATCTCATTTTTCAATTATTCAACCATAGCATTTTACCAAGTTCAATGTTAGCCAAATTAGTGAACATTTACATGTTTCGATGTAACAAGAAGATGTTATTTGTAACTAGTTTTGTTGGTTGGTTAATTGGTCACAATTTCATCATGAAATGGGTTGGATTTGTATTATTTTGGATATAACAAAATAATTCTATTACATGTAATGTACTTATTCGATCTAATAAGTACCTTGTGTCAGAATTGAGGAAGTCTATCCCTTGAATCTTTAGTATTCTTTTATTTTTCACCCGTGTCTACATTTTGGCAGAATACCATCGCCTATTATCACAAAGAATCTGAAACATTGAGCGGGGCAAAGTAGAAAATTGATCGAGGAAAACACCAGTTTTAATAGGGGAAACGTGCAATTTAGTGGGGAAAACATGAAATCGAGCGGGCCAAACTTGAATTTCAGCGGGGAAAACATGAAATTAAGCAGGGCGAACCAGATATTCAGCGGGGCAAACTAGAAAATTAGCAGGGCAAGCATGAAATTGAGCGGGACAAACTAGAAATTCAGCAGGGCAAAATAGAAATTTAGCCGGGTAAACTGAAAAATCAGCGGGGCAAATATGAAATTAAGCGAGGCAAACTAGAAAATTAGCGGAGAAAACATAAAATTGAGCGGGCAAACTAGAAAATCAGCGGGGCAAACTAGCAAATCAGTGGGGCAAACATGAAATCAACTAGGGCAAACATGAAATTGAAGGGCAAAGTAGAAATTTAGCGAGGTAAACATGAAATTGCGCAGGGGAAACTAGAAAATCAGTGAAACTAGAAAACTAGCAGGGCAAACATGAAATTATGCAGGGAAAACTAGAAAATCAGTTGGGAAAACATGAAATTGCGTAGGGAAAACTAGAAAATCAGCGAGGCAAACTAGGAAATCAGCGAAGTAAACATGAAATTGAGGGGGGGAAACATGAAATTTAGCAGGGCGAGCTAAAAAATCAGCGGGACAAACTTAACAGATAATTTCATGGCTTGAGCTGAAAAATATAAACATATCCAATGTTTAAATGGACCCACATGTAAATTTTGCATTGAACTTCTCATGTTGATCATTTCTTACGGGCTACATAAGTTTTGGATCAAGCTTATAATTGTGTTTTCTATTAATCCATGTCTATATGATCTTATGAATAAGTTTGATAACAAACAAACATCACTGTTGGGACCACTATGGTTTTAATAGTGGAAATCATTATGGCCACTGTTTCCCATGGTATGATTTACTTGATCTTTTGATATGCTTCAATTTGGGGCTAAACTGCTAAAATTAGATGGACGGCGTGGATATACTACATACATTCAATGTAGGGCCATCTAAGTTTACTTAGTACAATGGGAGCGTACTGACCAACTCAGTACTCAATCCGATTACGCTTGTTATGCCCCACAATAATGTTTTATTTGTAATACATCACGTTCATCGGATTATCTAATACCCTCCATTTTCATCGAATTATGTATACACCAAAACCCCATATGTGGGAGGGCACCTAGACATTAAACGGAGTGGGACAAACATGAAATTGAATGGGGCAAACATGAAATTCAGTGGGGGAAACATTAAATTTAGCGGGGAAAACATGCAATTGACTTGATTTATAGCGGGGGAAACATGAAATTCAGTAGGGCAACTAATGAAATTTAACAGGGAAAACATGAAATTCAGCAAGAAAAACTACAAATTGAGTGGGGAAAATTAAAAATTCAGTGGGGAAACAGAAAATTCAGTGGAAAAAATTGAAAAATGAGCAGGGCAAACATGAAATTCAGCGGAATAAACTATGAATTTAGCGGGGTAAACTAAAAAATTAGCGGGGCAACTTGAAAAATCAGCAGAGCAAACATGAAATTGAGCGGGAAAAACTAAAAAATCAGCGGGGCAAACTAAAAAATCAGCGGGGCAACCTGAAAAATTAACGGGGCAAACATGAAATTGATCGGGGCAAACTAGAAAATCAGCCGGGCAACTTGAAAAATCAGTGGGGTAAACATGAAATTGAATGGGGAAATTTAGAAAATCAGCAGGGCAAACATAAAATTGAGCGGGGCAAACTAGAAAATCAGCGGGGCAAACATGAAATTGAGCGGGGGAAACATGAAATCAGCGGGGCAAACATGAAATTGAGCAGAGAAAATATGAAATTAGTGGGGCAAACTAGAAAATCAGCGGGGCAAACATAAAATTGAATGAGGAAATCTAAAAAATCAGCGGGGCAAACATGAAATTGAGCGGGGCAAACTAGAAAATTAGCGGGGCAAATATGAAATTGAGCGGGGGAAGCATGAAATCTGTGGGGCAAACTAGAAAATCATTATGCCCACTGTTTTCTGTGGTATGATTCACTTGATATTTTAATATGCTTCAATTTAGGGCTCAACCCCTTAAATTAGATGGAAAAACGGATGGACGGCGTGGATATACTATAGGAAACAAATTGGCTACTCCCCCTGCCACCAGCCAATGGCTGGTGTTCGGTGCTCTGTGGGCCCCATCATGATGTATGTGTTTCATCCATGCCGTCCATCTATTTTTTTAGATCATTTTATCATATTATACAAAAATTGAGGCATATCCTTATCTCAATTAGACTACATTACAGGAAACAGTATTTAATGAACATCAACCATTAAAAACTTTTTGGGGGCCATAAAAGTATTGGGTCAAGATGATCTTTGTTTTAGCCTTCATCTGGGTCTTTATCACCTAATAAACAGATTGAATTTCAGACAAACAATACAATGGGCCTCAGGAGGATTTAAATGATAGATATCCAATCACCATTGTTTTCCTCTAGTATGGTACATCTAAGATTTATATCCCTCTTATTTTTAATCTTGTAATATGTTTTCTTTATGTAGGCATGGTTTATTTTCCCTTGTAAGAAATAGATTCTTTCACATGCATATTAATCCTTTTAGTTAAGGATTTATTTTAGTGCTCAACTAGTAGTCTATGGAATATTCATTTGAGCGGGACAAACTGGAAATTGAGCGGGACAAACTGAAAATTTAGCGGGCCAAACTGAAAATTGAGCAGGCCACTAGCCAAATTTCCATCTAATTTGGGGCTGAACCCCTTAAATTAGATGAAAATTGAGCGGACAAAATAGATGAAACGCATACACCATGGTGGGACCCACAGAGCATCGACCACCAGCCACGTACATCATGGTGGGGCCCATAGAGCACCGGAGGAGTAGTCAATTCGTTTTCTATACTTATACATTCAATTTGGGCCCAACTGAGTTTAAAATATACCTGTGTTGCGTGCTTTCTTCGCTGGTCTGACCATTTTCAGAAGAAGACGAAATGTTGGTAAGGGGGGCCCACAAAAAAGGGTTTTTTTTAATCTTTCTAACGGGGTGCGGAAAGGTGGTGAAAGCAATGGCAGTGAAGCAGCAGTGGAAAGGGAGAGGAAAAGCAAACAGTTGAAAGGGAGAGGAAAAGCAGCAGCAGTGAAAAGGAGGGGTATTTTCAACCTGAAATTCGTAATCCGCACGTGCAGTTCTAAGTTGCAAAAGAAAGTTTCTCTTCTTTCATTAAAACAGCTGGATAAAAGGTGGGGTCCATAGTCCTAAATTTCTCAAGATCTTTGATTCGTTAGTAGTGACGCGGATTCCGTACGTCGCCTGCCTAAACAGACTCGGTCCAGGTAGGAAGGTGTTCTGTGGGGCCCACTGTGACGCATGTGTTTTATCCAGGCCATCCATTCATTTTTGTTGTATAAGGCACGTCGAAGGTGGAAATGGATTGGCTACTCCCCCTGCCACCAGCCGATGGCTGATGGTCGGTGCTTTGTGGGTCCTACCATAATGTATGTGTTTCATCCATGCTATCCATCTATTTTTCTAGATCATTTTATGATATGAAACTAAAAATGAGGTATATCCCAATGTCAAGTGGACCACATCACAAGAAACAGTGTTGTCGACTATTAAAACCTTTCTGGGGCTATAAAAGTTTTGGATCAAGTTGATCTTTATTTTTTCCCTTCATCTGTGTATGTATGACCTAAGCAACAGTTTGGATGTCAAATAAACAATACAGTGGGCTTAGGAGGATTTTAATGGTAGATATCCAATCACTATTATTTTCCAGTGGTGTGGTCCACCTGAGATTTATATCCCTCTTTCTTTTTGGACGAAACAATAAAATGATCTGTAAAAATGGATGAACGGAATTGATGAAACACATACATCATGGTGGAGCCCACAGAGCACCGACCACCAGCCACGGGCGGGTGGCAGGGGGAGTAGCCAATTCGTTCCTGTCGAAGGTGTTGCACTCGAATCAGCCAGTGAAGGCCACTGGTGGGACCGCAGCGTTGGCGCTAGATTAGAAGTAGGTGTGCTTGTATGACTACGTGGGCATCTCAGAGCCTACTCAACTCAAAAGGTATTTATTGAAGTGTTCAGTACCCTGCATCGAGCAAGGTTAATTGGCAAGTTGGGGAAATTAGAGACTAGATTACAACCTAGAATCTTCAATCATCAACTAGTTTAAAGGTGCACACCATAAGGTGATCTGAGTAGGGAGGAGGTTTAACCCTTGCGAATAAGTTATTTTTACCTTGTACCAGCGATTATAGAACTGGCCCACTTAAGGACTTTTATCTCACCAATACTTTAATGTAGTATTTTTCAATCAAATTAAAAGTAAGATTAGCATAAATACAATCGATCTTTTATTAATGTATTGACCATGTTACAATCGTTGTACTTTGCACTCTTAATATTAAAGCGAAAAGAAAAGAAAGATAAATAGCAGACGCACTTATCGAAACAAATGATCGAGGTGCACGGTCAACAAAGTATGATCAAGATATGAACAACTGAATCGGAATTTAGATAAACATAGGGATCTTGCCACTTAAGGTTGTAGATATTTAATATACACCCAAGTATATTGTATTTTTCCTTATTTATCATATTTGATTTATTCTTTTAGATATAATTAGAATTTGTTTAGATATATTTAGATTATTCTCTATCTCTATAAATTTAATATATTACAATGCCAGTAGAATCAATCAAGTAATTAGCCTTTCGTACCTTATCAATCTATCAAAATTTTCATAGTATCAAAGCCTCTAATCCATCGCTCTTGATCGTCGCATCCATAATGTTTTTTCTTATTTTTATTCGATCGTGTTGCACACACTCTATTTATCATCACTCTTGACCTTATTCATCATTCATCATAGCTCGGCTACCCACAACCCAAATCCATCTCCACTATTGAATCCATCCCCACCTCCTTCCCAAAATCCATTAGCAAATCTGAAACCCATCACCACCTTCTCCGACTACTACAGTTACAAATCTAAGTCCATCATCGACGGAGCACCATGCTTGATCTCACTACCCGTCATCGTCTAGCCCGATCTACATCAGCGATCGATCGCCTATAGTAGCCATATCTCCACCACCATTACAAAACTCAACCATCATTTATCAAACTCCCCTTCTAACGTCCATCATCAACAACCCATTATGGGCACTCAAACCCCCATCTTTGACATTGTTTCAGTTAAAAAAGTATCACAATCATATATTTCCTCTACAAGATACGAGCATAAATAGCCACTATACAAAGTTTAGATCCTAAGTTTAGGACCGAGTATCTCTAAGCTAGCAAAGTATATCTCTAATCAAATATTTACAGAATATCTCTAAAATATTTACAGAATCAAATCAGTCTATACAAGGTAGTACACCCACTTGGAGATATTCTAGAATCACGTCAATTGTCAACACTCCCCCTCAAGTTGGTGCATAGATGTCGCTCATTCTCAACTTGTCAAGACCGTCATTAAATGCTCGACTTGACACAGCGTTGGTAAGTAGGTCAGTGAGCTGGTCTTGAGACGAAACATGAGGCATTTCAATAATCTCTATTTCTAGTTTCTCCTGGAGGAAATTCCTATCAACTTCAACATATTTAATTCAATCATGTTGAATTGGGTTGTGGGCAATATGGGCTTTTCGATGGTACCTCGTGAGGGAAGAAGCTGATGCTTGTGGTGACTGAGAGACCGGTGACTAAGATACTGTTGAAGCCACTTCTATATGATTCTGACGATTTTCATCTTCTAAGGTTGCGCATTCTGCTCATTTGCCTCCTCTGGATGTTAGCCACTATTATCCAAATTTTCACCACTTGTAATGTCCAAGTTGTCCTACTCAAGTTGGTGCATAGATGTCGCTCATTCCCAACTTATTGAGATCGTCATTAAATGCTCGACTTAACACGGCCTTGGTGAGTAGGTCAGCGAGTTGTTCTTGAGACGGAACTTGAGGCATTTCAATAATCTTTGCTTCTAGTTTCTCCTTGAGGAAATGCTTATCAACTTCAACATGTTTAGTTTGATCATGTTGAATTGGGTTGTGGGAAATATCACAAGCTGCCTTGCTATCACAATATAGCGTCATTAGACTGGCGTGCTTAATACGCAGATCTTTCAATAAATTTCTAATCCACAATAATTCGCATACTCCCTTAGCTATTCCCTTGAACTCAGATTCAACACTGGATAGAGCAACTATAGCCTGTTTCTTGCTTCGTCAAGTAACTAGATTTCCACATATAAATGTGAAATATCCTGATGTAGATCGCTTATCTTTGATTGCTCCAGCCTAATCTGCATCGGTATATCCTTTGACATCCAGGTTATCTCCTTTTGTAAACATAATCCTTTTTCCTGGAGATGACTTCAAGTAGCGTAAAATACGTGTAACTGCATCCATATGTTCTTCGCTTGGGGAGTGCATGAATTGGTTGACAGCACTTAGCGCATACATCAATCTCCGAACTAGTTTTTGATATCGCTCCATTTTGTCAGAACTTGATCTGGATATATGCCTAGTTTAAAATTTTCTTCCATAGGAGTGCTAACTGGACTACACGCTGTCATACCAATTTCACTTAATAGATCTAAGGCATATTTTCGTTAAGATAGAAAAATACCTTCCTTTGACCTTGACACTTCAATTCCAAGGAAATATTTCAATAGACTAAGATCCTTTAAATTCCTAGGCAAGGTGATTCTACAATGCATTCCTTTCTTCTAGATAATTTTCTGTTACTATCATATCATCAACATACACAATAAGACAAGTAATCTTTCCTTTATTATGCTTCAAGAAGAGGGTATGATCTGAGTTACTCTGCTTGTACCCAAAAATCTTCATAGACTTTGTGAACCTTCCAAACCATGCCCTGGGAGATTGTGTTTAGTCAGATTCAGATTTTGAAGTAGGTTGTCAAGGCTGAGGCTTGGCTCATTGAACCATCAGAGAGGAAGACTCGGGGCTGTCAAGTTCAACATTCAAGATAGCTCGGCGTACAACATCCCGATGTACATAGGCGTAGGTGTCTTCGAGATCCATCGGGGGGTCCTTCCGAAGAACTTCATCCCGGATTTGTTCAAACTCTGCATCAAGTCCACTAAGGAATATGTGCACATGCAAGCGTTCAACCGATTTCTTATAGGTGATAATATCATCGGGATCCTTCATGATAATTTTATCACGATAATCTAATTCTTGAAAAATTTCCACGAGCTCACCGTAATAGGTTGATGGGGGTGGCCAACTTGTTTGGTTGAGAAGGCGCGCTGATTCAGTACGAAGAGTTGTGTCTCATCCGATCCATCATAGAATACTTTGGCAAGAGTACTCTAGATTTCCCGTGTGGTGCGCAGTCATAGGTAACACTTCATTATCTCCGACGACATAGAGGTCAACAACTAGCCTTTGACCTTTTGATTTTCCGCATACTACTTTACATAGGTGGCGTTGGTTTCCTTCGGGGGGTCAGTTTCGCCAATAATATGTTTGAGTTTCTCTCATCCTGCGATTTGCATCTCCAATATTTGGGACCATACGTCATAGTTAACTTCAGTGAGGACAACACTGGCATAGAAGCCAGAGTTTTCGGATTAGATATGGATAACTGGGGTAGATGATTCAGGAATGGTGGATTCGAGTTTGTCGTGAGCCATATGGGTTCTTCAATGGTGGTAGTTTGTGTTGAGGGTCAAATATTTCATATCAGACCCCAGTTATTGCCTGGATTTACGAACATGGTACTGTTTAACGGCCCTATTTTAATCGTGTTTGTGATGCAGGGTGTATTTAGGAGTCTGGACTGAAATTTGGTACTAAAAGTGTCGATTTAACGCTCAGAATTCACTGAGGAAAGGGATGAACCCCAGGGGACTGAGATTAATAAATTTACACGCCAGAGATCCTAAAAAATTAAGAAACTGAAGCTCAAGTGGCCTGAAAGACGTCCAGAATGCAAGATCACAGGGTTCTCACCATCCATTTGGCTCGAAACTTCATGCATGGCCAGAGGACCATAAATTAACTGTACAAGTCAAAATTCAGCCATTGGATCCCTGTGAAAGTGGCCTAAAGGATAGATCAACCCATAAAAATGTGATTTGATGCCCGCCTAATATCTAAATATTCTTCAATTTTGGTCTCAACTGTTAAAATGAACTGAGAAAAGAGATGGTCGGAGCGGATTTATCAAAAACATCAAGGTGGATCTTACATGTATGGTGCGAGTGCACAGAAGGCACACAGCTTGCAGTGCACCGTACCTCTTGGGTCGGTTAGTGGACATTGACCCGTCCCAGCTTTGGCATAAGAATAACGTCCGCACCATGTCGACGCTAATCTGCATTGTAGGCCCCACCCATCTCATATTTCAATGATCTGAACCGTTCATTCGTCTCGGGAAGAGGCCAAGACCCTCTCCAAGGTGATTTTTTGACCCATGAAAACGTACAAGTGTTAACTACGATCACACGTAAGATGGACGGTAGAATGAAATATCTTGTGGGTCACACCGAAATCAACCCAGTCTCGCCCTTCCCGGACTATTTTTCGTTGGGAATCTAATGGTCGGTGTGGATTTCTCATCACCGTCAATCTAGGGCCCACCGACCATCACAGTGCGAAGCTAAAAACTCTGTTCGCAAACAGAGTCTATGGACGAACCTTGTGGGCCGCCATTAAGGTCTCACGTGGCTGATTCGGACCGTCTATCTTGTTCGGGGCCTATGTCAATACAAAACCGCAAGTTTTGGAGAATGCATGCAAGATGCAGCATGCACAGGCTCAATCGCAAGGGAAATCGATTCCTTTTGAAGCTAGAGGATCTTGGTTGTTCTATGATCAGCGGGCCACTTTTTGGTGCGATTAGGATCATGAAAGCTTCTCCCAGGGGACAACCGACCAAGGCTAAGAAGCCTGACCAGTCGGATCATGCATCAGGTTCTCCGTTCGCCAAGAGAAAATTCTGCACACAAGTCGGGTGCGTTTCTGTTTGCTGCGTAAGTTGTTTTGCACCGATCTTCTCCACCACCTCTAGACTCCTATAAAAGAAAGAGGGAACGTGAGATCATCAACATGGATCCTGGGCAGCCATGGAGGAGATCTAGACGTGTGAAGAAAGGGTAGAGAGAGAAACGTGGAGTAAAGCCAGTTTTTCAGTTCTTCCCTCTTTCTTTATTTTTCTTTGTTCATGCTTTTCATGGTTGTAGCATGGCCATGTCAGGATAAACCTCTTAGCTAGGGCTAAGAGGTGAAGCTTATAGCGTGATTGGAATGTTAGCTCTACTTTGATTTATATTTATTGAACTCTCATGGATGCTAGTTTGATTATAAGGAATGTTTTTAGTTTTAATGGTTTGTTGTGACTCAAATTACAATAGATCTACCATAGCTTGAGATATTCTCTTTTCATGTATTGAGATTGTGAATTTAGGAACTCTGTTGTTCACCATCGTCTCATGGGCATGGTTGGGTGATGGAACCCTTCCTAACTTTCACAATTCTCTCACGATTGGCTGTAAGATTGGTAAATTGTTGTTGTTTGCTATAGTCTCCTGGGCATGGTTAGGTGACAGAATCACTTCCAAATCTTCGCCATTCTTATCTATTAATGATTAGACTCATGAGAAGTTAAGAGATCTAACAACTTTCTTCTTACCAACTAGATAGGATAGGACTTTAATTTCAGTTGTGTCCTTAAATCATTACTAGGTAGCTTCTCAATTGCTACAAGTGGATCCTTAGCACCCCAGTTTTTCATCTTTAAATTTACAAGTTTTAGATTAATATTTCACAATTATTTTTTCATACTCACTTGATTTAGATTTCATCTTCTTTTAGTTCTAGTTCTAGTTACTTTAAGATTACGTACAAGATTCAATCCCTGTGGATTCGACCTCGATCTTACCGAGATTATTACTACATCACAACCCTATACTTGGGGTGTGAACAGTTTGGACAATACGGGAGGCTTTGATACCAAGTTAAAAAAGTCTCACAATCATATATTTCCTTTATAAAATGACGGGCATAAATAACCTTTATACAAAGTTTAGATCCTAAGTTTAGGACCGAGTATCTCTAAGCTAGGAAAGTATATCTCCAATCAAATATTTACAGAATATCTCTAAAGTATTTACAGAATCCATTCAGTCTATACAAGGTAGTACACCAACTTGGAGATGTTCTAGAATCACGTAAATTGTCAACAGTTTCATGCGACAAACTCAACTCTGTAGCATGTCATAACAATAGTTCTCACCACCGCTCGAGGGTAGCTCTTTGTCATATATTGCCTGGTATAATAAGGTTGTCGAACATAGATCCGGGATCGAGATCTCCTGGTGAGCGTGAGTCATCTTTGGAGTCAGATCGCTGCATTCACCATCTTTCAATGGACCTCTTCATCCATAACCACCACCATCATCATGTTGTTGCTATTGATTGTGTAATTGGACCCCATCATTTGGTAATTGTCATTAATATTGCCACGCCCCAAACTCGAAAACCCAACTCATAAAATTTTTGATTGCCAAATCCGGCGCCGACAGCCTCCATAGAACCCCATTCTCGACTCTCAGCGCCCATCCGCCAAGTTCCGATCCTGGGATGCTACGAGGAAGATTTTTAACATCAATTTGATTCAGTATATAAGCATAAGCATAACATAACCCACAAATAATAACCACAAGAACACCATCACAAAATCCACTATGATAAAAAATTTTAAGTACAAGGTGCACAAAGGAAAATACAATGGTGATAATAACCAAAAACTCCTGAAACTCTGCGGTATACTCCAACTGCGACGAGGCTACAACTGCCTTCAAGCGTCACCTGCACGCATCAATCGTGCATAAGCTTATAAAAATCTTAGAGGGTGGTGTAAGTGTGTGCGTAGCATGAACGTGCTCAAAATGTAAGGTCAAAGAAATATAAAATTATGCTGATGGGTACATGAATGCAATCAGCTATACCAAGGCTATGCGATGCAAGATATGAATGCTATCGGCTATAATAGGACCATGCAATGCGAGATGCAACTCAAGCATGCCAATCCTCATCCAAATCCACATATCAATACAGTTCTCATTCTGAATAATCACCGGAGTTTAGTACACTTCAAATGGCACTGCCCCTTTCCCTGGCGCGCAGTCCAAGTGAGCATAAGAAACCTCTCTATCCGCCTGGCCAATAGTCTACCAATATTTATTCGGCATGTCGATAGTGGACCCATTCACGAGCTAGTCAAACTCAGCCTAGTATTGCACCCTACCCTCGGGCGAGTAAGGTCATACCCCTTTCTAACCAACCATGACACAGTGGGAGTCATGGCCTCCTGGTATTCGGCCCTCGTGCGCTCATATATCCACTCGGTCTCAACGTTGGAGTCTCCTCTGGTACCATCGGATTTAGAGATTTTCACCCAGGGACATCTATGGTGCCCCGATGCTAGAAATAATATTTTCGGTATCTAATCCAGTCATCCACATGTGTCTGTGAAGGCTATGGCCCTGACGTCGCTAGGGCATATGATAATCATAATCACACACATGCAAGTGCATGAATCACTCTACTAGACATGTAACAATCCTGCGCGTACCGCTCGCTCATGTAAGGCAACTTCGCCTATCAGGGAGCCCTTAAACAATTTGCCCAATGGCATATGATATGATCAGTCACTCCTCATATCAGGCATACATATGATGCGTATGATCATGAATCATGGATCTATACTAAACATGTTATGTGATGATGGGCTCTGTTCATAACAAAGATGGGCCTAGATGGCCTACACACTACAAGTATGGATCTATTAATGGGCCCTAGGGAGAGTGACAATGTGGACATTTGACCAACATCATCCTTACAATGTGGACATTAAACCTTCATTGCTCCCAAAGCACAGCCTACCATGAACATCGTTACATAAACCATGGAGGGATCACACATTGCAATGGGCCTTATGTACATCCTGTTGGGCCTCGACCCAAGGGCTCCAAATACATCAAATGGGCCGCATCACATGGGCTTCATATATGTCAAAGTGAGCCTCAATAACAGGCCACAAATACATCAAGATGTGCCTAATCATATGGGCCTTATATTCATCAAGTGGATCGCATCAATGGACTATACTTTGGGCCTTATGTACATTACAATGGGTCATAACCCATGGGCCTTGAATACATCAAATGGGCCCTCATATGGCAAGTGGGCCACATCACATGAGCCATATATACATCAAATGGGCTACGCCAATAGGCCCTATGTATATCAAATAGGCCACACCCAAATATAAGTGGTGATAATGATTTCCACCATTAAAATTTCCAAGGCCCGCCATATCATGTATTTCCCATCCAATCTGATTATAAGGTCTCACAGACCCGAATTAAGAGGGAAAACAAATATCATTTTGTTCTAAACCTAGTAGCCCCAAGAGTTTTAATGGTGGACATTCAAACTCACTGTTTCCTGTAATATGGTCCACTTGATCCTAGATCTGTCTCATTTTCAGTTTCAAGCGTTAAAATGAGCCATCAAAATGGTTGAACGGCTTAGATGCAACACATGCATCATGGTGGGTTCCATAAATGAACAGCGTGGATGAAGCAGGTGGGACCCACAGAGCTTGGTCACGCCACTACAGCGGCTAGCTAGAGTGAGGTACACCAGCCGTCCCACTCCCATGGACGGTGTGGATTAAAACACTTACACCAGTGGGTCCCATGTGCGGCCCACCATAACGTTTATCTGCCATCCAAGCCGTTAATAAGGCCACACAGACCCTGATGGAGAGGAAAAATAAATTTTAAAATGATCCAAAACTTCTACGACAACCCCAAAGGGTTTCAATGGCAAACGTTTAATCCCATTGTTACCTGTCGTGTGGGCCACCTGAGTCTCACATACGACTGATTTTTGGGGTGGCCCACTTGTTAGAGGGGACCCAA
Organism: Magnolia kwangsiensis; assembly: GCA_037074715.1. Classification (NCBI taxonomy): domain Eukaryota; kingdom Viridiplantae; phylum Streptophyta; class Magnoliopsida; order Magnoliales; family Magnoliaceae; genus Magnolia; species Magnolia kwangsiensis. Next base: position 3,629,591 of record CM073578.1, on the reverse strand, counting down.
CAAATGCACGGTGTTGATGATCGAAACACATCATGGTGGGGCCCACGGCTGGGACAGTGGGTCCCTACCCATCCGTCTGTCAGTGGCACAGTAGGACGCTGCTGCACGTCCTCAGGCATTAACGGTAATGCCTGCTGCCTGTATATATGTAGTTTTTTTATTTGGGGTTTTTTTAAAGATTTTTGTGGGTGGGGCCCACATCAGGTGAATCCACTCCGTCCACTCGCTCCTATGGCTCAAGACAAGCCAAAAAAGCCCAATATCAGAGGTATTTTTGTGTGTAAGAATATCAGGTAGATTTTTAACGGTAAAGATCACCATTTTCCAAGATATGACCCACCAAATACTTGGATTAACTTTATTTTTCGGCTCAACGCCTAAAATAAATTGAGAAATAGGATAGACGGTGTGGATTATATACATACATCAAGGTGGAGCCTACATGAATGGCCCACCCCAAGCTTAGTACACCCCAACGTCAGTTCACACTTCACTGTTAGCCACACCCCAAGCCAGTTTACACTTCTCTGTTAGGCCACGTCCAGTGTCCAGAGATGCTGGACGGTGTGGAATAACACAAGCATCATGGTGGGTCCCACATAGACGCGGCCCACCATGCATGTATATATATAATAATAATAATAATAATATAATATGAAAATATTATATATATTTCAGTCTAATGCGTGGGATTTTCCTGAAATATGATGGGCCACTTCGTTTGATGGATGGAGTAGATTTAACACAATTCGGTGGGGCCCACTATATTTTAAGGAGGGAGAGAGAGAGAGAGAGAGAGAGAGAGAGAGATACGGTGAGATAGAGGGACCCCGCCACTATGGGCCCCTCTCTACATTGCATACATCATTTTGGGTCCCACAACAAGTGGCCCTAAAATAAGAATCAACGGTGGATCACCCACCTCTAGGCCTTCTCCTTGATCCCTTGGACTCCAATGCTCATTGCCTTCACTTTTGATGGAGGTTGATGGAGTTTCGATGGTGGGGATGAGAGATAAGAGGGTTAGGAAGTGGGCCATACTAGAGCTTCTCCATGAGGGCTTGGAAGTCCATACATTGGAGCTTTTGGTTGGTTGGAAATGAGTTTTTAAAAAAATGAGAGAGGGAGAGGGTTGTAAAGAGAGAGAGAGAGAGTAGCTTAAGTAGGCCATGATTACTTATAAGAGAGGGTGGCTAGTAATAAATGATTGTAATTAAGAAGGACTAGGGTTAGGGTGGCTAGCCACAAGTGCCTGTAAGAAAGGCTAGGGGTAGGGTGGCTATAGCTAGGGCAGGGTGGATAAGGCTAGGGTGATGTCATCACCCTCATAATTACCTAGGGATTGGTATCACATGAGATAGGTGGGTCTTGCAATATGCGGTCCACGACCATTATAATTCATTGTCCACAACTTATTATCTAACGTCGGATTGGTGCACGAGACGCGGCGTTGGAATTGCGGCGATGACATGGTTGTTAAGATACACGTGTCGAGTTGAGTCGATTCAGGTTTGCAGGACTCGGATTAGGATCGCGCGTAAACGTCGGATAAATGTCGAAGGTTGCCGAAATTTGATTGGGAGGATCGCGGGAATCTATGGAATGGTACAGACTAGGATACTGGTCTTACAAATATTCCCTTTCGTAGAGGTTTGTTGTTAGACCCTTCATCAAGAACCACTATTTTTTTATACGTACTATTACTTTAGGCTTATTAGAATTTTGTGGACCTAGTACACATGGCTTATAAGTTATTTTTGTCAATCAAGCCAACATATGTTTCTTCTATTTTTGCTAGATCGGGATGGTAGACGTCTTGATATTATAATCCAATACCGTGGACCGCAAGTGGATGTTGATATGTGCTCGTGATTTCTAATACTGCAGGGATTGCTGTTTTGAAACAGAGATTTGCTGGTCATTACAAATTTGGGCCTTTTGATTATCTAGGCCTACATACATGCTAACAGAGTTAGGCAAGCCGTCCTGTGTAAACGGACATACACGCATCATCCGACAATACGTGTGAGGACATCTTCTGTCTTAGTAGAGGATACTTGTCGGCTCATTCTTGATATTTTAATGGGCCCCACGCATGTGCGTGTGATCCCGGACGCACGTGTGTGGGGCCTACTATTCAGAAAAAGGCCACCTTGGGCCTGGTTGGCCAGGGATGGACTCCAAAACCTCTAAATCTTAGCTCGATCCGATGTCCAGTTTGTGCATGGTGCTCCACCGAAGTTTCAGCCCTCCTGTAGGGCTAGATTCTGAAATTCTGTTATGAGGAGGAGAATTACTTCAATAGATGATTGATTTGAAGTGTAGATGATGGGGTGAGATGAGAAAAAGGGATGGTAGAAGATGGGTAGTAGAGATAGCGATGAATGGGGGCGAATCGAGATAGATGTGGCTTCGCACCACGATAGTTAACCCTTCGATGAAGGAAGGGTTTCGCACCCAATTAGGCTTCACAAATCAGAGAGTATGAAAATGTAAAATTTTTATTAGTCTTCAATGAATCGAAAGAGCCATAAGGGGTGCCTATTTATAGGAAAATCCTATACTCCAAAACTCACACCATGTGCGTAATCTATTACTTGGCGATGAAGTAAACTAAAATAAAAACCAAACAAAAAAATCTAAAACGTTCATGATGTTCTAAATCATATCAATAAGTAAGACCTAAAGTATGAGATCAATTTGACTAGTGGGCCACGATCATGAGATCCCATGATGGGCTTTTCTTGACTAACGGGCCTACTCTTTTGAATCAAAACTTCATCTTCTATCTAGGAGGCCTTCCCTGGACATCGTCATCGATCCAGATTGACGGTGGGGCCTTCCTTCTTCTGGCGTACCAGCATAGGGGTTAGTGTGAGTGCATGTGTGGACGACGTGTGTTGGATGTTCCCATCAATTCTCCCCGGCTGTGAAGATTTTACCACTAACGAAATAAAACTCTTAAAATGCTCCAAGATGTAAGGATCAAATCTCTAAAGCTCCTCCTCAACAAGCCACATATTTGTTGAAGCTGGACATGACTTCCACTTGACCGGGTATTTCTGATACATGTCGTCCGACGTTGAAACTATCTGATGGTTTAGGATATCATCTATTTCCTCTCTGAGTGTGTGAAGGTTAGGTATGGGAGGGAGAGGCCGAGAAGAAATGTAAGGAAGAATAGGTATAAGAGGTAGAGGCTGAAAAAATGAGTCCAGACGAGTAGGTATGGGAGGTAGAGGTTGGAATAATGGGTCGGGACGGGTAGGTATGGGATGTAGAGGTTGAAAAAATGGGTCGAAAATGGTAGGTATGAGAGGTAGAGGCTGGAAAGAAAGGTCAGGAAGAGTGAGTATGGGAGGTAGACGCTGGGAAAATGGGTCGGGACGGGTAGGTATGGGATGTAGAGGCTGAGAAGATGGGTCGGGAGGGGTAGGTACGGGACGTAGGGGCTGGGAGGATGGGTCGGGAGGGGGCCATGGATTAAGGGATAAATCTGAAAAATCAGGATGGGTGGACGAAGGGTCGGACAAAGTATCAGTGGTCCCCTGAAAAGTAATTAGATTCACCACATTGAATGTAGAACTAATTCTCATAGAAGGTGGAAGATCTACCTCATATATATTGAGACCGTTTCGTTTTATAATTTTGAAGGGTCTAGCGCTACACGTGTGTAACTTACAAACGGCCGCGGAGAATATCACTCGGGCCTGATGCGGACAATCACAGAGTCCTCAATATTGAACTCTTTGAAATGTTTATGCTGATTTGTAGAAAATTTATAATGTTCATTACTAGTAGTAATTTTTTACCCGATTTCTTGATGTCATGAATGAATTTGATGCGCAAAAGACTTTACAGGCTTTGACGACCTATAAAACGGTGACATAGGGACAAGATCAATAGATTTTCCAAGTTTATAACTAGTAACAACTTCATAAGGGCTGAGACCTTTGGACCTATCGACAGAATTATTAAACGCGAACTCGACTGTACGTATTATGGTGTCCCATATTCTGGTGTGCTTTATATCCCTCCTAAGGGGAGACTCATCTGCTAGATCATCAGAAAAAATATTGCATAACTCATCCACTACCAGAATGACCTCAGTGGGTAACTCTACACTAGCCTCTATTGCACTCTCTCCAGCCACGAGGCCGCACATGTTGTACCCCTCAAAATAGTGGTCTTGATGTCCCTCATGAAGTGGGTGCACGAGTGCACACCCATAATTAATTCCTTGACCAACTCCATTCTTTGTCTATCATCTAGGCCAGTTGCCTAAGATTAGACATCTATCCCAATGGTGGGATTTGTCCTGGTGATGGTCTTTAGTTGGGTAATGCATACATCAAGCTGTTCAAAGCATTCGTCCATTTCCAAGCGCTTAATCAAAAACTTCAACTTTTGGGACAGCTTGTTTAGTAACTCTTACAATTATTCCATGTTTAGTGTAGAGTGCCAACCAAAATTCAACAATATAGTTGTCAAAATATAAGATTTTTTTTATATATAAAAAATAAACAACCTAGTTTCTAAAAACAAAAAATGAAGGTTTTTAAAACAAGTTAGGAAATTTTCTATATATAAAAAAAAAAAAAAGAAAAAAAAAAGGAAAGTTTCTATTAAAAAAAGCAACCTAGTTTCTAAAAACGAAAAAGGAAAGTTTCTATAAAAAACAAATTAGGAAAGTTTCTAAAAAAAAAATTAGGAAAGTTTCTAAAAAAGTAAATTAGGAAAGTTTCTAAAGAAAAGCAACCTAGTTTCTAAAAACGAAAAAGGAAAGTTTCTAAAAATAAATTAGGAAATTTTTTAAAGAAACAAATTAGGAAAGCTTCTAAAAAAAAATAGAAAAGTTTCTAAATAAAACAACCTAGTTTCTAAAGAAGAAAATGGAAAGTAAACTAGTTTTTAAAAAAGAAAAAGAAAGAAAATTAGTTTCTAAAAACAGATTAAGAAAGTTTCTAAAAAATAGAAAAGGAAAGTTTCTAAACCTAGAAATAGAAAACTAAGTTAATTTGTAAAATAATTCAAATAAAGGGATAACAGAAAATTTCAGCAGCTTATGTCAGGGTTTATGGACCTCTAAACAACCATATATGATGAGAATTGAAGTGTAATGGACATAAACAGCCAAACTATAAACATGTAATGAATTCGATCCCCTACAAAAACCTGGTTTTGATACCAAATTTGATGTAGGACATGAAAATTAAATATGATATGTGAGATTTTAGGCTTAAGATCACGTTAGTTCAAAAATAATTACACAAATTTCATATCCCACATGAAAGTCCAAACATTCAATTAAGGAGAATCTATGCGGGCCCAGGCCTAGGGCTGGATCAATAAAAATTATGAACCAAACGATACTCAAAGATAAGAAATAATCATCCACACATGCATAGTAATCAGTCCCCAATCCAAGGGATTTAGAAATTCTAATTCAGAAAATCCTAAGGTAAGAAAAGGGGTATAAAATTTGAAATTTGAGTAATTTAGGGTTAGGTTTAGGGATTTTGGATGGAAGCGGAATGAAAGAGAGGAGAGAAACGAACCAGAGAAGTATCGTACGCATGAACAACAATAATGGCCCGGACCCATGTGTGTGTGATCTCGGCTGCACATGTGTGGGGCCCACTATTCAAAAAAAGGCTACCTTGGACATAGTCGGCTAGGGATGGACTCCAAAACCTCTAAATTTCAACTCGATCCGATGTCCGGTTTGTCCGTGGTGATCCGCCGAAGTTTTAGCCCTCCTGTAGGGCCAGATTCTGAAATTCTGCTGTGAGAAGGATAATTGTTGTAATAGATATTGATTTGAAGTGTAGATGATGGGGTGAGATGAGAAGAAGGGATGGTAAAAGATGGATAGTAGAGATGGCGATAGATAGGGGCGAATCAAGATAGATGTGGCTTCGCACCACGGTAGTTAACCCTTCGATGAAGGGAGGGCTTCACACTCAATTAGGCTTCACAACTCAGAGAAAAGAAAAATATAAAATTTTTATTAATCTTTAATGAATCACAAGAGGTACAAGGGGTTCTTATTTATAGGAAAATCCTATACCTCAAAACTCGCAACATGTGTGCAACCTATTACTTGACGATGAAGTAAACTAAAATAAAAAGTAAATAAAAAAATATAAAATGATCATGATGTTCTAAATCATATCAATAAGCAAGACCTAAAGTATGAAATCAATCTGACTAGTGGGCCACGATCATGAGATCCCATGATGAGCTTTTCTTGACTAACGGGCCCACTCTTTTGAATCAAAATTTCATCTTCTATCTAGGAAGCCCTCCCTGGATGTCATCATCAATCCAGATTTATGGTGGAGCCCTCCTTCTGACGTACGAGCACAGGGGGTGGTGTGCGTGCACGTGTGAACAGCGTGTACGGGATGTCCCCATCAAGTTGTCTAAGACTCTAGTACTCATCTTTTGTTGTCATCTACTTCCACCGAGGGCCATAAGTTGGTATGGCCAAATCACCATGGTAACATCATAAACCACATCCAATCTTACTAGTAATTCACCAAATTTCTTTATAAATTGATCATTTCTTCCCCTTCTACTACTTGGATTATAGATAGTGAAATTTCTACTCACATGACACATAATCTTTCCATTTTTACACACTCCACACACATTGTTAAGGCTAAACCCGTTACATTACCAATTAGAAATGTCACCTCATCACTCATGTTGGTTCGATTTCTTTGTTATTAAATATAGTTTTACATGATGTTCTTTGTGTTTTTCATTTTTATTTTAATCTATTGTCTATTACTCAACTCGTTAAAAGTTCAAAATTTGATGACATTTTTTTCAACTTTTTATTTTTTTAGGACATATCATCGAGAAAGTTACTTGAAATAGGTGAATTAGTATACAGACTTTACCACTACCTTCAATCTCCAATCATCACCCGATTAGTCATGCCTATTATTCAATCTACAAGCTCCAACCTTTGACACATGCGACTTGATCACCTATTTACATCTCACTAATTTCATATATCATTTATTTTAAGTAATATTTTTCCTCCTAAGATGTATGTCAAACGACTAAGAAAACTCGATATCTACTTCCATTAAGTTATAATCGAAACACACATCATTTTAATTTGATTTACTATGACAGTTTGGGTTGGTATCCCACACGGTGCACACTACTTTATCACTATTGTCAATGATTATTCTTGTCGCAATTGGTTTTACCTCGTATGTTTCAAATTTTGAAACGTATTTTCTACTCAAAATTTTTTGCGTTATGGTTCAAACTCAGTTCTAATATTAGATAGGCCAACTTCGCACTGACAATAAAACTGAGTTTCTCTCCAACTCAATGCAAGTTTTCTTCAAAAAATGACATTATCCATCAACACACTTATGTTGAAACTCTCTAACAAAATGAAATAGTTGAGTGCAAACATGAACACCTTATAGAAGTTGCTCGTGTCTTGTGTTTTTTGGTAAATTTACCTTTGTTGTTTTGGAGGGAATGTGTTTTAACTCCTACATATCTAACCAATCGCATACCCATGCCGAATTTATGTGGTGAAACTTCATACAAAATGCTTTTCATATAAAAATCATCTTATGAAAATCTTCAAGTATTTGAATGTTTGTGCTATATATACTCATACTCTTACCTGTCATTGACCTAAGTTTACTTCATGTGCTTCTAAATGCATCTTGTTGGATACCCTTTTGGGCGGTGAGGTTATCAAGTTTATAATATTGAAAAATATGTATATTTACATCTCATGATGTTGCTTTCATTGAGAATACATTTCTTTTTAAGACCATAACAAATCTTTGATGCACCCACTCACGTCATTCCCGTGCCGCTTGAGCCTCATCCCAACCACCACCCACCACCTCCAATCATTGACTCCCCTAATCTTGTCCCTATACTTTTTACTGCTCAATTACTATTTGGCCCTTATCGCTCTCATTGTACCATCACTCGTCCTACCCGCCTCAACGACTATGTATGTCCCACCTTTCACCCTTGTACTCTCATGTTTCACCTTCTTCACAATTATATGTAGATACTCCTTATCTTTTCTCTAATTTTCTTTTATTTAGTTTCTTCCTTGCTAATTATGTTATACTACATTTCTTTATTTCGTTTCGTGATGACTTGAAGTCATTTTATCAAGTTGTTAAACTTCCTCATTGATGTTAAGTAATGACAACAAAAATCATGGTATTAAAGCAAAATTAGACATGGACCTTACAATACATACATTAACAAAAAAATTTAAGCGTGTGCAAATGTTTGTATAAAATCAAATATTGTGCTGACGAAATTGTTGATCGTCTAAAAGCACACTTAATAGCCAAAGGATATAATCCAATTGACTTTCTCCTACTACCAAAGTGGTTACTATACAATGACTCTTGATTGTACCTATTATTCATCATTAGTCGCTCCATCAACTAGACGTCAACAATGCTTTACTCCATGGAGATTTTCATAAAAAAAAGTATACATAATGGTTTCGGGGGGGGGGGGGGGGGGGGGGGGGGGGGGGGGGTCTCTGAAAAACATTGTGAAAATAGTTTGAGAAGTTCTCCTCTGTGCACAAAAAAGCTGGCTATCATCAATCCTTAGCAGATTATTTCATTTTTAACATATTCAACTACCATTACTGCTTTAAAGGTATTTCTTCAAACCAAGTTTCATATTAAAGATCTTAGCCCACTGAAATACTTCTTAGGAATTGAGATAAGTCGTTCTCATATACGATTTTTTTGAAATAAGTACAAATATACTCTCGATATTCTCACAAACAGTGGGGCACCTTAGTGGTTAGGTTACCACTTTCTTTATGAAAGCGTAAATGCTACAGGGAAGACTGCACTCTGGGGGTTTTGTTTCTCATGTTTGGTGGTTTGGATTAAGTGAGATTGACTTGGACATGAAAGTATATTTAGACTAGCGTCACCACTAACCAAGTGAATCTTTGTATTCTATGGCGGGCTAGAACCATATAATTGCTTTGGGTTTCAGTTGATCAGGTCCATGATTATCTTCGGGAGGTACCAAGGACCCTTTCAGCTTTACTTTTGTAGACTTTTAATATCGTTGAAGTTTTAAAAATGTGGCTTGATCGTTGTTATATATCGTTAAGATATCCGGACGTCTCAAAAGATCGATTGTCATCTGAGTTGATCAAGCTATAGGCATACCAATCCAATCCTTTAACATCTTTGGGTCATACTAGAGACCTTTTCTAACCAAATCATCCGACCTCTTGAGGCCTTTAGGGCCAACTCGAGATGGGATTATCCATGATATGTTTTTTAAGTTTTCGAAGGACTTTGATGATTTGGCATAAATCGGTTTAATTGACTGCTTGATGAGCTGATCTGATCTATCCAATATTTCCAAGACCTACCCAAAATGCATCTTACCTAGCTCACATCGTCCCTTGACGTATATCTAACCTTTTAGATGTATTTTTATCGAAGCTTAATTAAGGTCAAAAAGTGGTCTGATTCTTATTTTGGTGGTGTGTCTACAATGACAAAATTTACATTTAACCAATGATCATGGCATTATTCTTCCAAATCTTTGCATGCATCGATGACTTATTGGACGTCTCATATACTTAATCATCACTCAATCTGACATTCTTTATGCAGTCAACATTCTCAGTTAGTTCATATGCAATCCCCGCCAACTACATTATTATATAGTTGTTCAAGTGTTATAATATCTCAAGTCTTCTTTTGGAAAGGGTATCTTTTTGCCCTCCAACATCTTCCTCTAGCTTTAAGCTTATTACAATTTTGATCAGCCTTAATCTACTATAGGTTATCTTAAAATGCTTGGACACAGTCTTATATCTTCAAAAATGGAAAAAAAAAAAAAAAAAAAGATATTGTTTCTCGGTCATTTACCAAATCCAAATATCACACAATGACAAATACTACTTGTGAGCTTACTTAGCTCAAAACGCTCCTTAAAGATCTTAATGCTTAACATCCTTGGCCTATGCACCTTCATTGTGAAAATCAAATTGCTCTTCACATTGCCACCAATTCCCTTTTTCATGAGCGGATTAAACATATTCATTGTCATCTTGTTCATAAAAAAGATTACTTCTAAGATTCTCTACACTTCTTATGTGTCCACGAATCATCAACTTATGAATTTCTTCACTAAAGCTCTTGGTCGCAATCATTGACAAGTTGGGAGTTATTGATCTCCACGCGCCAACTTGAGGGGGAATATTAGAAATTATATCATGTACATGGTATTTTTTTCTTATTTATCATATTTGATTTATTCTTTTAAATATAATTAAAATTCAATTAGAGATTTAGATTATTTCATTTTCTTATAAATTTATTATATTACAATGACATTAAAATTAATCAAGCAAATAGCCTCTTCATACCTTCTCTATCTATCAAAATTTTCAATTTAATAAAATATAAAGAGTTTTTACCTATATACACCAAAGGTTTTGTGGGAGTGCCAAAATAGGATCACTTTTTAAAAAATAATTTTTCTACACGTCCGTGCACCGTTCTCATTTTTCTTGAATGAAAATGCCCTAAACACTTTTTTTTAATATATATATACACACCTTTACATTCTCTTATCATTATTCTCTAGTAAACTTTCTACCTATGCACATTTGTCAAATTTCTATTCACTTTTTTAAATTTCTTTTACATCTTGTCAAGAAATAGAAAGAAGTAATGAAAAGATATAGCAAAAAATCAACTTTTAGAAAATCGGTTCTTCTTTATACAAAGATTATACTCAGATGGATCTACTTGTAAAGAAACTGATATAAGGAGATGAGTTGTATCAAAAACTTCACTTTTAGAACATTGGTTCTTCTTCTTTCTTTCAACGATTAGGCATAGATTCATATTTTAGCAAGAGCTGGATTTTAACCCATTTTTAAAAGGTCTAACAGTATCCAAATAAGATGATTCCAAAGTCATTTGAAAGTTTATTGAATTATATTTTTTAAACATTCCAAAATTACTTCGATAAGACCTGTAATGAGAGAGTAATTAACATTTTTCTAGGATCACATGATACTGGAAATTAGAGTGAACATGACCTGACACCATCATAGATTTGGGCTCATTTATAAATGATCAAATTATGTCTAAATTCGATCATTCTAAATCTATTTAAAATTTCATAGAATTATCTTTCCAATGAGCAAAGATCACCTCAATTATACTTATAATGAAGAAATTATGATCGTTTTAGTACAATTGTGGGATGCTCGAAACGAAAGGGAACAAGACCTAACGCATCATGAACTTTAGTTCGTCTTTTGAATGATCAAATTATATCTAAATGAGATAATTTTAAAATCATTTATAAGTTCATTGAATTATCTTTCGAATGAGCATAAGATCACCCCAACCAGACCTATAATGATGGAGTTATGACCATTTAGTGGCATAACATTTAGTTGAAATGAGAGTGAACACAGCCTCATACTTCATGAATTTTAGGCCCACTTGTGAATGGCCAATGATGCTTAAATGAGATAATTTTAAAGCTATTTAAAATTTTATCGAATTCTCTTTTCAAAGAACATAAGATCACTATTATCAAACTATAAAGAGGGAATTATGACCATTTTTATAGGATTGCGTATAGATAGAAATAAGAGCAAAATCTACATTGTGTGAAAGTGAAAGCTACGTAGCTTTCGCTCTCATTTCCAACTACACTTAATCCCACAAAAATGTTCATAACTCTCTTGTTACAAGTTCGATTAGGGTAATCTTATACTCATCGAAATGATCATTTGATAAACTTTCAAATGGTTTTGAATGTTATGGATGGATGTCTTAAATCGGTCTGGTGGTCTGTCGATGATATCGACAGAGTTTCAGATGGGATCGAGGTTGTTATCGAGAGAGGCTCGATGATATCGATAATTCATAGAATTTTCACCATTGGTCGCTGGACAGTTTTCTTGGTTCTGTCGATATGATCGAGAAACCTTCAGATCATATCGACGCTGTTATCGAGAGACCTTCAATATTATCGAAGAGTTTTGCAGATGCGATTGCGAAAATGTAGATTTTACGGATTTTGAGTCCTTTCATAACTGGGATGCGGAAGGAAAGTTGCCTAAACTATAAATAGGTGTTCCTAGGGCTTTTTTAGGGATGTGAGATGATATGTCAAGGCTTTCTAAAGGGGTTCCAAGGGTATGCTAGGGTTTCTAAAGGGTGTAACAAGGGTAAGATTTGAGGTTGTTCGAATCGGGTAAGTCCTCTCTCTTTGTAATTTCTATTTTCATAGTGGAGATCTGTCGCTTTGTGTCGTGGTTTTTTCCCGTAAGGATTTTTCACGTTAAATCTGGGTGTTCTCTATGTTCTCTTGTGTGCTTGGTGCCATTGAATTGCTATCCTAGATCTAGATCTGTGTGATTCCGCAGGTCAAAATCCCCAATAAGTGGTATTAGAGAAGTTGGGGCACAGATTTGAATATGAGGGATTAGTAATAATGGCGAGCGCTAAGTATGAGATTGAGAAGTACTCAGAAAAAAATAATTTTGAGTTATGAAAGGTTAAGATGATTAGCCTGTTAACCAAACAAGGCGAAGATGGTGCTCTTGAGGAGCGAAAATCTACTATGACTGATGCTGATTGGAATACACTTGATAAGAAAGCTTTATCATCGATCCGTTTATGTCTCACGGATGAGGTTCTGTACAATGTCATGAGGGAGAAAACTGCGGCTAAGTTATGGGCGAAGTTAGAGGATGTTTATGTAAAAAAATCCTCTGAAAATTGTCTGCACTTGAAGCGGCAATGGTATAACTTCAAGATGGCAGAGGGTGGAGATCTGGAGGCTCACATTAGTAACTTTAATAAATTAGTTTACAAATTGCTGGATATGGAGGAAGTAATGAAAGATGAAGAACAAGCATGTATGTTGCTGAATTCTCTTCCGGTGTCTTATGAGTCATTCAAGGACACTATGTGCAGCATGAATAAAACCCTGAGTGTCGATACTGTTACCTCAGCCCTTCAAGGGAAGGCTATGAGATAACTGAATAGTGACATGGGGACATCTTCTGATGCACTGTTTACAGTAGGTAGAAATTCTGGACAAGGTACAGGTTCTTTTGGTTCTAGATCCAAATCCTGGGGCAAGGGCAAAGGAAAGGTAAAGTTCTGAAATTGTGGGAAGGAAGGACATGTGAAGAAGGATTGTGAAAATTCTAAATCGAAGAGGGAAGATTTTGAGGCTTCATGTAGGGAGGCCAATGTTGCCACGTCAGATGGATCGAGTGGATGTGATGGTGATGTTTTATCTGTGTCTTCGCTCAGACGGTCATACAATGATCATAAGGACGAGTGGATGCTAGATACATGACATCTTTTCACATGACTCCTCGTCGGAGTTGGTTCACCAGCTACAGGGAGTGCGATGGTGGACAGGTATTTATGAGCAATGACATTTCTTTTAATGTTGTGGCTGTTGGTTCTGTGCGCATCAAGATGTTTGATGGGGTGTAGCGTACCTTGACAGATGTGAGGCACGTTCCTGATTTGAAGCGGAATCTGATTTCTCTTGGTGTGCTTGAGGCAAAAGGATGGAAGTACACAGGTATTGATGGTACTCTTAAAGTATCCAAGGGGGCATGGGTAATCATAAAAACGTAACGACTTGGTAACTTGTACAAGTTGATTGGGAGCACTTCAAAAGATGGAGCTACAATGGATGTAGCGGATTCCACCTCTGCACGTGTGCAGCATGTTAGGCATGACCACATGAGCGGGCAGGATAGGAAGGCTGAGACGTGCGGAAAGGGATATGGAGAAGGTGGAGCAGCCACCTGTGAGAAGAATCACACGGCATGATCGCAGGATATCGGCGAGGTACATGGACGACTCCAATATCGCAGGAGGATTCATCTTCTATTCAGATGGCTCTATGTGAGCCTGGTGCTGAGAAGTGAAAGGTGACTATGGGCGATGTGATGGATTCGTTGTACCAAACCGACATATGGGAGCGGGTGGAGCTTCCAGTGGGCTGAAGAGAGGTTGGTTGCAGGTGGATCTTCAAGAGGATAAGCATAGATACAAGGCGAGGTTGGTAGCGAAGGGTTATGCTCAAAGAGAAGGGATCGACTTCTCAGAGATATTCGCGTCGACGGTATAGCAGGTGTCTATTAAATCCGTGATTGGTGCTGGTTGTCAATGTAATCTTGATCTGGAAGGAAGGATGTAGAGTCTGCACTTCTGCAAGGGAAAGTATAGAGCAGATCCACATGAAGCAACCAGGGCAGTTCAAAGTGAAAGGGATTGAGAAAAGACTTTGCAGGAGGTCGTTGTTAGGCCTGTCGCCTAGGCAGTGGTTTGATTCCTTCATGGTGGGTCAGGTATTGTATGTTGATGACGTGTGGATCGCCAACTGTGACATCTCTGAAATCAATGTATTAAAGACTCGGTTAATTGAAACATTAAGAATGAAAGATTAGGGGGTTGCAAAGATAGTTCTCGGCATTGAGATTGAAGGAGGAGTAGGCTTTGGTAATCACAAGAGGAATACCTTGTATGTAAGTATTGATCTAGGATGTGATGGGCCAGGTAAAGCTGGATAGCGTTCCATATGTTTCTCTCCTCAAGTTTTCCTCTGGATTTGTCCCAAAACAGATGAGAAAAATCAGGATATCTCATAAGCCTTATTCGGCGCTGGACAGTGTATTCCATGGTTTGGATTAGACTAGTTATTTCACAGGCTATCAATGTTGCGAGCAAGTACCCCGGTAAGCAATATTGGGTAGCGGTGAGAAGGTAAAAATACTACGTCTTTTCTTTTGGGAAGAAAGGAGCAAAGGTGGTTGGGCATGTGGATTTAGATCCGGCAGACATGATCAATAAGATTGTTCCTGTAGAGAAGTTTAAGTTCTGTGAAACTTCTCTAGACTTGGCGATGGCGTAAAAGGAAGACAGAGTGTACAAGAGAAGCTATGATGTGATATAGACATAAGAGAAAAGGACAAGAAGCTACACGGATGAAAATTGAAGACATGGTGGAGATTTTTATGGATGGATGTCTTAAATCTGTTTGGTGGTCTGTCGATGATATCGACAGGGTTTCAGATGAGACTGAGGTTGTTATCGAGAGAGGTTCGATGACATCGATAATTTACAGAATTTTCACCATTGGTCGCTGGACAGTTTTCTTGGTTCTGTCGGTATGATCAAGAGACCTTCAGATCATATCGACGCTGTTATCGAAAGACCTTTGATATCATCGAATAGTTCCGCAGATGCGATTGCGAAAACGCAAATTTTACGGCTTTTGAGTTCTCTCGCAACTGGGATGCGGAAGGAAAGTTGCCTAAACTATAAATAGGTGTTCCTAGGGCTTTTCTAGGGATGTGAGATGATATGTCAAGGCTTTCTAAAGGGGTTTCAAGGGTATGCTAGGGTTTCTAAAGGGTGTAACAAGGGTAAAATTTAAGGTTGTTCGAATCAGGTAAGTCCTCTCTCTTTGTAATTTCTATTTTCATAGTGGAGATCTGTCACTTTGTGCCATGGTTTTTTCCCGCAAGGGTTTTTCATGTTAAATCTGGGTGTTTTATGTGTTCTCTTGTGTGCTTGGTGTCATTGAATTGTTATCCTAGATCTAGATCTATGTGATTCCGCAGGTCAAAATCTCCAACATTGAAATCGTCTCATTTGTATACTATTTTACTATCCAAAAGTGAGCTCAAAGTCCAGAACGTGTGAGGTCGCATTCGCACTCATTTAAGCTATGTAGGATCCCACTAAACGATCATAATTCCCTAATTGTTAGTCCAATCAAGGTGGTTTTATAATCATTACAAAGATAATTCGACGAAATTTTAAATGGTGTTGGAATTACCTTATTTGGATACCATTTGACAACTCAAAAGTGGGTCTAAAGTCTATGATGTGTGAGGTCACGTTTGCTCTCGTTTTCAACTACACACGATCCCACTAAAATAGCCATAACTCTCCTGTTACAAGTCTGATCGTAGTGATTTTGTACTCATTAGAAAGATAATTTGATGAACTTTCAAATGGATTTAGATACATCTCATTTGGACACCATTTGACCATTCAAAAGTAGGCCCAAAATTTACGATGTGTGAGGTCTCGTCACTCTCATTTCTAACATAGCACAATCCCACGAAAACTGTCATAACTCTCTCATTATAGGTCCAATCAAGTTGATCTTATACCCGTTTAAAAGAATTCGATTAACTTCAAATTACTTTAAAATTATCTCATTTGGACACTATTTGATTATCTAAAAGTTTGCCTACATTCCATGATAGCGTCAGGTTGTGTTGACTCTTGTTTTTAATACCACATGATCCCACGAAAATGGTTCTAACCTCCTCATTACAAGTCGAATCGGGGTGATCTTATGGTCATTGGATAGATAATTCGATAAAATTTCAAATGAGTTTCGAATCTTCTCATTTGACACTATTTGACTGTTCAGAAGTGGACTTAATATCTATGATGCATTATGTCACGTTCCCTCTCATTTTCAAAATCGCGCAATCTTTTTAAATGATCATAACTCTCTTATTATAGGTTCGATCAAAGTCATCTTGTGCTCATTAAAAAGATAATTTGATGAACTTTCTAATGACTTTGGAATCATCTCATTTGGACACCATTTAATCATCTCATTTTCAACTTCCTGTGATCCCAAGAAAATGATCATAATTCTCTTGTTACAGGTCTGATCAAGGTATTTTGGGTTATTTGGAAAGATAAGTCCAAAAACTTTTAAATATCTTTGGAATCATCTCATTTGGATACTATTAGACATTTCAAAAGTGCACTAAAATTCAGCTCATGGTAAAATATCAATTTATGCTTAATCTTTCAAAGAAAGAATAAGAACATGTCTTCTAAAAGTAAAGTTTTCGATATCTCTCATCTCCTTATATCAATTTTTATCCTAAGTAGGTCCATTTGAGCATAATATTTGCATAAAGAAGTATAACTTATTTTTTAAAAGTTGAGTTTTCATTTTCTCTTTTTCTTTCTGTTTCTTGACAAAAGACCTATGTAAGCAGATTTTTTAAAAGAAAGTATCTATTTTTAAAAAATGCAATATATATATATATATATATATATATATATATATATATATATATATATAAAGTGAATTGAATTTTGAAAGTGGTACATAAGTTAGAGAGTTTGTAAAGGAGTAATGATAAATAAAGGTACAAGTGCATAAAAAATAAAAAAGGTGTTTAGGATATTTTCGTCTGATGAAAATGACAACAGTGCACAAATGTGTAGAAAAATAATGTTTTTAAAAGTGTATTTTGGCACTCCCATAAAACCTTGGGTATATAGGTAAAAAACGCAAATGTCAATGTAGAATGTGAGATTGAAAAACGCGATCCTCAATCAAAGTGCTACATGCATTTATTGTTTTGAGTACGTGCATTGGTTGTTTCTTATGACAAAAATAATGGAAGGAGTAGAGTGCCAATATATCAGTAGCACAATAGAGTTATTCTTAAGTCTCCATGTTTCGAAGAAACCAGCTCTCTAGGCGGGATCTTTCCAACATTCACATTTCATGTTCCAAACTATCAAATAATTATTTTTCCTCATTCCTATTATAACGGCAGCCCATCTGCCTTTTTCATTGTAAACCCAGCAACTTATGAGGTATGAGCCACTCCTTGCATGCGAAGCGGCATACTAGAAAAATAAAGAAATATTCACCTTCTATATGGATGTCAAACCCGGACTACAAAAACTCATATCTTTGCCTTGATCCCATCCTTCACTTACTAGTGTGGGCCCTAAGCGGTTCCCCGAAGGCTCGCGCTCCTTAACAACTTCACTGATTGGGCCACCAGGCACCTATGAATTTAGTTATTACAGTACAAAATCCATTAGTTGAGTTGACACATGAGCTTGATTTAGTTAATCATGACGAATAGTTCTAAGTTAAAAGGTTTTGCATTTGCCCAAAGGTGCCCGAAACCAGGATTCACTAGTCTATCAGACCCATATAAGAGTGTTGTTATACATATTCGAAAAAAAGAAAAAAAACTATAAGTTAACAAAAAGTCAAAGAGTCATCCACTCAAAACAGTAAGGTAGTCCAAAATTCCATGACCCACGTAATACGGCTTGCCTCCTTCCACATCTATCCAGCCTTCTCACAGTCAAATGCCCATTTGATGACTCGTCCAAGTCGACTCAGTTTCAATCAGGATCTGTATCCGTATGGTGCAGTGACTTGGGTGAGTCGGGCCGATTTACCCCCACTCAGGTGAGTACCGAGAGTCGAGTCACATCCAACCATTTGTCAACTGAGTTAGAAAAGTGCGGCCAGGAAAGGTGAGCGGAATCCTGACGAAAAGTGCGACCAGGAACGATGTTCCTGCAACACAGCCATGTGGGGCCCACCAAGATATCCATGTGAAATCCACTTCGTCCATCAGTTTCGAGAGCTCATGTTAAGATGGCAACCCAAAACTGAGGCAGATCCAAGATCCCACTCGGCCACCCCACGCTAAATAGGGGGAATGGAAACTGAGATGTGGTTCTGTTGAAGCATATTCAGTTTGTGTTGTAGGACATAACCCACATGGCTTTAGTGTTGTAGGAAACTGAGATGTGGTTCTGTTGAAGCATATTCAGTTTCATATCCATATATCGCAGATCTAGATTCTTCGATTGCATACCCATCAGCTATCGGCAGTAGCAGATCCTGTTCCCACTCGCGGGCACAGAGCTTTAGAGCACTGATGAAATGATTCTATCTCCTAGCCCAGAGTAGCCTTGTGCAGAATCAGGTGTTCCTTCCACTGAAAAACTATTGCATGTGCCAGCGCAACGGCTTTCAGCTAGCAAGATAAGGCTTCAAAACCTAGCCAGGTCAGTGTACGCTAGTGATGCTTTCAGCTACTGAACTCTTAAGTAATTCAAATCATGGGTCCCAATTTGGGGTAATCCAAAACCCAAAATTAACATTCCTTGGTCTGCCCATCAAATTGGTGGACGTTGATCTATGCAAAAAATAAAAAAATCCAACGGCCTACTTTCCACAACTACGTGAACGTTGATTTGACAGTATGCAATATATATATATATATATATATATATATATATATATATATATATATATATATATATATATATATATATATATATATGTAAAAACATCCAACTGCCAACTTTCACAAGTCACAGGTTAGGACTTCTCAAGCAAACTGTTTATGGGATTCAGAATTAGTGACAGTGGGTTCCACAAATTAGTCACTTTAGTGGGAGCTTGCATGCCAATTACACAATTCCTGTGTGCCTGTGTGTCAGGCATCATACTGCCAGAGTATCAAATAACTCCCCAAAACGAAAGTAAAAAGGGTGTGTACTAATAATTTGTTTCACAGCGATTCTTGCAAGAGATCGAAGAGGGAATCCACAACAGCCATGAGTGCGAGGTTGGGCCGGAGGGAATCCACAACAGCCATGAGTGCGAGGTTGGGCCGGTCATCAAGTAGGCCCCACCATTAACTACAAAATTTAGACCGGTGACCAGTTCAAAAACCAACAATCCCTAGGCAATCATCTGGGTCCTGTCAACTTGGAAGACTCAACTCGATATTTAATAATATAAATTAAAAATATTACAAATAATAACAGAAACATAAAACAATTAGATTAATATAAGTAAAAACAAATATAGAAAAACTAACATCAACCAATCAGCTGATGCTCTGGCTAGGTGCATCTCCCTAGGTGAAGGTCAGGTATTTGATTCCCTCCTATGACTGGTCAAGTCGGCTCGAGAAATCTTCCAGTGTCATGATTGACTCGGACCCATGACCGAGTTTCTCTGACCAAGGTCAGTTAGACTCGGCCGAGTTGAATTGTCCACTCATAACTAGAATTCTTGTCGGAAGCTGAGACATATGAAGAATGAGTAAGTTGTACCAAAAAACACTTCATTTTCATGCAATTCTTTGCTCTGCAAAAGAATTAGTATGATGAGTTATACAAAAAATCACTTCATTTTCATGCAATTATTCTCCACACACACACAACCTCAGCCCACTTACACTGCTCTGGGTGTGTGAAATGTGTGCATCCCACCAACTGAGCTCTCCCAGGTAGAATAACCTTGAATAGGTGGATAACACATTAAGAAAGAAAATACAGCTGCTGTTCATATTCGATTAAAAAAATAATAAAAAATGTACCAAATAATTTGTCCCTCCATCCTTCCCTGGCTGTGCACTGGCACATCATTTAGGAGATGATTTGATGATTTTGACTTGCAAATATTCGAAGAGAAATCAAGGAGATGGGGGGAAAATAACACTTCAAAGTTCCAATAACATTATCAAGGAAAAACAATGCCTTAAAAAGACTTTGGAATCCTTCGCCATCTCAGTTGCACAAGCTCCATCCGTGTTCCTCTATGTAATGATACAACGTTGCCTTTAGAAAAAAAAAGAAATAATAATAAATCTTAAAGACTTTGAAACCCTTTACATAGCTTGATCTGAAGGTTTCGAACGTTCATCCCATTTTTCACAATCTGTGCAATGAATGCTACATGCAGGCCACTCAAACATGGCATGCTACAGGGGAACTTTGCATACATGCATTTAGAAAATCCTATTCCATTTCAATCATTGCTGAAAATCCCCAAACCTTGTGTAGTAAAAGAAAATGCTTCTTGTATCAGAGGCTGATTGTCAAAAGCAGAAGCCTGAATTTCCAACTCCTAATTTAGAAAAAATAAAATAAAATTGCATGACCAAACCTCAGTTATGTGGGTAAAGAGTGGGGGAAAAAAAAAGCAGTAGATATACTATATGAAGTAACAGCAGCAGCAACCACAAAGGACTCACTGGATTCATGCTGCAATACAAAACGATGAGCTGAGAGTCGGTGGCAGGATGCAAACAAGATGTGGCCCAGCAGGGTTGCAGCTTATGTTGGCATCGCCCACGTCGGGCAGTCCAAGATTAGGTGGGCGAACATATCCAGCCACCAGTGGCACAAAAGTAATCGAGATAACTATCCTTGAACCTGCAATTTTTGGAGTTTCAACAATGTGTGATTAAGGAATGGGAAAACAAATGGACAGGTCAAGTTTAAGCAGTATGTGAACCTGGTTTTGTGGATAGTGATACATGCCCACGCTTCCTCCCAGCAATCATCCAATTATGTTGATTTGCTTTAACTTCATACAACACCTCATCCTGTTGTGCAATGAATACAGTAAATAAACTTGATTTTGTAGGGTCAGGAAACATATGCCTGAAATTTTCTTTTTTAGCTTTTGAAAACAAAACCCTATAAAGTTTGAAAAGCAACCCTATAGCATTTTGGTTCCAAAAGATAGCAAAGGGGAGTAGTCAACAATGTCTCCTTTTGTTTCTTCTTCTTCTTCTTCTTCTTCTTCTTCTTTTTGAAAAGTGACAGAATTTTTTAAAGAGGAAAGAAAAAAGAAAAAAAAAAGAAGACCACAACAGTTGAGAATTAACTGACACTCTGTCACTACACCAATCCGGCACAACTGTGGAAAACAGTGCGAAATGCACACTAAAAGGAGAATCCCATAGACCCAACACCTACGAAAACTGCAAGGGAGCATCCACAACCCCACCCAACCCATAAGATCCACCATTTATTATTATTATTAACATTTTCCCCTTTCTCTACAAGTGTCTTTCTTTGTGATAGCTATAAATTCTGAACTGTAAATTTCAGTTACAAAAGATTGCAGCCAGACATAATGAGGGTCTGAAAAGAAAACTTATAAACTCATCTGAATACTTAAAAGTTGCCAAGATGAAGGCTCAGTCCAAGTTGAAAGGAAATTTCTCATTACTTACATTGCCAGACAAAGTTGGATCCTCTTTGAAATCCCTCAATCTTTCAACTCTCCATCTCATGGTAACCAGTTGTCCAACTCTCAGGCCAGCAGTAGGCAGGGGAAGGAAACCAACTGCCAGGCATGGGTCAAGGACTGGCCTCTGTAAAACAAGAGCGCTCTTGAAGAGAAATTCCGTTCCACTGACAGTCTCAGATGCAGCTACCACAGGTGTATGTGCTCCAACGGTTCTATCACCAGATATTCCATATCTAATGTTCAAGATACTGTCCGTTT